>OU426987.1:123970621-125170621 GCA_911387755.1 Chrysotoxum bicinctum | reverse complement strand
GCTCATTTTCTGTATTTACTCAAGATTGTGTATTAACTCAAATTCTGTAGCATTGCCAGATTATTAAGAGTAAATCTAAAAATGATATTTTATTTGTTTTTTACGTTTAACTTACTTGACTTTCTTATACATAATATTCAGAAACAATAGATAATAAACGAACGGTTTGATCAACCAATTTCAAAATTGATAATCTGTTTGTTTAAAAAACAGTTCTCCACTTTTCTTAAATGAACGGTCAATTGTAAAAAATCAATTATGTATCTCCATAAATTGTTTCAAAGAATCTATTATATATAACGAATTTATTCATGTTTTCAAAACTGCCCAATTTACCTTTTATGTTGTCAATTTTTACATGTAAATTAGTAGTCAAAGACCGAACCACTTTTTAATCTGAAGCTATATTTTTTTGCACTTATTAATTTTATTAAGTCATAAATAATCTCAAGACAATGAAGCTCTTTAAAAAATAAAAATTTAAAATGTTTAACTATGGATATTTTTTATTTTTAGAAACTCTGAAACAAGAAAAAGAAATATTTAAAACGCTTTTGGTTTCATCCCAATACGACCACTTTTCGCAGAGTTACAGCCCTTTGAAAAAGACTCAAAAGAACATTTATAGGTATAGGTACATAGTTACCATTATTATTTTTGAAAGTGTATTTATTTACTTGGGTTAGGAAATTTAATAATTTTTTTAGTTGAGCAATTTTTGAATTGTGAACTTTTTCCTAAATCTAATTGTCTACATTAAAAATAAATTATAAATATCAGAGCAAATTCCCCGGGTTCCTAATGTCTAAATCTGTGCTCCCTTTTCTTTATTTTTTAAAATATCCTGAAAAGTAAAAGTCCTAGAACCAACAGATTAACCTTGTATAAATACGCAAAGAATAAAAACGCTATCTACCTAAATGCAAAAAGTTTCAATTCACCTGCAACCAAAAATAAAACAGAAAACAAACCGTCTATTATTGTGTCTAATTGTGAGCGCTGAATGCAAAAAACTCAATTTGCCTTTTCTAAACCTCAAACAATCACGATTAACGAAAAATTATTTTTTCTACCCAAAATACAAAAGGAAAAAAAACTTTCATTTATCTTGTGCGCAATCCGAGTCAATTCAAAATCAAATGCTTGTGCGCTGCCTGTGCGGCTTGCCAGCTTGCCACTCGTGCCTTGTTCCCGTTTTCTGTTATTTTTTTTTGATATTCTATTCCATATTTCTCTATCTCTATGCGTGATGCGAAAAAGAGGTATCCTGAAGAGACGAGACGAGCTAAATTTATTTTCTTAACACAAAAGTTCTTAACTAAGAGAGCCATATTTGTGCACCAATACATGTACACGTTTTTACATGAGATTTGAGTTTGCTTCTGAGGTAGACCTACCCTTAACGTGTGCGGTACCGTAAAGGTAATTCCGAAGAGAATTGAGTGCCCAAATGATGGCGAGCATCTCCTTCTCATTGGCCGCGAAATGTTCCTCGGTTTTACTCAATGACCTAGAAATAAATAGGATAGGTCTATCGTTTTGCGGTAGTACAGCACCTATAGCTGTATTAGAGGCATCTGTGGTTAGTTCGAAGCTCTGTTTATAATCAGGATAGGCTAGAAGTAAATCTTTTGAAGTTAGTGAGTTTTTTATTTTCTAAAAAGCGGCAAGTGAATTTGCCTTGAGGGTAATAGGAATTTTCTTTTATTGAGTTTTAGATATTCTTCCTTCTTTACCACGTAACAGTGTTGTAAGTGATCTTGCTATTTAAGCGTAATCCTTGACAAATCTCCTGTAATACCCAGAGAGTCCAAGGAAAGATCTAAGTTCCTTGAGGTTAGTAGGAGTTGGGAAGTTAACGATAGCTTTTACTTTAGACGGATTTGTTGTTACTCCTTTTGACGATACAATGAAGCCCAAAAATTTATTTTCTTCTTTAAAGAAGCTGCATTTGTCCAATTGTACTTTCATATTGGCTTCTGCCAAAGTTTTGAATACCTTACTCACATGCCTAATATGTTCTTCTTCCGTTCTACTAAAGATGATAATATCATCAATGTAGACAAAACATATCCTTCCTATATGTTCCCTCAAAATGTCATCAAGTGATCTTTGAAAGATCGAAGGTGAATTTTTCATTCCAAACGGGAGACGAAGAAATTCATTTTTCCCATTGTTCACCGAAAAATCGGTTTTTTCAGTGTCGGATGCCTTTAGTCGCATTTGATGAAATCCGCTTTTGAGATCTAGGACAGTGAAGAATGTGCATTGTCCTAATTGCGCCAGAGCCTTGTTTATTTCGGGAATCGGACATTTGTCTGAGATAATAACGCTATTCAGTTTTCTATAGTCTATTACGAGTCTGTACTGCTTGTTTCCGTTCGCGTCATCCTTTTTAGGTACAATCCACACCGGGGAATTGTGTGGGGAACGAGATGGTTTAATAATGTTATCATCGAGCAGTTTTTGAATTTGCTTTTCCAGTTCCTCTTTAAGTGAGGCAGGATATGGGTAATATTTTGAATATACTGAAGAGTCTGTTTTTGTGCGTATTTCGCCTATTACTTTCGTAGCATATGTGAGCTTTTCATTTGGATCAGCAAATAAAAAATTAAATTTTTGAACCAGAGTACCAATAGCATTCCTCTGTTAAACTGACATGCGATCCATTTTAACAGTTATAGGATTGACTGAAGGTGATTCTAACTGCCTGATTTTTATTCTGACTCTGCTTAGGATAGACATGTAATTATCCTTTGTTTGAATTACAGCTGAAAGGTGCTTGAGGCTGTCATTTCCCAAAATTCCATAAAAGGATTTAAGAGATGGGAGAAGGTAAAATTTTATCTTAATATCTTTTAGATTGAAGAGGTTAATAAATGTGTGTCGAGTTATTTTTAACTCACCTGCTATTGATTTTGCCAAAAAAAAATTATTCATTTGAAAGAGGTATTTATTAAGAAATTTATAATTTTACCACTCTTCGTTCTACATTCAAAGTAGGGCAACGAAGAGTCGCTTAGTCTAAAAAATTGATATCGCTTTGGTCAATTTCGAGGTCCTGATTAGCCTGCGCTGGCTCGCTTTCCTGTACTGATTCGGCTTGCTGCTGCATGTAGTTATAGAGGTCAGGATCGTGTGCGGCTTCTTCTACATATGGCTGTTCATAGAAGGCATATAGATCATTTGGTGAAATATATCCTGTTGGCGGCAACGAGAAGTTCGGGGGCATAGTTGGTGACGGATTGTCAAAGTTTATGTGGTAGTTTCTCTGAACTTTCCGAGGAACTCTACTTTGGAACGAGAGGGTTTGGCCCTGTGTCCTTTTTCTGGCATATTTAAAAGGTTGAGGATTATTCTGGTAATTTATCGCGGAGGATCTGATCGTAGATGTTTCCATCGGAATTGGTCTCGGTTGAGGTTTTGGCGGGCGTGGAGGATCCAAATAAGGGTTATAATTTGAGTAATTATTGTGGGAGTAATGAGGGTAATTACTGGGATAGTTATTGTCAGAGTTATTTGGGTGGTTAGAGTAGGAGTTTTTGGGGTATTTGGGATAAAAGTTATTAGAATAGTTAGGATAAACATTCAAATTGTTTCTAAATTGCTGCGGTTGTGGTAGATATGCTACTTCAGGATAAAAATGTTGCTTTTGTTGAGGGAGTCTCTGTGGGGGAGAATACCTGTGTGTTATCGGTGGAGATCGAGGCGCTGACTGTTGCCATTTTGTTGGATAGTTTTGATGATTGCTTGCGTACTGAGACCTAAAGTTCTGATTCTCAAGTTTTAGACACAAATTTAGTGCTTCGGGTAGATCGGTTGGTTCTCGCATACCCAAGAGCCTTAGAACCAGTGGCGTAGACAGGGGGGGATCAGGGGGATATATCCTCCCCCATTGGGATCGATAATTGTTCAACATAACCAGTCATGAACCAAATAAGTTAAAGAAATGCACTCAGAATTTTTTTTTAGGTCTCTCACCAATTGATAATAGGTAAACGTGCAAGAAAAAGAGCTTCCATGCAGCTATATATATTTAATTAAAGATATTAGCTACTTTGCCGGTTTCAACATCAACTCCCGAAAGAACTTTCTTCAGTCAGTAAAGAGAATAAGAACAATACAAAGAAGCATGACCAACGAAGTGAGATTATTAAAAATGTCTATTTTAATAACAGTGTGATAAGCTTTGGATGTTTACTTATTTGCAGGATCGTTTGAATGGTTTGGCTGCTCTAGCTATTCATTGCGAAATACCTATACTAGCAGACGAGATGTTTTATCTAAAAAGAACAGAAAACTGGATTTTATTTTGTGATTTATTTTTTAAATTAATATTATTTTACTTACTACAGTGCCTTACATAAGTATAACCTCACCTGTAAAAATGCGTTTTGTAGAAAATTAAAATGGGAATGACACCCTACTATTTTTTATTGAATGGCATCACTTATCAAGTAAATTGAGAAGAAAAAAAAAGTTCCGTAAGTTTCTCTTCTGGTGGTTAAAAATTAAAACAGATTTTTTTTGTATTGCAAAAGTATAACCGCTTTTTTTATTTTTATCTGTTTTTTTATTTTAAGTAAATTTTTTCGGCTAAATTAGTAAAGGACATTGCTGCCCCTATTTTCATTTTCAATTTTATTATTATATAAACCTATTGTTTAATCTTTAAAGTTTATGTACTTGATGGATATTGTAAATAAGTAAATAAATAAATAAATAAGACAAGGTCATTTAATATGGAATTGTCTATACAGTTCCATTCTTCCACAATCGCCTCTCCCAGCTCAGCAACACTGTATAATTGCCTATTATGGACATACATTTTGCGGGTCAAAATTCCCCAAAGATTTTCAATAGGGTTAAAATCTGGAGAACGTGCCAGGAACACCATAAAATGTAAGTTATTTGATTCGTACCATCCCATACTTTGACGACTAACGTGAATTGGGGCATTATCAAGCTGGAAGACATGCCGAACTCGACGAAATAGTCTTAAGTAGGGTACCAAATTGTCCTGAAGTACCTGGGTGCAAGCTGAACTGTTCATCTTTGCAGAAGTGAAGGCAAGTGCAAACTTACCACGGTAGCAGAAGGCCCCCAAACCTTACAACTGCCACCGCCAAAGTTCCTCTTGGAACAAAACTTTTTTCCTTTCTCAGATCGTGCCAATATCTGTTAAGACCACCTGAACTATCAAGATTAAACTTATTTCGCCACTGAAAATAATCTAAAAAAAAAAAAACATTCATTAGATTATGCCATTTGGAATAACAAGAGTTAAGTGTAAATTAATGGAATGTTACTTATGGTTTTCCAATTCCGTTTCATTTTTTGCTGGGCAAATTCGTACTTTTCTTTGTAGACTGTTGTCAAATTTGGAGCTGGCGTCATTTTGCACTGAACAATCACTTTAATGCTTTTTAAGGCACGAAAAACCGTTGAAACAGTGGCGATTCCTCTTAGTTGGCTAGGTTGGCTGCGCCAACCCTAAAATTTCAGCTTAAATAGAAAAACAAATTATTTGTATTAAAACTTGAATACATAAAACAAAAAACATAACATCTCAATGTGCCTATATCATTATAAAACCAGCAAAACCTATATAAATTGAGCCATTTACTGCAACCCGTACGTGCTATATTAATCCCATACAAAGTTACTCCTTAATGCTTTCCATTTCAGTCTTGAGTTGGCTACACAATTTTCGTCATCAAATGTCATTCAAAACTATACTATTATTCCCGATGTGCCTGATATGCTATCTCATTCTATCTTTAAGAACAGACCGACAAAATATTCACAATAGTTGGCTCTAATAATAAGAGCCAACGGGTAGAAAAATCCGAGAATAAAATGTGTTTTTCTGCTTGGTCGTTTGTAGCGAGACAGTTTCAGTGCGGAAATCATGAACACTAAGCAGGCTGCCAGATTGCCAGAGGCCATATTGCGCGATGTATCCCTTTTTTTTTAAATTGCGATATAAGCTTATGAAAATCTGGCAAGCCTGGAGAAAAATTTGAGAAAAATATGCATTGGGATTTTGGCTGTGGGATATGGTTTGCTCTACCTGGGTAGAAAAATCCGAGAAAAAAATAGATGGTGTGTGCTTACTGCTTGGTCACTTGTCGCGAGGATTGAACCTAATACCAACATACCTACCTATGTTTAAAAAAAATTATTTTTCAGTCAATGAATGTTTTGTTTGAATGAATTTATATTGAAACTTGAATTATAGTTTTCTTTTCAGTGGCGGAAGTAATTAAAAGAAACGTTTAACTATCCTAAATTATATTAGATACGTACTAACATTTTCAACGTGAGTGGTACATTTTTTAATATTTACAAGCATCTTAAAGGCAAAAAAGGTGGTCAATGAATCTGTTTAATTTTGTTTTTTTTAAGTATTTTGATAGTTTGTTGTTCAAAAGTTCTTATTAGTGTGGCGAAACGCAAAAAACCCTAATAGGTACTTTAAATTAAAATTTTTCATGTGGCAGTATTTTATATGCGAATTTGAATTTGAACTTTCCTTTTAATTTATTATCAAAAACTACATAACTACAGTGCGATTTTCATACAAATAATCAATCCAAAATGATGTGTATGGGTGGGTGGGGTATGTGTTAGTAGCGTACGGCAGGATTTTTTTTGGGGGTTGTGCTCAATCTCAATTTTGGTGGATTTATGGTGAGGTATCAATAAAGCTATAACAAAAATCTCTTTTTATCAACCATCTTATATAAATAAGAAGAAAATTCCAATAAGAAAAAGACAAAAGGAAAAATAAAACTACCAAGTTATGAAATTAATTTTAAGTACCTATTCATTTTTTTCTTTGTAATTCAAAATCTTTTATTTTTACGTTTTTTTGATAGTTTTAGTTTAAAATAATACATTTGGGTAATAGATCTTATTTGCCGAACACTTCGTTCGTGTGACCAGGACATTTTTTCGTTACACTGGTTTTATATATTGACCCACCTGCGTGATGATTGAATTATGGCTTTCATGAATTATAGCATGTTATGCAGTTTTAAATAGGTACATTTCCATTCTATTCAGCATAGATACAAATATGTACGGTTATGTATTCCTCTCATAGTCCAGTCAAGGAAATAATTTTGCTTGCAAGAAATAGTGCTCTTTATTATTTTTGTATATGCTGGGTGTTACCTCCAGGTGTAACATTCCCAAAGTCCCCAGACCAAGGGCCGCGAACTAAACCTAAGAGGGGGGTAAATGTCTCCCTTTTTAACTTGTTGTGAATACTTGCTAAGCGAATCATATAGGAGCTAGGGGGTAATCTCTGAGCTACTGAACGGATTCTTAAAATTCTCTCACTATTTAAAAGCCACAATGTCCACGTTTAGATATTAATATGTTTAAGAACGTCCTTTTCCTCACACAAAGAACAATAGAACATCAAAAAAGAATTTTACTTGGCCACTTGCCCACTTGCAAGGACAGTTCTCATGTTTTTATTTTTATATTTCTTAATCATAGGAAGAAAAATGGATTTTGCTACAGCTAAAGCTAACAACGAAACCAAGTCTTTAGTAGAAGATCTATTAGAAAAACCATTTTCAATAAGAACATTTGCGGAAAAACTATTAATAATTAAAAAAGGGCGTCCTTGTCCTAAATTGGAGAGTTTAAAAACAACGCATAAAGATTCTAAAAGAGAGTATATACGAAGTTTTAATACTACTCAATATTCACTTTATCCGTGGTTAGCAGGGTGTGAAAATAAAATTGCACTGTTCTGTTGGCCTTGTCTACTTTTCTCCCGGACTAATTCTGTGTGGAGCACAACAGGTTTAAGAAATCTCAACACCTTGCAATCACTTCAAAAAAAGCACAAACAGACGAACTCCCATTTGGAATGTGTGCTTAAGCTGGCGAGTTTTGGTGAGAACAGGATTGATGAAGCTCTTAGCTCTCAGGTTAGAAACCTAAACAGCCAACATACATGTTTTCTTGCAAATCAAGAGTTACCATTTAGAGGTCATGACGAGAGCAGCTCTTCTTTGAATAGAGGAAACTATGTTGAAATTCTCAACCTGTTGAAACGTTACGACCCTATCATAGCTCAACACTTTGAAACTGCTACAGTTTTTAAAGGAACATCAATGGCGATTCAGAATGATTTAATCAAAGCGGTTGGAGAGGTACTCAGCTCAAATATAACGAAACAATTACAACAAGCAACTACTTGTTGCCATAATGCTCGATGAGTCATCTGACATCCAAATGAAGTCACAATTGTCTGCGGTTTTCCGGTATTTCCTTAATTGTAAAATTAATGAAGTTTTTGTCGGCTTTATTGATGTCAGCGCTGGACGAACTGCAGATGATTTGTTTAGATTGGTAAAAATCCTTCTTGAAAAGTACGATATCAAAAATAAGCTAGTAGCCCAGACATACGACGGAGCATCTGTAATGAGTGGGAATTTAAATGGACTTCAATTTAAGGTCAAAGAAATTTGTCCAAGAGCTTTATTTGTTCACTGCTACGCTCACGTGCTTAATTTGGTACTTTCACAAGGCTTAAACAACATAAGGGAATGTAGAATATTCTTTAGCACCCTAAATGGGATTGCAACTTTTGCATCTCATTCCTCAAAAAGAACATTCGCACTAAAAGAATTTTTAAAAAGGAAAATTCCTTCTTTAGCCACAACAAGATGGTGTTTTAGCTCTAGACTTGTCAATGTCGTGCATACTTATAGACAGGATATCTTGGAATATTTTCAGAATATATATGAAGATGAGAAAAACACTTGGGAACCGAACGACAAAATGGCAGCTTTCGGATATATAAAATTCTTGAAAAAATTCGAAACCGTTTTTTTATTGAATGTTTTTACTCCCATTCCGATATTCTTTTTAACGTGTTGCAGAATTCGAATCTAGACATAGTTTTTTGTGCTGGTCAAATTCAAAAATTCCATGATGCGATAAAAGTAATGCGAGCAGACGGGTTTGATCAATTTCGGCAGTATGCCATCGAAATTGTTCCATTAAACGCTGAAAAAAGAGCAGTTCGAAACGAAGAATTGTCTTCAAACGAAATTAAATTCAAGAAATTATTTTTCGAAGTAATTGACAACCTAAGCATGCAGGTTTCCGAGAGATTTTCATCTATTGAAAAATTGAAGTTTTTCAATCTGTTGAACGGAAAAAAAATATTAGAATATCGCCAAAATCAAAATTTTCCTGATGATTTGATAAAACAACTGATTGAATACTACCCAGAAATATTTGAATTCAGTCAACTGAAAAATGAATTGACCGTATTGTATGCCAACTCTACCGAAATTAAGCTGCCGGAAAATGCATCAACAACAGCGAAAATTTTGACTCCATATGATGTTCTTCTCTGGTTGGAGTCCAAAAATATTTATGGAAGTTTTGAACAAGTCTATTCACTTTCAAAACTTATCTGTACCATTCCAGCTACAACCGCTTCAGTCGAACGTACTTTTTCTGCGTTGAAAAGAATAAAGACGTATCTTAGAAGCACACAAGGCCAAGAAAGATTGAGCAACTTAGCTCTTATTTCAATAGAAAAAGAAATGTTGTCGGAGATAAGAAAAAGTGAAAGCTTTTATGAGCAAGTTCTTGAAAATTTTTTGAAAATAGAGCGACGACTTGATTTTTTATATAAATAAATAAGTTTTTAATTAAAAAAATAACGGGTAAAAAATAAAATTGTTTGTTTTTATTAAGTTAAGCTTTGATCAAAGGATATTTCGTAGCCAACTCAGAACTGAAGACCAGGAATCGCCACTGCGTTGAAACCGAAATTCCTAAGCCCAATTCGTAACGAACGTCCGGCAAAGAATGCGCCGAATCGGATGCAGCATTTATTAAACGCCTCTTATCTCGACGTGTCAGCTTCTGCAGATGCCCGGGTCTTATTTTCGTCTCATAAGATTCTGGATCTTGTAAGAAATTTTGGACGACACGATCGGATCTTTAAATTTTCCTACCAATAGCCCTTAAGCTTAGGCCAGTTAACCGAAAAGCTTGAATTTTGACTTTTTCCGTATCGTTTAAATATTTACCACGCGGCATTGTTGCTTGTCATTTCGAAGCACATAACTGAATGAAGCTTCAGCGAGGTTTGCATTGTGTTATTATACTTTTGCAATATATAAAAATCTCTTTTTAATTAATTTTTAAACACCAGCAGAGAAAATAACGGAATTTTTTTTTCTTCTCAATTTACTTGATTAGTGAATCCATTCAATAAAAAAAAATAGTAAAGTCTCATTCCCATTTTAATTTTCTACAAAACGCATTTTTACAGGTGCGGTTATACTTATGCAAGGCACTGTATATCAATAATTATTCTAGTTAATATTCAAATTAATGTGTATAATATATTATCTTTAAAAAATATAATTTTTTTGTGGCATACATAATGAATCCAATGAAGTCTTTTTATTTGTTTTTTTTTATTATTAAAACTTAAAAAAGTGAGCGAACTAGATCCACCCCCCATAGCGAAAAGCTATCTACGCCACTGCTTGGAAGAGCTCTATTTAATCCACGTATGAACGTGTCTAAAGCCTTGTCCCTATATGTGCTCGTTTAGAGCGAGAGAGCCTCTGGACCAACGTCCATGCAAGAAATTTTGTTTAAAATAAGAGACAAGTGTTTGTATATGGATTGGTAAAAATCTTGTATAGAAGAGTTTGCTTGGATTAGCGAAGTCATTTGGTACTCTAAAGTACCTAAGTCTCTTTGATCCGCATAATGGAGCAAAAGGCATTTGGAAATAGCTTTCCAATCCAAGGGTGTATTGTACGATTCCAATACTGCATCCGCATTTCCTACTACCTTGTTCCTTATAATACTTAGGATACCGTAGTATCTTAGAGTACCTTGGAGTGGTTCGTATATTTTAAGAATACGTTCTACGCTTTTACGCCAGGAGCTGAACTCTCCTAGTTTGCCTGAAAAATCGCATAGGGATCGGACTACGTCCGGTATTTTATCGAGTTCTTCAATATTTGCTCTGAATTCAGGGCTTATATCTTGATCTCGTGTGGGCATTGCATCGAAGTTTGGCCTAACAATAGAGTTAACTACACCTGCAATAATATTAATTAACTCCGGGGAAGGAATTATGAAGGCTTGTGCTTGTTGCTGACAGTGGCGTCTTTAGACATGGGCCTGGTGGGCCAGGGCCCAGGGCCCCGCAATTATTTGGCCCCCATTTCCTCCAACTTAAAATAAATGAATCTATACAAGAATTATATAACAAAACGAAATAAGGTTAATAGACAATAACAGAAAAACAAGTTCCATTGTACATATATTGACACTTTTAATTCACTGACAACTGACAAAATTAATTCAAGTTGTGAGTTTGATAATGACAACATTCAAGAAACTTTAACTTTATCGAAAAATTCTCATGCCGAAAATCAAAAAATGTCAGCAATAGAAAGAAATTCAACTGACCCTGGTATTACCTTCAAGAAAAAATTACCGAGAAGATACGTGAATTTTGGATCCGTATATTTTCAAAATAATGATTCTGATTCCTCAAAATTATCAGGAGTATACATTGAATCAGATGGTAAATCATAAACAAGAAATTTCAATAAAACACTCTTAGCGTAAATTAAGGAATAATGAAGATGTTGAAATAATGTGGCTTTTATATTTGCCTTCCAAAAAATTTTTATATTGTTTTTCATGTTGTTTATTCAACATTTCAAATACAGCCTTTTGTCCTTCCCATGGGTGTAACGATTGGAAACACATAAATCACATCATTTTGGAGCACGAAATTAGTTCATCAGATAGACAAGCTATGATGACTTATCTCCAACGGAATAAAAACACAGGTAGATACAGATTTATTAAATCAAAACAAAATAGAAGTAGACTACTGGAAAAATGTTCTCAAAAGAATTGTTGCAAATTTTTGGCATCAAGACGGCTTCCATTTGATGGTAAGAACGAAACCATTGGGTCACCCAACAATGGAAATTATTTGGGATGCCTGGAACTTCTAGGTGAATTTGATTCATTCCTCGCAGATCATTTAAAAAAATGTGGGAACTCAGGAAAGGGATACACTCTCAGACTAAACGAGACAATAAAAGTCTGACTGTCAAGGCAACTTTAAATGGCAACAAACGTGTGGTCACAATCGACACCGGTGCCACAGCCTCCATTGTGCGTCAAGACCTAGTACACCTGAATTGGCTATACAACACCAATAGCTACCGTCTGAGAACTGCTACAGGAGAAGCAGCTAGGGTTTATGGTGAGGTCCGACTTGGAATTCGAATAGCAGATCTAGAATTCTCACACAAATTTTTGGTGGCAGATATATGTGACGAGTGCATCACCGGAATGGACTTCATGAAAGAACATCGAGTAGTTTTGGATATCGGCAACCAGGTACTCAAATACCAGAATACAGAGATTCCAATGATCTATGGGCACGAAGGAATAACAACTCTAAGGACTGTCATCAAAGAAGATGTGGTTATTCCTACTTCTTCTGAGGTATTTCTTTGGACAAAATTAGATGGTGAGTGTGGACGCCATCGATACCTAATGGTGGAACCAGGCCCAGACTGTTCTTCCCAAAAGGTCATCATTGGGAAGACACTTGTGGCTCCGAAGAACAATATGGTCCCCGTACGGATACTCAACACCAAACCGTACGATGTAAAGTTAACGAAAGGAGAAATTATCGGTAAGTGCGAATCTGTCGCAGCCATAACACAAATCGACGATGAAACACCGAGAAAGACATTAGACCCTGAGGAGCTCAAAGCATCAAGGCAAAGATACTCAATTCATCTAATCTAGACCAACATCAAGTTAAAATGGCAGAAAGCCTTCTGAATGAGTATGCCGACATTTTCGCTTCACCAAACGGGAAATATAGAAGGACACAAATGGTGCAGCATCGAATAAATACAGGAGATGCAAGACCCATTCGTCAGCCCGCAAGACGTCTGCCACTGGCCAAACAAAATGAAGTTGACGAAATTATTACCACCATGAAGAAGGATGGTTTGATTGAGACCTCCAAGAGTCCTTGGGCGTCACCAGTGGTCCTAGTCAAAAAGAAGAACGGAAGTACACGGTTTTGTGTTGACTACCGAAGGTTGAATGACGTAACCAAGAAAGACAGCTACCCCCTGCCAAGAATTAGTGACACCTTAGATGCGATGGAAGGAGCACATTGGTTTTCAACGTTGGACTTGAAAAGTGGATATTGGCAAGTTGAAATTCACCCTGAAGATCGAGAAAAGACAGCGTTCTCCACAGGTAATGGGCTCTGGCAGTTCAAGGTAATGCCGTTTGGTCTTTGCAACGCTCCGGCAACATTTGAGCGTTTGATGGAGTGCGTCCTTCAAGGTCTGACTTGGAAAACTTGTCTTGTCTACTTGGATGATGTTATCGTTTATGGAAAGACATACGACCAACACTGTAAGAACCTAAAGGGTGTGTTCCAGAGACTTCGAGAGGCTAACCTTAAACTGAACCCAGAAAAATGTGCACTGTTCCAGACTGAAGTAAAGTATTTGGGACATATCATCTCGTCCCAAGGAGTCAAGGCTGATCCTGAAAAAGTTGACACCGTCAAAAATTGGCCAACAGCACAGGACAAACATCAACTACGAAGTTTTCTTGGTCTTGCTACTTATTATAGACGTTTTGTTAAGGACTTTGCCGGAATTGCGAAGAGTTTGCATCAGCTTACGGAAAAGAACAAGCAGTTTAGATGGTCAGGTGAGTGTGAAAAAGCCTTCCAAGAACTGAAATACCGTCTATGCAATGCTCCGGTGCTGATCTATCCGACTCCAGACAAGTCTTTTATCATCGATGCTGATGCAAGCAATGTGGGAGTCGGCGCTGTTCTGTCACAAGTGCACAATGGCGAAGAAAAGGTTGTCGCCTATTTCAGCAAAGTACTGTCGAAGACCGAAAGGAACTACTGTGTGACCAGAAGAGAACTCTTGGCACTCATCTTGGCAACGAAACACTTCCACAAATACATCTATGGACAGAAGTTTCTTCTACGAACCGATCATGGTGCTCTTAACTGGTTGTTGAACTTCAAGAACCCAGAAGGACAAGTCGCAAGGTGGATAGAAAACCTGCAGACTTACGATTATGAAATTCAACACCGAAGGGGAAAGCTGCACTCAAATGCCGACGCGCTATCCCGAAGGCCTTGTAAAATAGACTGCAAGCATTGTAGGTGACAAGAAGAAAAGGAATCCATCAACATTCTGCGAATAAGGGCTGACCCCATTTGTGGATGGAGCAATGAGGAAATAAGATCTGCTCAACAAGAAGACCCCGACATTGAACCTCTTCTCGCATGGAAAGAACATGAAGAAAAACCCGCATGGAATGACATTTCGGATAGGAGTCCAGTTTTAAAAGCCTATTGGGCACAATGAGACTCACTTCATGTGCGAGAAGGTGTTCTTCGGCGTAAATGGGAGTCCGCTGATGGTAAATCCTATGTGATGCAGCTTGTGTTACCTCAATCGAAAATCAAAGAGGTTCTTCGAGAGATGCATGATGGACCTTCAGGAGGCCATTTGGGAGTCAATAAGACTTTAGAAAAGGTGAGGCAACGATTCTACTGGTTGCATGCAAGAGACGACGTTGAAAAGTGGTGCCGAAATTGTGATGCTTGTGCTGCAACCAAAGGACCTGGTAGAAAACTGCAAGGAAAAATGATGCAATATAATGTCGGCTCACCGTTTGAAAGGATTGCTGTTGATGTAGCTGGCCCATTTCCGGAAACGAATGCTGGAAACAAATACATTCTGGTGGTAATGGATTACTTCAGCAAATGGCCTGAGGCATACGCTATCCCGAACCAACAAGCCAAGACAGGTGCCGACCAGATTGTGTCTAACTGGGTAAGCAGGTTTGGTGTGCCTATGGAACTTCATTCCGACCAAGGAAGGAACTTCGAGTCGAACATATTCCAAGAGGTCTGCGCGTTCCTTGGCATTAAGAAAACGAGAACTACACCACTTCACCCGCAATCTGATGGAATGGTCGAGAGATTCAACAGGACCTTAAAAGAACACCTCACTAAAGTCGTATGCGACTACCAAAGGAACTGGGATAGGCACATACCACTATTTTTGATGGCCTACCGAAGTGCAATACATAGCTCAACAGGACAAACACCATCTGAAATCCTGTTTGGAAGAAGCATACGGCTGCCTAGTGAGATAAGGTTTGGATATCCATCACAAGAGTCTAAGGAAACAAGGGATTACGTGAGTGACCTACAAGAGAGGCTAATCGACATCCACGAAAGAACCAGGACTAGAATGAGCGCTTACAGCTATCGAATGAAGACAAGGTACGACATAAGAGCAAACACGACAGGATTCCAAGTAGGAGATCGTGTATGGCTGTATAATCCACATCGTCAAAAGGGATTGTCGCCGAAGCTTCAACAAAACTGGGAAGGCCCTTATACTGTCGTCACGAAAATCAATGATGTCGTTTACCGAATTCAAAGAGGGTCAAGAGGAAAGTTAAAAGTTGTGCATAGCGATCGACCGCACCGATACAGTGGCGAATCTGGCGATAGAATTGTTTGGGACGAACAATCTTAAGAAGGGGGCAATGTTGTGAACAGAGCTTTATACTACTACAGCGCCATCTGTTGGAAAACTGCATATCTAATTTATGGAAGAAACAAAAAGCTCTTTTCCAATGTCAAATGTATTTCCCCTTATTCCAAACATCTAGAACATTCCAACACAAGAACTTTCGAGAACAACTAATTTGAGTATATAAGGGAGTGTTCACGGTGAGCGAGAGACAGTTGATTTTGGATTGTGAAAGTGTGCAAAAGTATTGCTTATTGGATTGTGTTATTAAACAAGTGTGATTTAAATTGAATAAAAGTATTTGAGCTGATTATAAATTGAGATTTACTGTTTTGAATTGGAAAGTGTAAATAAAGAAGAAATAATAAAAAGAGTGATAACTTTTATTTAACGAACCTAACAAAAATATTACAATACGTTTGGCAAAGATAACAGCCTTGAATCCTTCTTAACGAGGTGGCATTATAACAACTAGAGTATCTGGCGCAATTTCATTGGAATCTATGGTAGCTTGCTTATCTTTTGATATTCCGTTCTAGTACACCCTACACGGGCTTTATGATGCATCCAAGCCTGGCAAATATGGCAAGTTTCTTCACATTTACATGATATAATAAAATCTTTTTTAAGTTTAAGTGGATCTCATATTCCTTAGTAAATGTTTTACTTAATTTATCACACATTTATCAAACTTGGGATGGTGAATATCAAGGTTTAAGTTCGTACTGAAAACATTCCTGTAAAAGCTTTCTTTAACAGGACATTTTAAATGAGTGGTATATTTAATACAGTACCTACATCTTTTAATTTCCTATTTTCTTTTGAAATAGAAATACTCACCTTTACTTATTAAAATGTATGCGTATTTAGAACCTACATTTTGAAAATCACACAGCATAAATTTTTAAAATGCATTTCAGATAAAATTCATATTTAACACAAAATTCATAGCCTTAATAGTCTTAACTACGAGCATCGTTTGAATATTTTGAAGCAACAAAGTTCAATCTACATCCTGTTGAGTAACAAAGTTCTATGTGCATTTTTTTTTAAATTTTTCTAACTACACTAGGTTCTATTTACCAATTAGAACTTTGTAAACTTAGTTTTTTAATAAATTGATGTACATAGAACTCTGCTTCCTGCATTTTTATTGACTTAATAGGGAACTAAAGCAGATAGATAAATATGCATGTAACATATCGAAAGAGAATACTAGATTTGCTACGACCACATGTATAACTCAGTTTTGAAAAACCCTATTGTTCTAAGGTCGCGATTTGCGAATTATTAATTTATTAAAATAAAAAAAAATGTTATAATATTGGGTTTCCAAAAAAGTATGAACATTTCTTGAAAAACAGAAAATTTGTATACGCGTTAAATATTCAATATTTCTTATATGTATAAAAAATTATTTTTATAATAAAACGATTTACAAACTTTGTTTGCAGAATTTTATAATTTTTTCGGAAATCAGACGGCAATTCCATGCATTTGAAAATTTGTATCTCATTTAAACCATGTTGTAAATTTGTAAAATGTATTTAAAATTCAAAATTGTTTTTACATAAGAACAAGTTAGTCCGATCCAGTCGTGCATTTTATTTCATATTTCAACTGTTTTTTAATACAAGTAAAATACAAACTTCATAATAGTCCATCGTTCTTACCTTTGTTGGTGTTTTATTTATTTCATATTTCAACTGTTTTTTAATACAAGTAAAATACAAACTTCATAATAGTCCATCGTTCTTACCTTTGTTGGGAGCATGCACTGACAAACTTTCAGCTTTTATAAAATAAGGAAGGTTTGGGGTTCACGGGCTCTTGCTCTATAAGTATACTTTTAACCCTCTTCACGATTGCACAGTATTAAAAATTACGTAAAAACTATCAATTTTTAAAAAACCACTCCGATTGCCAAGTGCTGCAATAAAAGTAGGTAAAAACCCAAAATTTTTACCTGTTTAAGATTTTCCCATGTTCCAAAAGATGTATGGGTGTTTGGGTGCACTTAATGAGTTTTTTTTTATTATTGTTTTCTTCATCAGGTAAAAATAAGAAAACTTTGTGTTTATGACTCATTTTAAAAAAAAATTAACCTCAAAGTCAAAATTTTGCTCGAGCAAGAAAAATTGAACACCATTCAAAATTGAATATCTGGCAACCCTTAAAACATATCTGCTCAATTTAAACGTAGTTTTAAAGGTTAGTATTATACTAAAAAAAAGTGCAGAATGAAGTCCCTACTGTGAGTACTGACAGAGAAATTGATTTTAACATGGGTCAGGGTACACCAAAGTTACCCTTTTTTAAATCATCAAAAAGTGATGTCAAAGTTGAAAATCAGACTTTATTGTTTATTATCAAGAAGTGTTGCTAGCATTCTTGTTCGTAAACAGCTTCATAGCTTTTCCTTTCCTTCATATTTAAACTTTTATTTAAAACTTTTTAGAAGCATCTCTATAAAAAATTTCATTAAAATTCGTTATGCCGATATGTGTGAGAAATTGAAAATTAGACAAGATAGTTCTATGGTAAGTACAAGCTGTAATATCTTAATTTTAAATTTTTTATTAAATTCAAGATCATAAAAATTAATTGAAAGAAAAAAAAATTATCAAAATTCTAGGCGCCGTTTTCAAGAAAAATACGATTTTTGAAAACAATATTTTAACATTTTTTAAGATTTGTATGGTGGGAACCGTTATTTTTTAGGTAAAATAAAAAAAATTTCTAACATCTTGTAGATTATATTGAGAAACTCTCATTTATCAAGTTAAAAAAAAAGCATGGGGTTTTCGAAATATTGAGTTTTGAAAAAAAAAATTTGAAGTTGTTTTTAAAAATCGAAAAAAATTTTTTTTTGAAAATTTGAATACACAATTCTATTAAAGTTTTTGGGGAGCTTTAAAAAAAAAATTATCAAAATCGGTTGTACCGTTTTTGAGAAAATCAAAAACGAAAAAAAGGTTCCAAATTTTATTGCAACTACTATCTAGCTTTAACTAAATGAAATTTTTTGTATTTTTATTTTTAAAATCTGTCGAACAGGTTTTGAGAAAAAAAAAATATTTATAAAATTTCGAAAAAAATCGTATGGCAGGTACCGTTATTTTTTGTCTTAAAAAAAAAGAAAAAAAAAGTGGGGGAAAAATATTCAAAGAGATATCCACTAAGTTTAAAGAAAATCGGCCGAGCCGTTTAGGCTGTAGGTAGTCGAACAGACAGACAGGCAGACAGAATTGCGAAACCCACTATATTAGTCTTCGCTATCATCGTTATATCAACATTGATCAAAATCTGGAGTTAGATTGTTTTAACGAATGCATTATGTCTTTCCCTATATAAGATAAGTACATGTATTTATATGCAAAAACTAAATACAATGGACCGCCATCAATCGCAAACCCCTCTCTGGCAATATATTGCTACCTTATTCGCTCATTCATATACCTAATGCATATTCTCATTTCTCATAGAGGTATCCAAAAAACAAAACAACGTTCTAAAAAAACTTATACACAAAATTTCATTCGTAAAGTGCGCCGTCGCCGTCGCCACCGCTGCGCCGCGCCGCGCGCTGCCGCCGCCGTCCATCATACTTAGGTTGTCCTTCTCAGTAGGTTTTCTGCATATAAATATAATGTACTCGTATGCATGCTTGTGTGCGCCGGCGCGACATCACTCGTGCAAGTCAGTGTGCTCTGAAGCAGGGTTACCCCTGGGATTTTTTAAAAAGTCGCAGAAAAAAGTCGCTTTTACAAAAAAAAGTCGCAAATTCGAATTCTTTGAAAAAGTCGCATTTTTGAACAAAAAGTCGCAATTGAAAGAAAAACTCGCATACCTAAATATTATTTTTTTTTTACTATAGGAAAAACAATTTACATATTTTTTTGAATTTCTTTATTTAAACACTTAGATAGGTACACATTAAAAAATAACAAAAACAAAAAAAAAACCTAATTTAAAGACTTCATTTTACATAAATGCAATAAATGTATGTAGGTTTTAAGTTAAAATAAATACCTAAAAAGATATGTAAATCACATTAATGTTTCGTTTTTTTAATAAAGTTTCTCTATACTTTTTAATTAGGTTGTTTTCAGGAACCCACTCACTTATATCACAGTCAATGAGATTTGTGGAAGCTAACATATTTTCGCAGGTTTCCCTTTGTAAACGGTTTGTTAATTTATTTTTCATAAGCGTAAGCTTTGAAAAAACTTGCTCAACGCAAGCGCTGCTGTGTGACAACGTTAAAATTTTACAAACAAATTCGGAAAGGTCAAAGTATAGGTTATCACCTAAACTATTTTTTAAAGTACCAACCTTGTACCAAAACTCTTCTATATTTTTAATTTCAAAAATTTTGCCATAGTTTTTGTCAAACGCTTGAAGCTCTAGGTGTTTGTATTGATCTACCACTTTTTCTGGCTCATTTGTAAAGCTATTAAAATTTGAAACCAACCGAAAATATTTAAAATTATGATTTGACCTAATTATTTTTGGATCTATATGTTTTAAAATAGAAAGCTTCTCATCTTTAACATTAAATCTTGAAAAAAATTCTTAGCAAAGCGTCAAATAATATTGAAGTACATTTTTTTTATGCAAATAATTTCAAAATTTGTGAGTTTTTTATCCTTTAAGCAATTTTCGGCTTCCATGCCGATATATATTTCTTCAATTTTTTAAAACAATTTTCGTTTCCATAATCAATCTCAGAAATAGATTTTTCCAAGAACACATTCTTTCAATACAAAATTTTGAAAAATAATAAATAGAGGATCTTCTATATAAGAGCACAAATAACCTATTTGTGATGTTTCACTCTGACAAACTTTGTTTAAAATATTTATTTTTGAAAGAATATATTTTAGAAACTTTAAATAAACTAAATTTTCGTTGTTCAAATTTTCGAGAATAATATCAATTTTTGAATCTGTACTTTCTTCAAATTTAGCCCTAATAAAAAAATGTTGCCAAACAACCCATTGCTCCATGATGCGGCATGTTACATGTTACAGACAAAGCACAAAGGTAAGGAGAAATTCCAGGAAATGTCAGTGCCAAACACGTAAGAGAACAAAAAACAACCTAATAGCGCCCCCGTGGTGGGAATGGGAAAACCAAAACTACTTTCGAAAACGAGAATGCGAACAGAAAACAAAGAACCAAGCAAAGACAATCATACTCACACATTCTCAAAAAAGTTTGATGGTAAATGTTTAAGCAAAGAAAAAGTCGCAATTTTAAACAATTTTAAAAAGGTCGTCGCATAGTCGCACAGCACAAAAAAGGTCGCAAAAATGCGACTAAAGTCGCATAAGGGTAACGCTGCTCTGAAGTCTGAATAGCTATAGCATGTTTGTTGTTGATGTCTCTCTCTGCCGAGAAAAGAATAGCATAAGAGAAAATGTTAAATTAATTTGCTAAGAGAAGAAAATCTACGGTTTGGGTATTGGGTTTAGTTGTTATCTCTGCCGCTTGGTAAATTACGTGGCGTTCCTCGTCATGAGACTACCATAAGAATTTATATACAAGGGTTTTTGAACGGAATATCCAAATTTTGCTCTTTTCACTTTTTGGGTGCGAAACATGAGAAGCAACAGTATTATTTAGTATAAAATCAGGGTCTATTAGAGAATCATCGGAATTTTTCCATTCTGGCAAATTATCATAAGTTATATTCCCTGATGTTGATATTATATTATTATTATTTTATGAAAACATTCACCGTTGAACTCATTTGAGTTGTCTTAAATAATGGAAAACTAAAAACCTTTCCGTAGTTTTCGCATTTTTATGTGGTCATTAGTAGATATATTAACTTTTTTGTAAAACATATTTCCGGGAATTCAGGAAACGTTAACAAACTTGATTCAATGTTTTCTGTGCATTTAAAACATTTAAATGTTAAATATATACCCTTTAACCAATATCTTTATTGTATTCTGGTGTAAAAGATCTTGGTGTCACGTCGATCGCACTGGCACCAAGATGAAGATCTAAAATGTAGGAGTTTTTTCAGTTTTGTAGATTCCGATTTAAGAGAAGCTTAATTGCTTTAAAATAAAATCAAGTAAGTGCATAATTTTTTTTTTTTATATACACTGCCGCACGAGACTCTCTGCATATATATTGCAATGACACGTCTGTGTTATGTATGTAATGAAAGAGCATTATTTTGCCCTTAGTTTGGGAGAAAAAATTTCTCTTTAAGCTTACCGTTATTCTCACACGCTAGCTAAACTTAATTCATTAAGAAAAACTAACGTTTTTTTTGGCTCATTTTAATAGGTTCAAAGGCAAAAAATGGAAGAAAAAAGAAAAATAACTGTAATTAAATGATTTATTTTGCCCATTAAATAGGTATAGGGACATAATAATTTATATTTATTATGTGTATTGCCACTTTTTTTAAAAATTGTTTCGAAAATTGGATTTGGAATGAAGTCATGCAGTTTTTCTAGATATTGCAGCGAAATCTCTGCCCACGCTTTCTTAATTCCCTCGATTAAGGACAACTTGTCTTCATATTGTCTCTCCGACTCATACACCTTACGGGAAAGAAGTCTCCAAACATTTTCAATTATGTTAAGGTCAGGTGAGTATGGAGGCCATACCAACACCTCTACATTTTGCTTCTCGATCCATTGTTTTACCGACCTCGCTGTATGGATAGGGGCATTATGATGCTGGAATGGCAATGGTATTGGTTCTAAAAGGTTAGAGATTTGTGGGAAGACCTTTTCCAGGACACCTTTGTACACATTGACATTGATTCGCGATGTAAGAAATTGCAGCTCAAAAGTTCGATAACATGTAATTGCTCCCCACACCATGGCACTGCCTTCACGGCTATGCAGACGGCTTATATAATGTTCTTCTTTACGAAGGTCATGAAAGTAATAGTTGTAGCCATCTGGGCCCTCTAAGTTGTATTTTTTTCATCTGAAAATATACATAACTAGCCTCCACTGCGATTTTTACGACATGTATTTTTTGCAAAATTGGAGACGATTTTCTTTTCGTTTTTCTTTCAAACATGTTTTTTCGGTATATTTTTCCTTTTTAAATGTTTAGTACTCTTAATACCGCGTTCCGCCGTCGACAAACTACACTTAACACCAGTTTTGAGTCTAATTTTTGACGCGCGAAATCATGCGAATTAGAAATAGCTGTTATGATTGCGGGACTATTGGTCATTAATTTGGCATTTTAAGTTCCAACTTTTATATTTTTCCCGTAGTTTTCGATGTTCCGCAAATATTTACCGATTAAATTTTGGCGTCTTTCATTTTTTTTTACCATTTTTCTTTGGCTTAGCCCTAATTCACTTAATGCTTTTATTTTGCCTTTCTCTTGGCGTTTAGAAATTTTCCGCAACCCATTTTCCTTGTTAAATGGTTTAAAACAATTCGATTTACCAAAAAACTTAACTTTCAGTACACATCACCCGCGCACATCAATTAAAAATGATTTTTTTTCTTTTGAACCCATTCAGATGAGCCAAAAAAAACGTTAGTTTTTCTTAATGAATTAAGTTTAGCAAGTGTGTGAGAATAACGGTAAGCTTAAAGAGAAATTTTTTTCTCCCAAACTAAGGGCAAAATAATGCTCTTTCATTACATACATAACACAGACGTGTCATTGCCATATAATATGCAGAGAGTCTTACAGTAAGTTACGAAAAACAGTGAACCTATTCAGATGAGCGGCAGTGTATATAATCTACCCGCGCTCAAGGGATTATGATTACCCTTTAAATGTTTCAACACAGCGCGGGCGTGAAGTTATTGAAGAGAAAGAAGGATAGGAAAGATAATATCAAATCCTAAAAACAGACTTCTTCCAAAGGACATTCGGGCTACTCGTAAATTAAAATAAAATCGCTCTTTTCGTCAGCTATCGATTTTTTTAAGCGTTCGAGCCAATACCAGAAGTCTTTGCGATAGATAAACTAATTAAGTTACAGTTAATAACTAAAAGTATTCATCTTTTATTCTATTTCGATAACTTAGTGCTATTTTGCAGAATTTTAACATTTTCGATACATGTATTTCGTTAAGAAGATCCATGGTTTCGTCTTCTGTTCAGAAGTCAGTCCTCCAGTTTTATGTCTTCTAGTTTTCCTTAGAACGGGAACGGGGCACCTTCCAATAAAATGAAAAACATCCCCACGTTCTGTGAGATTACACATCACACAAAGTAGCATCAATAAAGAAAACATTGATCATAGTTCATAGCTCTATGGTTCAAGAAGAGAACTTACAACTAGAGCTATTTAAATCTAATTGGAATGATGGTTATTGTTGGGATAGAAAAGAAATTTCATTCAACACATTTAACAAAAAACCTCTACTTTTATGGCAATCTGAAACGTAATTTCAAACATTCGTTCGCAATATTTAAACATAACAAAGATTTATTTCCCAGTTTGGTTTGATAATACAAATGAATGTCATATGAAATGCACAAACTTGAAACCGTGATTGTGAAATGTCAAACTCATTAGTTGTGTTCAACCAGAAAGAGAATACAAAACAGTGTAGAATAGTACAGTGCATGAAAAGTGTCGGAATAAACTTAAGCAAAAACGTCATACGTCAGATCTTAAAAACATGCATTTTTTCTAAATTTAAATTCGAAAACACGACGCGCGGACAAAATTCAAATTAATGCCTTTGCCAAATATAATCAAATAATGACATCAGCTGATTTTGACAGTTTTCACCAACTTGCACTAGCTCAAAAGGTAGTGCAAGATATTCTGAACTAATGTTCACCAGTGGCGTGGCGTCCGTATAACCCGATTCCTATCGGGTTACCTTTTACATTTTCTGCTAAACAACAATGTTTACTAAATAACAAACGACCTTTCTGCACATGAATGTTTACTAAATAACGACCAACATAAAACCCACTTTATATACTAAATTCATACGTATCTATTCATTAACCTCCACAAGCTGCACACACCACCAACTCAATTGAACTTTATTCCCATTTTTCATTCAAATACACACCACACCAGCACCACACACGTTATTATAATGAGTAATTTCTTCCACTCTCTCTGCCCACAAGCCAAAGCAAAAGAAACCCGAAATATCTCGGGTTATAAGATCTCTCGCTGGACAGAACAATGTTAGTTTTCTTTCTCTGTTTTACTTATCGTTTTTCAGAGTTTGGGTCGACTCCGTCTAACGCCCGCTATCTTATGCAAGGAAATAACACGCTTTTCTTCGACTTATTTTTGGTGAATGTTGTGTTGTGACTTGTGAGGTGAGTATACCCAATTCCAAAACCAAGTCACTTGGTGAATGGTGGGTTGCGCAGATAGAGCAAAAAAATGGTGCGCAAGAAATTTAACTAGTGAAGAACTGAAGACTGAAACTGAAGGAGAAGGTTATTTGTGTTTGTTCAATTTTGTTTTATTTATTTATTTATTTATTTATTTATTTATTTATTATAATTGCAATGTAAAATCGTTAAGATAATTAAAGAGGAAAGCATTAACAGTAAAGCCATCAGCCAAAATTTTGTTTTATAAGTACCTACACTTCTCTGCTTATGCAAAAAATAACTCGCTTTTCACCTACTTGTTTGCTGAATTGTGTGAGTTTTTTCTACCGCTGCACTTTCTTGGATTAATTGAGTAGGTCATTCATTCATTCATACATATTTAATGAATTCTCAGTGAGAAGACTGAGAAGAAAGGCTTTCAAATTTAGCACTTATTTCCACAGAAAAGCAGCTTCTTTTAAAAATAAGAAATAGACATGCCTTCTATGAAAGAGTTTTAGCACATTTTATAAAAAAAGATCGTAGAATAGCTTTAGAATATACGTAAATAAGAGAAGTTTTTTTAGTAACACTTTTCATAATTTCTTATTTGTTTAGAAACGCGAACTTTTGCTATTTTTTAATAACATACATTATTATTTGTATTTATTGTAGCCAAAAATATTACATTTCTTATACTTAAACCTATATTGCACAATTTACAGAGGTTGGTAGCATACATAAATCATCTATTTGTAAACTTTTGTACATAACTACTTATTTTTAATTGATATTTTTCATTCATGATATTGAATTACTTGAAAAAATTAATTGATTTATTTGCTTATTTCTCTCATACTTAAATATGTTTTTGTTTTGAAGTTCTTTATTTTTTATTTTTTTCATAACATTACCTTAAATTTTCCTTAATGCACTGCATTTGCATTTGTCAGAAACGGTTTCTTTCGAAGCCAATTTTATTATGCTTTAAGATTATTTATAATTTATAAATTAATGATTTGAAGTATACAAAATTGGCATGAATTGCTTCGCTTGTTTGTTTTGGAAATCAGAACTGCAATACATTCTTTTAATTTAGGATACATATCGATATTAGAATTAATTATCGTTTGCAGGTAATTAGTCTAAGCTTCGACTTACCATTTGAAATTATTCACGCCACGCCACTGATGTACGTTCAGCTCAATGAACGCTAATCAGTGTAAGTCAGTGGAGAAATTTTTTTAATGAACACCAAAAAGCTACACTTGTCTGCCCAGAGTAGTCCAGTGCAGCTGGTTGAACACAACTGTTATCAACTAACTTTGAATCTGAAGTGCTTACACTACGTTGGAGGGGAATTTTTTTAAATAAAAAAAATAAGAAAAATAAATAAAAATAACAAAATTGATCAAAATCTCGAGCTCATTTTTTTTCATAGCCAGCCTATGTATATTACAAATACCTGCATCGTAAGTTAAAACCGGATCGCCGGAGGGTCTATATCGTCTCGGCGGTAGGCGCAAATTTTCTAGTAGGTGCCTACAAATTTTCTTGTAGGTACATATCACATAGACATAATAGTTACAGGAAGGAATTATTTTAATAAGAACCTAGGAACATTTGTATACTCTGTATCTATTTATTAATGTCCAACTTTTTACAATATCAAAGAAAAAAAAGTAATTAATTATTTTTGTTTATTAATAATTTAAGTAAAAATGTATGAAGGCAGGTCCTCATAGCCTTACTTAGGTATACAATTATTTAAAAGACAATCTAATACAAAAAGTTCTTAATTGATAAATGATTGTATTCAAACTATTTAAATGCTTATCTTATCTTCCTACATACAAACATATTTATGATTATATATGTACATATGTACTTTACATAAGTAAAAAATTTCCAAACTAATTTCGTTTCCTGCTACATATCGCTGGTCGAGAACTATAAGGTTGTATGTAAAAAAAAATGTTTCCGAGATAATCGCCTTTAAAGTTTTAGAAGGCTGGTTTTTGCATTAAACAGTTAGATATTAGTAAAATATTAATGCAATATGATAAAGAACCATCAAAAAGCCATAAAAGCATTAAAATATTGTTAATTTAATCACTTTAGATGATTTGACAAGCATTTTAAAAAACGACATAGAACCTTGTTGGGAAAAAATTGATTAAAAATTCCAAAAAAGGTTCTATGTACAACTGAAGAGATTATAGGGGAAGAGATGTTTTTGTATGGAGAAAAAAAGCATTTATCCTAAAAAAAAGACCTAAATTGCGTTTGATTGATATTTTTATATTAAAAAAAAAAAAAAAAAAAAACAATCTATATATATAAAAATCAATGCCACTTTTCGTTGTGTTTCTATAACTCAAGAACGGGCTTACCTATCCAAACCAAATTTTATGGCTTTGTTTGGACTATTTAGTAGATGGTTTATGTGAAGTTTGCACAAAATCGGTCGAGTGGTTCTTCATTTATCACATTTTTTGTAACAAATGAATTCAATAAATGTCGGATCATTTTGTTAGTGGGGATTTTGCTGTCAAATTGAAACTTATATTTTTAATTTGATTTATTCTTTTTTATATGAAGGAATAATGTCACAAGCCGGGCGAACAAACATAGGTCGGCGAACGCGTAATGCAAATGATGTGGCATTGGTAAGTCGATCACAGACTGCAGATGAACGCGCACAAGCTAATGCATCGCAGTAAACGTAATGCACGAAATATATCTGTTGACCCTTTGTACCTGTACTGAACCTTGCACGCCGATCACGAATACGTCGTGCTGCTCTTTTGGCTAAAATGATGCGTGCTGTTTTTAATTATAACAGTCCACATTGTGATGCGGCTAACTTTCCACGTGAAAAGCCCGGCATGTGTTGTGCTAATGGCAAAGTGAGATTTCCAGCATTAGAAACTCCACCCAAACCATTGTATTCATTTATTTTTGGGACATCTCAAACGTCGAATCACTTTTTGATCCATATTCAACAACACAATTCGGCATTTCAAATGACTTCTTTTAGTGCTACTAAAATTGTTAGAGATAATTATGCCGACGTTTAAGGTAAATACTTCAACATGATTGTCCCATGTTTATATCAATCTGAATCATAAAGTATTCGATAGTTTTAAAAATTCTGATCCAACATCTACCTGAAATTGCATACATGTTACAGATTCATGGCCAGATTTATCATCAAGCTGGTTCGTTATTGTCATACCCCGACGCTGATCATCAATTTTAGCAAATTTATTTTATTGGTGATGAAAATCGTAAATTGGATCAACGTTGTGTAATTGTCTTGAATACAAGACGAGAAATTATTCGTGAGCTACAAAGGTTTTTCCATCAGCATAACGCATTAGTTCAATTGTTCAAAATTGCTTTCGATCGTATGCTATCTGATAATCACAAAATCGTAATAAGGGCTGATAGAACATCGACAATTGATGAGGTTGCAATTTTAATTCTTGGTGATCAGTTTCAGTCCCGTGATATTGTACTTCATCGCAGAAATGAGCAATTGCAACATGTTTCGGAACTTCATCGTATATGACACAATCATGCAAACCATTTCCAATAATGCAGGTGGATTATATTTCTTGGATGCGCCTGGTGGCACAGGCAAAACGTTCGTTATGTCATTGATTTTAGCTATTCTAAATATTCGATCGGAACAAAAAATTGTATTGGCACGTGCATCTTCGGGAATTGCTGCTACATTATTAAAAGGTGGTCGGACTGCACACTCTGAACTAAAATTGGCATTGAATGTACAGGTGATTGAAACTCCAACTTGCAATATTTCGAGAAATTCTGCTATGGCAAAAGTTCTGCGATTAACGCCAATTATTTTATGGGATGAGTGTACAACAGTGAATAAAAAATCACTAGAAGCATTTAATCGAACAATGCAAGATTTACGTGGTAATCAACAGTGTTATGAATCAAGATGAGGCAATGAATTATCCAATTGAATTTTTAAATTCATTGGAACTACCTGGTATGCCACCGCATTGCTTGAATTTGAAAATTGGTTCTTTGATTATTGCGAAATATTAATCCACCAAAACTGTGTAATGGCACCAGATTGGCAGTGAAAAAGTTATTGCCAAATTTGATTAAAGCTACGATCTTAGCTGCTAAATCAAAAGGAGAAGTTTGTTTGATACCACGTATCCCTATGATTCCAACTGATATGCCATTTGAGTTCAAACGATTACAATATCCTGTGCGTTTATTATTTGCGATGTCCATCAACAAGGATCAAGGGCAAACACTTCAAGTTTGTGGAGTTAATTTGGAGGAATCATGTTTTTCACATGGTCAACTTTATGTTGCCTGTTCCAGAGTCGGTACCCCCAGCCGTTTGTTTATTCATGCCCAAAATGGAAAAACAAAGATTATTTTTTATCCAAACGTTTTGGATTAAGTTTTAAAATAGCTAGCAATTAATAAAATATTTTTTTGTTTGAATAAATAAATTTGATGTTACAATTAATTTTTTTTTATTATTTCACTTTATACGTAGCGAAGCACGTACCGGGCCGCGTATTGCCAAACTGTATATCAGTATAGAGCTCCGACGCTCTATAATAGACTACAGAATGCTCATTCAAATTAAGAGAATACTATATATACTGTGTCAGATCAAAAGCAGATTTTTCTGTGTTGGTATACATTTTGCTCAGGAAACTAAGAGCAAAGTACCTGTGATTACAGAGCCATCGTTCACGTTGGTGTGGTTATTGTGTGTGGTGTGTGGTGCCGTGACATAAGGCCAAGTGACAAAAGGCCAAATTTGTCTTGAGCAACAGTACCTTGGGTGGCCCGCTTCGCGGGTTTTCAGGATTTTAACTCCCTTTTCGGGGCTCACACCCGCTCACGCAACTCCGTTGCTCCGCTTAGGGTATGTTCAGTCGCCAGGCAGGCGCCTGTAGCAACAGTTTTGTATTTTACATTAATTGGAGTAAACAACTAACAGTTATGTACTGCTGCTCAGGAAAACTGTTGCTACAGGCGCCTGCCTGGCGACTGAACATACCCTAAGCGGAGCAACGGAGTTGCGTGAGCGGGTGTGAGCCCCGAAAAGGGAGTTAAAATCCTTAAAACCCGCGAAGCGGGCCACCCAAGGTACTGTTGCTCAAGACAAAACATTTTATGTTTGGTTAAGTCACAAACAAATTTGGCCTTTTGTCACTTGGCCTTATGTCACGGCACCACACACCACACACAATAACCACACCAACGTGAACGATGGCTCTGTAATCACAGGTACTTTGCTCGATCTGAAATAGTATATAGTTTGCTTCAGCTTTTTTAATATTTTACAAGCAAACTGCATGTGACCACAGAGCGCTCTGTGGTAGCATACAGTTTGCTCTACAATACTTTCAAATTCGGTGAGCAGAAAATGGCTGAGCACAGACTAAGGAGATCTGTGCTGATATACAGTTTGGCAATACGCTACCGGGCCGCTAGTAAAAATATATTTTCTGAAACAAAATAGTCCACAAATCAAGTACTTGATGTAAAAACCATACATTTTAAAAGAAGATGATGTTTTATTTTAACTTATTTCAAGCACCATAATTTTGAGTTTTTCTAATACTACGTTTTCACCAAAGGTAAATCCGGGATTTAAGTGAATTTACCATAAATCTAATTTAAATCTCGTAGATTTACCATACAAATATAAATCACCTCAAATGAAGATTTAAAATAAATCTCCTTGAAATTTTCTCGCAATCAGAAGATTTGCAAAACAAACAAACCTTATTTTGTAGAACGCACCTATGTAAACCCACTTTCTTCATTTTTTTTTCCTGTTTACTATCCAATTGCAATTTCTTTTTCTCTTGTCCAAATCGACAATTGAATGACAAGACAGAGTGAAAACGTCAAATAAATCTCAGTTTCTTTGGTGAAAACACTTCAAGATTTATTTTAAATCTCTAGCGGATTTACTCTTGGTGAAAACGTACTCGTAGTATAAAACTCAAAAGCACAGTCAAATTAAAAACACCATAAAATTTATAACATAAATAAATTTATTTGTAATGGTATTTGATCATTTAATGTGACGTATGTTGTGTAGACAATCGGGCTTAATGATCTATTTAGAATAATGCAATTAATTTAAAAAACTAATTCATTCTTGTCGCAACGTTTCACCGGTTTCTTTCCGGCTTCATCAGGGGTTTATATTTATTTAATTTTAAGTTTGGCTTTTTGTTTACATTTTATGATGTTAAAATTGTAAATAAAATATTCATATATGAAACAATTAATTGACATTAATACTTTAACACTAGAAAATTTAAAAACATTAACAAATTAACAAGATGAAATTTAGACAAAACAAAGATTAACCTAATATCACAGATTGCTTGTTATAACAAAATGTAAACAAAAAGCCAAACTTAAAATTAAATAAATATAAACCCGTAATGAAGCCGGAAAAAACCGGTGAAACGTTGGGACAAGAACGAATTAGTTTTTTAAATTAATTGCATTATTCTAAATAGATCATTAAGCCCGATTGTCTACACAACATAAATAAATTTATTTCAATGGTAATTCTTTTAGAACTAAATAAATAACAATAAACGACTGCATTTTTGGAATAAAAAAATTCAAGAAATGGAAATACATAAATATTAATTACTATTCTGAATTTGTTTAGATTAATTTTTTTAAATAATCAAAATCGAATTTTGGCAGGAACGGAATGTTGCCTTAAACAATTTTATTTTAGCCTAGTATATTGTGTTTCGTTATTTTTTTTTCCAATTTCAATATTCGGATATTCAAACAGTGATGTATTTTTTGCTACTCTTCTTAAAGGCTTTATCATACTTCAAGCTTTAAAAATCAATCTTCTTTGTATAAGTAGTTTTGAATCCGATTTCATAGAAAACGTAGGACTTTTCGCTTCAATCAAAAAGTACTAAAATCAAAAAGATTCTATGTTTTTTTTTTTTTTTTATAATCTACCCGCGCTTAAGGGATTATAATCACCCTTTAAATGCATTAATTTTGAGCAAAATAAAAGTTCTATGTCTTTTATGGCTGTAGTGTTGCCAATAATTTTTTTTAATTTTTCTTTTTTGTTCTATCTGAAAGCCGATAAAATTACGAAAATTTTGGTATATAAAATTCATTTTTGGTATTTTGGTCGACATACAACCTTATCTATTAGTTCTCAGCCAGCGACATATGTATGTATACGTATTTTGCATTCCGGGTCATGAGGTTAAGATGACACCTGCAGGCAGGAAGGTTGGTTTTATTTAATTTGTTGCGATCTTTTGATGATGGCGAGAATAGCGTGGTTGACTTTTTTGGGTTTGATAAAAATAAAAACAATCTGAAAAAAATAATTAAATTAAAACTTCAATTTAAAATAGGGCGACAAAGAAGAAGAAAATAAAATCCTAAGAAATTGTGGATACAGATTTTCTTACGGGTTAGGTATTTATTTTATACAAATAAAATTATCATTTTCCGTAATTTTCGAAGAGTTTATATGATAGGTTGTATGTTTGCATAAAAAACGCAACCAGAAGAATAACTGTAGGTACAAGAATTATACATTGTACATACGTATATAGCACACACAAATTTTCAAAAACTTATGCCTAGGAATTCATTGCGTTTGTGAAAATTTATTAAAAGGTGACAATTTTTCAGTTATCAAATTTTTAGATACAAACATACCTTTATTGTAGCAGAAGTTAATTTATAAATGTTACGAATTGTCAAAAATTTCAAAATTCAGTGGCCACAAGGCATAACCGCTTAAGTCGATTTTTAATATTTTTCAGGAGAGCAGTTTTAAGTTTCATATTCTCTCTATGAATCAGGAATTATGAATTCTTAAATTTTTTAAATGCAGAAATGAAGAAAGAACACACATTTTTCATATACTAGAAAGAATAAATTCTATGCCTTATATTTAATGAGTAATTAAAGAAAAAAACACTTAAGCTGTTATGGCTTATTGAAATTTAAAAAAATAAAAAGCTTAGGTCGAGTTAGGTTGTTATGGTATATTAAGAAAGACCGATTCAAATTTCTTTTCTCGACTTAGGTCGTTATTCCCTGTGTGAGATTGTGGGAAAAAATTTCCTATGTTGACTTAAGTTCTTTTTCCTTATCAATAAACCAATGTATTTATTGACTTAAGTTAATTTTCCATATGTTTTCCTTTTGTCGTGAAAGTATCATACAAGTAAAGGAAAAGTTTTTAATTTGAATATTTTATCTATTCAAACTTTTAGTATGTACCCATAAGTTTAAATTATGTATTGTACATCATTGATGCAATTTTGAGCCAAATCGATATTTTAGTATCTTCTGATTTGTCAAGACCTGTTAAATCGGGATAAGTATTTGGCTCGTAAATATTGGATCCAAGATTGTCATAGACTAAAAATCATGATTTCATTTTTTAAGTCTATGAAATCCTTTTATTATCGTGAAAGAAATTGTTTAGATTTAAAAAAGGCTGTCATCTCTTTTTTACTTTAAAAAATTTGAAAACTAAACTTCATCTTTGTGCAAAAATTCTGTGTAGGACAATTGATTGCAGCTTTTATAGTAAAGTAGCCACCGAACCGAGTTGCTAGTTTTTTGTTGCTATCTTCATCTGTTCGTTTCCAGGAAAATTTAGATCTATAAAGTTTGTCGAAATAAAAAAATCGTTATCGATTTTTGTCTCAATTTAATCAGTCTTATTTCCAACGCTGTTAACGAAATAAAACCAATCACTTGGCGTTAACATTTGGACCTTCGTTTTGTTCATACTAAGATAATTGAGATCGTGGTCGCTGTCACATTAATTTGTAAGCATTGGTTCAATGATCGATGAAGGTCAAAGCCTTAAGTTTTAAAGTGTTGGGGTTTTATTGCTTCTTTTTTCGTTGCGCTTTGCTTAGGCTTTATCGAAATTATTTTTTTTTTGTTCAATCAATGCGAAATTTTCATTTTCGGACTCGTTAACCTTTTTTTTCAAAGCAAAAGAACACATGTCTACTTTCGGGGCGGGGCATTATAGGTACTTTTTGCCGATAAATCTGAACATTTTAAAGTATGTATTTTGATAAGCTTGCAAGATTTAAAGATAATGATTTATAATGGATGGACATTGATGTAAAACTTAAGTTATCAGTTAAATATTTTGTACACGAGTCCCTTCGAATGAAGTGGTTTTCATGTGCAGTAAACCTCCAAATATGTCGTTTTCTTCTTCTTATTGATGGGAGCATGTTTTCCTCTGATATTCTGAATTTATTTATTTTAAGAAGAATAGAAGATTAAAAGAAGCTCTCAGAAGAAAATATTTTTTACAAAAAACATTAAAAATATTTTCGTATTCTGCATACTACGGTCGCGTTTTGGCTTCCAGTTAATTGTGTACACCAAGGTGTCAAATTTTGTATCTTCAATGTTTTTGAGGGAAGCAATATCTACATAAAATTCTTTGGCTATAGTTTCCTAATGACCAGTAGCTGTCGAACTACACTTCAAGTTTTTCAAATTTAATTCTCTCGCTGCATTTACTTCTACAAATATAAAAATGATAGCAAGCCCTAGCCTTAACAGTCTTTCTGATGATTGGAAGTTTTAAACCGGCACTTTTACTTAGTTTAACATTTAGGTCTTGCAAACGTTTCTTCTATTTGAGCTCTCAGAAATTGAATTACTAGACTGTCTTAATAAATTATTAATATTATTATTGTTTATTAATCCAACAATAAATGTACAGAAAAATAGTTTATATCAGCTGGAGCGGCTTGGGCTTTCTACTGAAATAAATTCAAATTTGGATATTTCACTGAATCATTTGAGTGTATATATTCCGGTTTATTAAAAAAAATTACCATCAAATCATCAAATCGAGATCATTTTCAACGTTCTCAGTTTCATGTATGTACACTGTACATAGTTGAATAGTTCACCTGAACAACAAAAAATTAAATGCATATCTTAACACAAACCTTAGAATTGTATTAAATATTAAAAGTTTTGTTGCTATAAGTAATGACTTAAAAAGAAGAGTAATTGGATCAAGTCAACATCAAAAGTTTGGCCGTTCATTGATGACTGTGTTTCGTTATATTCAGTTCAAAATATGGAAACATTTTTGTTTGGTTTAATTGTAATAAAACTAATAATATTATATTTTGATTTAAAGCAAAAATGCATTTCTAAAAGTACACTCAATGACAATGTACAAATCATGAAAACAGGGACTGGCAGCATGAATGTTTTAATTTCATTCCATTTTCTTTGCGAACAAACTGATCTCTATTATTACATTGTCCTGTACTAAAAATAATAGACAATAATTTTCCTAAGCCTAGTAGGAAAAAAAATTACTCAATGTAAGATAAATTCTTAAGACTTCTTATTTTGATATTCCTTTTTGAATTTGAAACCTAACATTTATTTTAGAACAAATGAAAAGTAAATATGTTGTAACGAGTACTTTATCTTATTAAGTAATACCTATATTAATTTTGTTAGTAAGGAACTGCCACAATGTGATATCAGCTCCTAAATACATCTCATAACTATGTATATCGTGTATATCAGAGTGGTAATACATAATTATTTTGTTGTAATTTGTAAGCATCCTTGCTAGTTCCATTATTTGCACAGCTCATTTTCGGTATCTACGCACTTCTTTAATTAAACCTTTCAATTTTAAACAGCACTTACACTACAGATGCGACTGTTCGTAATAACCTATCTTCACTTACGACTCATTTTTACGGTAAACTGATTAAGGCAAAAGAACATAAGTCAACTTAGATTTGTGATTTTTTAAATTTAAACACGGCATAACGGCCTAACTCGATTTATGATTTTCATACAATTATAGTCTGGTTAGCCAAAAGCACTTATGTTCAGTTAAGTTTGTCAAAAAATAGATTTGCGATTTGCCATAACAACCTAACTCAAGTTGAGAAAAGTAAATATTTGTTTTACTTTAGGGAATAAGAGCCTATGTTAACATAAGAAAAATGAAAACTAAGCGTTTTTAATTCTTGGCAAATTCAAAATTCCTTAACTTGACTTATGTTTTTATTCCTTATTATATTTTTTTGTTAATGGAAAATAATATAAACTTATCTTAAGTTATGAAACCGCCGTTGTATTTTTATGGAGTTAAGTTGTTATGGCAAATTATAATTTTTGAAAAGCGAGTTAGGTTGTTAGGTTTTTTGTTTATAACTTTTGTTTAAAAAAAGATACAGACGTAAAAAATTGAGTGGACATAGATTTTTATATTCTCAGCACGATTATAGTAAAAACTCAATTTCGTCATAACTCGAGTTAGGCGGTTATGGTTTGTGGCCACAGAATTATTTCATTTCAGCATAAATAAGAAAACGTAGTATGTACATACGAAGGTACATAAGAACGGTTTTTCTGATTTCTATTTTTTTTTGTAAGTGAAAAAATAATGATAGTTTTAATAAAGAAAAAAGGAGCATTTTTTAGATTTTAAATAGGTATTTTCTGCTCTTAGCCTATTCCGTATAAAATGTCTGAAGCATTTATACTGTTAATTGCGTATTGGCTTAGTTCATCCACCCTTCATTCTATTTTAATTGTTTTTTACTTGCGACTTACAGGTACTATAAGGCAAGTTATGCATTCGAAACAAAATCCAACTCGAGATTTTGATCAAAGTTGACATTATGATAATAGCGAAGACCAAAAAAGTGGGTCTCGCAATTCTGTCTGTCTGTCTGTCTGTTCGACTACAGCTAAGCGGCTCGGCCGATTTTCTTTAAACTTGGTAAATATGGGTTTTATTTTTTCCCCCCCGGATGTTTTTTAATTTGATTTTTGAAGACCAAACATAACGGTACCTGCCACACGATTTTTTTAGAAATTTTATAAATATTTTTTTTTTCTCAAAAACTGTCCCACAGATTTAAAAAAAAATCATAAAATTTCATTTAGTTAAATCTAGCTAATGAATGAAAACAAATTTCCAAAAAAATATTATTTTTGGTACCCCCCTGGGCTCTTTGTTTTTTGTTTTTTGGTTTTCTCAAAAACGGTATAGGTAACCGATCGATTTTTTTAAAAAAAAGTTTTTTAAAATAATCTACAAGATATGTGAAAAAAAATTATTTTACCGAAAAATAACGGTACCCTCCATACAAATGTTAAAAAATGGTTTTTGAAAATCGTATTTTTCTCGAAAACGGTTCCGAGAAATTTGCTTAAATTTTTAGTCTTTCGATTAATTTTTAAGATCTATAATTTAATACAAAAAAATTTGAAAAAAGACATTACTGACTGTACCTACCATGCATAAACGATTTTTTAAAATTTTGAATTTCTCATTATCGGCAAAACGGATTTTAATGAAATTTTTTATAGAGATGTTTCTAAGAACTTCAAGAAACTTCGCATTTCAAAACTTTAAAAAAAAATATTTTTTGAATTTTTATAAAAAAAATCATTTTTTTTTTTTGGAAAATTCGATATCTCAAAAATGGGTGAATATTTTTTTTGGATTTTAATTTTCATTCGTACAATAATAAAAACCTAAAGTTGACGTACCAATTTTTTTTTTTAATTTTTTAAAAATTTTATATATAAAACCTTATTTTATTAAAAAACCATTACAACGACTTATCTATAATTTTTGTTTTTGCATAAATTCATATTTGCATAGCATTCTGTTTTTGTCTCTTACTGCTAAAAGAATTGAAAAAATGATGATAATTTTATCCTTATGAACGGTTTTTTCTGATAACATTCGTTTTTAAAATTCCTAGTCTATTACATATTAGCAAGTTCGTGTGACCCAGTCGTGCATTTTATTTTTTTTTTTTCAATCCATTTTAAGTTTTTCATACTGTTTAATTCTTAATTCTTTCAAGCATTCACTAAGTTATGTAGCTTCTTATTTTTATATTAAGGTTTTAAGTTTTTCTAACGTTCTTGTCATGTGTCCATTTACAAATTTTTGAGAGAAAAACAATTATCAAGAAGTTGACTGTATCAAGTCTGTGCGTCCGGCATTCATTCTTATTGACAACAAAATTGGAAAAATATTATTTTTGGTTTAAATATATTAATGCAAACTCTTAAGCATTTTAGACATTTTAGTAAGTTACTAAGTTAAAAAGAGGATTTCCCTAATTTTAAACGATTTTGTCACCTTACTATCTCTAAACATTTTACTTAAGTTAAAAGAACAAACTGGTTACTTTAATTTTTAGTAATTTAGTAAATTAATATGAAATCTGTCATTTTCTTCAAAAAAAATCTCTTGGCAATTTTATTTCGATTCGTGAGTTAATTGTTTTTAAAAGTAAATAAAATAATATATATAAAATGTTTGCGGAAGACGAAGATTTTGATATACATATATGTATGTATATGATTGAAGACCCAGCTTTATGGATAATTTTACTTCAGAAATAGGTTTGACAAGATAGCAGATCGGTTTTTAGTTGAAAATCTTAAAGATGCAAGATCGAATTACAAGCCGTAGGCTTCCGATTGCAGCAGAATTTCAAGTACAAGTACCTACCATTTACATTACACTTTTTTGGAAGAAGACTGGAATGGTGCAATCCAAAGTGGCGAAATAATAAAAAAACATTTCGAAAAAAGTTGTCAAAAATAAACAAATAACAAAATAAATTTAAGGTTGTCCTTTTGACTTTTGAGTTTTCAACATTTCCGTTCCCCAGATTTAGTTTAGTTTGGTTTGTTAATTTTAACGAACCGTCATGATTTAAATGTGTTCATATGCACCGTTTTTAATAAAAAGGAATTAGTCTATTACTAGTTAGTAAAATGAAAAAAAAAGGTTTAAAAATTTCGAAGAGCTAGTAAATAACTAAAAGTTTAACAAATTGCTAACTAATAAAATGCTAAACCCTTAATAATGTGCTGTTTAAAATGTTGCTGCTATGTTTCTATCATCACGTGTGAAGGCTTGTTTCCTATTAATAAATCAAATAATCTATTTATTAACCTTATACAATTTTCTGTTGGGCTTGCATAGGTATTCAACTAAATGTTGTGAAAATTTGTGTAAAAGCTGAAATAATTCTCTTCTAATAGCAACCGATCCATTTATTGTCTGTACCGCCATTCCAACATTAATTTTTTTTGAAAATCTGTATATATGTACATATGTATGTATGTGCCAGTTTGTAAGCTTTGGGCATAATTTTTTTATTTTTTCATTGTTGAAGTAAATTCGATTACCTTTCATCTAAAAATTACATCAGGTGGTTTTTAAAGTAAAAAGAAACTTCAATCAACGAAGGTATATGAAATAAGAAAAATTGAAAAATAAATATATTTTTGGAAAACCTGTCTATACCAACAGCCCTATTTATTAGAATTCGCTAAACGGGTGAATAGTCAAATGAAGTACCAAAAAGTAAGAATTTATTACATTAAGCCTTCATAACACAGCTGTTTGTCAAAAAAAAAAAACATCTTGTCTGTCGGTCGAATTCAAAAAAACAAAAATGGAACTACCAAAAGTTAAAAGAATTCGAACAAATAACTTTGATTCATCAGAGATAAGGTATGTCATTATCTCTAGCACAATATTGGTAATCAAATTGTTATTCGTTTTACCATAGCTGCAAATACTCCTCACACTTATTAAGGATGAAATTCAATAATCAAAAATAAAATTTGCAATAGTAATTCACAGTAGAATAGTATAACATTCTAGTTTTAATAAATAAATATAGATAACGTCACATAAGTTTTATTAATAACAATTTTGCATTTAGAGGCGTTTATAAACACTGTATAGCCTTATGTACTCACTATAATGAATTTATTAATATGGCTGTAAATGTTTGTTTAATAGGCATAAAATATTTTCATAGAATTAGAAGTGTTTTTATTCCAATAATCGCAGAAATATAGATCTCTTATACCACCTACTTGATTAATGAAAAAATTCTTTCAACTACTAGTCGTATTCGACTAATATGCGAAATTCAACGGAATGAAAATAAAATGCACGAGTGGATCGCACGAACTTGTTCTTATGTAAAAGTACTTTGGGATTTAAAATACATTTTATAAATGCAATGCATGGAATTGCTGTCTGATTTCCGGAAAAGTATGAATTTACGCAAAGAAAGTTTAAAAATCGTTTTATTAAAGCAATTTTTTGTATAACAAATTTCTTTCAAATTTTTGTAGAAAAAAATTTGGGATGCCAATTTTAAGTTTTTAGTAATATAGAGTTTAGGAAACAGTTTCAAAAAATAATCGGTCATACCTACGTTTTCAAGATATTGACTTTTCAAAAAATAAATTGGAATTTAGTTTTTCAAAAAACAAAATAAATATTTTTTTGTTCGAATATTTTTATATACAATATTATTTTAAACTTAAGGAGGCTCCTGCTGAGCCGTTAGTGAGAAAGTCGAAAATAAAAAAAAAACGGTTCTATGACAGGTACCATTGATAAGATTTTACTCCAAATTTTTTTTTTACAAAAATGTAGCCCATGTCCATAATATCACACATAATTTTTTTTATCAAAATCGTTAGAGCCGTTTTCGAGATAAATAAGATTATGCATTGCGGGTGTAGGGGGGGGTACCATTAGTTTTAGAGCTAAACAAAATTTCAATTTCCCCTCTTGGCAATCACCGAAGACCCTTAAATACCAAGTTTGAAGAAAATACCTCCAGTAGTTTAGGCTGTAGTTCGAGGTACAGACATACAGACAGACAGACGGAATTGTCGGACCCACTTTATTCGTCTTCGCTATCATCAGAACTTGCCCTATAATACCTACATCGCAAGTAAAAATAAAAAAAAAATATATTTTGTCTAGGGTTAAGTAAAAGATATCTATAAAACTCGTCTTTGAAAATTGTAATTTCTGAAAAGCACAATCAATAATTTATTACATATTTTGCTACTATCATTCATTTTTTTAATTTTATTTGTACAATAATTTCTTCTGGCTTAACCAACCTTCCACATAAAATCAATCATTGACTTATTATACATGGACTGCCAGAGCCCAACTTCACGATGGTTCAAATTAAAACTTTACGGAACTAGCGCTATTGGTGCAAACTCGGAAAACATGTTGTAACTTTTCGTATAGGTATGTATTTGATATATCAATTTTTGACATAATTGAGTTTGTAAAGTGTGTTGAGCGGGATTTGTTTATGTTTATTATTAAATAAAACTTGCGGACTTAAAAAGAGTCATAATATACATTTATCATAGACAGAAGAAGAGCATTACTTATAGTGCTGTGATTCGTTAGAGTAGAAAAGCACAAAGAACTGTCGAAATGCAGATTTTGGAAAACTATTTAAATGGCAAAAAAATTGATTTATTTTCTTATATGAAATCAAATGTGCAAATCTCTCGTTGTTTAATTTATTTCAACAATAACTTTAGTGTTTAGTCATAAAAGATATATTAAACCGAACAACGTGGAAACATATAATTCAAAGGAAAAGTGGGCAAGAGTACGATAAAACAGTTCAATACAAGCATTTTTTAATATGGGAGGGGGGTCTATCTCCCTCCGTTTGGGCAGGAGGGCAATTTTATAAAAAAAAGTACTAAAATGGAAACAAAAATATTAAAAAATAACGGTAATACTTACAATTAAGTATTATACCTTTTTCTGAGGCCAATAATAATTTTAAAATCAAGTAAAATTTATGCACAGATTTGAAAAAAAACGAGTTTTAAACTCAAATTTTGGGAAAAAAACATAAAAAAAAGTTTAAAGTTTAATTTTTTCAAAACGCATTTTTATTTATTTTTATTATTTTTATTTATTTTTTATTTTTTTTTTATTATTTTTTCCTTAAAATTCGTTGCTCTAATTTATTTTTAATCAAAAACTGAAAAGTAGATGATTTTATGTCATCTAGTTTTTGAAATAATTGAAAATAACTAAAACTACTTTTTAATGGGATATTTGTTTTTTTGCTATGCTTACGCATTACGGCATATAAACAGTGAGGTCTGGATGGGAGGGCATGCTGCCCCCCTGCAACTTCCCTGCTTGGGCACACTATAGGATTTGGGGTAGGTGCGAGGTTGGGTGTATGAAAGGTTTCTTTTGCATTTACAGAATCTAGATTTAAAGAAACTTTCAATTTACCCTATGGCCTATATCCAATGTCAACTAAATATATGTACGTAGCCCAAAGTTGCACATTTAAAATCTTCAGACATGAAAATTTAATACATTATGAAAAATTCACATTACCTAGGTAGTACTGTACGAATGCAGCAAATTTATATAATTGCGTAATTAATATTTATGTTTATTGTTTGTGTCTAATATTTTTAACGCTAATGTGGTACACGTTATTGTTTACCAAGGTCATTCGTTATTCAACCTTTGTAAGAGTGAAATGTTTTTTCTTTGAATAAAGAATGGCGACTAAGCATCCACTACTTCATTCTAAATTAATTAACTTTTCAATATTTCAAAAAAAAATATTTCAAAAGCATCGCGTTCTTAGAAGAAATTGGTCTAATTCCAACTAAAACGTGGTACATTCTTGGTAACGCTAAATGATTTGCTGTACTTTACTTACAAATGAACCACATTAACATTAATCCTCAAAATGAAATCACCGTAGGTAAATACCAAAAATCAAAAATTTCATAAAAATTAGTTTTAGTAATTTTCAATTTTCTCAAAAACTAGAAAGCACAAAACCATTCGGTTTTTTTGTGTTCGATTCAGAATTAATAGTAACATTGACCATAAAAGCCAATTAAGCAATTCATTTCACAGTTTTGGAAAAAAAAAAATTGGTCTAAACTCTTTTTTCATTTTTTTTTAACAAAGTTTTGAGTTTGCATGCGAATTTTGCAAAACCTATTGATATAAATAATTTAATTTAAATTTAGGATTATAGAACAGACTTCTGGTTTTCAAAACCGTTATAGTTCTTTATTGTAAGTGTTGCCGTTGTTTTTTAATATTTTTTTTTCAATTTAAGTCATTCTAAATTCGCCCATACCTCCTAAACGCGGCGAGATAGACCCCCCCTCTCATAGTAAAAAACGATTGTATTTGACCCTTCTACAAAACTCCGTTATCAATTTTTGGGCGCCTAAGTTATCGTACTCTCCCCGAAAAGTGAAATTTATCAATTTGTACACACCTTATTGTTTAACACAAATCAAAATTTCAATAAATAAATAAAGTTCATATTGCTCTACTTAAAATTATGTAGAGATGAAGACGTTTTTTTTAAATACATAATAGCAAATTCACTTAATTAGACAAATATAATGACAAAAATGCGATTAGAAATGTATGCCATTTTAAAATATAAATATAAATTTACCTTGGACCGGTCACAGGATCTTACACCGTTCTACCTTTTAATAAGGTTACCTGTCGAAACCTTATAGCAACAATCGCCAAGCAATTCAGGCCCTAGAAAACAATATCCGCCTTAAAGCAGTATTCATTGAACTAAATGCTTTGTTCTCGCATGTTCACAAATTTCGCTGAACACCCTTTATATTGTTGTTATTCACCCTTATTGTAGCAGGCGTTTCGCTTGAACGACAAATGTGATTTTCAAAAATTTGTATTATGAATGGCGTTTTAGATTTGTTTATGGTTATTTTTCGAGTCGTAACGCCATACTCTGAGTGGAACGAAAGTTTTCGTATGAAAAATGTCACTCATCTGTATTATAACTGTCGTTTTACGCGCCTTCTACCACTCTCAGAACGTTTTTTTTTTGTCGAATACAAATTTTCAAACGATTCATTATCGAAATTGGATAAAGATGTAAGTTTTACATGTTACTATTGTGTAATTTGTAATTTTTATTATATTTGTTTTATTTAAGGGTGAATATAACTAACCCAGAACAGATGAAGTGTATCACTGAAACTCTTCTTGTGCTTACAGCTCCCGCGTAAGGTCTTGCAGTTGAAACTGATCCAGTTTCTCAAAGCCTTCGAAAGATATTTCCAAAAAAGGGTAAAGTTTCTGGTATCTTCGTTGTGCTCTTCTTGAATTTCCATTGCAAAACCCATAAACGAATAAAATATCTGCGTATTCTTCTCTCGTATGTAAAGGCATTTCAAAAAGCGCTCTTATCAAACTTGATAATCTGATGAATGAGTTTTGAGTTTTTCTATTCTTTTATACTACTTATTTAGTTAATTTACCCATTAAACAGTCATCCCCAAAATTTAACTTTCCATGTAAAGGGTTAAGGTGATTAGGGTTTTGACAGAAAGTCAAATAGGCATAAGTACAATTTTTACCCTTTTTATGAGTACACAGTCTTAAAAATTGCCTAAAAACAATCAATTCTTGGAAACCCACACCAATTGCAAAGATTAGCAATAAAAGTAGGTACAAAACACAATATTCGATTTTTTACCTGTCTTAGATCTTCGCAAGTATCATAAAATGTTTGGGTTTTTGGGTGCACTTATTAATGATTTTTCTTGTATTATTGTTTTTTTCATCAGGTAAAAATAAGAAAACTTTATGTTTTTACCTCAAAGTCAAAATTTTGTTCGGGCAAGAAAAATTGAAAACCATTTAAAATTGAATATCTGGCAATCTTAAAACATATCAGCTCAATTTAAACGTAGTTTTAAAGGCTAGTATTTCTACTCAAAATAAAATCTAAAATGAGGTCCCTACTGTTAGTACTGACAGAGAAATTGACCTTAACATGGGTCAGGGTACACAAAGTTAGCCTTTTTTTACATCGTCAAAAAGTGATGTCGAAGTTGAAAATCAGAATTTACTGTAGAACAATTTTTTTCTTAGAATATGACCAAGAATTACATCCCAAAGTATGGCACACGAATTACAGGAATATCTATTTGTCAATGACAGATTTTTATGTGGAACGCATTTTGATTTTTAGTTTAGTTTAAGTTTTTATTTCACATAAAATTCAGTTTTATTTATTTACAAAATTCAGATACATAAGTAGTTTAAAAATTATGAAGAAATTAAATGACATTTTGTATTTTAAATAACCAAGGTATAAAAAATAGTGTCAAATGCCACTACAAGTAGTCAAAGTTAAAAATATATGAATACGGGTGGGGTGACCCTCAAATATATAAAAAAAAAATAAAAAAAAAAGAAAATAATATATGTACATAATGCAAAAAAAAAAATAAAAAAAAAATCATAAAAATTAACAAAAGAAATTATTCAATAAATATACCAAAAAGAAAAAGTAAGATGAAAAATGAAAAAAATGTAAAATATAAAATAAATCAAAAATAAAAAATAAAAAATCAAACTAAATTTAGATCAAAATGTTAGAAATAACAGATTCAAGACTATCATAATTTAGATTGAAAAGGCAAACCTTTACTAGTTTTAAAAATATTCCAGGATTTGTTAATGTTCGTATTGCCTGAGGCAATTTATAAAAAATCCGACAAGAAAACACAGAATAAAAGTTACGATAGGCAGTAGTGCGAAAATGTGGAACAGATGCAAAATTCATATGATTACGTCGCAAGTTACGAGTATGATTAGAAATTAACCTGTAATTCATATTACCAGAACGCATAAAAAACGTCTTCAGCACTTTAAAGCAATACAAATGACGAATAGGAAAAATTTTTTGATCAACAAACAAAAGGAAACTTCGTTCACGTTTATTTTTACGACAGATTTTCCTTAAAACAGATTTTTGTAATGTCAAAAGAGGTTTAATTTTGTTTTTTGTAGTACCCCCCCCCCCCCAACAAGCAATCCCATATTGAAGCTTTGAATGAAAAATTCCATAGTAAATGATTTTCAAGAGAAAAGAAGAACATACAGAACGCAAGTAAAAGAAGTGTCTAACAGCGCAACGGAAATATTTTTTAGACTGTCTGTGTGATAGTAAAAACTCATCCTTGAATCAATCCAAAGCCCTAAGTATATAAATTCTTTAACACTTTCGATCAAAAAACAATTATCACAGCAACTGGAACTTTGAAAAAAAGATTCATGAGAATAAACTAAACTACAGGTACAGTCAAGAAGTTTGAAACGTTGACACTCAGGTGCGTGGTAGTAAAGAATTTGATCAAAGAAATTATGTGAAGACAAGTTGAAGAACATTATCTTTGTTTTTTTGCTAATCGTTAACTTATGTTCTGCAAACCAGATCCGCAATAAGTTTAGATCAGATCAAAATTGATATCACAAATTAGGTCAAGAGAACTGTTTGAGCCATAGAAACATCCAACATCATCAGCAAAGGCCGTAAGTTTACCCTTAAAATTCAAATTAAAGAGTGAGTTAATATATATCAAAAAAAGAATCGGTCCCAGTACAGACCCTTGAGGTACGCCCATGTTGATATATTTGATTTCACTACTAGCTTCATCAATTTTCACACTTTGTGCTCTGTTTTTAAGATATGAAGTAAACCACTCAAGAAAAAACCTGCATTATTTAGCTTCGCCAATAAAATATTGTTATCGACCATGTCGAACGCTTTCGTAATATCAATAAATAAGCCAGCTGTAAACTTTTTACAATCAAGATTAGAAAATATTCGGGAGCAAAACTGCAACAAAGCATCCTCATTAGATTTTCCTACATGAAACCCAAATTGAACATTACTAAAAAACAAATTTCTATTCAAAAAATTAACTACTCTTATTTTAATAACTTATTTAAAAAATTTACTAAAAACAGGAAGTAATGCGGACCCTTTTTTGAACAATGGAACGACTTGTACACGTTTAAGGGCTTCAGGGAAAACACCAGTAATTATTGAGAGGTTGAAAATATAAGCCAAGACATCAACTAAAAAACAACCAATATTTTTAAGCATAATGTTAGAAATACCATCAAAACCACAGGCATTTGTGTTCTCCAAGGAACCTATAGATGTTAAAAGCACCAATGCAGTAATTGAATCAAACACAAAACTGTTTGTTTTAATGTATTAAAATGTATTAAAAAAGTCTAACATAAGCCCGAAGATGGATATTTATATCCGAAACGCGTCGCTGTAAAATAAAATAAAATAATTATATGTGGTAAAAAAAGGTTAAATATAAATAATAAAATAAAACTTCAATTTTAATTAATTTAAAATTTTTTTAATTTTAACTTTATTTTATTTTTTAATACATTAAAGCAAATTTAAAATACAACATGGAGACAAAACCAAATAATAACAAAACTGTTACTATAAAAATTAGACTCACGGTTACGTGATGCAGCTAGTACAGTATTTAAATGCAGATGAGGGTTGCAAATTACCTACACTTGAACTCATCAGCTACTGCAAGTTTTTCAGTAACATAATTGTCTCCAATCCGTATAACCGTAGGGGTTTTAACTGAACAAGGTTTATTTAGAATGCTGTTAACGACTTGCCATTCACTTTTCAAATTACCTTTCGCCAAATTAAACTTTGCCCCATAAAAGTTATCTCGACATAAAGGAATTTATTTTTTTAGTTGTAAACATAAACTTTTGTATTTGGCTTAGTGATTCATGGCTTAAGTCGTTTTATAGGCTTGTTGGATGTAAAAGTAGAGGTACAGTCATTGATGTGTTTTTGGAGAGTACCGAGAAAAATTGAATATGAAACAGATGCATTAGTTTCAAGATAAACTACTTACTTAACCGGCTCCCGATCCATGGAGGGACTCTGCCTGAGTTATTGCGGTCTTCTATCGGTTGCGATCCCTCGCGAGCTCTCTCCAGTCGTCGGGGCCAAGCGCTCTTGCGTCTATAACCGCTTGGTCCCTGTAGCGGAGGTTCGGTCTTCCTCGTCATCTCGAACCTGGGGGCTGGGATTCGAAGATTTTCTTGGCTGAAGCGTTGTTGTCCATTCGCTCGATGTGACCGAGCCAGTGTAGTCGACGTGTTTTGCCTTTTTGGACTACATCTACATCTTGGTATAGCTCGTATAATTCACGATTGAATCTTCTCCTCCATTCGCCCTCTTCGCATATAGGAACAAATATCCGCCGAAGAATTTTTCTCTCGAAAGTGCCCAGTATCAATTCCCCTTTTTTACTTATCGTCCCGCCTTCGGCGCCGTAGAGTAGAACTGGTAAAATAAGCGTTTTGTATAGCGTGCACTTTGTCTTTCGAGAAAGGAGTTTTGAACCCATTTGTTTGGCCAAACCGAAGTAGCAGCGGTTTGCTAGGGTAATTCTTCGTCGAATTTCCACTAAGGTGCCATTCGTGGGATTGATGTTCGTTCCGAGGTAGGTGAACTCCTTGACTACCTTGAAATTACTGCTACCAACAGTGACGTTTTGTCCTAGGTGATGGACAGATGCGGCTTTATTTGTTGATAGCATATACTTTGTTTTGTCCTCATTAACTTCAAGACCAACGCGTTTCGCCTGTTCATCAATAGCTGTGAACGCTTCTAGCACAGCTCGCTTGGAGCGGCCGATGATATTGATGTCGTCCGCATATCCACATTGCCAATAGAAGCTCTTGGCGACTTATGCTATCATATGCGGCTTTAAAGTCGATGAAAAGATGGTGGGTCTCGACTTGAAATTCGTTGGTCTTTTCCAGGATTTGCCTCAATGTGAAGATTTGGTTTATCGTTGATCTGCCTGGCCTGAAGCCACACTGGTACGTGCCGATTATAGTGTTGGAGAAAGGTTTTAGACGTTCACATAGTACGGTGGATAGGATCTTGTAGGCAACATTAAGCAGGGATATGCCCCTGTAGTTTTTGCAGGACAGAGGATCGCTTTTTTTGTAGATTGGGCATATGGAGCTATTTGACCAGTCGTCGGGCATGCTTTCCTCCTCCCACACTTGGTTGATGAGCTGATTCATGCACCCTATTAGGACATCTCCTCAATACTTAAAGAGTTCCGCAAGTAGGCCATCCAAGCCTGTGGATTTGTTATTCTTAAGCTTGCGTATTGCTTTCTTAACCTCTTCAGTACTGGGTAATGCGACTGAATCTTCATTGACTGGTCTTATGCTTCTTTGCTCCCCTGTGGTTTCGTCTAAATAATGCCCATTAAGCAGCTGCTGGAAATGCTGCTTAAATACGTCTACAATTCCCTGTCCTTCGGTGACTAGGTTGCCTTCGCTGTTTCGAAGAGCTTGCGTGCCGGTCCTATAACCTGATGCCAGTTGTTTGACTGTTTTGTAGAACTGGCGGGTGTTTGTGGCGGTGCTAGACTCCTCGAGATACCTGAGCTGAGAAGCTGCGGCTGCTCTTTTCTTTCTGCGCAGGGTTTTTTTTTCTTTCCTTCTCTTTTCATGGCACTCCTCTTTTACTGCTCTTGTTTTCCATTGCAACATTTGCATTCGTGCATTTTCCGTCTCCTGCTTCAATACCGCGCATTCATTATCATACCACGGGTTCTTTTTCCTAGGTGGTTGATAGCCTATGGTGGACTCGGCTACCTCCTTAATGATGTCGCGATATGGCTCCACTGGTTGTTGACGATTGTGGCTGGGGGTACGGCAGAGAGTTTTCCGGTCAATTGCTCACTGTAGTCTCTGGCTTTCTCAGATGTGCTAAGGCATGCAATATTGAATTTCTTCCTTTGGGCGATCCTCATTTTCTTTTCCTTTGACAGTCGGGCTCTGAACTTTGTCACAACAAGAAAGTGGTCAGAGTCCACCTTTGCACCTCGGAAAGTTCGCACGTCCAAGATGTTCGACGCGTGCCTTGCGCCAATAAGCACGTGGTCGATTTGGTTGGCAGTTCGACCATCTGGAGATCGCCAGGTTGCTGTGTGTATCCTTCGCCTGGGGAACCTAGTGCTACTTATCACCGTATTCTGAACTGCAGCAAAGTCGATTAGTCGGAAGCCGTTATCTGTTGTCATTTCGTGGAGGCTGTGCTTTTCAACTAATCCGCCAAAGATATTTTCCTTCCCGACTTTAGCATTGAAATCTCCGAGCACGACTTTGATATCGTACTCCGGGCAGGCTCCGTAGGCTCCGTCCAGGAGGTCGTAAGACTCCTCCTTGTTAGATTCCTTAGCTTCATCGGTAGGGACGTGTGCACATATTACGCTGAAGTTTTGAAAAGTAGCTTTGATGCGGATCAGAGCCAGGCGATCACTAATCGGCTTAAAATCGATGACTTTTGATCTGAGTCGATTTCCCACGACGAATCCGCATCCTAACATGTGCATTCTTTGATGACAGCTGTAATAAATGTCGCAATCTTTTCTTTTCGCTATTCCTGATCCTATCCATCGTATCTCCTGGATCGCGGTAATGTCTGCCTTGTACCCCGAGAGGACAGGTTTTAAGTTTTTGAGTAGCACCTGGTGTGTAGTGTCCTTACATTCCAGGTGCATACTCGTAAATAGTAGTCCATTTTCGTTCCGGGTCTGGTTGCAATTTGAGGGGGGTCATTATCCGAGGCTTCTCTCGTCTCTCTCATAACAATTGGTGTTTTTTTACTGTGGCCGGTCTTTAGGTCGACGCACTAACCTCCAATACGTAGGGCCATGGGTTTAGTGTTGCAATTGTTTCCTTGGTCAACACTCGCACTTACAAGTTTAGCAAGTCATGACATAAGGCCAAGACCAGTATCCGGCGGTTACCAGTGAGGAGGTATTGTAAGCACTTGATGTGTAGGAAAAGATACAGCTCGAAGCCCCCAGTTCCTACAGCATCCAACCACCTTTCAAGATAAACATCTTCCCAAAATTCATAAAAAAGACAACTTTTCAACTTTATGAAATCGACTTTAGAAAACTTCTTTGAGGACCTGGAATTACTTCTGATTTTATTCTAAGTATAATTAACCAATATTCCTGTCATAGAATGATTAGTTATTTTCAGATAAAAAACGCACTTTTCACAAGAATTAACAAAAACATTGTTAAAACGTCCAAAAATATGGTGTAAACAGGTACCTGAAGCAAGCAAGCCTAGTTGGATTATTAATCAAACAAGTAAGACCGTATGAATTTAAAAGAGACAAGTAAGTAAAAGAGATAAGTAAGTTTATTAAGTTTGTTAGTAGCATATGCTTTTTGATGAGAAGTTCAATCAAACTGACACTTTGACAAGACTCTTGATGGCACTGACTATGAGTGGGAGATTCAAAGTCATTCAACAATATTACCAAGTCCGAGGACATAGTTTCCTCCCCTGTGACAGGAACTTTTCTGTCATAAGGCGAGTTGTTAGCAGATATGATCGTTTTTCGCCTTAAAAATGTGGATGTGGTCGAGCTCCCTTCTACAGAGACTTATGATAGAAAAGTTCCAATCAACAAAAAAAAGCTGAACGATATTTTGAAAATCGTTCACTATATCCCGGAGGAAATTAAACCTTTTTTCGACGAAATTCTTCAATGGCCTACATCGGACACTGCGAATAGCGATGAAGACGATGGCTAATTTTTTTTCTTTATAATGATCTTCTTTTTACTTGCCATTAGGTACTATAGGGCAAGTTCTGCATTTTAAAAAAATCGAACTCGAAATTTTGAACAAAGTTGGCATTACGATGATAGCGAAGACGAATAAAGTGGGCCCGGCAATTCCGCCTGTCTGTCTGTATGTCTGTATGTCTTTGTATCCGTATGTCTGTATGTCTATACCTCTCTCTACAGCCTAAGCCACTAGACCTATGTTCTTCAATCCCTGTAGTTAAGAGTCTTCGGTGATTCCCTAGTACCCCCCATGCACCTGTAATGCATAATCTTATTCATCTCAAAATCGGCTCTAACGATTTTGATAACAAAATTAGGTGATATTATGGACATGGACTACATTTTGTTGAAAAAAAATGTTTGGGGTAAAATGTTATTAACGGTACCTGTCATATAACCGATTTTTGATTTTTTAATTTTTTGACTTTCTCATCGACGGCTCTAACGATTTTAACCAAAAATTTTCAGCAGGAGGCCCCTTAATCTTAAAATAATATTATATATAAAAATATTCGAAATTTTTTTTTTGGAATTTTTGAAAAAAAAAAACAATTCAAGTTTTTTTTGAAAAACGCAAAATTTTAAACAGCCTATTATTAAGGTATTGGTATGGTACTACTTAACAATTTGCTAACTTTATAGTAGTTTACTAACTCACTTTTAATTTTACTAGTGTCGTACTAAAAGAATTTTCTTAATAAATTGCTTCTGAACACACCTAAACAATGACATTTCATGTAAAAGAGTAAATACACGAACCTTTTTTTATGTATGCAAATGTCAAAGAGTCATATGAAGCTAGCACGATAATAAAAAAATAAAGTAGATATTCCATGATTTTAACTTTAGTAAAACGGTAGAGAAAGTATGATACTACATTCGATTAAAATTTGCAAATTCGTTGTTTTAACCTAGTATCGTACTAAAACAGCTTCAGCATCGTACTAATTCAATTAAAATTTTGCGCCAATATCTTTAAAACTTGTGAACGATTATTTTTTGAAACCATTTTTAAAATCTATACTGCTAAATACTTAAAATTTGGCATCCCAAATTTTGTTCTTGAAAAATTTTAAGGAAATTTGTTATATAAAAAATTACTTTAATATTAAAAGGACGGCAATTCCATACATTTGAACATTTTTATCTCATTAAATCCATGTTTTATGTTTATAAAATGTATATTAAATTCCAAAGTACTTTTACATAAGAGCAAGTTCGTGCGATCCAGTCGTGCATTTTATTTCTGTTTATTTTTATTCCCTCGAATTATTATTAAAATATTGTTTAGAATTTTGCAGAATTATTCAATATTAAATAAATAAAATGTTTTGTAACCATTATTTATATTATTTGAATAAAAAACTTAATTTAAAATAATTTATTTGATTTTTTTTAAATTAGTGGAAAAAGGAAAACATTCCACTCACTTTAACAGGAATTATTAAGCCAGATCTAAATGATGTTTCCACCTTCCACTTACCTGGCTAAAATTTGATTATTCTTAAACCATAAAAATTTATAACCCTTTCTCTTTCTAACTTCTTTCGCCTGCATGAAGAGAGCCTGATTAAATTTCGCCAGAGCATCATTGATGTAAACATCAGTTCCCTTGTTTCTGCTACCGCTGCTTGAGTCATCAAACGCATGTGAATTGAGTGTTTTCTTATTTTTTGTTTTTTCACTCCTTATTTGCTTCTTCGTTGAGTTATCGGAGATTTGAGACGAATGATTGATTTAATATCAGAGTGACTTACGCCATTTCTCTCTACTTTACTTTGAAATTTTTTAACGTAACATGACTCAATTTATCGTTATACCGACTCTTAAACGCCTTAAAAGTGACTCGTCAGAAGAAGTGACGGGTGTCGTTCAAGTGAAACGCCTATTATAATAATGGTGATTATTTTGTATTAGCTAACGTTAAAATATAAAGTTTAATTGAAATAGATGGCTCTGTTTTTTAATAAGCAATAATAATAGATGTCTATAGTTTCTTTGGCAAAAATCGTAGTTCAGGCCAGGAGCCAAGAGATGGCATCTGGAATTAATATTTATTTTTACCAATTTTGCACCAATAGCTCTAATGTCGGTAGTGAGAGGTGGAACCATATTCATTGAAGCGTTTGTAAATAAATTTTATACGACTAGCAGTCCATATATAATACGTCAATAAAATCAATTATTATATTTCAATAGTTATTGGTATGTAATCCTTATTTTAAATTTTCGGATCAGCCGTGTATATATAACTAGCCGACCCGTACTCGCGTTGCTTCGCAAATTGTAATTACGAATATTTTCTTAATATTAATATTAGCATATGAAAACATTTCTCAATGGGACTGAGCATAGTTGCTACATTAATATTAATTTTAGTTTATACTAGCCGACCCGTACTCGCGTTGCTTCGCAAATTGTGATTACAAATATTTCCTTAATATTAATATTAGCATATGAAAACATTTCTCAATGGGACAGAGCATATTTGCTACATTAATATTAATTTTAGTTTATATGTATAACATACCGTATCGAATTAGATTCTTTTTCACACTTGAAAAAAAAAGAGCTTGTTCATGTTTGTGCATATTATAAATATAACAACATAGAAAATAATAAAATTTATTTCAATTAAACGGGTTGACTACTTTCTGAGATCATTCAACCCAAACTTTAAATGGTTTCGCTTTTATAGAATAGTTTAAGTGCACGGCACTGTAGTCAATTGAATGCCCATTTTTGTCACCTAAAATGCTATTGAGTATATTCAAGTAACTTAAAAAATAAAATGCAGTACTGGATCGCACAAACTTACTCTTATGTAAAAGTACTTTGGAATTTAAAATACATTTTAAAAATATAAAACATGGATTTAATGAGATTTTAAACTTAAGGGGGCTCCTGTTGAAAATTTTTGGTTAAAATCGTTAGAGCTGTTGATGAGAAAGTCAAAAAATCAAAAAACGGTTCTATGACAGGTATTTTGCCCCAAAACTTTTTTTGACAAAAATGTAGTCCATGTCCAATGTCCATAATATCACACCGTTTCGAGATAAATAAGATTATGCATTATGGGTGTATGGGGGGTATAGTTAATTTTGGAGCTAAAAAAAAATCAATTTCTCCTCTAGGGAATCACCGAAGACCCTTAACTACCGAGATTGAAGAACATAGGGCTAGTGGGTAAGGCTTCTAGAGAGAGGTACAGACATATAGACGTACTGAAACATGTTTTTCGTGTACTAAATTGTCCTCAAAATTTTTATAAACAAAATTGATATGCAAGTTATTAGTATTCAATAAAATACATTTTATAACGTAATTTAAAAATTTATTCGTGTATCCGTTTTCTAGATATTGTATTTTCAAAAAAAAAATTATATTAGTTTTTTAAAAATCAAAAAAACTATTTGTTCGAAAAAATTTTTAGATTATATTTTTTCGAGTGTATAGAAACTCACGCATAAAAATTTTGGTTAAAATCGTTAGAGCTGTTGATGGGAAATTCATAAATCAAGAAAACCGTTCTATGACAGGTACCGTTAATAAAATTTCCCCCCAAACATTTTTTTTACCAAAATGTATTCCGTGTCCATAATATCACACCTATTTTTTTTTATCAAAATCGTTAGAGCCGTTTTCGAGATAAATAAGATTATGCATGACGGGTTTTAGAGCTAAAAAAAATTTCAATTTCTCCTCTAGGGAATCACCGAAGACCCTTAAGTACCGAGTTTGAAGAAAATAACTCCAGTGGCTTAGGCTCTAGATCGAGGTACAGACATACAGACATACGGACATACAGGCATACAGACAAACAGACCGAATCGTCGGACCCACTTTATTCGTCTTCGCTATCATCGTAATGTCAACTTTGATCAAAATCTTGAGTTCGATTTTTTTTTTGTCAAATGCAGAACTTGCCCTATAGTTAGTACCTATTACCTATATCGCAAGTAAAAAGAGCCCACCCCCACATTGCTCAGCGATGTGATGATAGAATTAGAGAAACAAAAACAATGTGTGTGCTTGTAGGTTAGTTAGATGAACTATACAATACAGAAAAATTGAATATGTAGGTAGGTAGGTAAGAGAAAAAAAGTAACTATTGAATGGAAAAGCTATTAAGAGAGAGTATGGGAACGGGAAGAAAAAAAAATTAAAAATGTTGGAATGATAATGAAATGAAACAAAGCAGCGACCTCGCGATTATGATGAAATCTAATTCCTGGATAAAATAAATTCAAAAAGTTTATAATTTTATAATTTGTTTTATTTATTTATCAGGTTATATGTGTAACTAAGAAGTGATTTTGGACTTAAAATTTGCGCAACAATATTGACTTTATGAAGCAATGCTAATTTTTGTCGATTATTGCATAGGTTTTAAGATATGAGTTTTTGTATAAGACAACTAATAAAAAAAAATGGACAGCAAATGTAAAATTAATAATATTTAAGTTTGACAAATTATTAATGAAAAAAATTATAGCCATAAACACTCTTATAATAATATAGAAAATTCTTCAAATAAATCGGTTGACTACTTTCTGAGATCGTGCGCTACAAACTTTAAAATGGTTTCGCTTTTATACAATAGTATAGATATAGATATATTTATCAAGTGCATTATGCAATACTGTAACCACCCCGAATGTTTTTTACAATTTTCAATGAGCGTGGTCCCGGTATATAACACGGCTAATCCGAAAATTTCAAAGTTCTTATTTTGCTATAAAATAGTTCATAAAAAAGATTAATTTTAATTTTAATTTAAATTTTCAATGATGAGTATTAATGACAACCTACTTAGATTCATCTGTATGTATATATGAACATGTGCATATAATTTCTAAAGTCAGATTAATATTTTTTTTAATATCAAGATTTATGTGTTTAACAAATGCCGCAATTTTTGGCGCAAAATTTTAAACAGCCTATTATTAAGGTATTAGTATGATACTACTTAACAATTTGCTAACTTTATAGTAGTTTACTAACTCATTCTTAATTTTTAACATTTTCTCACTAGTATCGTACTAAAAGAATTTCCTTAATAAATTGCTTCTGAACACACCTAAAACAATAACATTTCGTGTTAAAAAGTAAGTACACGAACCTTTTTTGATGTTTGCAAAATAATGTCAAAGAGTCATATGAATCTAGCACGATACTAAAAAAATAAAGTAGGTGTTCGATGATTTTAACTTTAATAAAAGGGTAGAGAAAGTACCCAAGCAACACATAAACTCTTGGAGAGTACTTCAATAAATGCATCAGCTCTTAACAAGCTATTAGTTCAATCTTTTTAATACCATTTCACTTTATAATCTCCTAATTCGCTCTTTAAAAGTGTTCTTTCTGTTATACTATTAATAAAACATCTTTTAAACATCTTAAAGATATTCATGACAAATGTCATTATATTGACTCTCTATATACCCTCTTTAAAACCTTTTTAAAAGTAGTAGTTTTAAAATGCTGAAAGAGTTTTTCATTTTAATCTTTCGAATACATCTTGAAGATATTCTGTGGACGTTTTCATTAAAACGTCTTTATGATATCTTAACATGGTATCTTCAAGTAGTACTATTTTCCTCTTTGGCTGAACAAAATGTTTTGTTTCACCCGAGATTTGTGAATTGTGCAACATATGAAAGAGAAAACTAGCTAACAAAAAATTCAAATATTTAGTTGAATGTGAAAATAGAAAATAGACAAAAACTGATTGTTGTGAATTTGTTATCATTTTCTTTTACTCTTTGCTTACACTTTGTTTGCTCTTTTTTCTTTGAATTTGACTGACAGCTATATTCGCCCTTTACACTTTATTTACACTTTTTTCACTCTTTGCTTTGAATTTCAGTTTCGATATCTTATCGTGAACCGTGAAGTGCTTAAGAGGTATTAAAGAGTAATTAAAAAATTCGTAGTGAATCTATATAAAATATGTACATGTATTTTTGTAAAGGGTGACATTGTTAAACGTATGTTGAAGATAAAATTATATTATACTAGATTTTTATGTTTTATCGTTTACTATGCGAAGACTTCCAGTTTCTACGGGTGTAAGTAAACGAGAAAGGTAAATGTTGTTATTTGATAAGCTTTGGTAGTATTTTGGCAAAATATGAAAATTTTAAAGTATTAAACCATACTATCAAATTGGTAATGGGTATTATTTTAATTCTGGATAATGTCAAATTTTCTGAACTTTTAGAGATTTTTTAATCGGTTGACAATTAATTTCAATATTTTGTATCTTGATAGAATGTTGACGCATCAATTAAATATCAAGTTATCATTTCTTTTCAACAGATTTTTAATCCAGAGATTTTAACACTTTGTGGAATACAAATTAAGCAATAAAATATTGTTCACTTATTTACATAAAGTAGTGCTTTTTGTATCTGTTCTCTGTAACATGTGTAAAACCTGTCAACTTTTTTTTGAACAAATGCTAAAAAATTCTGAATCATTCTTCAATAAATTATTATGTAGCAACAAAAAAGTTGTTTTAAAAATAGATATTGATTTCATACAAAATTGTTAAAACGTAAGTGCTAATCAGTCGCTCAGTTTATAAATCTGTTAAGTTTTATTTACCTGATGAAATTGTTTTACATTTTAAAACTATTCAGGTCGAACAAAAAAATTATTTAAAAAAATAAAGCACCCTGTAGGTATGAATACCTGGCACATATACACATAAATACAAGAGAATGAATCGGCGTCGGCCATATCTATTCATACTTAAACGTCTCTTTATTTTGTTGTGAGAGGATTTTAACATTATTTTTTGAAATATATTTCTTTGAAAATGCTTTTCTATTTGAAGGCGCGTTAATTTCAAGTAGGGTAGAGTATGCAATTTCAAATTAAATCTTTTCTCGCATATCAAAACACACAATAGCAAAAGGTGATAATATGAATATTGAAAATACAGTCATAATATAAAAGTAAGGAATTCGTCATGTCTTGGCATTTTATTTTCACTCAATCCATTTTATTAAAATTGCAATAAACTTGTATTTGCGTGAAAGAGAAAGACATTATTTATATATTTTTCTTCCTCGAAGTTCACACTTTGTACTCAAAAATGAAAATATCTTGAAAACCACTCGAACAGAGGCGTATTTAAGATTTGGCGCCCCGGGCTGATAAATTTTTCCGCCCTTTTTTTCTGAGACTTTCTTTCTGTAAGCGCTGCCACTTAGTTTTTTTTTTAACTGGATCTATTATTTAAATAAATCAAAAGAGCATAAATCACAATCTGTGTTGAAAAATAAAATTTTTTACACTTCTAAGCAAAACAAAACATTTATGGCAATTTTACACACTATTAAAGCCTAAGATAAACTAGATTTATTTTTAACACACACCAATAAAATTTACAAGGAAAAAAAGTACTGAACAGCTTTAAGGAAGACAAACATTTTCAGCTAATGTATGTTCTAAATATAGTATATAATAATGTATACGTTCAAAATCAATTTTTTTAACTAAAAGATACAACACAAAAATGATTTGTTTGGGACAACATGATGGAAAGCAAATTATAGATTTTATAAAAAAAAATAGAAAACGCTTCTAGTTTGCACACATTATAATTTGGAGAAATCAGAAATTCCTTTGCTGATGACAACTACAATTTCTTAACACCTACCTATTGCTAAATTTGTTCTTTGGCATCGATTTTGAGATATACCTAAGTATTTACACGCTTCAGTAACTTACGGTAAAAACAGTTAACATTTATATTGAATACCAATACCAAAACACTTTTTGCATCTTTGCACTTTATGTCCAACAAAAAAAAATTATTTGTAGGTAATATATAAAAATTCTATTGAAACGTTAGGAGTCGAATTATTCTCCTTTTTTCGCACAGCTTAAAAACGATTTTTTGAAGTAAAACTTTTTTATGAGCGATATGACAATAACTTGGATATTATACGGATAAATTTTGGAACAGAAAAACTGGTCTAAACCAAATATGTGTACCGAACCAATTTCAGACAGCCAATGGAAAGTTTTTTGATCATTCAGCCTATCTAGAACATAACATACGCTACAATGGAAAGTGACATTAATATCTACATCCTGTGTTTTCAATTAATCGCTTTGTCAACGTATCACCCTTTGTTTCAAAAGCAACCGTCCTTAAGCCGCCCATTAGCACCACAGATGCGCAGGCACCGGTGCGGTGATGGTGTTTTGAAATGTGTGCTGTGTGTGTGGGCTGGTGTGTGCACCGATTTCTCGGTGCGAGCAAAATCAAAATGTTTTGATTTTTGGTGTCGGCCGGTTTGTCGATGTGTGCACATTAACAGTTTGCTTAAATTGATTCTGAACACACCAAACAAATGACAGTTCGTGCAAAAACTTAGGCTGAAAACACACCGGATAAAGCAAAACGTTTTTGATTCGATAGTCAAAAAAACATTTTTTAAACACATTTTTTGAACACACACCAAGCGAAACAGAATAAAACAAAGCAAAACGTTTTGTGTTTTTGTTTCGTTTGGTGTGCGTTGAAATGAAACAAAATACGAACTATCGTAAAAGTTTAACTCCGGCTGAAAGATTTTAACTCTACGGCAAGTAAATACAAATAACAATTTCGTGTTTACAAAATAGACATTATGGTGTTATTTATAAGAAAAGAGAAAAGCTTTTAATCTTGCCAATCTTCAAATGTCATAGTAGGAAGTAGCAATCCACAGTTTATCAATAGTAAGTTTATTGGCATGTTCCTTATCTTTATAATTATATATAGGGCTTCTTGGCTCAATTAAAAAAATGAACTTTTCTCCATCTAGGTTCATATTTATTTAAAATTTATGCACAGAGTAAACGTAGAAGCAAATAAATCTGTAAAGTGCAACGAAGGAAGAAAATAAAAAGAACGGAATCAAAATTTCGTTTTGCAAAAAACAATAGGTCAGCTATCGGCAACGAAACATGTTTTTCTATTTTGCTTTTGTTTGTATGTTCTGTTTCATTTGGTGTGCGTTGCGCCATAAGAAAGTATGCAATTATCGTCAACGACCCTTGTTCGAAACAGTTTTGTTGCATTCGATGTGTGTTGCTCGTATACAATACAACCACCACCGAAACACTTCAAAACAAAAACGTGTGTTTTGTTTCGTTTTCTTTGGTACGTGTAGTCTCATAAGAAACAATGTTCTCTTGTTTCACGAATCAAAAAAACACGTTTTGCTTTATCCGGTGTGTTTTCAGTCTAAGTAAACAGAACTTTTTTGACATCTGGAAGTATGCAAGAGGCATATGAAGGTTGCACGATACTAAAAAGATAAAATAAGTATTCGACGATTTTAACTTTAGTAAAATGTTGTAGATACTCGTAGCATGATGCTAAATTTGATTAAAATTAGCAAAATCGTCTTTTTAACCTTGCATTATCCTAAAATAGTTTTAACATCGTACTAATTTGACTAAAATTTTGCGCCAATAGTTTTTAAAATAATACCTATCCTTTTATTTATCAATCATTATTAACTATTCTACAAAAAACAATCATTATACTGTTTTTTGCGTCGTTAAACACTATTGACGCAGGGAAGGGTATTTATATATAGGGAAAGGGACACGAGTCAGCCAAAACTAAAAAAAATTGATGCATGATTTGCTAGGTATATAAAATTTTGTGTGTGACCTTATATCTAGAATCCGGCTTGATGGATTTATATAATTTTTGTTTAATAAAAAGGGGCTCTTTGTAGATGGTTTTTAGAAACAAAAAATTAAGATTCGTCTAGCCAAAATTTTTCTAGGCCATTTTTTTAGATAATGTTTTTGTTTCACTGGAATTTGTTCCAAAGATTAGGTACACGTCTGTAAATATTTTTATTATGAATTTTCATTATAAAAAATCGTTTATAAAAAATAAGAATAGCAAATGGTGAAAAAAGTGAGTGACATGTTACAGTAAACTCTCTCACAGCCAGACACTCACGGCACTGAAAAAATTGTCATGATCAAAAACTGCGAGGAATTGACAAATCCTCCAAGAGTATCTCTTGTCGTGGAAAGTGCTGCTCATTAGCCGTTCGGAATCGACACGCGCACAGGAATGGTTGAGAGTTATTGTAAGTCACTGGTTCACTTCGAGCTGTTGCACCACCAAATTTATTTAGATGAAAAACTCAAAAAATCGCATTTTTTTAAATCTTTTGTATTTTTTGTTTATCCTTCAAAAATATTGTAAATTAGACAATTGTTAAGGGCGGCTTGCCCTCTTTTGCTTGTATGTTTTGAAAGTTCAATCACTTCAAAAAATATTATAAATTGGCCAATTTCCAGGGGCGGCTTGCGCCCTTTTGCTTGCGCCGCCCCTAGCAGCCTTGCCGCCCCGGGCTGTAGCCCTTTTAGCCCTAGGGTAAATACGCCCGTGCACTTGAAAGTATCTTTATAGATTAATCAAAAGAATGATCCTGATGAAGTCTTACAAACACTTTATTTAGAACTCTTTGTTCAATACAATAGGCTCCTCCCCTTTATGCCTTTTTGGGTATTAAAGATCTCTTAAAGATTGTTCAAAGAGTTGAAAACACTTGAAAAATACCTATTCAAGTTATCTGTAAGAGATAATTGTGTTGCTTGGGTATGATGCTATATCCGATTAAAATTTGCAAATTCGTTGTTTCAACCTAGTATCATACTAAAACTGCTTTAGCATCGTACTAATTCAATTAAAATTTTGCGCCTTTCTGTTTAAATACGATATATCAGAATTTGATATCTTTAAATAAAAGTGTAGGTATAATTAACACTTTATAAAAACATTAAAACCCATCTGTGTTAATTTATTTTAACTTTAGGAACCTTTTTCCTTGCTTAGAAATTTGTATGAAGACAATAATTATTTTTATTTATTTTTTATTCGTTATTCTAATAGAAGCTATTAACGTTTTGTGAAATGAATTCGCAGTAAAAATATACCCTGTTTAGAAATAAGGCGCAACATTTTAAACAGTTCTCATTTAAGCACTAAAACCGGCTCTACTTAACGAAGTCGTTTAGCTTGGAGACTTTGTCTAACTTATTCATAATTTTAAACACGTTAGACAACTCTTCTTACTTATGTGAGTTTTACAACAGAACTTAAGCTAATTTACGATGAACAACCCTTAATTTGACAGATACATATTATCTACATAACTCAAACACAGAAAAAAACAACTTTGAACCAAATAATTTTTTGCCGAAAAAGGCACACCTTATATATACTACCTCGGTGCAGACTTTGATTGTTTATAAGTTATTTACATTATTTTAAATGGAAATGGAGTATATGGGTTTAGCTAATTAACATCACACAAATTCAATTTTGTTGTTTCAAGTTGCAAATTCATTTGTATACTCGTATAAACTTAATAGTATTCTCATGAGGCAGTTCGATCGAAGAGCCACCTGGCACCCTGACAAGTAATGGAATGTCGCTTTATAAGTTTATATATAATGTTCTTAGCGTTTAATGAAAATGTAGAACAGATACAAAACATATTATAACATAGTAGAATTTTGTTGTTGTCTTTTATAGTCCATACAGAAATCTTCTGTCTGCACAACACCTCTGTGCAACAGAATTGTGCAGACAGAAGATTTCTGTATGGACTATAAAAGACAACAACAAAATTGTGCAGGTAGACAAGAACAAAAAAAAAGTCTTGTGTGTTTAGCAGGTATAATAAGTTTTGCAGTTACGAATTTTTTAATTTGGCTTTGGGGCGTACCAACAATCAAATTAAGAGACGAATATTAATGGCGAATATTTAAGAATTTATATAGAACAAAAAAGGAAACTATTTACTGTGCATTCTCAAAAGAATCCAGAAAAACACAGAAGCTTTTTTCAAATAAGTTCACGAGACAAAAAAATACTTTTTTTCCTCAAGTTCAAAATTAAAATAAAAAAAAATTATTATCAACTTAAAACAAATTATTTTAGAAGAGCGTAAAATACCAACATTTCTGACAAAAATGAAATCGCAATTAGAAATCACCCCACTTTATACTATAGCTTTTTGATTCTAACCCGAGTAAAAATCAAAAAAAAAATTAAAAAAAAAGAACGTCGACGCACAGAGGACGCACGCTTTAAGCTTGTGCCCATAGATCCAGAGAGTTGCACTATGGTTGCATAGTAAACCTTTTTGTACCATGCATAAAAAGATCCACATGGTCACACCAACGGCGGAACAAGTAGATTGAAGCTTAAGACGCACACCGACGCACTAACGATGGAACAAAAAATCCACAATAATCGCACCAACGATGAAATAGAAGAACAAGTCAAAGACGCACATCGACGCACCAACGATAGAACAACGGAAATCCCAATTATAATATATAGGTAACATGCGATAGTGTATATATAAAAAAATATAAGTTACTAGCGTACCCGTGCGGGAACTCCCGCAAGCAAATTTTTTTTTTCAACTGAAGTTTTTCAAAATAAATCATGTGTCTAAGGGCCATTTGCTGAAACGAAACTTAAATATTTATGTTCAACTTAAGCGCTTATGTTCTACTTTTTCCTCTACGTAAACTGTCACATAAGAGTTTATGTGGAACATAAGTATTTATGTTCTGTATCAGCAAATGGGCCTAAAAGTTTCTGTAGATTCGTTCAGTTTTTCTTGCATTGGAAATCTTGTGTAAATGGAAATCTTGTGTGAAGTACGGAATGTTGTTTTTGGGTGTTTATTTTACTTCTGTGTGTCATCGTTGAACAGCTCTATTTGAAAAAAAACACTTACCACTGAAATAATAAACACGTTTAGCTTAGTCAAGAACTGTCACAACTGATCTCCTGTTCAACATGAGAAGTTGGAAGCGTACGAATTATTTTTATATATAATATAATGGAGACAAGCGAAGGATATTTTGAAAAAAACTAACAAACAATGAGCAAACCACATACGTATGTAACTATCCTATAACAATGTATGTAGTTAAACCTGTAGGCACATAAAGTTTAACTTACCTTAAAATAGTTTAAATTCAAAGACACACAAATATTTGTCAAATTTTTTATGTTTTTAATTCGGAGAATTTCATTTTTGTTTTATTTTTTTTAAAAACTTTTTTGAGTGTTTTTATCGTTACTGCTTAGGTAAATTAATCAAAGAATGCCCCTCCTCTGGGCCCGCACCACCAAAGTATGGCATTTCAATGCAACTACTTATGTATAAGTACTACATTTCAGTGCAATACGAAGATAGAAGTAGAGATAAATAATTTTGGGGTGTTTCGACCACCCAACGCCCCTCCCCGATAATAAAAAAAAAAGTGTGAGTGCCAGGACTCGCGGTTAAGATGTGTAAACATCAACGTTCGTCCGAGTACCGAATATTTTTCTTATCGAATGTACCCAATACTCATACAATGCAATCGTACCAGTTTGTGACTTTACATGCGGTCTCCACTAGCTATGAATCCAGAGCATGCTTTAAAGCATGCGTTCATTATCGCAAGTAGAGACCGCCATCGCAGCTATATTTCCATAGCTTGCGACAGAAAGTATACTCTCATCGCATACCATTCATCGCTTGCCTTATCGCAAGGAGAACTGTGATATTGTTCTGGCGTACCCTAATTTTATTTGAGTGAGTTTGAGTTTTGCGTGCGAAGAAAGCTTTTGCTTGAAATTTACGTTTTTCTTCCAAGTTTAAAAAATGTCTGATTTAAAATTGTCCATAGAACTCATTTATATTAATTCCTAATTTGAAAGCCTTTGTTATTTGATCCATTAAAATTATTCACTATACTAAAAAAGTATGCGATGAAATGCCCAGCCAAAAAAAATTGACAGTTCTTCTGCTCTCTGCTTTGGCTATTGCGATTGCGATGGATTTATCGCTTATGGAGACGGCGTGTTAGAAAGCCAGTGTTTTTCCCACAATTTATTCCTTTCACTTATGCCGGATATACACTGTTCAAATGTATGACAAGCATATGCAAGTATGTTGGTAATTTAGGGTGAAGTTGCATATACACATATCAGGCATGTGTCTTCAATCTTTTATTTTTACATCGACGGTGTGGTAAGAGGACGTTGCGATTGAAATAAAAATGAAAATTTTACAAAAAAAACTTTATTAAAAATAAATGAACAAATAATTAACTTTATTAAAATAAATGAACATGGAGAGAAGTGATAAAAAGTGACGTATCGTTGTTGAGTGCTGAATCGAGAATGATCTCTCGGAAAAAGGCAGATGGCGTCTACACAGACGTTCAGGTGTAGACGCCATATGAGAAGAGTTAGGCTTGTTCGAGTACATGTTTAGTTTTGTCACTCCGTTTTCCGCCCAATTGCGGACTTGGAGTGAAAAAACTCAAATGTGCGCGAACATATTGTATATATGCAAGATTGATGATTGATCATGTATTTATTGAATTTTTTTAATCCATTTTTTTAATCCATTGAAGTCGTAGGCTAGGCGCGCACATTAAATTTTTAGTTGCTTATAAAAAACAGATGAACTATATGGTTGAATGTCCGCGCAGGTACATATAATTATATGTTACACAAAATAGCGAACTCATTTTAGGCAATGTCTTTTTTAGTTGCTCGATCCAAGCAGTTGCGAAACTAAAAATTGAATGTGCGCGCGTAGCCGTAGTCATCATCTAGTTCATGGCTTGACAAATTGAGAACGATCTATATTTTGATTTAGTGAATGCTAAAATTATAGTTTGATATAATAAAGAATATTTAATTCGATTATTAAAATAATTATATGGTATGACAAATAAGAGACAAATTAAATGTTGACGTATCGGGAATATTTCGTTGCAGATATCAACTGATTGCCCTGAACAACATTTTTTGGATTTTTAAAGGTCAACTCCGAAAATGCATTTTTTGCGAACATAAAATAAAATGTTATCGTCCATCACTGACGTGAAGTGGATGTTTTTAAGACATTAAATGAGCTCGCTTTACACGAATTGATTTGCCTTTCGTCTTTTTGACATATTTTAGTTGAGAGGTGAAGAAATGTTAAGGGATTGAATTAAGTTCTAGCCAGCAATGGAAAGTAATAAAATCGAGATTTCAGTACTCAAAGTTTCCAATGTAAACACGATGTCGTAAGTACGCAATATTTCCAATGTAAACATGGTGTTAAATGCAATCGTCGGTACGGTATGTTGCTACACGGAATGTGTAACCGTAACGTGTAACCGTAACGGCTTACACGGAACGTATAAGTTTTACTCACGTTTTCGATTCACTCTACCGCCGGCAAAGATGTTTACACATCAAAAAGCAGCCTATACGGTAATCCAGACTATAACTTTTTTGTGTGTTGAATTTTATCAAGATCCATTCAGTTGTTCGAGCGTTATTGAGTAGCAAACATCTATACATCGTAACATTCACATTTATAATATTAGTAGGATTAATTAATATAATAATGCTTATATATTTACAAAAAAATGAAACTAAATTAATACATATTTTTCACAAGTCAGAAAAAAAAACTCTTTTATGACGAAGTACACTGGGAAGTATACTGATTTTGCTCATTATCATCAAAATAACCATTACCCTTAAAATTACAATTAAAATTTTGATGATAAGCATAATTTCCGTAGTTATTTGCCCAATTATAGCCGTTAGACGGATGAGATTGGGCGTTGTAGTTTGATGGTCCCGGTGTTGCAGAATAATATGGTGGAGCAGACTCCGGCATAGATTTTTTTGGTTCTTCTCTATGATCAGCTGTTGCTTCGGCCGAATTGTTACTTCGAATTGTTGAATCGGATTCATCACTGCTGCTGTGATGATGGACAATGATGGAATCTTTTTCATTTTTTGGTTTTTCCAGACTACCGGGTTTATAGGCTTTTCACACCGAATCAAAATCTCGGATTTCAGCAACAAGATTACGAAATCTCATTGAAGCGTTCACACTGAACAGAACCAGGATTTCATTTGAAGTTTCTGTCCATTTATCCTGCTTTCTCGGATATAATTTATCTTCTCTCCTTCTCTCCCCACAATTCAAATTTCAAATAGTCACTCGAGACTCGACTCCATTATCTGCTTTTTATCTACCTCTTCTCTTGCTGTCAATTTGCTGACAAAGCAGAACATTTCGAAAGGTTTGTTTGTTTTGACAATCTTGTGTTTGAAAGTAGATTTTGAGGAGATTTTGTCGTAATCTAGTAGATTTGGAAATCTGAAAATGTATGGGAAATCTAGTAGATTTGGATGAGATTTTGAGAATTTTGCTCGAAATCTAGATTTTGATTTGGTGTGAATAGCGTATTAGATTTTGAAACTAAAAATATATGTGATTAATAACAAACAATTGAAATCAATTACTTACTTTCTGGAGTCAAGTTCTTCCATCTATGTTATTTTTTTGGGCTTCTTCGTTGTCTCTTCTTTAATTTTTTTTTGTTTTGAACGTTTCTCTCGCATTTGTAACCTCTTCTTACTTTTTATTTCCTTTCGCTCTTGAACAGTGAGCTTCTGTGATATTCTTAACTGTTTGATGTTAGATCCAACGACATCACTAGACTAGACTATATTCGCAACAAGTTAAAATTTTTCTAAGTCTCGATTAGTTGAAATTTTTCTAAGTCTCACAACTGTCTTTAGAATTTTTATAAGTGTTCCCTAAAAAAATCCACAAAGATGCACAAGAGACGCACACAAACTATGGAACTTTGGCTCAAATAACTAGTCATATACAATGTGGCATCGTTTGTGCATCATTGTGGAACTTTTCGTACATTATCGTAGTTGGTGCGTCTGGGTTGGCTACGTTTTCCCGCAAAACGTTTTCCCGTGTCAAGTTTTCCCGCGTCACGTTTTCCTGCGTAACGTTTGACCGAAAATCATTTTCCCGCAACTCGTTTTCCCGTAAAACGATATCCCGTATCACAGTTTCCCGTGTAACGTTTGCCCGCCGATTCCTACTTTTCTTGATAAAAAGCGACAGCGCTGTATCAATCACTATTTGGTGAACTGACCAGTGAGAATGCTCACACGCTCACACTAACATGAGAGGCCACGGAGGAAGAAGGACCAAATAAGTTGCACAATAAAAGGCAGAAGAGATTTAGAAAAAAATCTTCAGTTCTTCTTAGACCTGCATAGAAGAAAGACATCGAGAGATGAGAGATGTCTTGTTAGAGGTTTGGGATACCGAGTATATGGTTGTTGGACGCGACATTGACGTTGGTGGGTTGACTGACGTGGTGGACATAGTAATTATTATTAGTGCACGGGATGGTTGATGGATGGGGTGGTTGGTGGATGAAGTGCGACGATGATGGTGGTTGTGGCGATCGCTTGCAATATTGTTATAGAGATATTTTCTTCAAGGATTGCAATACATTTTAAGCGTTTAATAGATAGATATAATATATTAACTATCGTAGAATAAAGGCCTTACAATGATTTTGTGCATACACATCTTGCACAGGGATAGTAAGTTTATATCTATCTTAGAACTGAAAAATAAATTCAAAATGATGATAAGGGCTTACAAAAAGAAAATGGAATTTATTTTTTAATGAAATCTACGTAGAACACCTTCATTTGATATTTTTGAATTTATGGTATGGACTTCTTTTAAGAAGTTTGTTAACTAATGTAATTTGACAGATAATCAAATTGTTTATTATTTAATGTGTAGTAAATATTTTATTTAAAGTATATAAGTTAATATAAATAAATTAATCAAAAATCAATCAATTGCAATCAATAAATAAACATTGAAAACAAAAGCTAAATAAATAAATAAAAACAAGGAAAGAAAATAAATAAATAAATTAATAAATGAACAAAAATAAATAAATAAATACATGAACAGATAAATAAATACATAAATAGAGATTAAAATAAATAAATAACAATTAAATTTATAAACAATGAACAAAAGAATGCACAAATGAATACATTTATTTAAGGGCTTAAGTAAGTTTTTTCAGTTTCAGTTAATGTTTAGAGCGAATTTTATTTGCTCAGACCTTAAAATGCGTTTTAAGCTTTTTGGACGCAGAATAGCGTTGAGGCTTGGCATCGCCGTCTGAAAGTTGTGGTCGGGCAAACACATTCTGGCCTATACAAACTTGTTGCGGACCTTTCCAAGGAAACTGTTCTTGCCAAGTTAGCAGTGGAAAAAATACGACGAGGAGAGGAGCCACCTATTACCAAGGCAATGAAGAAGAACGAGTTCCTTCAGACGGTGTTGCAAAGAAGGGCTGGTACTGACAAAGTGCAGTTTCTAAGAAATATAGCCTACAACAGCAATATTGCCTAAGAAATTCAAAAGCAAATATTCACTTAGATTTTTACAATCAATAAATTTCAGCAAAGCGCAAAAGCTGTCTTTAATATCAGTTCCTTGGGTGGCCCGCTTCGCGGGTTCTCAGAATTTTAACTCCCTTTTTGGGGCTGTCACCCGCTCACTCAACTCCGTTGCTCCGCTTAGGGTATGTTCAGTCGCCAGGCAGGCGCCCCTGACAACAGTTTTCTTGGGCAATAGTACCTTGGGTAGCCCGCTTCGCGGGTTCTCAGGATTTTAACTCCCTTTTTGGGACTGTCACCCGCTCACCCAACTCCGTTGCTCCGCTTAGGGTATGTTCAGTCGCCAGGTTGAACATCAGTACCATGGGTGGCACCTTATGTGGATTCAAAGTATTTAAATTTTTATAACCTTGTGAAGTGTTTGAAGCAATTAAGGTCATCCTTTCGAGCGGCTTAAAAAAAAACTACGAAAATGCTACCGAGTTAAAAATAATATCCATAATTGAATGAATTAATACGAGTATCTCATTACAATCTATCTTTTTTAAGCTCTTGAAAGAGCATTTAATAGCTTAAAACCGTCTTAGAAACGTTTTATGCTGTATGGCAGGATCCATTTACCGACATATTTACTGGCATTGGCACCAAAAATAAGCTTGCCGCCTTATACGTGAACTACTCTGTCTGGCAGTCCATTTTATATAATTGTGAGAATTACGAAGAACGAATAACCAAATAAATCGAACAATAAAATGTATTTAAGCAGGAGTGACTTCGGAATAAACTCCCTAAAGAAGTGAAGGATTCCATCCAACAGACACTGGCACCAAACACGATTAGAACGAATTCAGCGACACCAATCCAGCAAGTGACCCAGTTGACAGCCCCAACCTGAGCAGTCTAGAAGAAATAGCTGAAAAAATCAGTAGCTTCAGGCCTAAGAACTCAAACAAACCAGATAGACTATCCAACTTTATCATAAAGAGGATGCCAGAGACAGTCCTGATGCTTCTAACCAACATCTTGAACAACTGCTTCAATAACAACTTCTTTCCTTAAAAATGGAAAACTGCAAAGATTGTGGCGATCTAGAAGAAAGGTGTCAGGAACATGATCTCTAACTACAGGCCAATATCACTCTTCAGCAACCTAACCAAGCTCTTGAAAGAGCTGATACCAAGGAAACTTAAGAAGTTTTGCAGAGAGAACAACTATGTAAATACCTGACATTCAGTTTGGCTTTAAAGAGAAAAACTTAACACTACACCCGCTTCTGAAGTTCCGGCATGACACCACCAATGCCCTCAATAGTTATCGTGTAACCATCGAAAACTTTCTAGATGTCGAGAAAGCATTCGACAGCGTCTGATTAGACGCTCTTATGCACAAACTTCATCTGCTACATCCACCCCTGCCACTAATAAAAATTCTTTTTTCATTTCTTTTTTCCAGCAACTTCTTTGTGCAATTTGGAAACTGCTCATTAATTATCAAAAGCATCATAGCCGGATTCCAACAAGGTTCAAAACTTGGCCCCTTCCTCTACAGTCTGATGACATCAGACCACCCCATCCCAACCGGCTGTGAAAACTTGCTGTACGCTGATAACTCGTTTATGTATGCAACCTATATGTCAGTACTAGTCATTTTCTTCCTCCTGTTATATATTCCTATATAACCTTTTATTCATCATTTTTGATATCATGATATATATTCCTATATAACCTACATATTTGTATGTATAATGACCATTCATATAATTCATCATTTTTGATATCAATTCCCAATGCAAAAGGGATATACAATATCAAATGTCACCCTTTGTCGCGATCGCGACTATAATTGCAAAAGATAAACCTTCCACCCACGATTGATTGTGTGCATCATCATCAGTTATTCCATCTCAATAAAATGTAATTAAATTTATTTTAAGTTAGTTGAAGTTTGGCAGCAAAAGTAAAGAGTTGTTTCTCATTAAATAAATAAAAAATAATAAATAAAAACACTTGTTTTCTAATTAACGTTAAAAACACCCACCAGTTCTTCGTTCAACAAGCCAGTCACCCAAACAGCCAGTAGCCCAACCAGAAATCACCCCATAATACAACTGAATAAAAGTTCCTACCTCTTCTTGAGTTCCTACTTCTACGGAGTTCTGAGAAGAACTGAGAATTTTTATGGAAGAACTACTACATACATATTTTTTTCGGCTATCAAATAATTAATAAAACAGTCTGATGACATAAGACCAACCCATTCCAACCGGCTGTGAAAACCTGCTGTATGTTGATAACTCTCCTACGTATGCAACCTCAATGTCACCACTTGTCATTTCCTTCCTCCCTCTAGCTCTTCGTTCAACAAACAAGTCACCCAACCAGCCAGTCGTCCAACCACCAATCACCCCATAATACAACTGAACCAAAGATCTCTTCTTGAGGTCTTACCTCCACGGAGATCTGACAAGAATTGAGGATTTTTATGGAAGCACTACTGCTTAAATAAATCCAAAAAGTACTATCTTAAAAGTAGTATTTAGTACTGCCAATCCCGTCGCCAATCCCGTGAAGAAATCTACGGGATATCATGCGACGGGATATCGTGCTGCGGGATTGACGTCAAAAAAGTATTAAAAAAATCGGCGGGCAAACGTTACACGGGCAACTGTTTTGCGGGAAAATGTAACGATCCCGGTGCGTCTATGTGGATCTTTCAATAACTTTACCCTAACTACTCGTAAAATTAAAAGTGTAGAATCTATAGTGCATCGATGTTCCTCACTCTAAAAATATGTGGATCTGTAGTGCGCTTTATGTTCGCCTAAAAACTCATTTCTACTCGGGAAGATAATACCACAATCATACCATAGTATGATTCGTATTTACTAATCTAACAAAATATATAATTTATATATCGAAGTAAAAGCACGCAGTTCTATGGCAGCTTAAGGTACTAGTACGGTCTAGAATGCCAAAAAAACGCACGATTGTTGGGAATTTTTTTCTCGGAAACCTTATTAGGTAATAACATAATTTTTTTTAAATAAATAATCAATACATGCGTCAAGAGTACAAAAAAAAATTATTTTTTTTTAATTTTCGAATTTTGGCCGAATTATAGAGGGCGCAAACGTCGACTCATCAAAAAATACATGGTCCCATGGCGGACAGTTAATCTCCGGATCTACTGAACCAATTTTCAAAAAACTTGTTGGAACTCGATTGTTTTTATGTTTTCTAAGACAATTTACCACAATTTGACCAAAAAATTATGAACAAAAAAAAGGCGACCCAAAAATGGTCAAAAAAAATTCAAAAAAAAAAAATTTTTTTTTCAAAGCTCGATATTTTTTTTTGTTTTGATTTTTTAAACATAATGTGGTAAATTGTCTCGTAAGAAACCTTCCTTTAAATAACCCACTTTGTTTTTTTTGTTTCAGTCCAGCCAATTCTGAGATTACTTGTCCGACATGGGACCATGTATTTTTTGATGAGTCAACGTTTGCGCCCTCTATAATTCGGCCAAAATTCAAAAAAAATATTTTTTTTGTACTCTTGACGCATGTATTCATTATTTAAAAAAAAATTATGTTATTACCTAATAAGGTTTCCGAGAAAAAAATTCCCAAAAATCGTGCGTTTTTTTTTGGCATTCTAGACCGTACTAATACCTTAAGAGCGTATATTAAAACTATTTAATATATAATTATTAGCTGACAAAAATACTTACAAGCACTCTCAAATTCAATTTATTTGCTGCAAGTGAGTTCCATGTTTGCTCTAAAGGTGCATCTAGAGCGTCTTTTTGAATAAACTAACTTTACGATTATCTCTGAAAGCTAAGGCAGACCAAATACCTATTTTGTTTTTAAATAATTGACTATATGGTTAAAAACAATTCTTTGTTTATGTCTTATATTTGGCATAAGTACCTACTAAAATGTAGGCAGATAGGTTAATTGTAATTATTAGTTTTGTTCCTCAAAATGAAAACAATTGAAATTTCGAACAGCAGAAATAATAATAATCATAATCAATATAAATTACTTTATATATTTACACATGCATGCACATCCATACAAATTAAAAAAATCCTAATAAGAATCCAAATGAAAAATATTCCTATTGAAATCTATAAATATTGAAAAAACTGACAAAAAACTAAAAAAAAAACAACAAAGTCCTTTCACAAACTTTCAAAGGAAGTTTCTTAAAACTTACATATGTTTCGTTGACTAATGTCATGGTTAGTCAAAATCTGGGCTTAATAAACTTAATACAACTACACTATGTTTATGTACATATCAAAATATTGCATACCTACCTTTTATACAAAGTTCTATAATTCTAACTGCCAATAATTGCATTCCTTAAATCCTAAATACCTACCTCTTTCAAGTTTCATACGTCGGTAAATATCCTTCCATACAAAAAATTCAAAATCGTTGAATCAAATAAATATCAAAACAAAAACATGCAAAATCCAAAATGGATATCCATACAAACACACAACGAAGGTTAACAAAAAGAAAACAACCAAGCTACAGCGAAACTTTGTAGACAAAATGTGTGCATATTCTGCATTTTCTTGGCATAATGTGTTACAGTTGTAAAGACGAAACCAGCTGTATTTATCATCTCCCTTTGCCGCCTTACTGATATAGGTATCAATAATCAACCCTTTCATTTTTTTACTTCTTAAGGTGCGTGTCCATTTGAGAGTTCTTTCGCTAGTAAACTCTCGAGAGTTGCTCTCGGGTGCCTGTCCATTTGAGAGTAATTTTTTTGAGATTTTACTATCGCGAGTTTACTAGTTAAGTTTTGGGAGATGATTTTCTGAGAGTACTTTCATAACCGTGTCCACTTGATATATTTTTGCAAAACTATAGTTTTGCCCGAACAAATAGAAACTCACGATGTACTGAATGGAAGCTGGCGTTTACACAACAATTTCGAAAACTCATTTTCCGATCTTCAAAATGGAATAAGGCACAACTATAACACTTCTTAAAAGGATTTCAGGGATGAATTCAAAAATTACTTTATGAGCCCATAAGGTGAAGTTCCTTGGCAGTACAGGCACATCACAGAAAATAATTAAGAAATCAAATACGTACCAGATTTGACTTAGTTGAAGCAGCCATTAAAAATGGAATAAAAACCTGCAAACCCCGAAAATATGGCCACCTAGTGCTATACTTCATCAGTTCCGGCTCCACTTTTCGTTTTTTATTTTTTTTTTCTTAAATCTTGTGACATCCGTTAATATTTTCATGATTATTAATTAAATGTACATAATAGATTCAATATGATTGACAAAAATTATTTTCTTTACCTGGTTTCGCAAATTATGAAGCTTTCTCTTGATTTCATTTTCATAAGTTCGTTTGTCCCCTTATGTTCAATGTTTTTACATGTCAACTCTCGGACAGATAATCGCAAAATACGAACTGTGTTGGAATTCTGCGAGCTCATCTCCGATAGTAATAAAAAAGTGTGTCCACTTGCGAGTAACTCTCAAAAAATTCGTATGTCGAGAGTGAAAAGTCAACTCTCCGCTAGCTTCTCTCAAGGCTGTGTACACTTGAGAGTTTACTCTCAAGAGTGGTCTGATAGCTACTCTCAGTGTTTTTGCTCTCAAATGGACACGCACCTTTAAAGTTCAAAGTTTATACATTATACAATGTTCACACTCTTCGCACTCTTCGAAAAATAAACTGCCTCATGAGAATACTATTAAGTTTATATACAATGGCTACCCAGTGGCAAATTTCATCCTCGATGAAAAATTTTGGTGAAAACAGCAAGGAATTCATTCCTTACTTTTATAGGGAAAATAAAGTAATGATTTCCTATGGGCAAAGTATATACATTTTCGCATGCAAATACATTGTGATTTCAGTGGGGAAAAGTCGTGCACAGCTTCACGAGCCCGCAAATAACATTGATCACTGTGTGTTGCTTTCATTAGATGAAGAACAAAACGAACAAAAGAAACAAAAAAAAACAACAAAAAAAATTCTCTATTAGCGCAGCAAGTTTTATTTTTTTTTTCGTTAATGGATTGGGATAATTATCCCTTTGTTGGAAAAAAGAATTGAAAATGACCTGAAAGTATCAATGGATATAAACATTATGCACTTTTCCTGATCGCAGACGATGCGACGCGAACGGTTTGTGTTTTTTCCAGTATCGTACAAAAATGTTTTTGCTACTTTATAACGGTTTACGTTTTTTATTGTCTATGTCCTTTCTTCTGCTATCGTTAAAAAATGTTTTGTTCTTTATTTATTCAGTGCCAACGAGATCTTTGTCGAAGACGGATAAAAGTGCAAGTTGATAAGTGAAAAAAGTGAAGAAAATAAAATTACTATTTTTTAAATATAATTGGTGAGTGAATTTGTTAAAACATAACTACTGCTAGAATGAGGGGAATACGTGAAGAAGCGATAGTTAGCGATATAGTGCCTGTGCCTGTGATCGAAATAGTTAATAATATACGAGTAGTTGACCCGTGTTCAAGTAGTATTCATCAAAACGTTTGCCAAATAAATAATCAGATTTCCGAAAATATTCAAGAGTACAACACGTTAACGTTCATGGTTGAAAGAGGCAAATACTGTTAATCATGTTTTCATGTGTTTTCATGTTATATTTCATTCATGACTAAATGTTGATGAAAATTCAACCTCCAAAAAAGAGATGAATTCATCAATAACCTTTCACTTTATGTTTCACCTGAGTAACAGAACAAATGAAAACGCACCATACTAATATTCAATGATTTCACCTATGAATATTCACCAAAAAATTCACTGGTGAACTCCAATGAAATCCCAATGTTAGTTTCACCAAATGATTCACCAAAAAACTCATGGGTGAAGGCTCTGTTCCCTGGTGAATCTCGTGCTGATTCCTTGCTGAAAAATTGAAAATTTGCCGTCTCGGAATGCATATACATAACATAATTATGTACACTTGTATGTGCAGATTTGTTGATCGTAAGGCCCTTTTGTATGATTGTTTAGAATTTCTAATATTTAGTGATTGAGTCTATTTACCGAGCACATCTTTTAAAAAATCGAATAAAATATTTTTACTTTGATTTGCTTTGGTATGAAATGACCATTGTCAATATACTCGTAGATAAAGTATACTTTTAGAAGATAAAGAAGCTATTTACTACTGTTGAAGTTAGACGAGCTCTTTAATGTTAAAGTATAGTTTATGTCCTTTAAAATTGACAAAAAGTCAGTTCTCGTTTTATCTATTGAGTATTGAGAGTCGACTCCCATTCTAAAATTGATTTATAGCAGGTTTTAAATGTTTAAAGTTTTGCGCCTGTCTTTTATTTGTCTCACCCTTAACAGAAAAAAGACCCTGACCATTTTCAAAATACATAAAGGTGGTGTTTTTTTCCCATTTCAGCAAAAATGAATTAGTAATAATATTATTAGTTTAAAGGAAGTCCGTGTAGATTTTATTAAAAAAAAAAAAAAGAAAAGCCACCACTATTGATTGTGGAATTACGCTTTAGGAAATTTCATAAAAATGTTCTCTACAAAAACTGAAATTCATTCGCCCGTGCGCGGTGCGTGTCAAACTTATAGAAAAAAACATGCATATTCTCCATAGAATACAGACCTACATGCGGCTACTAATACATGGATGTACACACTCAAACAAAGAATAACAACGTGACGAAAAGGTGTAAAGTATTAAAAAAAAAACAAAGATTATAAATTAATATTGTTATATTTTTCCTAGGTTCATTAAATAAAAGTTTAAACTCTTTTTTAAGTATTTCTTCTTTATTTACACTTTCCAATTCAAAACAGTAAATCTCCATTTATAATCAACTCAAATACTTTTATTCAAATTCATAATCCAAAATCAACTGTGTGTGCTCACCGCGAGCACTCCCTTATATACTCAAGTTAGTTGTTCTCGAAGGTTCTGATCTTGGAATGTTCTAGATAGTTGGAATAAGGGGAAATACATTTTACATTGGAAAAGAGCTTTTTGTTTCTTCCATAAATTAGATATGCAATTTTCCAACAGATGGCGCTGTAGTAGTATAAAGCTCTGTTCACAACATTGCCCCCTTCTTAAGATTGTTCGTCTCGAGTCGATCGCTATGCACAACTTTTAACTTTCCTCTTGACCCTCTTTGAATTCGGTAAACGACATCATTGATTTTCGTGACGACACTATAAGCGCTTTCCCAGTTTTAATGAAGTTTCGGCGACAATCCCTTTTGACGATGTGGATTATACAGCCATACACGATCTCCTACTTGGAATCCTGTCGTGTTTGCTCTTGTGTCGTACCTTGTCTTCATTCGATCGCTGTAAGCGCTCATTCTAGTCCTGGTCCTTTCGTGGAAGTCGATTAGCCTCTCTTTTAGGTCACTCACGTAATCGCCTGTTTCCTGAGACTCTTGTGATGGGTGTCCAAACCTTATCTCACTAGGCACCCGTATGCTTCTTCCGAACAGGATTTCAGATGGTGTTTGTTTTGTTGAGCTATGTATTGCACTTCGGTAGGCCATCAAAAGTTGTGGTATGTGCCTATCCCAGTTTCTTTGGTGGTCGCCTATGACTTCAGTGAGGTGCTGTTTTAAGATCCTGTTGAATCTCTCGACCATTCCATCAGATTGCGGGTGAAGTGGTGTGGTTCTTCTTTTTTTAATGCCAAGGAACGCGCAGACCTCTTGGAATATGTTCGACTCAAAGTTCCTTCCTTGGTCAGAATGGAGCTCCATAGGCACACCGAACCTGCTTAACCAGTTAGACACAATCTGGTCGGCCACGGTCTTGGCTTCTTGGTTCGGGATAGGGTATGCCTCAGGCCATTTGCTGAAGTAATCCATTACTACCAGAATGTATTTGTTTCCAGCATTCGTTTCCGGAAATGGGCAAGCCACATCAACAGCAATCCTTTCAAACGGTGAGCCAACATTATATTGCATCATTTTTCCTTGCAGTTTTCTACCAGGGCCCTTGGTTGCAGCACAAGTGTCACAATTTCGGCACCACTTTTCAACGTCGTCTCTTACATGCAACCAGTATAATCGTTGTCTCACTTTTTCTAAAGTCTTATTGACTCCCAAATGGCCTCCTGAAGGTCCATCATGCATCCCTCCAAGAACCTCTTTGATTTTTGATTGAGGTAACACAAGCTGCATCACATAGGATTTACCATCAGCGGACTCCCATTTTTGCCGAAGAATACCTTCTTGCACATGAAGTGAGTCCCATTGTGCTAAATAGGCCTTTAGAATTGGACTCCTATCGGAAATGTCATTCCATGCGGGTTTTTCTTCATGTTCCTTCCATGCGAGAAGTGGTTCAATGTCGGGGTCTTCTTGTTGAGCAGATCGTATTTCTTCATTGCTCCATCCACAAATGGGGTCAGCTCTTATTCGCAGAATGTTGATGGATTCCTTTTCTTCTTGTCGCCTGAAATGCTTGCAATCTATTTTACAAGGTCTTCGGGATAGTGCGTCGGCATTTGAGTGCAGCTTTCCCCTTCGGTGTTGAATTTCGTAATCGTAAGTCTGCAGTCTTTCTATCCACCTTGCGACTTGTCCTTCTGGGTTGTTGAAGTTCAACAACCAGTTAAGGGCACCATGATCGGTTCGTAGAAGAAACTTCTGTCCATAGATGTATTTATGGAAGTGTTTCGTTGCCAAGATGAGTGCCAAGAGTTCTCTTCTAGTCACACAGTAGTATTTGACAGTACTTTGCTGAAATAGGCGACAAGCTTTTCTTCGCCATTGTGCACTTGTGACAGAACAGCGCCGACTCCCACGTTGCTTGCATCAGCATCGATGATAAAAGGCTTGCCTGGAGTCGGATGGATCAGCACCGGAGAATTGCATAGACGGTATTTCAGTTCTTGGAAGGCTTTTTCACACTCACCTGACCATCTAAACTGCTTGTTCTTTTCCGTAAGCTGATGCAAACTCTTCGCAATTCCGGCAAAGTTCTTAACAAAACGTCTGTAATAAGTAGCAAGACCAAGAAAACTTCGTAGTTGATGTTTGTCCTGTGTTGTTGGCCAATTTTTGACGGTGTCAACTTTTTCAGGATCGGTCTTGACTCCTTGGGACAAGATGATATGTCCCAAATACTTTACTTCAGTCTGGAACAGTGCACATTTTTCTGTGTTCAGTTTAAGGTTAGCCTCTCGAAGTCTCTGGAACACACCCTTTAGGTTCTTACAGTGTTGGTCGTATGTCTTTCCATAAACGATAACATCATCCAAGTAGACAAGACAAGTTTTCCACGTCAGACCTTGAAGGACACACTCCATCAAACGCTCAAATGTTGCCGGAGCATTGCAAAGACCAAATGGCATCACGTTGAACTGCCACAGCCCATTACCTGTGGAGAATGCTGTCTTTTCTCGATCTTCAGGGTGAATTTCAACTTGCCAATATCCACTTTTCAAGTCCAGTGTTGAAAACCAGTGTGCTCCTTCCATCGCATCTAAGGTGTCACTAATTCTTGGCAGGGGGTAGCTGTCTTTCTTGATCACGTTATTCAACCTTCGGTAGTCAACACAAAACCGTGTACTTCTGTCCTTCTTTTTGACTAGGACCACTGGTGACGCCCAAGGACTCTTGGAGTTTTCAATCACGCCATCCTTCTTCATGGTGGTAATCATTTCCTCAGCTTCACCTTGTGTGGCCGTCTTGCGGGCTGACGAATGGGTCTAGCATCTCCTGTATTTATTCGATGCTGCACCATTTGTGTCCTTCTATATTTCCCGTTTGGTGAAGCGAAAATGTCGGTATACTCATTCAGAAGGCTTTCTGCCGTTTTAGCCTGATGTTGGTCTAGGTTAGCTGAATTGAGTATCTTTGCCTTGATGGTATTGAGCTCCTCAGGGTCTAATGTCTTTCTCGGTGTTTCAGCGTCAATTTTTGTTATGGCTGCGACAGATTCGCACTTACCGATAGGTTAGGTTAAAGTGGCTGTCATTAAATTGTCTGACACACTTAGACCATTAGAGGTCCATTGTGATACCACGATCTAATAGGGAACAAAAAAGGTATCCTACTAGTTAAAACCATTTGGAGCTTCTGATGAAGCGAAGGAGACTTTTAATGTCTTTGTTTATGAGATCGAGGGTTCATTATAGAAATGTTCTCCCAGATGAAGTTTGCGTCTGTAAGAGAGAGCAGGGAATGTACAAAGAAGGTGTGGGATTGTCTCCTCTTCGTCCAAGCAACTCCTGCAGAAATCGTTTGATAGCACACCGAGACGTGCGGCGTGTCTACCTATGAGACAGTGTCCAGTTATGACACCTATGACGGAGCTGATCTGAGATCTACTGAGGGACAATAGGCATTTTGACCGTTTCAGATCCAGTTTAGGCCAGATCCGCTTGGTCGCCATACAAGTGGTAGTATTAAGCCATCTTGTGTTCGATTGTTCCAGAGCGATTCGTTTCAGCATAAGTTTACTTGTAGCTATGGGCATACCTATATTTGCCTTTTCGGGTGAGATAGGCATTTCCGTTCCAATTCTGGCGAGTTCGTCGGCTTTGCAATTCCCCGGAATGTCCCTGTGACCCGGCACCCAGAATAGGTGAATGTTAAACTGTTTGGACATCTCCATTAGAGACGATCGACAGTCTTGGGCTGTAATGGAGTTTACAGAGACTGATGCGAGGGATTTCAAAGCAGCCTGACTGTCTAAGAAGATACGGATATCCGTGTTAGATACCACGTTTTCTTTAAGCCAGGACAATACTTCCTTTATCGCCAGAATTTCCGCTTGGAATACGCTACAATGGTTTGGTAGGCGGAAGGAGAGACTAAGGTTTAGTCCATCTGAGTACACTCCACCACCCACTCCGTTTTCAGTCTTCGATCCATCTGTAAAAAAGTTTACTGATTTATTATCTGTCAAAGCCCCTTCCTCCCAAGCTGACCTTGAGGGAATGGTGACTTCAAAGTTTTTATCGAAGACCAAAAAGGGAGTGATGTAGTCAGAGTGACTTGGTAGAGTTCCGAATAGATTCAGAATGGTGGTGTGGCCAATAGAGCTATTGGTCCATTGAGAGATGGCTTTGAGACGTATGGCTGTGCTCGCGGCCATTTGTTTGCTGTAAATATCTAGGGGTGTCAGGTTGAGTAGTATGTCTAGTGCAGCGGAAGGTGTTGAGCGGAGAGCTCTGCTGATGCACATGCATGCTGAAAGTTGAACTCTGCTTAGTTTATCGCGATTAGTCGCTTTATCTAAGGCCGTCCACCATACGCTCACCCCGTAAGTAAGTATCGGTCTGAAGACCTCAGTGTATAGCCAGTGAGTAATTTGTGGAGACAAGCCCCACTTGTTCCCTACGGTTTTTTTACAAGAAAAGAGAGCTACCGTGGCTTTCCTTACTCTTTCCTGTATATTAGGTTTCCAACTTAACTTTTTGTCTAAAATAAGACCCAGTATTTAGCTTGATCTGAGAAAGTGAGTGGAACACCTTTAATCGATGGAGGGTCTAGTTGAGGAATTTTGTATTTCCTTGTGAAGAGGACTAGTTCAGTCTTGTGGGGGTTAACACCTAAGCCACATCGATCTGTCCATTTTAGTAGCTTGTTGAGAGCGGTTTGTATAAGTTCTGTTAAAACTTGAGGGTGCTTTCCTGATACGACAATGGCAATATCGTCAGCGTATGCAATCACTTTGAATCCCTCTTCTTCTAGGTCTATTAGCAGATCATTAACTACCATGTTCCATAGAAGTGGGGATAGGACTCCACCTTTTGGGGTTCCTCTACTGACTGACCTTCTTGTAGTATAGCTACCTAGTTCCGCATTTATAATTCTGCTTTTCAGCATGAATTTTATAAGGTTACCAAGTGAGCTATCCACATTGAGATTCTGCAGTGTCTTCGCTATTGCGGCGCTGTCGATATTGTTGAAGGCGCCTTCAATATCTAGGAATGCAACTAGAGTGTATTCTTTGTGATCTAGGGAGTATTCGATTGCGCGTACCAAGGTATGTAGCGCAGTTTCTACTGATTTTCCCTTGCAGTAAGCGTGTTGTGCTGTAGAAAAAAGGTTTGGTTTTATAGCACTACGCAGATGAATGTCAATCAATCGTTCCAGTGTCTTGAGAAGAAATGACGATAGACTGATAGGTCTTAGGTCCTTGGGCGTAACGTGGGAGCATTTACCGGCTTTGGGTATAAAGACTACTTTGACTTCTCTCCATATAAGGGGAATATGAACGAGGTTTAGACAACTGTTCATTATTATCTCTAATGTGGGTAAGATAATGTGCAAAGCAACTTGCACTTACCGATAACTTCTCCTTTCTTTTCGTATGGTTTGATGTTGAGTATCCGTACGGAAACCATATTGTTCTTTAAAGCTACAAGTGTCTTCCCAATGATGACGTTCTGGGAAGGACAATCTGGGCCTGGTTCCACCATTAGGTATCGATGGCGTCCACACTCTCCTTCTAATTTTGTCCAAACAAATACCTCAGAAGAAGTAGGAATAATCACGTCAACTTTAATGACAAACCTTAGAGTTGTTGTTCCTTCCTGCCCATAGATCATTGGAATCTCTGTATTCTGATATTTGAGTACCTGGTTGCCAATATCCAAAACTACTCGATTTTCTTTCATAAAGTCCATTCCGATGATGCACTCGTCACATATATCTGCCACCAAAAATTTGTGTGAGAATTCTAGATCTGCAATTCGAATTCCAAGGCGGACTTTACCATAAACCCTAGCTGCTTCTCCTGTGGCAGTTCTCAGACGGTAGCTATTGGTGTTGTGTAGCCAATTCAGGTGCACTAGGTCTTGACGCCCAATGGAGGCTGTGGCACCGGTGTCGATGGAGACCACACGTTTGTTGCCATTTACAGTTGCCTCGATAGTCAGACTTCTATTGTCTCGTTTAGTCTGAGAAATCTGGATGGTGTTTCTGGGGCCATCGTTACCAGAAACCTGCTGCTGCCCCTTGAAGTAGGTTCTTACTCGTTTCCCTATTGGGAAACTGTTCGGGAAGTAACACTTCTGTTATTGTTACCTTGTTCTAAGTTTGAAACTCCGTGTCCACAAGCTCGTCTTGGTAGTAATCGACATTGACGCTGTAAATGTCCAGTCTTGTTGCAATTCCAGCACTTTGCAAGTCCGTTTCGTTGGTTCTTTTGGACATCAGTTCTTTGGCATGAGCATTCTTCGACGATGGGTTCTCTAAGTCGATGTACTCCGTGAGATGCCATTGTCAGGGCAAACGCTAACGTTTCCGGAAGCGTTCCTTTTCCAGCAGTTCGCTCGGCCCTTTGAAGATGTATGTTGGAAATGCCGCGAACAAATGCCTCAACTGCATACTGGTTACAGATTTCCTCTCCAACATCTGGATATGTAGGATGAACAAGCCTTTCAGTGTCCGATTGGAGCTGTTGTAGCGTTTTTTTTTTCTCAAAGTTTCCCCAGAACTTTCCCGAATCTTTATGTTTCGAACGCGGTCTAACTCTTTTGAAAACGTCTCCATTTTGTTGTCAACTTGTTACCCTAGCAATGAAACACGTTCATCTAACTCTTTTGAAAACGTCTCCATTTTGTTGTCGACTTTATTCTCCAGCAATGAAACATGTTCATCAAGTGCAGATACATTATTCTCGATGTTATCAAGTTTCCCTCCTAGCATGTTTCTCCGCTCTTCGAGAAGGTCTTTTTGCTTACTATGCTGTTTGTCAAGGCGTTCGAGAATATTCTTTTGTTCATTTTTTCTGCTCATTGAAACGTTCGTTTTGTTCATTTCGTTACTCTTAGAGAAGTTCGAGAACATTCTTTTGGTCTCTCTTTTGTTCATTTCGTTGCTCTTCGAGACGTTCGGGAACATTCTTTTGTTGTTGAAGCAGAAGACTAATCATATTTGAAACATCAACATTTTTACTTACGTCTGCTTCCTCAGCGTCAGCTTCAAAGATGAAAATATCCGGGTCTTCATTTTGTTGTTTCAAATATTTGGCCAAACGCAGAACAAGCTCATTTTTCGATCCTGCTCTAGAAAGTTGTTGCTTTCCCAATTCACTTTTCAGCGCATTACAGTTGAACTCTTTCAGTAACTTGCTCATTATTCTTTTTTCCGCACACTTCACTGCACAATACGTTTTATTCCACTTTTCTGACACCAATGTAATATTTTTGCTAAGTCCGTTAAATAAAACTTACCACACTTTTTAGTATTTCTTCTTTATTTACACTTTCCAATTCAAAAGTAAATCTCAATTTAAAATCAACTCAAATACTTTTATTCAAATTTAAATCACACTTGTTTAATAACACAATCCAATAAGCAATACTTTTGCACACTTTCATAATCCAAAATCAACTGTGTCCCGCTCACCGTGAACACTCCCTTGTATACTCAAATTAGTTGTTCTCGAAGGTTCTCGTCTTGGAATGTTCTAGATGGTTGGAATAAGGGGAAGTACATTTGACATTGGAAAAGAGCTTTTTGTTTCTTCCATAAAGTAGATATGAAATTTTCCAACAGATGGCGCTCTAGGAGTGTAAAGCTCTGTTCACAACAGTATTATATTGTTGTGAACAGAGCTTTATACTCCTACAGCGCCAGCTGTCGGAAAATTACATGCGAACTGCTGCAAAACGAACGCTTTCTGAAACATTAGCGTTTGCCCTGACAATGGAAGCAGCAGAGCAAGCTTCTCACGGAGTACATCGACTTAGAGAAGCCATCGTCGAAGAATGCTCATGCCGAAGAACTGATGTCCAAAGGAACCAACGAAAAGGACTTGCAAAGTGCTGGAATTGCAACAAGACTGGACATTTAGATACAGCGTCAATGTCGATTACCACCAAGAAGAGCTTATCAACATTGTGGACACGGAGTTTCAAACTCAGAACAAGGTAACAATAACACCAGTGTTACTTCCCGAACAAGTTTGCCAACAGAGAAACGAGTAAGAACCAACTTCGAGGGGCAGAAGCTGGTTTCTGGTATCGATGGCCCCAGAAACACCATCCAGGTTTCTCAGACTAAACGAGATTATAAAAGTCTGACTGTCGAAGCAACGTTAAATGGCAACAAACGTATGGGCGCCATCAACACTCTGCGAATAAGGGCTGACCCCATTTGTGGATGGAGCAATGAAGAAATAAGAACTGCTCAACAAGAAGACCCCGACATTGAACCTCTTCTCGCATGGAAAGAACATGAAGAAAAACCCGCATGGAATGACATTTCCGATAGGAGTCCAGTTTTAAAGGCCTATTGGGCACAATGGGACTCACTTCATGTGCGAGAAGGTGTTCTTCGGCGAAAATGGGAATCCGCTGATAGTAAATCCTATGTGATGCAGCTTGTGTTACCTCAATCGAAAATCAAAGAGGTTCCTCGAGAGATGCATGATGGACCTTCAGAAGGCCATTTAGGAATCAACAAGATGTTAGAAAAAGTGAGACAAAGATTCTACTGGTTGCATGCAAGAGACGACGTTAAAAGGTGGTGTCAAAATTGTGACGCTTGTGCTGCAACCAAAGGACCTGGTAGAAAACTGCAAGGAAAAATGATGCAATATAATGTTGGCTCACCGTTTGAAAGGATTGCTGTTGATGTGGCTTGCCCATTTCCGGAAACGAATGCTGGAAACAAATACATTCTGGTGGTAATGGATTACTTCAGCAAATGGCCTGAGGCATACCCTATCCCGAACCAAGAAGCCAAGACCGTGGCCGACCAGATTGTGTCTAACTGGTTAAGCAGGTTCGGTGTGCCTATGGAGCTCCATTCTGACCAAGGAAGGAACTTTGAGTCGAACATATTCCAAGAGGTCTGCACGTTCCTTGGCATTAAAAAACGGCGAACCATACCACTTCACCCGCAATCTGATGGAATGGTCGAGAGATTCAACAGGACCTTAAAACAGCACCTCACTAAAGTCATAGGCGACCACCAAATAAACTGGGATAGGCACATACCACAACTTTTGATGGCCTACCGAAGTGCAATACATAGCTCAACAAAACAAACACCATCTGAAATCCTGTTTGGAAGGAGCATACGGATGCCTAGTGAGATAAGGTTTGGACACCCATCACAAGAGTCTCAGAAAACAGGCGATTACGTGAGTGACCTAAAAGAGAGGCTAATCGACATCCACGAAAGGACCAGGACTAGAATGAGTGCTTACAGCGATCGAATGAAGACGAGGTATGACACAAGAGCAAACACGACAGGATTCCCAGTAGGAGATCGTGTATGGCTGTATACTCGTAATCCACATCGTCAAAAGGGATTGTCACTGAAACTTCAACTAAACGGGAAATGCCCTAATACTGTCGTCACGAAAATCAATGATGTCGTTTACCGTATTCAAAGAGGGTCAAGAGGAAAGTTGTGCATAGCGATCGACTACACCGATACAGTGACGAAGCTGGAGATAGAATTGTTCGGGACAGACAATCTTAAGAAGGGGGCAATGTTGTGAACAGAGTTTTATACTACTACAGCGCCATCTGTTGGAGAATTGAATATCTACTTTATGGAAGAAACAAACAGCTCTTTTCCAATGTCAAATGTATTTCCCCTTATTCCAACCATCTAGAACATTCCTAGACGAGAACCTTCGAGAACAACTAATTTGAGTATACATATAAGGGAGTGTTCAGGTTCACGGTGAGCGGGACACAGTTGATTTTGGAATATGAAAGTCTGCAAAAGTATTGCTTATTGGATTGTGTTATTAAACAAGTGTGATTTAAATTTGAATAAAAGTATTTGAGTTGATTATAAATTGAGATTTACTGTTTTGAATTGGAAAGTGTAAATAAAGAAGAAATACTTAAAAGAATGATAAGTTTTATTTAACGGACATAGCAAAAATATTACAATACAAATGATGGAGATATTAATAGAATATGTTCTATTTACCTAACGCCTTACCTTTTGCCTTTTTTTCTGAACAGAAATAGGATACCCCAGTAGGAAATTGCTTTTTTTTTTGTGGATACATACTCGCATATTCCACATGAATAAAAGTAGCCGTATTGTCTGCCTGTATTATGTTTCTCGCGCATAATAAAAAAAGACCTTAAACAGAAGAGAAAATATTATATTGTTCTCTTTTTTATTTAGAAAACCTTTCTTTCGGCGACTTTTAAATTCTCTTCTTCTTATGAAACCTTCTTAAGAAAGCTTTTGTCTGCTGGAGATTGTCTGCTGGAAAAAATTTTCGATGACAGAATTGTGTATGGAGGTGAGACATCTGTATATAATTATCTGTGCTTATACATAGTACTATCAAGAAGGCGAAAGATTGTGGAGACATCTTAAGGCCAGGGACTGCAATTGCTAGATTTGTCTTTGTTAAATTTAATAATTAGATATTTTCTTTTTTACTACTTGTTTTGTCTGTTATGCTACTCTCCACTGTAAAAGCGTGAGCTAATTTCTGCACCACCACCAGGCTAGCGTTCGCAATACAAAATCACGCTCCATGATAATACTATAGATTATTATGATAATACTATAGAATAAGACTATACTGCACACAAAACTTACCAGACATTGCGGATAATACTGTAATATTTTTACTAGGTTCGTTAAATAAAACTTATTACTGTTTTTAGTATTTCTTTTTTATTTACACTTTCCAAATCAAAACAAATCTCAATTTATAATCAACTCAAATACTTTATTCAAATTTAAATCACACTTGTTAAATAACACTTTCCACAATCCTATAAGCAAAGCTTTTGCACACTTTCATAATCAAAAATCAACTCTCCGTGCTCACCGTGAACACTCCCTTATATACTCTAGTTGTTTGTTCCCGAAACTTATTCGCGAAGGTTCTCGTCTTGGAATGTTCTAGATGTTTGGAATAAGGGGAAACACATATGACATTGGAAAAGAGCTTTTTGTTCCTTCCATAAAGTACATATGCTATTTTCCAACAGATGGCGCTGTAGGACTATAAAGTTCTGTATCGGTGTTGTGTCTATGCGTAACAATACTTTCATAAAAAAACGATAGTCATTTAATTATAAACATTCATACCTCACTACTCTGAATGACCTTAAGACAAAAAGCAAAATATTTGTTTTCATTTCCACAACCTTACTCTGCTGGTTGCCATAAAACAAACAGCTGATTCGGAAATCTCCCTTACTGAACTTTGCGTTATAAGAATCGATATAATAAAATATTCTCTTTATTACTATTTGTTTTTTGCTAGTGTTATCCTACTCTCCACTGTAAAATTGTGCTAATTTCAGTGCCACCGCAGGATAGCGTTGGTAACACAAAAACTTCTTGAGTTTGAAAAAAAAAACAAAAAAAAAATTAAGGCACGCATGTAAATTTGAGTTTTTCTTCAATTATAGACCACGAATAAATAAAAAACTTCAAAATAACTCATATGTATTGTTTGTTGAAGAGTATAAAGGTATAAAGTATAGAAAAATGAATTTAAAATAATTTATTTTAAGAACCGAGTTAATTGATTTGGTTTTTATTTTTAATCTTCACAGCTTCTTTTTTCAAACTTATTTGTTTAACAGTTTTACCATTTTTTTATAGTTTCTACTGTTTAAATTACGCTCATTGTAAGGGTACATATTATAATCAAAGAATGCTTTGGCGTGTTAGTAAAAAGTTTGCCTTTTTTGAAACAGTTACGTTTTTTACATTCGTTTTGTTAACTTCATAAAATTTGTACATAATGAAGCACGCATTTAGGCCAAGGTTTTTTTTACTCTAGATAGCTTAAATAATGATGCAGACCATAAAAAAATGCCCCATGATCAATGTTAAAAAATAGACACGAAAATTTGTGACAATTAAAGATTTACGAAAAATCACGCATGGCAGTTTTTTCTAAAATTTATATCATATAGGATTATTTATAAGGAAGGCACGCACTCAAAATGAATGATTTCAATTAATTTTGACCTTCATTTATCTGAAAAAAAAACAAAAATTGTACTAAGTAATCTTATGTTAAACATTATTTTTGCAATAATACAAAACGTTAATTCAAAACGCACGCAGCCAAAAGTCTCAATATTCGATGATTTTTTCGACTTAAAACACTTTCGCACGCCAAAGCATTCTTTGATTATAATGGTAAAAGTGTTGAACAAATAAGTTTAAGAAAAGAGGCTGTGAACATTAAGAATAAAAACCAAATCAATTAACTCGTTTTTTAAAATAATTATTTTAAATTAATTTTTCATGATTATACTTTTCAACTAGCAATACATATGAGTTATTTTGAAGTTTTTTATTTATTCGTGGTCTATAATTGGAGAAAAACTCAAATTTACAGTCGTGCTTTAATTTTTTTTTTCAAATTCAAGAAGTTAAAATTTACCGGGATAAGCCCATATACAAAAAAATTTAAGGAACTTTAAATACCTACATAGTATTCACCTAAATGTAGTTTCACATTTAAAATAATATACACGATAGGGTCGCACTAACTTATTATTATTGTAGGTGGAGCTAAAAAAATAATGTTATGTAATTCTTCAATCAAATATTAATTTATTCTAGAGCAAAAATTATTAATCATTGTTCTAGTTTTTAAAAATGAATTTGTATATTATATAATATTTTAATAACATCCCTAAGAAAAAAATTTGATATCCCAATTTAAAGTTCTTATTTTTATTATTAAAACTATTATGAGAATTACATTTGAGAAACATAATAATGACCCGAATTTTGAATAAAAAAAAAATATTTTTTAAGTTCCGTTTCTTACAAAATTGATTGAAATCCGTTGTGCTGATGATAAGAAAGTCAAAATTCGAATAAATGGTTTTCAGTAAGCTTAAGCAGTAAGATTAAGCAAGACAGAAAAAATTTATCAACGTTGCATATTTCAAAAACCATTTTTAATACTGTTTGGTGGGTTATTTTAAGATTAAACTTTTGTTTAGGTATGTACATATTATTGTCTCCTACGAAGAAGTGACAAATCCTCTAGGAGTATTTTTTGTCATGAAATGAACTTCCCATATCTATGATTCGTTGGCTTCTAATTTATTTATTTTATTTATAATATTTAAACCAGAACATTAGAACATAAATCAATTTGCTTACATATATATCAATAACTTTTAACTGTTGTGACAAAAATATTTAAATTAAACTATTGAATAATTTTCTTCTAGAAAATGCATCGCTAATATTGAACAACACACTGAAAAAGAGGCAGAAAAAATTATGCTTTCACTAAAGGTAAGAGTTTTTGATTGGGTGCAAAAGCTAGTTCATGTGATATCAGCAATCTGTGGAATATACATGTAGTATATATCTAAGTGTATCTCAGCAAAACGTCCATTGTTTTCTATCAAATAATAATTTGTCAGATCTCGTTTCTCAAAATTCCTCAAATATTCAAAATAAATTTGTATCTACAGTTCGATTAATTGATTGACATCCCTGTAACACAAAAAACAATAAAAGCGTGTTCATTTTACACTCAACTAGGAAGCTTACGTACATATGTACATTTATACATAAATGTATATGGATGTGGAATATTGATTTATTTTTAAAGAAAAAGGTTTTAAAGCCTATATAAATAGTAACAAATTAGATAAAAATGTTCTTGGTGAATCACTTAGTACTTTTGTTAAATTAAAAGACAAAGATAACCTAAGAAGGCCATCACCAAACAAATTTACTTTAAAGGCCTATAAGTACGACAGTACGTACTACAAATATGCCAAACCAATAATGCAAACCTCCGAAGGGTAAGGAGATTTAATAACTTCTTATGTAACGTCAACTACCCAAACTGAAGCTGTTGGAAATATGGTATACAAACATACAAACGATTTGAAATCCTTAAAGAAATGCAAGGATTACTGGTCGAAAAATATATCAACAAGGAATAAGAAGTCAAATCTAGACACTACAACCAGAAATAATATACTATATATTATATGTAGCTACATTATATTATGTTGTGACAATATTGCTCGCAAAAAAAGGGCTTCTACTTAATAGATAAAATGTACGACTGGATCGCTGGTTCTTACGTAAAAGCACTTTGGAATTTAAAAATTGTTTCTAAACAAATATTAAACACGGATTTAATGTGATGAAAATAAAATTGCCGTCTGATTTCTAGAAAAGTATGAATTTATGCAAACAAAGTTTAAAAATCGTTTTATTATTAAATTAATTTTGTATATAAACATTTTTTTGTAAAATTTTCCAAAAAAAATATTTGCACAAAATTTTAAATAGCCTATTGTTAAGGTATTAGTATGATACTATTTAACAATTTGCTAACTTTATAGTAGTATACTAACTCATTCTTAATTTTAAACATTTTCTAACTAGTATCGTACTAAAAGAATAACTTGCTTCTGAAAACACCTAAACCAATGACATTTCGTGTAAAAAAGTAAGTACACGAACCTTTTTTGATGTTTGTAAATGTCAGAGTCATATTATAAAGCTAGCATGATGTAGAGTCTAAGCCACTGGAAATATTTTCTTCAAACTCTGTACTTAAGGGTCTTCGGTGATTCCCTAGAGCGGAAATTGAATTTTTTTTAATCTAAACTAACGGTACCCCCCATACACCCGTAATACATAATCTCATTTATCTCAAAAACGGCTCTAACGATTTTGATAAACAAAATTATGTATGATGTTATGTGGACAGAACTACATTTGGTCAAAAAAATGTTGGGATAAAATTTTATTAACGGTACCTGTCATAGAACCGTTTTTTCGAATTTCTCATCAACGGCTCTAACGATTTTAACCAAAAAATTTTCAGCAGGAGCCCCCTTAACTTTAAAATAATATTGTGTAGGTATACAAATATTTGAAAACATATTTTTTGGGATTTTTGAAAAATCAATATCTTTAAAACGTGTGAAGGATTATTTTTTGAAATTATTTGCTAAAATCTATATTTCTGAATACTTAAAATTGGGATCCTAAATTTTTTTCTAGTAGAATTTTAATGAAATTTGTCATATAAAATATTACTTTAATAATAAAACGATTTTTGAACTTTGTTTGCATACATTCATACATTTCCGGAAATCAGACGGCAATTCCATGCATTTGAACATTTTTATCTCATTAAATTCAGGTTTTATATTTATAAAATGTATTCTAAATTTCGAAGTACTTTTACATAAGAGCAAGTTCGTGCGATCCAGTCGTGCATTTTATTTTTATGTTGAAAAGAGCTTGCTGAATATCATTTTCGTTATATTTCTGCGTTTTTGTGGTATTTTTCAAAACTAAAAATTGTAACGGTCATTTAATATAGTTATTGGCACTCTAAAAAGTATAATAATTATTGGCAGTGTCAATAATTGTAGCCACATAGAATGAATAATTGGCACCTTCATGCCAATAATTGCAACCATAGTTTCTTCCAATACAAATTATTGGCACCCCTTTTACTTAAAATTTAACAAGTTGCTTAACAGAAAATTGTGAAAAACGGTAACTTTAATATATTTTTATAACAAAAACTATAATTTTTTTATTAAATATACCGAAAAATAATCAAAAACGAACACTTACTAAATTCTCTCTTCTTAGTGGGAACATTCAATTTTTGATCACTTTTTCAAAACAACAAAACGTTTTTGATTTTGCACTTATAAAAACGAACTAAAGAGGTATGGTAAATAATCAAAATAAAAACTTAACTATGGAGAATTAAATACAGTTTAAGAAAAAAACAAACATTTATTTGCTCGGGTCGCTATAAAAACTATTTTTGACTGAAGTGGTGCCAATAGTTGGTCCAAAATAAGGGGGTGCCAATAATTGTATCCGTTATGCTATATATGTATAAGTTCAGAATCCGTAGATTTTATTTCATAATTAGATACTGATGTAAGCAATGTGAAAAAGTTGTTCCTTCTTTAATATTGTGTGCATTTAGTCTCATTTGTCAAACTTATGCGCAGATCGAATTGGATCGCTAGCATATCTCACCAAAAAGTTAGTCCAACCAAAAAAAGCGAGAAACAAAGGCAATGGAATTTCATATTTAAAAGCATTTCATAAGGTTTGACACGAAGCTTGCTTATCGAAAATGCGTGCTTTTGGTATACATACTCGTAGAAGTTTTCCCCCTCCCTGAATTCGAGTTGTTCTGGATGTTTTTTTAGTCTGATATTCCAAAAATAAATGCTGGAGTGCGCCAGCCATGGTTCCATTTTGTACCCGATACTCTTCGTTATCTTTTCACATGATCTCTTGTCTGAAACTTTTGATGCACTTCATTGTTTCTTGAACCCTCTTCTTCAGTAGTGAAACTGCCTAACATCATAGGGTGATTTAAGAAAATGCTAACTTTGGTGCACCCATGTCAACAGAAATGGATCTGTTAATACTATGATTATATTTTTCAAAGAAACACTAGCCATTTCTACCTTCGAAAAAAAATTAATATCTTGTTGTATATCTTATTTCAAAGCCTGTTGATTTTTCTTGCCCATGCAATAAATACAATAAGAGCCAACAGAAAATTTGGAAGTGAATGTATAACCAAAATATGAGTATGAGCGTTTATTGGTGCAAGCGTCATGATAGATCTGACAAATTTTTTTCTCAGCTTTTGGGATTTTTCCTATTTTTGTGTCATTGGTAAAATGACTGCAATTCTGCTCTGTCATGTTCCTCAGTGGAAACACTTTAACCTTGATCGGATTCACAGCTTTTGGGATTTTTCCTATTTTTGTGTCATGGGTATTGTGATGTGCTTTTTGCTTTCCAGCCGAGGTTTTGCTCGCCGGATTTCCAGGGTCGTTCTGAAGAAAAACACGAAACTTCAGTAGGAAGGTCTTTAGAACCTTATACAAAACCTTTATTAAAAACAAATCTTAACTTCATATAACAACTCAAATATTCTTGACTTCAATTAATTACACCCTGCCTGGTGTATCTGGTAAACATCGGTTATTCTTCTTGTATTAGGGTCCTGCTGGTTTCCTCTAGATTGCTTTATTCTGGCATCTGGTTCCTTCGTCAACTGGCATTCGGTATCGGGCTACTCTTTTATAAATACGGGCTACGGACTACGCTCCTGGCGCTTACAAGATCAACAGTTTAGGGCCCTGGTAGGCACAAGATCAACAGTTTAAGGCCCTGGTAGGCACAAGATCAACAGTTTAAGGCCCTGGTAGGCACAAGATCAACAGTTTAAGGCCCTGGTAGGCACAAGATCAACAGTTTAGGGCCCTGGTAGGCGCAAGATCAACAGTTTAAGGCCCTGGTAGGCACAAGATCAACAGTTTAAGGCCCTGGTAGGCACAAGATCAACAGTTTAAGGCCCTGGTAGGCACAAGATCAACAGTTTAAGGCCCTGGTAGGCACAAGATCAACAGTTTAAGGCCCTGGTAGGCACAAGATCAACAGTTTAAGGCCCTGGTAGGCACAAGATCAACAGTTTAAGGCCCTGGTAGGCGCAAGATCAACAGTTTAAGGCCCTGGTAGGCACAAGATCAACAGTTTAAGGCCGCTGGTAGGCACAAGGACGTTTTATTCTTCGAACCAAACTGATGGAACGAAATTGCCGGACAATTTCAGACGACTCGTAAACTATAATCTAGCTCGTCAGCTTCGACCGTAGCAAACAAGTGACTTTCCTTCCCAAAAGGAGGTCCACTTGTTATATTTATCGTAAAAACTGAGTGTGAATTATATACTGGTCGAATGTAAATCACTCAATGTGTTCAACAAACAGTGACGTCATGATCTTATAGTGACTGCATATTATATTAAGACAAGGTATAAAATCCCTTTATCGTGGCGAGGTAACTGGTGTCGCTGGTAGCTGCGGCGTCGTATGGTGTCGTCGGTCGGTGCTGCGGCGGCGGCTGGTTAGTCATGGTGAATTAAATTACCCAGTGTGTTCAATATTGGTAGAAGCATGGAACGCTTCGTTACATACTACTCCCCCTTCGGAGACGAGAACCTTCTCGTCTTTAATAGAATTCTTTCTTTTATCTAAATTCATTTTCTTCTTGTCTTCGATGGAATTTCTCCTTTTTTCTAAACTTATTTTCTATATTTCATTTCTTTTATTATTTCTTTACTTTTCTTGCTTTCTTTATTTTTCTTTCGGTATATTATATTTTTTTTCTTGAAATTCTTTTTTTTTTTTTATTTTTTTTTCGTTTTCGTTTCCTTATTTTCTTCTTATTAACATTTTTTTTAATTATCCTTACTTTCTTATTTAACTTAATTTTCCTTTTTTTTCGTTTTCTAAAACAACCTTAATTAGTAACTAGGTAACTCTCTTATTAAAATCTTAATAAACTTAACATAAACTCATTTAAAAAAACTTTAAAAACAAATATTCGACTTCTTTCGTCTCAATTTTGGCCTTACTTCTTGTAGGGGAACGGCACCCTCTTTTGCTGCTCGCCATAACTTAAAATGGCTACGCCTGGTTTTACTATGCGGACGTCAATCTTACCGCACGTCCGTTGCATGTAAAAATGTTGGCGTCGGTATTTCGGGTTGTACAGTCGATGCTCTACTATTTTGATGTCAATGAAAGGATCTACAGGCTCCGTCTTATGGACTCTTCCTTTTTGCTGACTGGTGCTAATTGCGGGTTCGGTTGTGCGCACTTTTGAGTGGATCGAGTGTGTAGTGACGTGCACTGGTATAGCACTCAAATTTCTCTGAGAAGTTGGGGCCATTACAGTCGACGTGGGCGGTTTGTGGGAGGTTGCTTGCTGGTTACCAGCAGGCGTCGCGGACGCTGGCCCTCTCGATTTGCTGACCGTTGCTTTGATTACTCTACCGGGCGTTGGTGGCAGGTATCGCTCTCTCGGTTTTGCGGCTCTTGACTTTGCTGATGTTTTTTTGTTCGCGATCTTTGTTTTACCTTCTAGTTTGGCCTTTACTAGAGGCGAACGCGTCACAGCGGTTGCTAATTTCGCCTTTTCTTGTTTTTGGCGTGCTGCGTGGCTAGTACTCGGCAAATCTGGCGGAAATACCACGGATCTTATCACTGGCTTCTTTCTTGCTGGTCTGGTCGGTTGGCGTTTCCACGGATGGACACTTTCGTCGTCGCTGATCGTTATGAAATCCTTGTCGACACCCTGTGACTGTGACATCATTGTAGCTTGCTCGACTGCTAGCGGTTGACTAATTGCGCAATTCACAGTAAAATGTCTTCCGGCTGCAGGGGGTGTTCTCGCCTTCTTAATTACATCCTCACTTATGCCTGGCTTCCCTGCTCTTCTCCGTAAGTTGTAGTGTCCTTCGGCTATTTTGGTGTGCATGAGCCCACTCGGCTTTCGCTGAGATGCCTTAAATTCCCTGCATGTCTGACACCTGCTCACATACTTTGATATATCTCGATATATTCCTGGCCAATAATACAACTTCATAACTCTGGACGCCGTCTTGGCGATGCCCAAATGACCGGCGGTGGCCACGTCGTGGCTTTCAAAAATAATTCTGCTTCTCTCAGCAGTAGGAACGCATAGCTTCCAATCCTTTTCGTGATCCGATAATTTGTATACTGCAAATCTCCGGAATAGACGGTCCTCATTCACTCGATATTCCGGGTAACATTCTGGTTTTTGCAGCACTTGTCTGGCGCGTTTTTCAGTCCAATCCTCTTGACTAGTGGTCATAGTGACTAAGTCGCTCTGTATAACAGGCTGTGGATGACTATCTTCTTGTTTCATGACTTCCTTTCGAACAGACACCCACGGGTCAGTCTTCTCCTCTGAATTGCGAGGTTTCACCGGGTGCGTTACGTTTTTGTCGGTTACGAGTATTACTCCTTTTATTCCTTTGGACACCTCTTCGACGCTCTCCAAGTTAACTTTTGTTTGTTTAACTCGGCTCGTCTCTAAAATACTGCGCCTGTCGCAGAGCATTGTGACACGGTGTGGATGGCATGAACAGTCTTCGGTTCGTCGACCATCTTCTCCGCAGTATGAACAAAACATACGGTAGGGGCGACGACATTGATTCTTATTATGTCCTCGTTGCTTACAATTCCAACAATGCGTTGCCCTATCATACTGAGCAGAGGACGTAGTTGGTCGGTTCCAATTGTTGCGTTCACAAGATACTTGTGGCGCCGATGGACGGTTACGTGATGCCATTCCGTTTGGTGGTGGCATTCTGTTAGGCCCGAAAGTAGGTCGTGGAATAATCTGTTGACGGCTTCGGTCTTCACTCTGTATATATTCATACTCTTCTGCCAGCTTCATAAGCTCGTCAAGAGTCTCGAAATCCCGTCTTTTGATATACATATGATATTCCGGACGTAAACTGTCGTAGATTCGATCTACGCTTTCCTCTAAACTCATACGGGGGTGTTTATGTATTAGGTATTGAGTGGCCTGAATGAAATCTTTGGCCTTTTCTCTTGCACCTTGTCGTCTTCGCATGATTTCATCCTCCAACTTGTGAATAAAACGGGCGGGCAGGAAATATTGAAGAAAAATCCTGTGAAAATCTTCCCATGTCTTTAATCTATCGCGGTTTATGCGGAACCACTCAAGAGCTGTTCCTCTAAAAATCTCTGGTAGTGCTCTCAGCACATCGGTAGGTCGGATATCGTAGCAACATGTTAACTCCTCGAGTCGTTCTATAAATTCCAATGCATTGCCTGATGAGTCAAACTTCAATCCCCATTTTCTAACCGTATTCATAACCTCTGCTTCATGGCTGAGTACAAGTCTTCCAGCTGACCTGTTTGTAAGCTGCGCTTCATGATGCGTCTGGAGGTTAATGGCTCCTGGCTCGGAAGTAAATACAGGGTGTGACTCGGGCGGTTTAGATATAAATTTACCTGCGCCTTGCATGTTGGGAACAGAACGTGTAATCGGCGGTACTTGGAAAAATATTTCCGTATATTTTTCACCACTTCTAGTATTTCTTGGTGCGGTAATCATCTCTTCCTCTTTATATTCCCTTTCAATCGTTGCTTTCTCGATTTCTGCGCATAAGTTCTGTGTAGACTTTCTCTGTCTTTGAGACTTCACGTAAGCGCTGAGTCGCGCTCTTAAAACGGCTATAGAGCCTTCGGTATCGAGTCCTAATTGACTCATTCGATCCACTAGCTCCTGCTTTCTCAGAAGGTAGATTGCTCCTAAACTGGCGAAGACATCGAACTCCTCTTCGCTTTCGGACATGATGAGCTGGATCTTCGTTGCGGTCTGTTTGTTATATGAATTGTTTTTCGATTTTGTATTTTACGGGGATGGACCTTATAAGTCCCTGCTCGGGCGCCAATTTGTGATGTGCTTTTTGCTTTCCAGCCGAGGTTTTGCTCGCCGGATTTCCAGGGTCGTTCTGAAGAAAAACACGAAACTTCAGTAGGAAGGTCTTTAGAACCTTATACAAAACCTTTATTAAAAACAAATCTTAACTTCATATAACAACTCAAATATTCTTGACTTCAATTAATTACACCCTGCCTGGTGTATCTGGTAAACATCGGTTATTCTTCTTGTATTAGGGTCCTGCTGGTTTCCTCTAGATTGCTTTATTCTGGCATCTGGTTCCTTCGTCAACTGGCATTCGGTATCGGGCTACTCTTTTATAAATACGGGCTACGGACTACGCTCCTGGCGCTTACAAGATCAACAGTTTAGGGCCCTGGTAGGCACAAGATCAACAGTTTAAGGCCCTGGTAGGCACAAGATCAACAGTTTAAGGCCCTGGTAGGCACAAGATCAACAGTTTAAGGCCCTGGTAGGCACAAGATCAACAGTTTAGGGCCCTGGTAGGCGCAAGATCAACAGTTTAAGGCCCTGGTAGGCACAAGATCAACAGTTTAAGGCCCTGGTAGGCACAAGATCAACAGTTTAAGGCCCTGGTAGGCACAAGATCAACAGTTTAAGGCCCTGGTAGGCACAAGATCAACAGTTTAAGGCCCTGGTAGGCACAAGATCAACAGTTTAAGGCCCTGGTAGGCACAAGATCAACAGTTTAAGGCCCTGGTAGGCGCAAGATCAACAGTTTAAGGCCCTGGTAGGCACAAGATCAACAGTTTAAGGCCGCTGGTAGGCACAAGGACGTTTTATTCTTCGAACCAAACTGATGGAACGAAATTGCCGGACAATTTCAGACGACTCGTAAACTATAATCTAGCTCGTCAGCTTCGACCGTAGCAAACAAGTGACTTTCCTTCCCAAAAGGAGGTCCACTTGTTATATTTATCGTAAAAACTGAGTGTGAATTATATACTGGTCGAATGTAAATCACTCAATGTGTTCAACAAACAGTGACGTCATGATCTTATAGTGACTGCATATTATATTAAGACAAGGTATAAAATCCCTTTATCGTGGCGAGGTAACTGGTGTCGCTGGTAGCTGCGGCGTCGTATGGTGTCGTCGGTCGGTGCTGCGGCGGCGGCTGGTTAGTCATGGTGAATTAAATTACCCAGTGTGTTCAATATTGGTAGAAGCATGGAACGCTTCGTTACAGTATAATGACTGCAATTCTGCTCTGTCATGTTCCTCAGTGGAAACACTTTAACCTTGATCGGATTCACAGAACTAAGCTTTAAGCGAACCTTTTTATGTTTTTTTTTTTTGATATATTTTAAAGAAAATAATTAAGGCAGTTACACCCCTAAAAAAACTAAAAAAAATCACAATATTTACACTTTCATCACCACCAAAAGCTAAGAAAAAACCTGTCCGACTTTTACATACCATATCATGATGGCATGCACCTATCAACCTTCATACATATCTATTTTAGTTTAGAAGGGTTTTTTATTTGACATCTTTAAATTAAAATAAAATAAACTGTGAGTAAAATATCATTTAAATTTTGTATTTTTTTAGGAGGCGAAGTGTCAAAACCCTCGTTTTCTTTATTTATGTGACTTCATACAAAAACCACCATTGAAATAAATCCCTACAAATATTTCATAAACTGAATCCTTATCGATGACTTAATAGTAACGGATTCTTAAAAAAACATTTCGATTGCTTCGAGAAATGTATCAAATACACGACCTAACGCGAGAGCTCCACAAATCATAAGTCGAATTTCGACGGATAAACAAAATAAAATGCAAGTCAGGATCACACGTACTTGCTTATGGAAAAGTATTTAAAAATTGTTTCTAAATACATATACAGGGTGTCCCACAGTCACCGCCCCAAATGAAAACCATGGATTCCTGAGGTCATTTTAAGTCGAAAAACTTAAGAGGTCATTTTCTCGTTTTCGTCCCGTTTTCGAGTTATAACGGTTTTTATTATTTTTCCATTAACTGGCTTTATCTTTGCCAAACTACGTCCGATTCGTGAGATTTTTTTTATAACCAATCGAGAATTTATTACAGTTTTAGTTTCTCCAATGACTTTTTTTTCTGCGGACAACCGTTTCTCCGCAATTTTGCATCAAACCCAATTTTTTCGTTTTTTAAGTAGTTTTTTCACTTTGATATTAATTTATTCAAAAAAACACGTTAATGAGTATTAATTTTTTTCACTTATTATTAAAGCCCAGTTCATTTTCTAAAATTAAATATTTTTTTTCCTTAAAAAGAATACTAAATGTAATTCACAAAAAATAAACAAACTGAGTGAATTTAAAAAAAAAAATAATTTTTAAATACAAAATTAACTTTTCTGAGCTATTGTGGTTAAGAAAAGGACAAATAATTTCAGGACATAAAATTTCCGTCTGATTTCTAGAAAAGTATGAATTTATGCAAACATATTTTTTTTTATTATTAAAATAATTTTGTACATACGAAATTTCTTTAAAAGATCTAAAGGTATAAATTTAATACCTAGGGGGTAAGCTCTCATGTAGCTGGTTAACTTCCCTACCACAAAAAAACTCAAGAGAGACAAGAGGAGCCTCAGATAATGATTACTCTCAAATGACAACAAAATCGGGAACATCAAAGGACAATGATCTGAGAGTATGTACCTGAAACGTGAGAACAATGTCATTGTCATTGACTTTAAGCCGATAAGTGATAATCATAATATAAGCTTAATATGCGCACACGCTCCTACCGATGAAGCTGAAGAACCTATCAAGGAGGAGTTTAATAACCTGCTAGACGGAGACTTTCCGGAGTACGATGTTAAAGTTGTGCTCGGCGATTTTATTACTAGAATCCGAAAGGAAGGAAGACATCTTTGGGGGATTTGTTGGTAAGCGCAGCCTCCACAAAACGACAACAGACAACGGCTTCCGAACAATAGATTTTGCAACAGCTCGTAATACGGTGATAAGTAGCACTAGGTTTCAAAAGCTCAGGATCTACAAAGTAACCTGGTGTTCTCTAGACGGTCGAACCAACAACCAAATCGGTGCAAGGCACTTATCTGAATCCTAGAATTGCGTTCATTTCGAGAGCAAACGTTGACGCTGACAATTTCTTAGTTGCGGCCAAATTTAGGCTCGACTGGTTACATTATCACCCTCACATAACTTTGTAATAATATTATAAACCATATTATAATGAAGAAAGATACATAGTATTTTTCTATAAACAAAATGTAATGCTCACACAATGATTCATAATTTCATCTCATAGCGAATGATGATATCCGATATTATAAAAATAAAACTGCATATCAGCACATTTTGCCTTCAGTAACTTGTGTGCTTAAAGCATTTTTAATAATTCCAATAGAATTCTTGTGTCAGCAATTTGATAAGACAAAGAAAAGCAAATGATGTTCAGTCAAAGATAGATTTGCTGAATAAACATTTTATAAGTATACAAAGGGTTTCATCGATCATGATCAGTTCAGTTCACAATTTAGTCATTCTACGTATAGCTGAAGATTTCCCTCTACCAGTGATTAGGGATCTGAAGCTTAGAAATTTAATAAAATAATATTAAATTTAAAATACATAAATGCGTTTTATTAAGTTGTTGTTGATTGTGATCTTATGCGATCACAAAAATATATTTTTTTATTAATGAAAAGAATCAGAAACGAAATTGACTGTCATTTGAAAAGGAACTGCAAATGAAAATGAAATTTGACGTTGGACGCCTTAGCATACCTGACGTTGTCAGATTTTAAAGAGACCACCTAAGTGGGAAGCTCTCGGCTGTGCATTCACAAACTAAAGACACCAAAAAGACGTGGTATCATCAAAGAGGTAGCCCAAACCACCGTAGGCTACCACCCACATCAGAAAAAGAATCCCTAGTATGATGATGAATGCGTTCAACTGAAACGAGTGCCAGGTGATGCACATGAGGATATGCTGCAGGGAAAAACAGAAGCAGCGAGAGAAGAGTATCGAGCAAAGAGGAGATAGGAAAAGAAGACCTTACGGAGAAAAAATAGAGTCTACGCAGCCTCGTAGCTCAATTAACTGACTGTTTTAAAGACCGGAAAGCAGGCTCTTCGAAACAATGAACCATATGGAATTGTGGATGCTTTCAAGCAGCATTTCCATCAGCCGTTAAATTGGCATCATGTACAGCATTCAATAAGACAAGAAGACTATCTGCTTTTAATCAATAAAGAACTATTTCCAACAGCCAGTATAGAAAAGGCACGCACATAGCCAAAAAAAAGCTTACGAAGAACAAGGCCGCAAAATCTGATGTCTTACCTGCAGAACTCTTCAAATATGGAGAAGATGGTTTGAAAACATTATCTGTGGTTATGGTCGAACTCGGGAAAACTGTTGCAACCGACATTGGAAAATATGCGATGCAATTTGCAACTGGGGAACAACTCCTCTCAACTATTTCAAACATGCACAGGGTTCCGGCAAGGTGATGCACTATGCACGGCTTACAAAACTCTTATTCTACAAGTCTGCTTTACCGCGCCGAGTGTTAGACTATATAAGCAGAAAGGCAGAAAGGGAGAAATGATACGAGGTTGCTTCAAAAGAAAAATTTTTCGACGGATATTTGGTCCTGTGTGGGAGGAGGACGAATAGAGGATAATATACAGGGTTTCCGATAATTCATGTGCCATACTTTGGGATGTGATTCTTGGCCATATTCTAAGAAAAAAATTGTTCTAGAGTAAAGTCTGATTTTCAGCTTTGACATTACTTTTTGACGACTTAAAACAAGGCTAAATTTGGTGCACTCTGACCCACGTTAACGTCAATTTCTTTGTCAGTACTAAACTTTATTTTTAGTAGAAATAGTAACCTTTAAAACCCTACGTTTAAATTGAGCTGATATGTTTTTAGGGTTGCAAGCTATTCAATTTTAAATGGTGTTCAATTTTTTTTCCCGAGCAAAATTTTGACTCTGAGGTCAGTTTTCTTTTTCAAAAAATGCCTAATAAACAAAAAGTTTTCTTATTTTAACGTGATGAACAAATTTATAATAAAAAAAAAAACTCATTAATAAGTGCACCCAAAATCCAAACATTAAATGATACTAGGGAAAATCTAAAATATGTAGGTAGAAAATCGAATTTTGGGGTTTTTATCTACTTTTATTGCAGCACTTGGCAATTGGATTGGTTTTCCAAGAATTGATAGTTTTTAGGTAATTTTTAGGACTGTGCACTAATGAAAATGGTTAAAAGTGTACTTATGCCTTCTTGACTTGCTGCCAAAACCATAATTACCTTAGCTCTTCTCAGGGAGAGTTAAATTCTGGGTATGAATGTTTAATAGGTAAATCAACTAAATAAGTGGTATAAAAGAATAGAAAAACAAATTCATTCATCAGATTATCAAGTTAAGTCACGATTACAGTTGGCTTTTTTAAATGCCTTCATTTACGAGAGAAGAATACGCAGACATTTTATTCGTTTATGGGTTGAGCAATGGAAATTCGAGAACAGCACAACCAAGATACAGGGAACGTTATCCTAACAGACGACTTTCTTCACGAAATGTTTTTGGAAAAACCTTTCGAAGGGTTCGAGAAACTGGATCAGTTTCAACTGCAAGACCTAACGCGGGAGCTGCAAGCACAAGAACAGTTTCGGTCGATGAAAGAATACTGGCAGGTATTGAAATCGATCCTTCCATCATAAGACGCTTGGCTCTACAGTTTAATGCTTCCAAACACAGAATTTCCAGTATACTGTATACTGCATGGAGACAAAATGTAAAAGAGACTCGAATTTTGTAACTGGTTGCTAGAGAGAAGCTTGGATGACAACCAGTTTCTAAACAGAATTCTTTGGACAGACGAATCTCCATTCACAAGAGATGGTATTACAAATTTCCATAATCTCCATACATGGACTTCGAGCAATCTACACTCAAGATGGCAAATAGTATTTCAGCACAGATTCAGTGTCAATATGTGGGCAGGTTTAACTGGAAATAAATTAATCGGGGATTTCAAATTACCGCAAATTAATTCTTTTATCTGGAGTTTTTACAAGATAATCTACCAGACCTATCGGAGGATGTTTCACTGCTTCAACTTGCTTCATAATATTATATCATATTGCTCCGGCTCACTATGGTCCTGAAGTTAAGGATTGGCTTGATAAAAAATACGGTGATCTATGGATATGCAAAAATGGCCTGCAAGATATCTCGATCTCACTGTACTGGATTTTTTTTTATGGCGACGAATGAAAGAAATCATTAACTCATCTGAAATAATAACTTTAACTGAATAAGAACAACGTTTTTCCGAAGGATTACTTAAAGGAAGGCAAGAGTTGTCGAGAATAAACATCCAAATGAAATCAAAAAATGGGCTCTAGCATGCATTCAAAATGCAGTAGGGCACGTTGAGCACTTATAATGACTGTTTGTGTGTACATAAAAGAAAAAATTACTTAAAACTACACAAATTATTCTTTTATTTAAACCCTTTAAACCTCAGGGCAAAAAATAATTTTTTTTTTAATTTAACCTGTTTTAGCTTTTGCCCCCAGGGCTCCGTTTTGTCTCCGACACTCTTTCTCATTTTTATAAATGATCTCTTGTCTGAAACTTCTAATCCACTTCATTGTTTTGCCGACGACTCTACTCTCAGCTTTTCGTACTCGTTCCCAAATTCACGTCCATCTCCTTCGGAAGTGAAATTGCAACGGTATTGTATGATAAGCTCATTAGACTCCGATCTTTACAGCATTGTTAAATGGGGTAAGAAAAACCGTGTGGAGTTTAATGCTTCGAAAACTCAATGCTGTCTATTGTTGAAGCAAAATATACCCCCTATGCCATTGTCCTTAAACGGCACTTGCATCGAAGAAACCGAAAAGCTCTCAGTACTCGGTATGTGTGTTAACGACGATCTTCATTGGAATGATCACATACTCGAGACCGCCAAGAATGCTGCTAAATGCTTAGGATTTCTATATCGATGTAAGAAATTTTTCACCCCTTCTGGTCTGGCTACCATTTATAAGGCGTATATACGCCCAAGACTCGAGTATAACTCACACCTTTGGGCAGGCGCTGCTCAATCTTCTCTCCATTTATTGGATAGAATTCAAAACAGAGCGTTAAAACTGATTGGAAACAGAGCTATCATGGATTCATTCCCATCTCTTGAACACCGTCGGAATGTTTCATGTATTTCCCTGTTTTATCGCTTCTTTCACAAGCAATGCTCACTCGAAGTAGCCAGTTGCATTCGTCCCCTTTATCAATTCACCCGTGATACCCGCTTCGCTGGGAATGCTCATCAGATCACCCTTGAGCCTAACTTTGGTCGTACCGTCAAATATAGAGATTCGTTTTTTAGTCGCACAACTCGATTATGGAATAACTTCCCCGGCACAGTTTTCGCTTGCCATTTCAATTTGCAAACATTTAAAATCAATGTTCATCGACACCTCCTTTCTCTCCCGTCCTAATTTCTCCCTCGCCCGTGCTGTGTTTAAAACATTATAAGGGTCTCGTAACATACCCTTGAGCGCGAGTGAATTATAAAAAAAAAAAAATGTTTGGATTTTTGTGTGTACTTATTAATGAGTTTTTTTTTTATTATTGTTTGGTTCATCAGGTAAAAATAAGAAATAAGAATAAGTTTAGGACGCGTTTTTGAAAAAAATTGACCTCAAAGTCAAAATTTTGCTCGGGCAAGAAAATTTGAACATCATTTAAAATTGAATATCTGGCAACCCTCAACGCACAGCAGCAATTTTTTAATTTAAACGTAGCTTTAAAGGTTAGTATTTCTACTAAAAATAGTTCAAAAAAAAGGTCCCTACCATTAGTACTGACAGAGAAATTGACCTTAACATGGGTCAGGGTACACCAAAATTGTCAAAAAGTGATGTCAAAGTTAAAAATCGACTTTAGTTTAGAACAATTTTTTTCTTAGAATATGACCAGGAATCACATCCCAAAGTATGGCACACGAATTACCGGACGCCCTGTATAATAGGGTGTGTCACTTTTGTATGGCCGCAAAAAAGTACTCTTATTTTTAAATGTAATAGTGATCAAAAGTTGTATTAGGGTCTGAGGTTTAAGAACATGTAAAAAAAAAATAAGATTTTGTTCGTCTTTGGCTCGCTCAAATCGGTTGAAGTTGAAAAAAAAAATTTAATTTACAGTAAAATTTTTTTTTTTTTTTACGTTTACTAAAAAAAAAAACTAAACAAAATACAGAAAGAATTTTTGTATTTACAAAAAGATATACCACGATATTGTAGGTGGTTCCGTTGATTTTTAAGAATTTTTTTTGTACAAAAAAACAAAACGATTTTACATAAAAAAATGATTTTTCTTCCTTCTTTTATTATTTCATAACTTCTTTATCAAGTGTTCAATTTAAGCAAATATAAGCTTAAAAGTGTTTCCTTGCAATTATCTTTGACTTGGAAGCCTAAAAATATTTTATATAATTTTTGTGTATCCACACGGTGCAATTTAAAACAACACCATATTTCAAAAATCTCGAAAAATCAAAATTTCTTGGATTTTATCCTATTTTTGAGCGAGCCAAAGATATCAGATTAAAATGAAAATTGTAAACGCAGGATTTAATTTTGATAAGCAATACAACTTTTAAAAGCTATTACATTTGAAAATACCATAGTTGAGCACTTTGACACACCCTACTGTATAACCAAACCATGAACTTTATCATATGTACAAAGATGTGGATTTAGTCCACAGAGCCAAAACACGTCGAGTACATTGGCTCGGCCACATTGAGTCTTTGAATCCCAACCCCCATTTTACGGTGACAGGGAAGACTGAACCTCTAGTTTAAGGAATAAGCCATCGCGGCCTATATTACTCGAATCAGCGTGCTCTGGATCGCAGAGGATGGAAACCATTAGGATGAATTTGCATATAATCATATCGAATTATTTGCCAAAATGAGCAAAAAAAGTATTGCAAATTGCAAAACGCATTGTTCAATAAATAATTCGATACATTTTTGTTGCAATAAATATTTAAATACATATGGGGACTTACTTTACACTGCACAGAAAATTTCACACGCGGCGAACTATTGCGACGACGAAAAATCTACTAAAGGAGAACAGCAAAACTTGAAGGCTCTGCATTAATTCACTCTCTCTCTATAACCATCAAAGTATTATCTATTGATCTCATTTTTATATAGTTAAAAATTAAAGTAAAAAGTAATGTTAAAAGAAAGCAGACAAATATTCTGAAATTTATATGTGCTTCTCATTCTAACTAAAGAGTTTTAATATTATCTGTAGACGAATTACCGGACACCCTGTATATCCAACAACTGATATTTCATAATCGATATTCCAATTGGTAATACTTGCTATATATTAGTCCAATCGGAATTACGAAGAATATTTACCAACTAAATTGTAACCTAGTTAATTGCTCTTGCCAAATGTGCCACCGCATCATATTTCACGATACACTTCGGTCATAGCGATACTCGCCCATGCTAAGATGCATTATCAGAATTTATAAGTAATGTTCGGTCAATTCAGACATAAAAATAGTGGTCAAAATAAAGAAAATTCCCGGAAAGCCAAATATTGGTGGAGAGCTGGGGTTTACCATTATAAATAAAGTTTTAAAAATCCCTATCGATCTTATGTGTGCTACAAAAGTTATTCGGGGTCAAAGGTCAATATTTGAGGTTTTTTGGATTTTCCTCGAAAATGGCAAGTTTTCTAAAAAAAATAAAATGCACGACTGGATCGCACGAACTTGCTCTTATGTAAAAGTACTTTGGAATTTAAGATACATTTTATAAATATAAAACACGAATTTAAAATGAAATTGCCGTCTGATTTCTAGAAAAGTATGAATTTATGCAAACAAAGTTTAAAAAATCGTTTTATTATTAAATAAATAAATTTTTTATATAAGAAATTTCTTTAAAATTTTTCAAGAAAAAAATGTGGGATGCGAATTTTAAGTATTTAATAATATTGATTTTAGGAAATAATTTCAAAAAATAATCGTTCACAGGTTTTGAAGATATTGATTTTTCAAAAAAAAATTTTTTCAAAAAAACCCAACAAATAATTTTTCGAATATTTTTATATACAATATTATTTTAAACTTAGGGGGACTCCTGCTGAAAATTTTTGGTTAAAATCGTTAGAGCCGTTAATGAGAAAGTCGAAAATCAAAAAAACGGTTCTATGACAGGTACCGTTAATAACATTTTGCCCCACATTTTTTTTTTACCAAAACGTAGTCCATGTCCATAATATCACACCTAATTTTTTTTATCAAAATCGTTAGAGCCGTTTTCGAGATAAATAAGATTTTGCATTACGGGTGTATGGGGGGTACCGTTAGTTTTAGAGCTAAAAAAAAAATTTCAATTTCCCCTCTAGGGAATCACCGAAGACCCATAACTACCGAGTTTGAAGAAAATAGGTCCAGTGGCTTAGGCTCTAGATCGAGGTACAGACATACAGACAGACAGACAGACAGACAGACAGACAGACAGACAGACAGACGGAATTGTCGGACCCACTTTTTTCGTCTTCGCTATCATCGTAATGTCAACTTTGATCAAAATCTCGAGTTCGATTTTTTTTCCAAATGCAGAACTTGCCCTATAGTACCTATATCGCAAGTAAAAAACCTCAAACCAAAGTTGTAGATTCTAAAATTCTCTACTAAAATGGTCCTTATGATTTTTTTCCTAAAAGTTACGATTCGTGAGATATCGCGATTCAAAGAGTCACATTATACATGATATGCACATATAAGCCACGTATATATACAGGGTGTCCCACAGTCACCGCCCAAATGAAAACCATGAGGTCATTTTAAGTCGAAAAACTTAACACGACGCAGACACTAGATCACGAGAGAGAGACATTTACAACCTTCAAATCATAATGCCAATCTTTACTGCTTACATTAGTTAACGGTCTTACTAATTAACTTTATCTATTTGTCCTTTTCTTAACCACAATAGCTCAGAAATAGTTTTAATTCATTTGAATAAATTTTGTATTTAAAAATTGTTTTTTTTTTTTTAAATTCACTTTGTTTATTTTCTGTTAATTACATTTAGCATTCTTTCTAAAGAAAAAAATATTTTTTCTAAGAAAATAAACTGGGCTTCAATAATAAGCGAAAAAATTAATTCTCATTAACGTGTTTTTTTGAATAAAATTATATCAGAGCAAAAAAACAACTTAAAAAACGAAAAAAATTGGGTTTGATGCAAAATTGTGGAGAAACGATTGTCCGCAGAAAAAAAAATTTGGGACAAACTAAAACTGTAATAAATTCTTGATTGGTTATAAAAATAAAATGCACGACTGGGTCGCACGAACTTGCTTCTATGTAATAGAACAGGAATTTTAAAAACGAATGTTATTAGAGAAAACTGTTCATAAGGATAAAATTAATTCTTTTAGTAGTAAGAGACAAAAAAAGAATGCTATGCAAATATGAATTTATGCAAGAACAAAAATTATAAGTCTTCGTAGTGGTTTCCTAAAAAAAAGGTTTTATATACAAACTTTTTAAAAGATTTTTAAGAAAAAAATTTGGTACGCAAATTTAAAGTTTTTATTATTGTTCGAATAAAATTTTAATTTATAAAAAAAAATATTGAGCCGTTTCTGAGATATCGAATTTTCAAAAAAAAAAAATAAAATAATTGATTTTTTTTTTTCAAAAATTCAAAAAATATTTATTTTAAATGTTTGAAATGCAATGTGCTTAAGACTTTTTAGAAGTTTCTTTATAAAAAATTTCATAAGGATCTGTTATGTGGATAATGAGATATTCAAAATTCGAAAAAAATCGTTCTCTGGTAGGTACAAGCTGTAATATCTTTATTTCAAATTTTTGCTCTCTTTTCCCTTAACTGGCTTTATCTTTGCCAAACTACGTCCGATTCGTAAGATTTTTACTTGCGACTTATAGGTACTATAAGGCAAGTTATGCATTCGGAATAAAAATCGAACTCGAGATTTTGATCAAAGTTGACATTACGATGATAGCGAAGACCAAAAAAGTGGGTCTCGCAATTCTGTCTGTCTGTCTGTCCGTTCGATTGCAGCTAAACGGCTCGGCCGATTTTCTTCAAACTTGGTAGATATGTGTTTTAATTTTTTTCCCCCGGATGTTTTTTGATTTGATTTTTTAAGACCAAAAATAACGCTACCTGCCATACGAATTTTTTCGAAATTTTATAAATATTTTTTGTTCTCAAAAACTGTCCCACAGATTTAAAAAAAAAAAAAAAATCATAAAATTTCTTTTAGTTAGGGCTAGGTTGAAAAAATTTTCCAAAAAATGATTGTTTTTGGTACCTCCCTTGGAACCATTTTTTTGTTTTTGATTTTCTCTAAAACGGTACCACCGATTTCGATCATTTTTTTATGTTAAGGCTCCCTAGCAGTTTCAATATTATATTGTGTATTCAAATTTTCAAAACAATTTTTTTTAGATTTTTAAAAAAAATTTCAAAATTTTTTCTTGAAAACTCAATATTTCGAAAAGCCAATGCTCGATTTTTTCAAAACTTGATAAATAAAAGTTTTTTAATATAAATTATAAGATTTAAGAAAAAAATTGTTTTACCTAAAAATAACGGTAGATACCCTCCATACAAATGTTAAAAAATAGTTTTCGCAAATCGTATTTTTCTCAAAAACGGTTCCGAGAATTTTACTTAAATTTTTTTTCTTTGAATTAATTTTTAAGATCTATAATTTAATAAAAAAAATTTGAAAACAAGATATTACTGACTGTACTTACCATAGAGCGATTTTTTAAAATTTTGAATTTCTTATTATCGGCATAACGGATTTTAATGAAAGTTTTTAGAGAGGAGCTTCTAAAAAGTTTAAAAAACATTGCATTTCAAAACTTTAAGAAAAATATTTTTTTGAATTTTGAAAAAAAAAAATCGTTTTTTTTTTTTGAAAATTCAATATCTCGAAAACGGCTCAATATTTTTTTTGTAAATTTAATTTTTATTCAAACAATAATAAAAACTTTAAATTGGCGTACCAAAATTTTTTCTTAAAAATATTTTAAAAATTTTGTATGTAAAAGCTTATTATTTAAGAAACCACTACACAGACTTATAATTTTTGTTCTTTCATGAACCTATATTTGCTTGAATCACATGGCATTCTATTTTTACTCCCAACTACTAAAGAAGTTGTTTTAGTCGTTCAAAAAATTAATTTTTATGCTTATGAACAGTTTTTCTCGTTCGTGCGACCCAGTCGTGCATTTTATTTTTTATTAAAATCAAGATCGTAAAAAATTAATTCAAAGAAAAAAAAATTTATCAAAATTCTAGGCGCCGCCGTTTCGAGAAAAATACATTTTTTTTAGCATTTGTTTGTATGATGGTAGGTACCTTAATTTTTAGGTAAAATAAAATTATTTTTCTCACATCTTATAGATTATATTGAGAAACTTTTATTCGTCAAGTTTAAAAAAAATCAAGCATGGGGTTTTCGAAGTATTGAGTTTTGAAAAAAAAAATTTGAAGTTTTTTTTTTTAAATCCAAAAAATGTTTTTTTTTTTGAAAATTTGAGAACACAATTCTATTTATGTTTTTGGGGAGCTTTAGCAAAAAAAAAATGATCAAAATCGCTGGTACCGTTTTTGAGAAAATCAAAAACAAAAAAAAATGGTTCCTTGGGGGGTACCCTCAATTACCATTTTTCGGAATTTTTTTTTCAACCATTACCTAGCTTTAGCTAAATGAAAATTTTTTGTATTTTTAAAATCTGTTGAACAGTTTTAAAAAAAAAAAAATATTTATAAAATTTCGAAAAAAATTCGTTCGGCAGGTACCGTTATTTTTAGTCTTAAAAAAAAAAAAGAAAAAAACGTGGGGGGGGGGGGAATTAAAAATGATATGTACCAAGTTTAAAGAAAATCGGCCGTTTAGGCTGTAGTCGAGCAGACAGACAGAATTGCGAGACCCACTTTTTTAGTCTTCGCTATCATCGTAATGTCAACTTTGATCAAAATCTCGAGTTCGATTTTTTTTACGAATGCATAAGTTGCCTTATAGTATCTAACTATAAGTCGCAAGTAAAAATCTTACGAATCGGACGTAGTTTGGCAAAGAGAAAGCCAGTTAAGGGAAAAGAGAGCAAAAATTATAAAAACTGTTATACTCGTAACTCGAAAACAGGACGAAAACGAGAAAATTACTTGTTAAATTTATCGACTTAAAATAACCTCAGGAATCCATGGTTTTCATTTGGGGCGGTGACTGTGGGATACCCTGTATATCAGGCACTTAAAACAAGTAAAGGGTTTTCCAATAAGAGGTGTTATTTTGATATTCAAAGAAAAATGGCATTTTTGGAGATAAATGATCGGATGTTTATTTCATTATAAAGAGGAAGGTATGCCGTTAATAATGAAACACAACATCAGCCAAATGGCTGCCAAGACCACGCTTACAGGACCATATCCTTTTCATGAAATTTTCCATAACCAAATCGCAAAGTGGCTGCCCTATGTCCTCGATAGCCTCACGAATTTCATCTTTGAGGTCTTGAATCGACGCTGGGCTGTTGGCGTAGACCTTATCTTTCACGTGGCCCCAAAGGAAGAAGTCGCAAGGTGTTAAATCACAAGATCTCGGTGGCCAATTGTGATCACCTCTTCGAGAGATAACACGGTCCGGAAACTTTTCCCGTAAAAGATCGATGGTTTCATTGCTTGTGTGGCACGTAGCGCCGTCTTGTTGAAAGTAAACGTTGTCCAGATCAATACCATCCAATTCAGGCCATAAAAAATCATTAATCATCTCTCGATAGCGCAATCCATTGACCGTAACTGTTGCTCCAGCCTCATTTTCGAAAAAGTAAGGTCCAATGACCCCGCGGGACCATAAACCGCACCAAACAGTCACGCGTTGAGGATGGAGAGGCTTTTCAACAATAACTCTTGGGTTTTCCGAGCCCCAGATGCGACAGTTTTGCTTGTTGACGTAGCCTCCGAGGTGGAAATGGGCCTCATCAGTCAAGATGATTTTTCGATGAAATTCCGGTTCATTTTCATGCATTTCAAGGACCCAATTTTAATAATTTCAATGCATTGTTGAAGCGTGTATCGTTCCATTTTTATTAATAGCGTAGTTTCTACTTGTCAAATGTCAAAAAATGACAGCTTCAAAAGTGACAGCTACCGAAATAGCGGGCTATTCAAAATAACACCTCTTATTGGAAAACCCTTTATAAATACCTATTTGTGTCTCTTTAATATACATATGTATATTATAAAGGGTTTTCCAATAAGAGGTGTTATTTTTATGGCCTGAATTGGATGGTATTGATCTGGACAACGTTTACTTTCAACAAGACGGCGCTACGTGCCACACAAGCAATGAAACCATCGATCTTTTACGGGAAAAGTTTCCGGACCGTGTTATCTCTCGAAGAGGTGATCACAATTGGCCACCGAGATCTTGTGATTTAACACCTTGCGACTTCTTCCTTTGGGGCCACGTGAAATATAAGGTCTACGCCAACAGCCCAGCGTCGATTCAAGACCTCAAAGATGAAATTCGTGAGGCTATCGAGGACATAGGGCAGCCACTTTGCGATTTGGTTATGGAAAATTATAATGAAATAAACATCCGATCATTTATCTCCAAAAATGCCATTTTTTTTTTAAAATTGACATTTTTTATTGATCGTTTCGAAAAAAATTTTTTTCTGTTTTTCTTGGGTTTTAGTTTCTAAATCTATAGTAAACAAGTAGAAAAGGAGTTCTCCGAGTTGCGCAAAAATAATTTCAAATATTTTTCATTTTAAGAGTATTTTTCGATAAAAATTAAAATTGAAAATTTCGAATGTATTAAAAATGTTCTTTTCTTGCATAAAATAACAATAATCCACAAATAAATAGTAACAATAAATAGTTGAAATTTTGTGGAAAGCAAATAAATTTAATAGGATAATTAATAAAAAATACAAATAAAATAAATTCAAAATCATACTCTTCAGGGGAAAACTGTTTTATTCTTTGAAATTTATAATAATGAAAAAATTAAAATTAAAATTAATAATGATGAAATTCAGTATACCTATTTATCTAGAATATAAAAAAATTAATAATAATATGAGCCATTATAAACTAAAATAACGTATTAAAAAACAAATACGAAAATGGCTACGGAGATTACTGCTACACTTGATTTTCTAATCGCGATCGCGGGGTGCAATAAATTAAAATATTATTAATGATATTATAACCAACAACCACCACGAATTGGGAGAAAGATGAAATGTCACTTGACAAAAACAACAAGTGCAGCTGACAGCGGGTTGGATGCTGTCACCACGGCTAGAGCAGTTGGGGTGGGTTCACAATGAGGGTTGGAAAATTTAATTATGAGATTTAAGGGTGATATGTATGATATCCATTTGATGTAAAAAATGTGTGATTTATTACGATTAGTCGCCCCAGTGGCGTACTTACTGCGTGATAAAAGGGCGCCAGTAATTTTTTCCTGAAACAAGAAAATTGCAAACCTTTGGAAAGAAAAATGAACAACGATGATGTGTGGAGATGAAATGAAAGATGCTTTTCTTTTAATTTAAAGTTTTATTTGCCTGGAAAACCTTACTGGTAGGATTAAAACCCAGAATCTTTTCAAGCAAATACAAAGAAATTTGAAACAATAAGATGGACCGTTAAGGTCTGGTTCCCAGAAACACAACGGATATTAGCGGGTCGTGATTTCCGCAATTTTCGGAACAGAACGTAAAGCCGTAAAACCCAATCACGACTAAATAATAAAAAGACAATTTTACGCTTAAGACAAGCACTAAAAATATACTTAGCTTTTTTTTCGACAATATCCCTTCTGATATGTTTTCCTCGTTTTCCTCTTTCTTCCTTTCTTCTTCCTTTATTTATTCTCCAATAACTTTTCACCTTTCGTCCTCTGTATTTTCTTCACTTCCACTATTATTAATTTTTTTCTAACTATCTTTTAATTACTCCTTTTTTTCTTTTAAAACAATTTTTTTTTTCTTCTAATTCCACTTCTGTTTTATAAATTTCTTTCACCAGGTTCTAAATTCTTTCTCTATCAAGATAAGAGTGACTTCCAAGATTTTTTTTTCCTGGATAGCCGCTCAAAATTTCGCCCATACCCTCGTGCTTTCAGCCAATTCGGTATCGCTGATTTCGATCACGTCATCGACAGCCAATCTCCGCAAGTTTGCTGAAGAGCCTTTGGTGTCGAAATATGGCGATCCTGCTTACTCGCAAATTCTCTTTCCTTCAATTTCTCTCGAACTTTCCATGAAATTTCCTTCCAGTTCACGACGTTTCCGTTGGTTAGTTCACAATTATCCCCACAGTTTTTGGGCTGATAGAAAAAAATCTTTGAAACCTCAAGTAGAATTAATAAGGATTCGCGCACATTAGTCCCCACCGGATATTTAACAATAATAATAATTAGAGAGGAAAGCAAAAGAAAGAGGAATCGATCAAGTTGAATACATTTACTCAATAGGTCGTGATTGGCTTCCAACTCAGACAACGGGTGGGTTTGGTAACTCACACTTAACGTTCCATCTTTTACAAATTCGTTAGTTTTTAGTTTTAGGTTGGGCACTCGGCTGTTCTCCTTTAAGAGCGACATCTACGTTTAAAGACCAAGTGTCTTCAACGTTTTCGAATTGAAACCCATGAAACAGACCGCCCGTCTCTCAGTACTCGTCGACGATTTGTTTGTTTTACGATACTGAGAGAAAGAACCACTGGCTGATGGACCATGGTCGCCCTGCTCTCTCGCACTGTCGCAAAACGAACACCTGTGTAATTAAAAAGGAAAATTGGAAGGACGCAAGGAAAAGGAAATAGAAAGAATGAAGAATGTTGCGTTGAATTTTTACCGTAACATTACAAAATCGACTATTTCTTAATTTTAATATAATTAATATAAATATATATATAAATAATTTTTATATAGGTTCAAGTATGATTAAATACCTTTCTTTTGGCGGTGGTTAGACTAAAAAATATTAATATGGTACAAAGATAACAAGGCCACGGAGATTACACTGAATCTTTACTCGGATGAAAAAATTATTTTGTATGTAAATTTTAAAGGAATTAACTGCAATAATTAAATTATAATAAAACATGAATTGAAGGTTTTTTGACGTACTATAAGATGATGCATCGTAAAAAATTATTAAAAATTGTTTAGTTGTGTGAAAAAGCGAAAATGTTTAATTATGTTTTTTTTTTTCAAAATCTTGCCACACTCATTCAACTAAGTATTGGGACAATAAAAAATTTTTTTTTCCATATCATAAAATTGAAGTTTAAGAGAAGGCCTTTCAAACGACAAGGCCCAAAATTAAAAAAAAAATCATTTTCATCATTAAAAATATTAATAAAACTGATTAAGCATCAAAATCACATCCCAAAAAGGCCACGGAGATTACACATTATTAATTACCATGGATATTCGTTACCATCAATCGATCTGCAAATTTTTTCTTATAATGCTGACATAAACACAGTTCCATGCCTAATTTCAAGTCTTTAAATTGAAATGCAAAAAAAAAATAGAAGCTATAACGCTAAAAATTTATTTTTTTTTAAAACGACCCATATACCTGTTTCTTTTACCTGTTTTTACTTGCGACTTATAGGTACTATAAGGCAAGTTATGCATTCGTAAAAAAAATCGAACTCGAGATTATGATCAAAGTTGACATTAAGATGATAGCGAAGACTAAAAAAGTGGGTCTCGCAATTCTGTCTTTCTGTCTGTCGGTCTGTCTGTTCGACTACAGCCTAAAAGCCGCTCGGCCGATTTTCTTCAAACTAAGTAGATATCATTTTTACTTTTTTCCTCCACACGTTTTTTTCTTTTTTTCTTAAGACTGAAAATAACGGTACCTGCCATACGAATTTATTCCGAAATTTTGTAATTTTTTTTTTTTTCAAGAACTATTCGACAGATTTAAAAAAAAAGAATGCGATAAAAATTCATTTAGTTAGAGCTAGGTACTAGTTGAAACAACTTTTCCGAAAAATGGTTATTGAGGGTACCCTCCAAAGAACCATTCTTTTGTTTTTGATTTTCTCAAAAACGATACAACCGATTTCGATAATTTTTTTTTGCTAAAGCTTTCCAAAAATTTAAATAGAATTGTGTATTCAAATTTCCAAAAACCAAGATTTTGGGCTTATAAGAAAATATCAAATCTTTTTTTTTCAAAACTCAATATTTCGAAAACCCCATGCTAGATCTTTTTTAAACTTAAAAAATAAAAGGTTCTTATCATAATCTACAAGATGTCTGAAAAAAAGTTTTATTTTACCTAAAAATAAAAGTACCCACCATATAAATGTTAAAAAATAGTTTTCAAAAATCGTATTTTTCTCGAAAACGGCGCGCGTCTAGAATTTTGATAGAAATTTGGTTGTTTTAATTAATTTTAACCATCTTACAAATTATAAAAAAAAAATGAAATTAAGATATTACAGCTTGTACCTACCATAGAACCAATTTTTCAAATTTTGAAATACTCATTATCGACACAACGGATTTTAATGAAATTTTTTGTAGAGATGCTTCTAAAAAGTCTAAGAACCATTGCATTTCAATATTTAAAAAAAAACATAATTTTTGATTTTTTGAAAAAAAAAAATTTTTTTGAAAAATTCCATATTTCAAAAACGGCTCAATATTTTTTTTTGTAAATTTAATTTTCATTCGTACAGTAATAAAAACTTAAAGTTGGCATACCAAATTTTTGTCTTAAAAATCTTTTAAAAATTTTGTATATAAAAGCTTTTTTTTAAGAAACCACAACAAGGACTTATAATTTTTGTTATTGCATAAATTGATATTTCCATAGCATTCTGTTTTTGTCTCTTACTACTAAAAGAACTTACAAAATTTTGTTTATCCTTATGAACAGTTTTCTCTAATAACATTCGTTTTTAAAATTCATAGTCTATTACATAGGAGCAAGTTCGTGCGACCCAATCGTGCATTTTATTTACTTGCGATATTGGTACTATAGGGCAAGTTCTGCATTAGAAAAAAAAATCTAACTCGAGATTTTGATCACAAATTACGATGATAGCGAAGACGAAAAAAGTGGGTCCGGCAATTCCGTCTGTCTGTCTGTATGTCTATATGTCTGTATGTCTGTACCTCGAACTACGGCCTAAACTACTGGAGGTATTTTCTTCAAACTCGGTACTTAAGGGTCTTCGGTGATTCCCTAGAGGAGAAATTGAATTTGTTTTTTTAGCTCTAAAACAAACGGTACCGCCCATACACCCATATGCATAATCTTATTTATCTCGAAAACGGCTCTAACGTTTTTGATAACAAAAAATTAAATGTGATATTATGGACATGGGCTATAGGTTCGTTCGTTGTACTTTACCCGGGGTTGACCCAGGTTTTCTTGACAACCCTCAGAGTTGTCAACAAAAACTGGGGTTTTCGGTTTTCAAAAAACACCCAAGGGCTTTCAACTGTTTTGTTGACAGCTAAAAGCAAGACAAAATCATTTTGTGATCTGATAAAACTTTAAATTTGTTATAAATTAGTTTTAAAAATAAACGAAAACAATTTCGCGTTTTTGCTGAATGTTTTATCCGACGAGTACAACAAACATTTATTTGCAAATACATGCAATAACATGCAACATGCGAATCGCCAAACGACAACAAAAGAAATACATATGAAATCTCATATGACTTTTGACAGTTTGATCGTTACCTGAACTCGCCCCTGCAAAATACCTAGATCTACTTCATGGCGAGTTCAAGGCGACCCCAGGTCTCAAAAAACACATATATATATTTTGGTCAAAACAAAATTTGGGGGGAAATGTTATTAGGAGTACCTGTCATAGAACCGTTATTTTGATTTTCGAATTTCTCACCACCAACTCTTACGATTTTAACCAAAATTTTCATACAGGAGCTGCTTTGCATTTGAAGAAATATAAACTAAAAATTTATCCGAAAAATAGTTTTTGGATTTATAAAAAAATAATACAATTTTTTTATTGAAAATTCAATATCTTGTAAACCGTTACACGTTTAAATTTTTAAATTACGTTTTAAAATGTATTTTATTAAATACTAACAATTTGCATATCAATTTTTTTTATACAAATTTTAAGGACAATTTAGTAGGTACACAAGAAACATGTTTCAGTGTGTCTGTATGTCTGTACCTCGAACTACAGCTTAAACCACTGGACCTATTTCTTTCAATTTCGGTAGTCTTATTCTTCGGAGATTCGCTAGAGGTGAAATTAAAATTTTTTTTTAGCTCCAAAACTAACGGTACCCCCCATACACCCGTATTGCGAAATATTATTTATCTCGAAAACGGCTCTAACGATTTTGATAAAAAAAAAAATTAGGTGTAATATTATGGACATGGACCACATTTTTGTGAAAAACACAATTGTTGGGCAAAATGTTATGAACGGTACCTGTCATAGAACCGTTTTTTTTGATTTTCGACTTTCTCATTAACGGTTCTAAGGATTTTTACCAAAAATTTTCAGCAGGAGCTGAAAGTACAAGAAGCTAAAATTTAAATTATATAGAATCCAAACTTACCATTAACAAAATTTACGATCCACAACTGAGCTATTTAAAAGATGTCAAATTAAATGTCTAACAATTGATGAGCCGAATGTACAAATCGACTATACAGCAAGTCATATGACTAGGCAATAAAATTACATTCGAATTATCTACGAACAAAAGTGGTTGTGTTTTATTTACATATACAGGGTGATTGGCATAAGGTGTGACAAAAAGCTAGGGCGTGTAGGTTGGACTTAGACAAGAAAAAAATCGTATGGGAGGGGGGGGTCTATTTCCCCCCGTTTAGGCGGGAGGGGCAATTTAAGAAAAAAATCACTTAAAACAGAAAAAAAATTATTAGAAAATAACGGTGATACCTACAGAGTAATGCTATGGCATTTTGAAAAGCCAGAAATACATTCTTTAATCTTGTTTTCAAATAAAGTTGTTCGAGTGAATAGTTTTTGAAAAATTAATTTTCAAAATCAAAATTTTGAAAAAAAAATGAAAAATTTTTTTTTTAAACAAATTTTTTTCAAAATTTTACGTAATTAAGTATTATTTTTTTATTCAATATTCAATGCTCATATTAATTTTTGATCAAACACAAGAAACCGGATGTCAAAATGTTTTGTAGTTTTTGAGAAAATCAAAAATAAAAAAAACTACTTTTGTTCTAAGAAAAGCCTTTTATTTTAGTTTTTATACGTTTTTGGATTCTTAGGTGAATTTACGATTGAAAGGATTAACTTTCTTTTTACTATTTTTTTAATTATCGTCTTATAACAAAGTACTGGATTAACCATATTTCACAAATTTTTTTCATTGAGAACACCTGCCTGAGAGCATTGGATTAATATTGACCTGCGAATGTTTTTTAAGTAATGCAACGTTGCACGCCCTAACTAGTGACAGAAAAGTGCAATTGCGAAATAAGAACAAGAATGTTCCTGAATCTTGAAATCAATTAAAATAAGAAATACATGCATATTTAGATAAAATACATAATTATTGTTTATTTAATTTTTTAACAATTTTTTAATTACAAAAAATTGTTTGAAAAACATTCGCAGGTTAATATTAATCCAATGCTCTCAGGCAGGTGTTCTCAATGAAAAAATGTGTTAATCCAGTACTTTGTCACTTTATTGTATGCTTATAAGACTGATAATAAAAAAATTTAAAAAAAAAGTTAATCCTTTCTTTCGTAAATGCACCTACGCCAAGCCGACCCCACCATAATAAAAAAAAGTGGCAGGTCAATTTTTTTCTCAATGAAAAAATGTGTGAAATATGGTTAATCCAGTACTTTGTCACATTATTGTATGTTTATAAGACGATAATTAAAAAAATAGTAAAAAGAAAGTTAATCCTTTCAATCGTAAATTCACCTAAGAGTCCAAAAATGTATAAAAACTAAAATAAAAGGCTTTTCTTAGAACAAAAGTAGTTTTTCTTATTTTTGATTTTCTCAAAAACTACAAAACATTTTGACATCCGGTTTTTTGTGTTTGATCAAAAATTAATATGAGCATTGAATATTGAATAAAAAAATAATACTTAATTACGTAAAATTTTGAAAAAAATTTGTTAAAAAAAAAAATTTTTCATTTTTTTTTCAAAATTTTGATTTTGAAAATTAATTTTTCAAAAACTATTCACTCGAACAACTTTGTTTAAAAACAAGATTAAAGAATGTATTTCTGGCTTTTCAAAATGCTATAGCATTACTCTGTAGGTATCACCGTTATTTTTTAATATTTTTTTTTCTGTTTTAAGTGATTTTTTTCTTAAATTGCCCCTCCCGCCTAAACGGGGGGAAATAGACCCCCCCCTCCGATACGATTTTTTCTTGTCTAAGTCCAACCTACACGCCCTAGCTTTTTGTCACACCTTATGCCAATCACCCTGTATATATACATATATTTATTTTTTTTTTCTAATTATTTTTAAATAAAAAAATCTAGACATTAACATTTGGTCCTTCGAGACTTTTTAGAATCAGTTTTACAAACAATAAACATTAAAAAACAATTTCGAAAGTGTGTGCAGTGTGTGCTATAAACTTAAATTGACTCAATATCAATTTACAATTGATCAAAAGAGATAATCACGTGACTTTAATTTTGCATAGACAATTATCGATTTAATTAGTGATTTTCCAAACAATTTCTTAAAAAGATTTTAAAATTAATTTAAATAAAACTTAAATTAAACTAAAGATAAATTTCCGCGACAACGTCAACGGAGCACCTGAAGAAATTTTCAGAAGCAACAGTACTAGCAGCAGCAGCAGTAGTAGTAGCAGCAGCAGCAGCAGCAGTAACACAAAGAAGGAAGTGTTTGCTTTTGAGTGTCCGTAAACTTGTCTTTTTATTAGTTTTCGTCAGACATATCTATTAAAGAAAACAAATGTACATATATAATGGCTGATAGCAAAGGTTATAAATATGGTGAGCTTCAGAAGGGTATTCTGAACAAATTGATCAAAGAGCTTACCAATTTCAAGAAAGCGCCAAAGGAACGCAATGGTAAAACATATGCTTCAGGGCGTCTTGGGAAATTGGAAGAAGACATGGTGGCTTCCAAAAACTATCATGAAGCCATTATAGGAGGCGGTTTGCTTTAAGAAAATTTAAAGAAATATAAATTATTGGTGGTATATGTGCAAATATATGAAATTTACCTCGAATATCATGCGGAGTTGGTTGAAGCAATCGAGAAAGCCACGCCAATCATTTCGGCTACGACAAATACGGGTGTTCCACCATATATTACATCTGCGCAATCATCGCAATCGGTTATTAGACTTCCACGAATCGATCTACCCAAATTTGATGGCACATATACAAACTGGCATGCATTTCACGACAGATTTCAGGCCCTCGTTCATAATAACAAAAGCCTTGATGATATCGACAAGCTTTATTTTTTGCAGTCATGCTTGGTTGGTGACGCAAATCGGTTTTTGCAGAACCTTTCGGTTGAGGCTGCGAGTTATGAGTCGGCATGGGAACTTTTGAAGGAGCGTTATGACCACAAACGCATTCTGGTGCACCTCCAAATGCAGAATCTTTTTAACCAACCGGCTATGAATCGTGAGACTGCGTCTGGGCTCCGAGATCTGTTGTACACGACGAGAGAATGTTTTCTGGCACTCGAAAACATGGATGTACCGGTAGCTAGTTGGGACACAGTGCTGATTTGGTTCCTTTACCAGAAGCTTCCTATTACGAGTCAAAAATTATGGGAAGAAAAGTTAGGTAACTGAAAAGACTTACCGAATTTTAAGGAGTTTACTGACTTTTTGGAGACGCGATTCCGGACTCTTGAGGTTGTTGGCCAACAGGAACTGGGAGCAGCGTTCTGAAACAAAGAGGACCCACACGTCAACACAAAGCCACGTTTTACAGTAGCCAAAACCAAAGTTCTGCACACCAAGCAAGTAATAAATCAGCCCTTCAAACCACCAGTGAGGACAAATCCCGTTGAACAGTTAGCATGCAAGTTGTGCAACCAAGGCAAGCATACATTGAGAAAATGCCAGCGTTTCTTTAACATGGACAACAGGGGACGAAGAGAGACTATTTGCAGGTTGAAGACATGCGAGAATTGCCTTTCTTATGGACATCTTAAAGATTGCCTTAGTCTCAGCTCCTGCTTCTTTTGCCAACAACGACACCACTCATTATTGCATGCCAACTTTCAGCAAACAAGCACCACACACACTCCACACCAACCATTGGCGAGTACATTGGCTCAGTCGAGAAATCCTGCCCCGAACGTATATCAGGCGTCCGTGAACCCGCACGCACCTGAGTTCCAACCAATGGAACAACAACAACAGCTTCAATCCACTAATGGACAAACTTTTAATTACCACGCGTCGCATGGTGATCGTAATTTTACACACCAGGTGCTTCTGGCGACAGCAGTTGTGAAGGCACGAGCAGCAGATGGCAGGCTACGCCTCTTACGTGCTCTGATTGACACCGGCTCAGAAACGTCATTCATCACCGAAGCCGCCGCACAACTCCTGAAGCTAGAAACCGACGCACCATTGCAGAGGTATCTGGGTTAGGGTTGGTCAGCAGCGGAACTTCGCAGCACTCCGTCGAGGTACGTTTTGTGTCCCGCCACTCGACGTTCGAGACAGCCGTTCAGGGCTTTGGTCTTCAAGTCGCTGACTGGGCATCTCCCAGCCCATCGAGTGATACCTGGCAATTGGAAACATCTGATGGGTCTCTCGTTAGCAGATCCCCACCTTTACGAGCCCGCACCCATCAATTTAATACTCGAAAGTGACGTTTGCGCCCAGATACTCCTTCCTGAGATAAGACGTCCCGAGGATGGCATCGGACCTATTGCGCAGAATACGCTGCTAGGGTGAATCGTGTTAGGGAAAGTTCTAGAGGAAATTCCCCGGCAAAATCGTAGCTTTATCCAAGTTACTGAGTTAAGTTCACAACTGGAGAAGTTTTGGGAGATGGAAGAAATGCCGTTTCAAACACATGAAACCGAGGAGAACATCGCTTGCGAGGTGCACTTTAAGCATCACACAAAACGCCAAGATGACGGGCGTTATCAAGTGAAGCTGCCGTTCAAGGGTGAAAGTCTTCCAGCGATGGGATCGAGCCATCAAAGCGCCTTTCGACGATTTCTCCATCTCGAGAGAAGATACGATGCCGATCCGAAACTTTGTGCGGACTACAAAAAATGCATGCAGGAGTATGAGAAACTCCATCACATGGTGGAAGTTGTGATGTACTTTTGTCAAAGGCTGAGGTTTTGCTCGCCGGATTACCGGGGTTCTATCTAAAGTAGTACTAACTTCAGATTTTAACGTCAATATTCCTTTATTTATAAAATCATCGAAAAGTGAACTTAAACTAATTTACATATATTATTTTATATACAATTTTTATAATTAATGTCTTCGTTGTTGGTATCCTTGGTCTGTTCTTCGGTGTGGATTTATTCTCTGTAGATATTCTTTCAGTGCGTTCGCCTAGTTTCTGTACGCAGGTTGAGAGTAGTTGAACGGGTCCGGCTAGTACTTCACGCTTGATGTCGACAGTCTTTAGTTGGATCTGGCATTCACAGCTGAATCTAGACGGGTTCGGCAAATCAACGGACGAATCCGGCAAATCAACGGACGAATCCGGCAAATCAACAGACGAATCTGGCAAATCAACGGACGAATCCGGCAAATCAACGGACGAATCCGGCAAATCAACAGACGAATCTGGCAAATCAACGGACGAATCCGGCAAATCAACGGACGAATCCGGCAAATCAACGGACGAATCCGGCAAATCAACAGACGAATCTGGCAAATCAACGGACGAATCCGGCAAATCAACGGACGAATCCGGCAAATCAACAGACGAATCAGGCAAATCAACGGACGAATCCGGCAAATCAACGGACGAATCCGGCAAATCAACAGACGAATCTGGCAAATCAACGGACGAATCCGGCAAATCAACGGACGAGTCCGGCAAATCAACAGACGAATCTGGCAAATCAACGGACGAATCCGGCAAATCAACGGACGAATCCGGCAAATCAACGGACGAATCCGGCAAATCAACAGACGAATCTGGCAAATCAACGGACGAATCCGGCAAATCAACGGACGAATCCGGCAAATCAACAGACGAATCTGGCAAATCAACGGACGAATCCGGCAAATCAACGGACGAATCCGGCAAATCAACAGACGAATCTGGCAAATCAACGGACGAATCCGGCAAATCAACGGACGAGTCCGGCAAATCAACAGACGAATCTGGCAAATCAACGGACGAATCCGGCAAATCAACGGACGAATCCGGCAAATCAACGGACGAATCCGGCAAATCAACAGACGAATCTGGCAAATCAACGGACGAATCCGGCAAATCAACGGACGAATCCGGCAAATCAACAGACGAATCTGGCAAATCAACGGACGAATCCGGCAAATCAACGGACGAATCCGGCAAATCAACGGACGAATCCGGCAAATCTTGTGTTACTTTGTTGCGACCCCTTACCACTGGTGGGGGGAAGTCTACAACTTGATACTTTTCTTACCTTCCTTGGTTCTTATGCCGACTGAATTTTGGACCTTGCGCTGCACTTTGTTATACGATGTTACCTCTGTGAAGGTCTTCCGCACTCTGTGTTCCGATGTTACTTCGGCAGTGGACTACCGCACTCTGTGTTTTCGTCGAATGTATGGCGGTCTTTTATTACACTTTTCAGCCAAACCATGCGTGAGCTGTAAAGCTAGGAAGTGCACATTTCCACGCAATATGATCTCTTTTGTCACGTCATCGCTTTTGCTGTCAATAACATTGCTTACCTCCACCTACGTTAAATGGTGCGGGGAGACGGGTGGCATCATGTTTACCTATACGTTGGTGCTTCTTTCTGCACTTACTTATGGCTGCCGGTGTGTGGTAGGAGGGTAGTCAGTTCTTGTATGAACCTTAACTCACCATCTTGCTTCTAGGCTATGATTGATAATACAAGGGGGCGACGGGAAATAGGACGAACAATCTCTCTTTTTATTGCTCGAAAACCTACCATCGAGGTTCTTGATCGTCTACCAGTTGCTGCCTTCAGTGGAGTTCTTCCTTCTTCGTAAATAAATTCCTGCTATCAATTCACCACTCCTAGTAGTTGTTGTTGTGTCTGAGTAGACAGTGTGGTGTAATTGTGCCATTGATTTAAGTTCACTGATAAGCTCCTTTGTAATCAGTTGCTGGCCTTGGCTTGCTGTCGACACATGCTATGGGAGCATGTTGTCGCTTTGGTAAGTATTCGTTTTATGTTATTTTTCACAGGTCCGTAGCATGGGGGGTGCCTTGTTAGGTTAATATGGGATTTTGCTGGATAGGGGCTTCGGGGGTTGGAATAGGGTTTAGCTATGGTAGGGTACTGAAATTGGCAATAGAACAGGTCCGTAGCTAGGGGGGGGTGCAGAGTTGTAATGCTTCATTACAAACCCCTCCTTCTTTGGAGACGAGAACCTTCTCGTCTTGAATTCAGGTTTTTTTTTTTTTTTTTTTTTTTTTTTTTTTTTTTTTTTTTAACGTTAGGAAAATATCTACTGCTTGTGTTCAAAAAAAAAAAAAAGGTTTGCTCCTGGCAAAAAGGAATCGTTAATATGGTACATTAAAAAAAAATGCTCCGCATTGATACTTAAATGAAAACTAAATAATTCAAAAAAAAACATAATATAAATTTAACTTATGGTTTGAAAATTATCCTTTTTTTTTGGTTACCGAACCTCAGTTCGGCCTGTCCTGGCTTGGTAATTCGGGCCACGACTTGGCCCCATCGCCTCTTGAACACCAATGTTTGTCGTCGATGCGCCGGGTTGTACAACTTGTGATGTTTAATGTTGATGTTGGTGAACGGGTCATCTACCTTTACATCACCTTGGTGGCCAGAGCTAATTGCTGCTAAGAAGGTTGGCGTCGGGTTGGGGTTCACTGTCCTTGGTTCCATTAATGACCTAAAGCTTAAATCCGGTAGCTCTGGTGTTTTCGGTCTACTTGTTCCTGGATCTACTGGTTCGGGTATAACCGTTTTTAATTTTTGGGCCTCTGTTTTAATTTTTTGTTGTTTTCGTGAACTCCTTCCACTTGTCGTTGGTCCCTGTAGGTAGACGTCGGTTGTTGTAGTCGGACCGGGTGCCCGCATTTTTCCAACCCTTTCTTTCTCCGCTAGTCGTATAGTCCTTGCAACCTTCGCCGTTGGGTCCCGATTTGGGGGAGTGATCATGACCACTGATCTGATGCAAGGTTTTCCGTCCTTTTGACCTTCAGGTTCCTTGGGCCTTGGTGGTACAGGGTTGGTACCCATCCGGTGCGGCATCGTTGGTGTTCTTATCCATGGATCTGTCATTGCGTTGGTTATAGACTCGCTGGTTGCTGAATTCAGACTGGTGACTGGTTCTACGTCGTTGGTTCCTTTTATATCGCGTAGGTGACTTCGCACCATCTGTTTCCTGGGTTTGTTGTTGTTATTTACTTCTCTTAGCAACACGATGACTGGAGAAATAAATTTCACCACTTCAAAGGGGCCGTCATATCGAGGGGCTAGTTTTTCGGAGAAATGGTGTATAGCTGAAGAAAGTACCCTCGCCCTTCGGTACACGTGATCACCTATGCTTGGCTTCCAGGCTCTTTTCCTTAAGTTGTAATATTTGCCCTGTGCATCGGCTGCTCTTTTTAAATTGGACGAAACTAAATCATAGAGAGTTCTCATCCTTTCTTGTCTACTCGAGAAAAGTTCTGGGCCGTCGTCATCAAGGTTTCTTGGCGGCTCGGGCTGTCGAGGCATCCGCAACTCTCTCCCGTAGTTCAAGAAAGCTGGCGAAAATCCTGTTGACGTATGCTTGGAGGTATTAATGGCGAATGTGAGCTCGGGTAAGTGTTCGTCCCAGGTTCTGTGGTTGTCTTGTACATACTGTGCTATCATTGTTTTAAGCACTCTGTTCACTCTTTCTGTGGGATTTTCTTGAGGGGTGTATGGGGCGGTTAGCAGTTGTTTAATCCCTAGGTCTTGTAGGAAGGTCTGGAATTGCTGACTCACGAATGGAGATCCGTTATCGGATAGTAGGGTGCGTGGGATTCCGAAGTGATAGATGATATTTCCTCTCATGGTTTTAATCAATGCCGTCGATGTAGCGGCTCTTAAGGGTATTGCTTCCACCCATTTTGTAAACTTATCAACGTATACAACCATCATAGTATTTCCCTTAATGGATCGGGGCAATGGTCCCACAAAATCGACTGATACGGTGTCCCAAGGATCGTCCGCGGGTTTGGAGTGCATCAGTCCAGCAGGTTTTATCTGGGGTACTTTGTATTGGTTGCAAATAACACATTTCTTGACATACTTTGTGATGTCGCGAATCATACCAGGCCAATAATAAGCTTTCATAATTTTATCTATCGTCTTCGCGATTCCTAAATGACCAGCTGTGACTGCGTCGTGATTTTCTTTAAGGATTTGATTTCGTGCAGCAAGGGGTACGCACAGCTTCCAGTCATGGCTATGATCGGCTAGTGGGTGAGCGTCGAAAATTTTGTATAGTTCGTTGCCTTGTATCCGGAATTCGGGAAATTTAGCCGGGTCATGTTGTACCTGTTTCATGCGGCGTAGGGTCCAGTCTTCCATTTCAGCGTTTATAATACTCAAATCGCTGTCTTGTAACGGTAATGGGTCTCTGGACAAGGCGTCGGCCACTATATTCATGGCTCCCTTTCTATATTTTATTTCGAAGTCGTATTGCTGTAACTCGATTGCCCATCTCGCAAGTCGTCCTGAAGGATTTTCTAACGAATGTAGCCACTTCAGCGAGTGGTGATCGGTTACGACGGTGAAGTGGTATCCCTCTAAGTAGGGTCTCATTTTACGAATACCCCATAAAATAGCTAAGCATTCCTTCTCTGTCACGGAATATTTTTTTTCTAAGTCGGTTAAGGTCCGGCTGGCGTACGCAATCACTCGTTCTTTTCCCTTCGTATTTTGTGATAGAACTACCCCTAGCCCGTATTGGCTAGCGTCCGTTTGTAAGGTGAAAGGCAGCTCGAAATCTGGACACGTTAGTACCGGCGCTTCGGTAAGTTTGTCCTTTAGGTGCTTAAAAGCAGTTTCTTGGCTGTCACCCCATTCCCAGGCCTGCCTTTTCTTTAATAATTTCGTAAGTGGGGTCGCAATTATTGAAAAATTTTTGATGAATCGTCGATACCAAGACGCTATACCTAATATACGTCGCAATTCTCGCACGTTTTTGGGTGCTTTAAGCTCTTGTACCGCCGTAATTTTATCTGGATCGGTGCTTATCCCTTCACTGCTCACCACATGGCCAAGATACTTGAGTTCTCGTTTGCAAAACTCACATTTTTCTTTGTTGATTTTAAGGTTCGCCTTCTGGAGGCGCTTAAAAACTTCTCTTAGGTGTTTGAGGTGTTCCTCAAAGGTTTTACTTATTACGATAATATCGTCCAGGTACGCAAATGCAAACGGGTCTATATCGGGCCCCAGGACGGAGTCGAGCATACGTTGGAATGTTGCTGCCGATGAATTAAGACCACAGGGTAGCACTTTCCATTGGTAAAGGCCGTGTCCAGGGACGGTAAAGGCAGTAGCGGGTCGTGATTCTGGTTCGAGAGGTATCTGCCAATAGCCTTGTTTTAGATCTATGGTGGATATAAATCTGGCTTGCCTCAATTTATCTAGTATTGGCAATATCTGTGGTAGTGGATATGCGTCCATTATGGAAACCTCATTTAACTGTCGATAGTCAACACATACCCGCCAGGTCCCATTCTTTTTTTTTACGAGTACTATTGGGGAGCTATATGGGCTGTTAGACGGTTCGATTCTATCTTCTTGTAATAGTTTGTTGATTTCTTCATCTATTATCTTTTGCATAGCCGGGTTCCTGGGGTAATATCTTTGACGAAATGGTTCACAAGTCTTAAGTCGTATACGATGTACTGCGGCGTTTGTAGTGTTAGGTAATTTTTCGAACTTTGGTAGTTCTTGTTGAAGTAAATCTTTGAGTAGTCTTTCTTGCACTTGAGAAAGTGGTTCGCCCCCTAATAAACATAATTCATCTTGCCTTGCAACTGTTTGGGTACTGGTATTCGTAAGTTTTTCGCCACTTATAGCCATTCCGAAATTCAACCTTTTAAGGAAATCCACGCCGATTATAACGGAATCGGTTAACTGCCTTAAATATGTTAACTCCCCTTGCACTTGCTTATTTCCAACACCCATCGTTACGTTGTAATGTTCCTTGCTGAGTATCGGGCTACCATTTGCCATATGGACTGCGTGGGGCTGGTGGCGTACGGGGACATTTACTCTTCTTAGTAGATTACGTACTTTCGTATTAATGAACGACTTAGTGGCTCCAGTATCAAGCAATGCACTAAAAGTTTGACCATATAACTGAACAGGTAAGAACCACCGCGGGTCTCTCCTCACTTCCTCGCAAGGGGTCGTTTCCTGCGGCTCTCCCAGTCGTTTTTCTGTTAGGTTGGGTTCTTTGGTCGCTGTCGGTGGAATGGCTCCTGATGATTTATTGCGGAGTATCACCGGCTTTGCATTTTTCAACACGGTCGAGGTATTTGTACCGGCTGCCCCTACCTCTGCTGCTGCATTTTCTATCAGTTCTTCTTTCGTCAGAGTACTGCGAGTCCCTTGAAGGTTATCGGTACGGTGATGCGTCCTTGTTCCTGAGGAAACTATTTCAGGTTTAGGGATAGCCATTGGCAAGGCTTGTAGTGTAGAGGCTCTATGCGCGTGGCAAGGACAATCTTTTGTCAGGCGCCCGTCCTCTCCACAGAAGGTGCAGAACATTCGGAACGGGCGGCGACAGTTAGCCTTCGAGTGCCCTCGCTGCTTGCAATGCCAACAGTGGGTCGTACGATCGTATTGGTCCTGGGCTGGGGTCTGGATATTTGCCTCTCGTGGCAAGGTTCTAGGTATGGGTTTAGATGAGGCTGGGGCTAGATTTCGGCTTTCGCTCTGGATGTGCTCGAACTCTTCGGCTAGACCTGTTAGTTCATCCAGTGTTCTAAAATCCCTTCGGCGAATATAGAGATGATACTCGGGTCGTAGTCGATCGTAGATACGGTCGATACTATCTTGTGTGCTCATAGTAGGGTGCTGGTGAATCAAATATTGCAAGGCTTGGATAAAGTCCTTTGCCTTTTCGCGAGGGCCTTGCCTTCTCCTCGAAATTTCTTCTTCTAACCTGTTAATAAATCGTGCGGGGAGAAAATGTCCCAGGAAGGCATGACAGAAGTCAGTCCAGGTCCGAAAGCTCTCTCTGTTTATCCGAAACCATTGTAGAGCGTTTCCCCTAAATATCTCTGGGAAGGTACGGATTAGGTCATTCAGGTTAATCCTGTAGCAGTCTGCGAGCTCTTCCATGCGTTTGATAAATTCGAGGGCGTTACTAGTTGCATCGAATTTGAGACCCCACTTTCTTACCACATTCATTACTTCAGCTTCGTGACTAAGCGAAAAATTATTAGCAGGCATCGTAGGTTCGGGGATGTGCGAGGCGCTGGTTTGGCCTGCTAATTGGTATGAAGATGGCACAGTGGTTTCACCTGGTACCGGGTTTTTGCGAGTGCAGTGGGGATAATACCACTCTCTATATTCTGGTAGCCTGGTCAATCGATCGAACTCTGCTACCGCTGGGTAATACGCTGTGGGCTTTGTGGCTGCAATTGAACCGGGGACAGAGGTAGTCGTCTGGGTCTGAACACCGTAGGCTGGTCTATTGGGAACATGCTTCTTTAATGTATGCACTGAAACGAGCACGGAGTACATCCATTGTTCCTTCCGTGTTGAGTCCTAAGCGCGTCATGCGTTCGACCAACTCATTTTTTTTAAGCAGGTAAATTGCACCTATGCTTGCAAAAATGTCGTAGCTTTCTTCAGTGTCCGACATTTTTTTTTTTTTTTATTATTATTTTCTTAATTTGCTTTCAGCCTCTCTTTTCGGGTCGGCTTAGACTTATATTTTTATCGTCAATCTTTGTTATGGATAAGATCCAAATTTTGATCTTCAGGTTACGGGTTTCGGGTTGAGATCGAAATTTGTATCTTCAAGTTTCGGGTTTCGGGTAAGATCTATTTTGATCTTCAGGTTTCGGGTCAAGATACAAGAAATTATCTTCTAGTCTCGGGTTTCGGGTAAGATCTATTCTTTGATCTTCAGGTTACTGGTTTCGGGTAAGAATATTTTCTCTGTTTTCTGCTGGTCTGGTTGCGGGTAACATCTATGTTTTGATCTTCTGGATACAATTTTCAGCTAAGTTTTTCTTCTTTTCTATGTTGGATGGACGTTAATAATAACGTCCCTGCTCGGGCGCCAATTTGTGATGTACTTTTGTCAAAGGCTGAGGTTTTGCTCGCCGGATTACCGGGGTTCTATCTAAAGTAGTACTAACTTCAGATTTTAACGTCAATATTCCTTTATTTATAAAATCATCGAAAAGTGAACTTAAACTAATTTACATATATTATTTTATATACAATTTTTATAATTAATGTCTTCGTTGTTGGTATCCTTGGTCTGTTCTTCGGTGTGGATTTATTCTCTGTAGATATTCTTTCAGTGCGTTCGCCTAGTTTCTGTACGCAGGTTGAGAGTAGTTGAACGGGTCCGGCTAGTACTTCACGCTTGATGTCGACAGTCTTTAGTTGGATCTGGCATTCACAGCTGAATCTAGACGGGTTCGGCAAATCAACGGACGAATCCGGCAAATCAACGGACGAATCCGGCAAATCAACAGACGAATCTGGCAAATCAACGGACGAATCCGGCAAATCAACGGACGAATCCGGCAAATCAACAGACGAATCTGGCAAATCAACGGACGAATCCGGCAAATCAACGGACGAATCCGGCAAATCAACGGACGAATCCGGCAAATCAACAGACGAATCTGGCAAATCAACGGACGAATCCGGCAAATCAACGGACGAATCCGGCAAATCAACAGACGAATCTGGCAAATCAACGGACGAATCCGGCAAATCAACGGACGAATCCGGCAAATCAACAGACGAATCTGGCAAATCAACGGACGAATCCGGCAAATCAACGGACGAGTCCGGCAAATCAACAGACGAATCTGGCAAATCAACGGACGAATCCGGCAAATCAACGGACGAATCCGGCAAATCAACGGACGAATCCGGCAAATCAACAGACGAATCTGGCAAATCAACGGACGAATCCGGCAAATCAACGGACGAATCCGGCAAATCAACAGACGAATCTGGCAAATCAACGGACGAATCCGGCAAATCAACGGACGAATCCGGCAAATCAACAGACGAATCTGGCAAATCAACGGACGAATCCGGCAAATCAACGGACGAGTCCGGCAAATCAACAGACGAATCTGGCAAATCAACGGACGAATCCGGCAAATCAACGGACGAATCCGGCAAATCAACGGACGAATCCGGCAAATCAACAGACGAATCTGGCAAATCAACGGACGAATCCGGCAAATCAACGGACGAATCCGGCAAATCAACAGACGAATCTGGCAAATCAACGGACGAATCCGGCAAATCAACGGACGAATCCGGCAAATCAACGGACGAATCCGGCAAATCAACGGACGAATCCGGCAAATCTTGTGTTACTTTGTTGCGACCCCTTACCACTGGTGGGGGGAAGTCTACAACTTGATACTTTTCTTACCTTCCTTGGTTCTTATGCCGACTGAATTTTGGACCTTGCGCTGCACTTTGTTATACGATGTTACCTCTGTGAAGGTCTTCCGCACTCTGTGTTCCGATGTTACTTCGGCAGTGGACTACCGCACTCTGTGTTTTCGTCGAATGTATGGCGGTCTTTTATTACACTTTTCAGCCAAACCATGCGTGAGCTGTAAAGCTAGGAAGTGCACATTTCCACGCAATATGATCTCTTTTGTCACGTCATCGCTTTTGCTGTCAATAACATTGCTTACCTCCACCTACGTTAAATGGTGCGGGGAGACGGGTGGCATCATGTTTACCTATACGTTGGTGCTTCTTTCTGCACTTACTTATGGCTGCCGGTGTGTGGTAGGAGGGTAGTCAGTTCTTGTATGAACCTTAACTCACCATCTTGCTTCTAGGCTATGATTGATAATACAAGGGGGCGACGGGAAATAGGACGAACAATCTCTCTTTTTATTGCTCGAAAACCTACCATCGAGGTTCTTGATCGTCTACCAGTTGCTGCCTTCAGTGGAGTTCTTCCTTCTTCGTAAATAAATTCCTGCTATCAATTCACCACTCCTAGTAGTTGTTGTTGTGTCTGAGTAGACAGTGTGGTGTAATTGTGCCATTGATTTAAGTTCACTGATAAGCTCCTTTGTAATCAGTTGCTGGCCTTGGCTTGCTGTCGACACATGCTATGGGAGCATGTTGTCGCTTTGGTAAGTATTCGTTTTATGTTATTTTTCACAGGTCCGTAGCATGGGGGGTGCCTTGTTAGGTTAATATGGGATTTTGCTGGATAGGGGCTTCGGGGGTTGGAATAGGGTTTAGCTATGGTAGGGTACTGAAATTGGCAATAGAACAGGTCCGTAGCTAGGGGGGGGTGCAGAGTTGTAATGCTTCATTACAAAGTTAATGCGAATGATCCGATTTTACAAACACCATTCCATTATTTCCTGCCACATCACATCAGTCTTTAAGGAAGCCAGCTCCACAACTAAGCTGAGAGTTGTGTTTGATGCAGCCGCAAAGGCCTCGGACGGGAAATCACTCAATGACCGCTTACTGGTAGGGCCAAAATTACGGTCAAGTATCATCGATCTCGTACTGAAATGGCGGACTCACCAAGTCACATTTACGGCAGACATTGAAAAATTGTACCGGCAAATTTTAGTCACTCATTCTGACAGCTATTACCAGCTTATCATGTGGAGGGAGCAGAACAAGTTACCCATGAGGATTTTTCAGATGAGTACGGTTACATTTCGAACAGCAAATGCACCATACCTTGCTATTAAAATTTTAAAGAAGTTAGCAGAAGACGAAGTCGAAAATTTTCCGGAGGGGGCGAAGGTTGTCCGTGAGGACATGTACGTCGATGACCTGATCAGTGGAGCAGATTCAATCGAAAAAGCGAGGATAAAACGCGATCAAGCTAGGCAGATATTTGCATCAGCGGGATTCAATTTGCGGAAATGGACGAGCAACGTGAAGGAGCTCGTAGAAGACATCTCTGTTCAAGATTGAGAGCTTGATTTTGAACTTCCGTTCAACTTGTCCAACCATGTGAAGACGCTCGGTATCGGTATGGCTGGATTTCGCCATGCATCATCACGGTAAAAATAATAATGCAGCGACTGTGGGAACTTGGATGTGACTGGGACGAGGGAATTCCAGCGGCTTTGAAGAAAGATTGGGAGGCTTTTCACCGAGAACTTCCTCTAATCGAACGACTTCGTATTCCACTGTGGATCCACATCACTAAGTCCAACAAGGCAATCGAGTTGCACGGCTTTTGTGACGCCTCTATGAAGGCTTATGGTGCATTGATTTACGTTCGAGTTCTGGACAGCGATGGCAATATCCATGTCAATCTACTGTTATCGAAGACAAAGGCGGCATCAAGTCAGCGAACGATAACTCTTCCACGGCTTGAGCTTTGCAGTGCAGTAGTTTTGGCAGAGTTATTGCAGTACACCAAGGAGGTTTTAGACATTACTAATGTGCAAATATATGCCTGGACTGATTCGACTATTGCACTCGCTTGGATCTAGCGTCCAGGAGCGTATATCCATCAGAACTGGTGTCACTAAAAACGTGGTGGATAGGACCGGAATTTTTGCGGTGTCAATGGGTATTCGATGCTCCAGATCAATCCATCGAAGAAGAGACTGAAGAAGAAATGCGAAAGATTAAGGTATTCAGTATACATGCGAATGGAAGTGATAGCATTTTGCAGGCTATCTAAAACTCATCGAGCCTTCTCAAAGTTGTTCATGTTATCGCAAATTGTTATCGTTTTACAATTAAATGTCGACCTAAATTGGGACCTATTGGAGGTCCACTAAGTTAAAAAGAACTAAATGCAGCTCACTTACTAGTAGTTAAAGCTGCACAAAAGGAAATGTTTGAAGATGAAATTCAACGAATCTTAAAACATTCTAAGATCTCAAAAAACCTACAAGCCTTGAATGCATTCATCGACACTGATGGTATACTACATGTGGGGGGACGTTTAGAGAACTCCCTCCTCCCTTACGATGCTCAGCATCCAATACTACTGCAAGGCAACCATCACTTTACAAGTCTGGTTGTAAGAGATGCCCATAAAAACACTTTACATGGCGGAATCCAACAGATGATGAACTACATACGGCAAAAATATTGGATTGGCCAAATAAGGAGGAGCGTTAAGTACCATGCATAGGTGCACTTCGTGTTACCGGCAAAAGGCATCAGAAATGCAGCAACTGATGGCCCATCGGCCTGCTCCTAGGGTTCAAATATCGCGACCATTCAGCCACACCGGTGTGGATTATGCAGGACCCATCGATATAAAGTCCTGGAAGGCACGCGGTGCAAAAATTCTAAAGGGCTACTTTGCAGTGTTCATCTGTTTGGCAAAAAAGGCCATTCACTTGGAGGTCGTGTCAGACCTGACAACGTACGCTTTTTTGGCAGCATTTAAAAGTTTTACTGGAAGGAGAGGATGCTGCAAAAATATATATAGCGATTGCGGAACCAATTTCGTTGGTGCTAGTAACGAACTGGTCAAGATGCTAAAAGAAGCACAGCACAACTGGGAAGAAATTGCTGAAACCTTGGCAAATCACGGTACTAATTGGCATTTTATTCCCCACACTTCGGTGGTTTATGGGAAGCGAGTGTGAAATCGGTCAAGTACCATTTAAAAAGAGTCGTAGAAACGGAAAGGCTAACTTTCGAGGAGCTCGCGACGTTTTAGCTTAGATAGAAGCGTGTGTGAATTCGAGGCCCCTATGCCCTCTCTCCGACAGCCTCGACGATTTGCATGCGCTCACCCCTGCGCACTTCCTAGTCGGTGAATCTATGCATGCCGCACCGCAAGGCGAACTCAACAACAACGTCACACATATCGTTTGGTGGAAACGTGTTCAAATGCTACCGCAAGTTTTTTTTGGCGTAAATGGAGTTGCGAGTACCTCTCGAGGCTACAGCAACGTCCAAAATGGACACAAATTGAAGCAATGCCGAGAATAGGATATTTGGTTCTTCTTAAAGATGAAAGAATTCCACCGACCTACTGGAATCTCGGGCGAATCAAAGCAACCCATGCAGGACCAGATGGGTTAATACGCGTTGTCATTGTGAAGACACAGTCCAGACAGATGAAACGGCCGATCGCAAAAATTTGTTTGCTTCCATTAAATAAAACTTTTGAGCAAACAGCAATAATTTAATATTTTATATTTTCTTACAAATTTAAACAAAATTCAATTGATAAAAGGAAACAATTAAAATCACGGTGAGTTTCAAATGAAAACACGATAAAAACATCCAATTAATTCAAATTTATTAAACCATCGTATAAATCAAGGTCGAATCACCGATTCACTAATTCAGTTTTGATAAAAAAATCATATTTTAGAATAATTTGGATCATTCGAATCACCGATTCACTAATTCAATCTAGATTAAAACCAAATCATATTTTTAAATATTTTGAATCATTCAAAAAATAGTGCAATGTTCCGATAATGCACGGCAAATGAAACAAAATGAGATTTTAATCAAATTCTAAATAAAACCAACACTCGATTAAAATATTTCAAATTTATTAAAATTTAATACAAATTATAATCTAAAGGATAATAGTTACATTTTTTTTTTAAATTCTGGACAATCAAATGAATCACAAAACTTCGTTTTTAATCATTTATTGAGAAAACAAAAAGTCATCACATCAATATTCGCAAAATTAACAAATTATTTCAAAATACTATAAAATTGGACTGCTACAATGCATTCAATTAATGTACGGTTTACTTTAATTTGCAAAGTAATAAAATAAAATTCCAATTTGAAACAAAAAACACAATCAACAAAATATGCCAAAATTATTTTGTTACAAACAAACACAATTAATGTCAAATCCCGTCGGCAAACACAACAATTTTCAAACGCGATACAAAATTAAAAATCGAATTAATTTAAAAAATCACCATTTTAACATACATTTCTTCAAAATAAATAAAACACATTAACCACACAGCATTGAAATGAATACACAATTATTTCATTTTTATCAACAATTCCATATTTTTTTTGTTTTGATTCATAAATATTCACTACTCTTGCACTATATGCCATGTAAATAACATCACTAAATGGAAACCGCACTATTATGTACATATATGTACAGTGGATCAAAAAAGAAATCGGACATACAAGTTTTGTCTCTTAAAATCACAAAATAAAATTGATGAAGGTTTGAAAATAGCATATTTCTGCATTTATACATAGTTTTTACTATAAACTCTGGATATTTAGCAAAAATTACAGTTTTATTAACAAATTGTCATCGAAATTTTATTTAAAAGAAAATAATCGCAAATTTAATATCAAAAAAGAAATCGGACACTCTGTTGTATACTCATTTTTTTTGTTTTTAACTTGACAAATGTAACACTTTTAGGTTCTTAAAATTCCGTTACATATGTCAGATGTTTATTCGATTTGAATTTTATGTGTTATTATTAATAAGGTCAAAATGGAAGAGCAATGTTGATAAACAACGATAAAAGTGCGAAAAATAGTGATAAAACATTTTTAAAAAGGTAACTTTGTACGTGCTATTGCAGAAATTGTAAAAAGAAGCAAGTCTACGGTAGGAGACATCATAAAAAGATTCAGAACAACAAAATCTGTTGAAAATTTACAAAAATCTTGAAGACCAAATCGTGTTTTGTGGCACGAGTACGATAACTTGGCCGCCAAGATTTGATGACGGATTTTTGTAGAGAGGTCAAAAATAAGCACTTTTTACTATGGGAGGGGGGGGTCTATCTCCCCCCGTTTAGGAGGTAGGGGCACTTTTAGAAAAAAATGGTTTAAATTGAAAAAAAAATATTAAAAAACAACGGCAACACCTACAATAAAGTGCTATACTGCGTTTGAAAGCCAGAAGATTGTTCTATAATCCTGAGAAAACCTCCGTTTAGGAGATAGGGGCACTTTTAGAAAAAATGGTTTAAATTGAAAAAAAAAAAAATATTAAAAAACAACGGCAATACTTACAATAAAGTGCTATACTGCCTTTGAAAGCCAGAAGATTTTTCTATAATCCTGCATTTAAATTAAGTTACTCATGTCAATTGTTTTTGAGAAATTCGCATTTAAAGTCCAAATTTTGATAAAATAACGTAACAAAAAAGTTTAGACCAATTGTTTTCAAAATTGTGAAATGAAATTGTAAATTAGCTTACATGTGTTTCATGTATCTATCAATTCTTAATCGAACACAAAAAACCGCATGGTTCTATGTCTTCTGGTTTTTGAGAAAATCGAAAATAACTAAAACTACTTTTCTACAAAATGTTTGATATTTTTTGCTTCCTTACATAAATAAATCAGTGCTAGCTTCCAACATTACAATATATAAACAGTAAAGTATGTATGGGGGGGCATGCTGCCCCCCTGCAACCCCCTGCTTGGGCACACTATAGGATTTGGGGTAGGTGCGAGGTTGGGTGCATGCAAAGTTTCTTTTGCATTCACAGAATCTGTATTTAAAAAATTTCAAATTTATTCTATTTATCCAATGTCCACTAAATACATATTATGGTATAAAATACAATAAACGATCTTGAAAACCAAAACAAACTTCTGAACATGTTCACCAATACATGGCACTATTTTTCTATCGAAAATACTGCCTAGAAAGGAAATATAAGGACGACTGGGGTTCGCAAATAATATAGTTTTTATCAGATGTAAAAAAAGTTTACCCTTGTTATACCGATGGTGATATATGTGAGCGTTTACAGTTAAAAGACATCGATCCTCCCACCCTTCAGAGCGAAAATTTAGAAAGTGTTTTACCGCCAAAACATCCTCGGCTTCCCACCATAAAAGAGTAACTCAACGAACTCGACAGTTATAGTACGGACGATGGCTTTATTGACGAGACTTACACACCTTTTTAATACATTTTGACCATTTTTAACTAACTATGACTGACTAACTTCTAACTAACTGACAAAATAACTGACCCAGATGCAATTCTATCTCCTCATGGTGCATTCTGGGTAACGCTAAATGAATTGCGGTACTGAACTAACAAAGATTCATTATATTTATTAACATTAATCCTTAAAATGGAATCACCGTCACCACCAAAAATCAAAAAAAGTAGTTTTGGTAATTTTCGATTTTCTCAAAAACTAGAAGACATAGAACCATGCGGTTTTTTGTGTTCGATTAAGAACTGATAGATACATGGATCACATATAAGTTAATTTACAATTTCATTTCAAAATTTTGAAAACAATCGGTCTAAACTTTTTTTTTCACGTTATTTTATGAAAATTTGGACTTTAAATGCAAATTTCTCAAAAACCATTGACATGAGTAATTTAATTTAAATGCAGGATTATAGAACAATCTTCTGGCTTTCAAACGCAGTATAGCACTTTATTGTAAGTGTTGCCGTTGTTTTTTAATATTTTTTTTTTCAATTTAAACCATTTTTTTTTTTAAAGTGCCCCTACCTCTTAAACGGAGGTTTTCTCAAAAACCAGAAGACATAGAACCATGCGGTTTTTTGTGTTCGATTAAGAACTGATAGATACATGAAACATATATAAGTTAATTTACAATTTCATTTCACAATTTTGAAAACAACCGGTCTAAACATTTTTTTTCACGTTTTTTTATCAAAATTTGGACTTTAAATGCGTATTTCTCAAAAACTATTGATATGAGTAATAAAATTTAAATGCAGGATTATAGAAAAATCTTCTGGCTTTCAAACGCAGTATAGCACTTTATTGTAGGTGTTGCCGTTGTTTTTTAATATTTTTTGTTTCAATTTAAACCATTTTTTCTAAAAGTGCCCCTACCTCCTAAACGGGGGGAGATAGACCCCCCCCTCCCATAGTAAAAAGTGCTTGTTTTTGACCCCCCTACAAAAACCCGTTATCAAATCTTGGCGGCCAAGTTATCGTACTCTCCCCTGTTTTGTTCTCTGTTTTTATTAAATTTACTCTCGTCAGGGACAAAAAACGAATCCAGAATGACAACCCCATCTATTATAAACTATTTCTCTTGATTCGGTTTTTCGTGTTGATAAAAGTTTTTTTTCTTGCCACTCTTCCATGAAATTTACTTTTTGGCAGCACTGTTTTTACGGTTTCAGGGTTAACATCTTATTGAAAGTATTTCCTTACCTCCGCCGTGCACTTATTTGGGGTTTATTTTTTAACTTATTACAATATCCAACATTCGTCGCCTGTAGTAAACTTTTTTGGTCTTCAAGATTTTTGTAAATTTTCAACAGATTTTGTTGTTTTGAATCTTTTTATGATGTCTCCTACCGTAGACTTGCTTCTTTTTACAATTTCTGCAATAGCACGTACAAAGTTACCTTTTTAAAAATGTTTTATCACTATTTTTCGCACTTTTATCGTTGTATATCAACATTGCTCTTCCATTTTGACCTTATTAATAATAACACATAAAATTCAAATCGAATAAACGTCTGACATATGAAACGGAATTTTAAGAACCTTAAAGTGTTATATTTGTCAAGTTAAAAACAAAAAAAATGAGTATACCACAGTGTCCGATTTCTTTTTCGATATTAAATTTGCGATTATTTTCTTTTAAATTAAATTTCGATGACAATTTGTTAATAAAACTGTAATTTTTGCTAAATATCCAGAGTTTATAGTAAAAACTATGTATGTATAAATGCAGAAATACGATATTTTCAAACCTTCATCAATTTTATTTTGTGATTTAAAGAGACAAAACTTGTATGTCCGATTTCTTTTTTGATCCACTGTATATATATATACATCTTAATAATTATAAGTACATATATTGCAAATGCCGACAAATTGCCTTTGTGTATATGTACCTATATTGAAATAATTATGCACATATGTATGTATAACGGCATCAAATCAATTTTTTTTTTCTAATAAATTAAATGCTATGCTAGCACGGAAATAAAACAACGCAATTTGACCAAATTTACATTTTTTCCGACACACAATATAACACACACCGCTATCGCGAGAAAAACCCGATAAATTAACAATTAAAATATTCCCAACAGTAATAGAAACTTATCTGATCTTAATTCACTGAATTTAATAATATTTTAATTAAAACAAAACACTACGATATTTTAAAAGTCAGTTTATAATTTCACAAAAAAAAAAAAAAACACCGAACCCGAACCCGAACCCGAACCGAACCGATCACATCACAGAACTTACAATAACAACCGGAAAAAACAAAAAAAAAAAGGCCACTATTGAGTTGATAATAATAACCGAGAGTAGCGTAGACGTATTATTCTTCTCAATGAAACAAAAACGAGAAAACAAACAACAAAATTTCCGTTTTCTGTTCACGTGTTGTAATATGTAATATGTTGACTCTGTCTATAGTATTTGTGTTTTATGAATCACTTTTATTTTAAAAAATTTGTCTCTTTTCATGTGAATGAGATAAGAGGAGCTTAAAATTATTAAGATGACATTACGAGCCACTAGCCGCAGATAACAATAGTGATGCCAGGATGTAAAATGAGGAGGTGTTTACACGATACATTAATGCAGATTCACACGAGATGTGATCAATGGCTTGAAGTTGGAAGTTGAACATTTTCATTGCGATGCGAAAGAATGTACGAAAGTACAAGAAGCTAAAATTTAAATTATATAGAATACAAACTTACCATTAACAAAATTTACGATCCACAACTGAGCTATTTTCAAAAGATGTCAAATTAAATGTCTAACAATTGATGAGCCGAATGTACAAATCGACTATACAGCAAGTCATATGACTAGGCAATAAAATAACATTCGAATTATCTACGAACAAAAGTGGTTGTGTTTTATTTACATATATACATATTTCTTTTTTTTCTAATTATTTTTAAATAAAAAAATCTAGACATTAACATTGGGTTTTTTTGAAAACAATTTTTTTTGAAAAATGATTATATCTTCAAAACCTATGAACGATTAGTTTTTTCTTGCAAAATTTTAAAGAAATTTCTTATATAAAAAATGTATTTAATAATAAACGAGTTTTTAAAGTTTGTTTGCATAAATTCATACTTTTCTAGAAATCAGACGGCAATTTTATGAATTTGAACGTTATTATCTCATTAAATTCATGTTTTATATTTATAAAATGTATCTTAAATTCCAAAGTACTTTTACATAAGAGCAAGTTCGTGCGATCCAGTCATGCATTTTATTTCTTTAAATCTCGTTTCATTTCCATGTTAAGCGACAAATTAACAGCTGTGAATATTGCAGTGAAACAAGCTCAAAATGACGCAGATGTTCTCATAATCGAAACAGCAATAGACAAAATTAATGTAAGAAACACAACAATTGTAGTTTGTGAAGATGTTGATTTGTTAGTACTACTTACTGCAAGGACGAAATTATTTCTTTTCTGAAACCTGGAAGGGCTCAACAGCGAACAGAAATATATTCTTCAAAAAGTCTATCTGCTTATCCCAAATGCCAAAACTATATTTCATTTTTACATGCGATAACCGGCTGCGACACTTCGTCAGCAATGTACAGAAGGGGCTAAACGTCAGTATTAAAATTATTCGAAAAAAAAGATTTGACTGACTGCGCTAAAGTATTTACAGAAATTGATTCCAGACCTCAAACAATAATTACGGAAAGAATTCGCTTTCTTCTTGCGGTTTATGAAGCTTCAAATAAAATTACTTGCATTGATAAATACCGATACTTAACTTTTGTAAAAAATACGCGAAACAAGAAACAAGTACAACTATCATGTCTTCCTCCAACATCAGCATGTGCTATTCAACACTTGTATCGAGTATACTATCAAGTTCAAACATGGCTAGGCAATCAACTGAACCCAGAAGACTGGGGTTGAAATTGATATATAATACTCTGGAACCGATTAAAACTTTACTCCTTTCCACCTGCTCCAGAAAAACTACTCAACACTATTTTTTGCAATTGCAAAAAAGGTTGTCTTGTAGTGCCAAATATGACTGTAAGAAAGTCGGGTTGTTGTGTTCTCCAGCGTGTACCAATTGCCAAGGTCAGTCTTGCTCAAATGTCAAATGATTTTAATGAAGAGACCAATGACTCAGCCACATTTGAGTAATTTATGAACATCCAGCAAGAGGAAGAAATCGAAGAAGACATGACTGTTGAAGTAGATTTTCAAGAGTATGAAACTGATTAAAATATATAAAAAATCAAAACAATAGTTAATCCAATAATCAATAGCAATATCAATAATCAATATCAATTATAAGGTAATACCTAGTGTTAAATAGCTCAGCGGTAAATAAAAGAAAATATTTAATATTTAAAAGAATTTGAATTTTATTGCTCTTTTAATGGACTGTATGAAAAATATGCTCTGCTCGGCACAATGGACAAAGACAAACAAAAACTGACGATACGACAAAACTGCACGAATGAATGTCTATACTGGTTTAAGGTTCAAGGTTTTTTTATTGAACTCTATATATGTATATTCACTTTGGAAAACTTAAACTTAAGGATAATATGAATATAACTACAAAATTTTGTTGGCACATAGTGGGCCTAACTTAAGCTATGACATTTTTCTAAGATTAAAGCATTTATAATATACATGACTTGTTATTTTAATTAAAATGATGGTTTATTTCTCGGGTTGTTCAGTCCCGGTTGTCCAGTCTATATATATGTCTATACTGAAGTGCTCATGGAAAACTTAAACTTAAGGATAATATGAATATAACTACAAAATTTTGTTGGCACATAGTGGGCCTAACTTAAGCTATGACATTTTTCTAAGATTAAAGCATTTATAATATACATGACTTGTTATTTTAATTAAAATGATGGTTTATTTCTCGGGTTGTTCAGTCCCGGTTGTCCAGTCTATATATATGTCTATACTGAAGTGCTCATGGCCCTTTTATAGTTCGTTCTGCTATGTATTGCGAATGATAACTTCTTCTCGGTCCACAAATATTGTTGTTGTTGCTCCTTCGTGTGGCTGCTGCTCTAGCTAGCCCGTGGGTATTTTTATTCGTTGACGTTGCTCTCGGTCGCAAGTACCGCTCATTGCGACACTATGAAAAGGGGTGTGGCCTGCGCACTTGGCGATGGGTTTCGTTGTTGACTCGATCTTCATCATAAAAAAGGGTTCATGAGGTTGTTGTTGTGCTCGTGCCCAAAAACATCTGCTGGTCGAAAAATGATTTCGCTGGCAACGTTGTTCTGCTTGTTTGGCTAATGTGCTGTTAGGTCTTTTACACATCTGCACTGGTAGGTACCGCTATGTAGCTGCTGAAATTTTCCTAGTCCGTTGGTGTTAGTGTGGCTCATATTTGTCTCAAGTCTCTAACATTCCCCCCCCCCCCCCAATTGAAAGCTCGTCTTCAATTGCTCCTGTAGGATCCTCTAGAGGGAGGACGCACAATTTGTGGATCGCTCTTACCAAGCTCGTATGCTCTAACTGCACTTCCGCACTCCGCACAAGCCTGTCCGTGCCCATATGAACAGCCGTGACGCGTCCCAATGGCCAGATTGTGGGTGGCATTGACATTTCTGCACTTCTTGTGCCATTTGTGGCGCCGCCGCAAGGTGTGGATGTATTCATGGCTCCATCACTTCCAAAAATGCTGCTGCATCTGACCCCACAGCTTCAGTCGTCCTTGAGGCACGTCACTCACGTCTGCGCTGAGAGGTAGCACCATTTGTTCTCCAACAAGGAAGTGTCCGGGCGTAAGCGCATGCAGATCGTTTACATCATCTGAGAGCGCGTATAGAGGCCTGGAGTTAAGGCAAGCCTCAATAAACACCAAAGTTGTAGCGAGAGTCTCAAATGTAAAAATCTGCCTTCCCATGATCCTCCGCATATGGTACTTTGTACATTTCACTCCGGCTTCCCAGATGCCTCCCATGTGTGGCACTCCTGGAACGATGAACTTCCATTCCGTGCCCAAGGAAGCAATTTGTTGAATTCGTAGTCTCTCTTTCCACTGCTCTCCGCTACTCTGCAACTCAGCGTCCGCTCCAACAAAGGTTGTCGCGTTGTGGCTCCAAAGCACTGAGCATGTACCGCGCCGCCCAGTAAAACGTTGAAATGCTGCCAAAAATGCACCGCTCGTCAGATTGCTCACAGGCTCCAAACGTATGGCCTTAGTAACCATGCACACAAATATGGCTATGTAGCCCTTCTCAATGATTTTCGATCGCCCTGATCTGGCCTTGATTTGCACGGGTCCAGCATAGTTCACTCCGCTATGCTTAAATGCTCTTGTCGGCTGGACTCGATTCTTAGGAAGTTTGCCCATTAGCTTCTCTGATGTTGCCTTCCTCTGTCGGAAGCACATTATGCACTGTGATATATGCGTTTTCACCGCACGCCTCAAAGATGGAATCCAAAATTGGTGTCTGATGTACTGCATGCACAGCTGCACACCTCCATGAAGTGTTCAGATGCGCTTCTATGATCAACAGATCACTTAGCTTGCTCTTGGCTGGTACTATGATGGGGTGAACCATTTCGTAGGGCATGGCTGAATTTTGAAGCCGACCTCCTACTCTCATAACTTCTTCGGAATCCAAGAATGGATTGAGCGAGATTATGCTGCTCGTACCTTCCAATGAAGACTTCTCCAAGAGTTTTTGAATCTCTCTGTGGTATGCGCAATGCTACTCCATCCTTGCCCAGTACGCCAACGCTCCATCTCGCTCTTCTAGTGACGTCGATGGAACGGATGTTACTGGTAAGATCTACTCATGATTGTTCCGCCGTTTGGTGTTTCGAATAAATCGCAATATAAAAGCGGTAATTCTTAAAGTGCTCTGGAGCGTTGACCAGCGTTCAAGAAGCCTGGTATCCCCGACGGTCAGCACTGCTGGCTTTGCTATTCTGGCAACTTAAGCTCGTCCAACGCTTCTTGTGGCTGCCAACTTGATGCTGCTTCTGCACTTGGCCACTCCTCTTGATTCTGGACAAGCCATGGCGGTCCTTGCCACCAGAGTTTGGAGTGAATCAGCTGCTCTGCTGTGATGCCTCTAGACCCTAGGTCAGCAGGGTTATCGCCGGATCGCACATGCCTTCAAGGATGACCTCCACTCAGCTCTTGAATGGTGCTCACTCTATTAGCCACGAATGTCTTCAGCCGCATGGCATCTTACCGATCCAACATAAGGCAATCGTGGAATCAGACCAGTAATTTTTCGCCAAATCTTGTGATGTCCACGCCTTGTTCACCTGCTTCATCAGCTTGCACAGAAGCTCGGCTGCACATAGCTCTAGCCTTGGAACAGAGATCGTTTTGATTGGAGCTACCCTGGTCTTCGATGCGATAATTCTGCAAGTTGTCTTGCCAACAAGCGAAGTTGCACGCATGTACACTACTGCGGCGTAAGCTCTGGTGGATGCATCTGCGAAGCCATGGAGTTCTCGGGATTTTTATTGCCTCTAAGTGCGGCAACTGCTCGTTGTATTTTTGCCACACCGGCAAAATGGATATGAGGATTTGCTCGTCCCATGCAACTCCAGAGCGCCATAGGTCTTGTATGAGGATTTTCGCACTAATTATCACTGGCGCCAGGTAGCCATTCGGGTCGATTGCACTAACAACTGCTCTCTTGGTGGTAGAAACACTGCCACTGCTCTCTCTCACTTTGAACGAAATCTCATCTCTTGCACAGTTCTATACAAGGCCCAACATCGAAGCGTTATTATCTTCCGGAAACGTTAGCTCTCTCTCGCTCGACCAGGTGCTACTAAGCTTCGATAGCACTCGCTGGCTCGATGACATAAATTTGCTTAGCTTGAATCCGCCAGCTCTCAGTGAAGAAACTATTTGTTTGCACTTCCTTGTCGCCTCCTCTTCAGTGTCTGCATCGGTCAACATGTCGTCCATGTAGAAGTTGCTCGTAATAGCTTTGTAAGCTAATGGATATGGTTCCTGATGACCCATTGCGCACTGATGCATTGACGCCATGCCGTACGTGACCACTATCAGGCAATATTCTCTCATTGGTTCGTCCGGGCTCTCCCTCCAGAAAATCCTTTGGAGGTTCCATTGCTCTGGATTTACCTTCACTTGGCGGAACATTTTTTCGACGTCCGCCGAAACTGCAATCTTGAAGCACCAAAATCGTGTTATGATTGCCGACAGGTCGTCTTGAAGCTTAGCACCAGAAAATTGCACATCATTGAGTGACATTCCACTACCGCTCTTACAGGATGCTTCGAAGACGACCCGAAACTTCTTAGTGACGCAATGGTGTGCAATGTGGTATACTCACTCGCTCTCACTTGGTCCGAATACCTTCTTCATGTGCCCGAGTTCCTCATAATCGAGCATGAAGTCAACGTATTTTTGTCTCAGCTCTGGCTCTGCACATAATCGCTTTTCGGTTTGTAGGAATCTCTTCATGGCCACCGCTCTTGTGGAGCCCAATTCTCGCGCGCTGGGGTTTATTGGGATTGTTACCACGTATCGTTCAGCTGCAGTTCGGTAATGGGTACTCTTAAAGTTTTCTTCAACCCATTCGTCATTTGCAAACAACGCAGATTTCCAGCTCGGCTCTTCTATTTCCCTGAATTTCCTCAGCAGTTGGTTAAGCTGTAACTCCGAAGATTCCGCCACCGTGCTCATTGCCTTGCCTGCAAGCTCATGTTTCGTTTTAACCTGACCAAAAACGATCCAGGCAAGGTACGAATCTTGCGCCGTCAATCCGGAACTGAATCTCTTGATGCCATCTCTTATTATTTCCGCCCACAATCCCACACTGCTCCCAACAGCATCTCTATTCTAGCTGGCTTGCTGAATGTCGGATCGGTCAACATAAGCGTGCCCGCTTCATTCGCTTGCGCTTGCGATAAGCGTCTTCCGGGTAGACAGGACGTGATTTTTCTGACGGCAAACATTTTGCACTCCAGATTAAAGCTCAGATCCATTGTAGACCGAACGGTCACATTGACTATTCCGGTCGGACGCAAGGCAATGCTCGATCCAATGCCTCGCACAGCAAAAACGCAACGGCGTTTGATAAGGCCCAATTTTTGCACGCACTGCTCTGTGACCAAGTTTTTCTGACTTCCGCTATCTAGAAACGCCCTTGCCTCAATGGATTGCTCTACTCTGCATCTGCACTTTTACGCATACAGTGGCTAGAAGTGCGCATTGCACGTCATCACTGCCGATTTGCTCTTGCTCAAGTCGCTCACCGTTAATGTCCGCCGGTGCGGGGACATTCTCAACTACCTTCTGCTCAACTACCTCAGTTGAGGAAATCCTAGAGAATCAATAAACGTTGAGACTCTCATGAGGGACGGGAGAAAAACGTCCCTACGTGTGACGTCACCCATAGCTCCAAACGGATTGCACTGCACAATTAAATTTGCACTGTACCGTAAGACCGCAACAATCCAGGTCAACCCTTCGAAGATCGCAACAATTTTATACGGGATCGAGGCACAGAAGAAAAAACAATTATTAATGCACGGCTCCAATTAATAATGTCTTAGTAATGGCACGATTCAAACCTCTTTTTTTTATGGCACTGCACTGGTTATTAAATTTCAATAGTTTTTTATATAATTTCCCAATGGCACTTGGCAAAATTATCCGGCTCGATAGGATCAGATGTTTAATAGCTCAGCGGTAAATAAAAGAAAGTATTTAATATTTAAAAGAATTTGAATTTTATTGCTCTTTTAATGGACTGTATGAAAAATATACTCTGCTCGGCACAATGGACAAAGACAAACAAAAACTGACGATACGACAAGACTGCACGAATGAATGTCTATACTGGTTTCAAGTTTTCAAGGTTTTTTATAGAACTTGATGGCGGTCAGCCATCAGACGAATAGGGGGAATAACATGTAGCATACGAAAACATGCACGTGCCGTAACTATTCGGGACTGGTGGAAGTCTGATCATAGCCTCTCCGTGGCGGCCGCTAGAAACAAGCCTTTAAAAAGGTTTGGCTAATATGATCAGGCTGGTTCCCTGTCCCGTAAAACTTTTGAATTACGAGACCGACAACAAGCCTCGGAAACGGACTGATCACACGACGACAACCAACGCAACGAAAACTGAAAAACGATTTACGAATTTTCTTATGGAACGTACGATCGCTCTATAGAGCTCGAGCTGCTCAGCAGCTAGCCGATGTCCTGTCAAAATATAAATCTGACATAACAGCTCTTCAAGAAATCAGATGGACAGGGAATGGTGTTCTACAGAAGAAGGAATATGACATATACTATAGCTGTCATACAAAACACCATGTGCTCGGGGTAGGCTTCCTAGTCAGCGAAAAAATGAAGTCTACCATCATCGGCTTTAACGCTATAAGCGAAAGGCTATGCACCCTTCGCGTGCGAGGCAAATTTACGAACATCAGCCTCATTAACGTTCACGGACCTACGGAGGAGTCCTCAGACGAAGAAAAAGAGACTTACTACGAACAAGTCGAGAGGGCCCTCAATGCCTGTCCAAGGTATGATGTTAAAATCATCCTTGGGGATTTGAACGCGAAAATAGGTCGGGAGCCGGTATTCAGGCATTACGCAGGCACCCATAGTTTGCATGAGAACACTAATGACAATGGACTTCGAGTCTTAGAATTGGCAGCATCGAAAAACATGGTCGTTGCGAGTACCAGGTTCCCGCGTAAAGATATCTACAAAGCCACCTGGGTATCACCTGATGGAGTCACTCGTAACCAAATAGACCACGTGTTGATAGACCGTCGCCACTACTCGAACTTGATGACGGTACGAACGTACCGAGGTGCCAATATCGACTCGGATCACTATCTTGTTGGTATGGTTTTCCGAGGGCGGATTGCCTTGCGAAGACGCATTGCATCCGCCGATCAGGTTCGAATCAACACGGCTGCCCTGCGCAATGAAAACACCAGTAACACCTTTGGTAATGCGTTAGGACTCGCCCTAGAATTACTTTATTTAGGGAGAGTAAGTCCTGGAGCCAGTATGCTGGGCGTAAATGAGAAGTGGACACGTCTTAAAAATACTGTCATTAGTACTGCCAACTCCATCTTAGGCAGCAGTCGTAAAAATCGGAACGACTGGTTTGATGATGAATGCAAGCTAGCGACTGAACGTAAGAATGTTGCGTACCGAGCAATGCAACAATCTCATAGAACGCGGGCACGCGAAGAGGAATATAAAGAGCTCAGAAGAACAGAAAAACGGCTTCACAGACAAAAGAAATCAGCCTGGGAGAAGAACCTAATCTGTGAAATAGAAAACAGCCGAGAGCGAGGTCCGCACCAGGCGCGGAAGTTCTACCAATCCGTCCGAAACATGACGCAGTACACACCACGCTGCACATACTGCAAGGACGGAGAGGGAAATCTGATCACCGATCCTGAAAGCATACTGGAGCGATGGGAAGTGTACTTCAATGAATTGCTAAATGGTCAGCTCACTGCAGAAGTGGAGGCTCCACTACTTCAAGAAGAATACCCTATGTTGCCGCCACCAAGCATAGAAGAGGTTGAGAAGGCTATAGGCCGGCTTAAACAGAACAAAGCCCCGGGAGCCGATGGCATACCAGCCGAATTATTCCATCACGGCGGGCCAGCCTTACGTCAAGCAATTCATGATATTATAGTACACGTATGGGAGCAGGAAGAAATGCCAGAAGACTGGCGAAAAGGTTTAATATGCCCCATACATAAGAAGGGAGATGTCACAACGTGCAGCAATTATAGAGGTATCACGTTGTTGAGTACCGCCTATAAGATACTCTCCTCTATCCTACAAGACCGGATAACCCCATACGCTAAAACCGTTATCGGACAATATCAGTGTGGTTTCATTCCAGGCAAATCAACAACTGATCAGATATTTACCCTTAGGCAGGCGATGGAAAAATGTCTAGAATTTAACATCCCAACATACCATCTGTTTATAGACTTTAAGGCCGCCTATGATAGCATAGCCAGGGTAGAACTTTACAAAGCCATGAGAGAATTCGGCATCCCAAATAAATTGACACGACTATGTAGGTTGACCATGACCAACGTAACAAGCCAAGTAAAAATAGCCGGATTGCTATCCAGACCAATCAACATCTTTAATGGACTCCGACAAGGGGACGGTTTGGCCTGCCTCCTCTTCAACCTGGCGTTGGAGAAAGCAATCCGTGACTCTGGCACGGCAACAAGAGGGACCATCGTCAACAGGTCCAGCCAGTTACTGGCTTACGCAGACGACATCGACATCATCGGAAGAACCGAACAAGCTGTACACGATTCCTTCATCCAGATCGAGCAGGCGGCACAAAATCTGGGGCTGCACATTAGTGAAGGTAAAACAAAGTACATGGTGGCGTCGAATGCGAGAGGAACAGTTGGTCAAACAATCAAGGTTGCGGAGCACGAATTTGAAGTGGTGCAATCCTTTAAATACCTTGGGTCAATAGTAGCAGCCGATAACAATATAGAAGAAGAAATACGCGGGCGGCTTCTCAAATCCAACAGAGCCTACTATAGTCTGTCAAAGCTCTTCAAATCCAGAAATCTCACCATAACTTCAAAACTGCTGCTGTACAGGACCATGGTCCTGCCAGTACTCACATATGGATCCGAGACTTGGGTGCTTAGCAAAAGGCACTCCGACCTCTTAGCTGCGTTCGAGAGAAAAGTCTTAAGGAGAATTGTTGGCCCCGTATGTGAGGAAGGACGATTCCGGAGACGGTACAATCACGAACTGTACGCAATCTACCTTGAAGCAGATATCGTGACAAAAATTAAGCTCGGTAGACTCCGGTGGGCAGGGCACCTAGCTCGCATGAGCGAAGAGGAACCTGCTCGGAAAGTTCTTTGTGGTACATTCTATGGTAGACGACAGCATGGTAGACCATGCTTGCGCTGGAGAGATGGCGTAGACCAGGACGCCCGAAGCCTTGGGGTGCGCAACTGGATGGCGTCGGCTAGAGACCGGGATAGTTGGAGAGACTTGTTGAAAGAGGCCAGGACCGGAACCCGGTTGTCGAGCCGATGATGATGATGATGAATATATACAATTGTGAAACTTGAGGATAATATGTATAGGGTAGAAATTTGTTGGCACATAGGGGGCCTAACTTATAAAATGACTTAAACTCTAAAAATTATAATATTTGTAATGTACATGGTTCAAAATTAGCATTATGATAAATTGTCTTGGTTTTTGACTCGGGTTGTTCAGTCCCGGTTGTCCAGTCTATATATTATATGTCTATACTGAAGTGCTCATGGCCCTTTAATAGTTCCTTCTGCTATGTATTGCGAATGATAACTTCTTCTCGGTCCAAAAATGTTGTTGTTGTTGCTCCTTCTTGTGGCTGGTGCTCTATGCTCTGTCCAACAAAAATTGTCAGTACAGGCCTTATGGGAGAGCTTTTTCTAAAGCAGTGGCGCCTGATGCACCCTCACTACAACACGTTAGGAAAAAAGCCACTAAAAAAAGAACAAGCCACTGACTTTTATTAAGGAATTGTTGTTGTAATTCTTTGCAAAAAGTTGTACACCCCAACATGACCGTCGTATCCCACTGCTGATGAGATACTGTCAAGAGTGTCAAGTGTCACTCAATACGATCGTGCGCTCTTTATCTACATCAAAACAGAGTTACCATTGTCATTCTCAATTGCAAGCAAGGAGCTTTTTCAGTGGTTCTTATTAAGGAGCTTTTGGGATTTGAAGCTTTTGAGAACACATTTTAAGAAGATGAGTATGTTGAGTGTTGTCGTATTACTTTTAAACTTAAAAAACAACGCGCCTATTATCTTACCGCTTGGCGTTGTGGGAAAAGGTAAATTGAATATTGTTTTCAGTCGTTTCGAATCGGCAGACGGTAGCCCCTAGCGTTTTTTATGGCGATTAATAATGTTAACTACGGAATCCCTGTGAGAGCTTTAAAAGGCGACACACTTATGCATGGAAATGCAACCATAATGAGAGACAAACGTGCTATCTTCCCAGTACTGACAATTTTTGTTGGACAGAGTATAGCTAGCCCGTGGGTATTTTTCTTCGTTGACTTTGCTCTCGGTCACAAGTACCGCTTATTGCGACACTATGAAAAGGGGTGTGGCCTGCGCACTTGCATGTCGATGGGTGTTGTTGCCGACTCCATCGTCAGCGCCGACGATGATACCAATAAAAAAGGGTTCATGAGGTTGTTGTTGTCCTCGTGCCCAAGAACATCTGCTGGTCGAAAAATGATTTCGCTGACGCCGTTGTTCTGCTTGTTTGGCTAATGTGCTATTAGGTCTTTTGCACATCTGCACTGGTAGGTACCGCTATGTAGCTGCTGAAATTTTCCTGCTCCGTTGGTGTTAGGGTGGCTCATAGTTGTCTCAAATCTCTAACATCTAGAACTTGACAGGTATTGATGCCTTAAATTATCTTAAAATTGTCATGACAGTTAGTGGAGTAAGCCGGGGAAACCACGGTAAACCTAGTACACAACTTTGGTTTGAGGTTTTTTTTTTTAGAAAACTTGCCGTTTTCGAGAAAAATCCAAGAAACCTCAAATTTTGACCTTTGACCCCGAATAACTTTTGTAGCACACATAGGATCGATGGGGATTCTTAAAACTTTATTTGTCATGGTAAGCTCTCTACCAATATTTAGCTTTCCGGGAGTTTTTGTTATTTTAAATGTCTATATTGACCGGACTATAATTAATGCATTAGATTTGTGTACGTACAATGCGTTGGACGTTGGGTTTGGGTATCCATTACTCATAGCTGTTTATGGGTCTCGGTTTGTATCGTACATATGACGAGTGATCGTTTTATGATTACGTAGTGAGGATTCATTTGAGTCAATATTCTATGGTGTTTTAATGGTGGCGTTAAATTAGTTCGAATTATCAGTGGTGTCTTTGGAGTGTCTTGGGAAGATGCGCGGGAAAGGAATGAATTTTGCTAGGAGGGTTCCATATAGTGTGGTCACTATACACTCATATACATTTTTTGACGCACCCCGAAAAGCAAGGCACTGTTGAGATAAAAAACACCCCTATTACGGTTGTCAGTTATCAATTAATATTTGATAAATATTGAAATTTTGTACTTTTAAACTCAATTTTATTTAATAAATTATCAACTATCTGACAATATAAGTCAATTTTCTTTCTGATCACAATGGTAAGCATCATTCTCAATGACCAAAATATTCTTTAATTGGGTTATAAAATATCGAATTTTGATTTATATCAATTGATAATTGACAACCATAATAGCGGTGTTAATAATGCCTATGATTTGTTCTAATACATCACACCATTGTTTTTTTCCAATTCTTATAGTGCCATTTGCATTTGGCTTAAAGTGGTTGTGTTTTTTAACATTTTATTCAATTCTACCGAAGATTTCACATTTTCAGTATGAGAAACGCTTTTTTCATGTCTTTTCAATGTTAAAGTTAAATGTTGCCAATCATAAAACTCATTTAAAACAGACAAACTACAGTTTTACCAAATATCTTACAACAACAAAAGCAATAGACAGATTTTTGTGAAACAGTGTAAATAAGCCATTCCCTGCTAACTTCTTCTCCATTAGGGAGGTTTCGGGAATAATATCTTATAGAAATTTTTCTTCCACCGTCATTACAAGGAAAATCATAACTTTTCATCTGTACCGGATCACGTTTAACCAAATTATGAACAAGATCATTAGTCATATTGATAGGCCATAAACCGCCACTAAAATCTAAATGGATCTCTGTTGTGCTATTTTTTCTTGATTGGCTGATGCTTCTTTCTAATGAAGAACTAAAAAGTAACATTGTTACCATTTTATCAAATACTTCCACCATACCTTCTAAATTTAAGAGCGAGCTTGTTGAAGCTTCGCCGAAATTTCCTTGAGATTCTGATTGGTTTTTCTTTGATTTATTCAAAAATTTCTCTAGAGAACCAATTTCTGTTTCTTTTTTTCTGGATTCTGCTGCCAAAACTGGGCTCCAAAACGTTTTTTCTTTTTTTGCTGTTCCTAAATTTTGTTAAATTTCACTTTATTTAAAAAAAAAACAACTTTTCGTACAATACGAAACGACTCAACTCAGTTATTTTTTGTATCCTATCTATTTATTTACCCAGCATAATGAAATATAAGGAACTAGGAACTATCATAAACTGTGATGAGTCGATTAAATAAAGGTAAATAATGTACTTACCATAGGTGTAATTTTTTTCTGTAGCTACATATATTTACTAACATAATGCAAACTAACTGACTGTTTTGTTTAATAGTCAGGCCATGAATGAAATATGAAAGAAAATCCGTGGTTTCGATTCGAGCTAATCAGAAAAATCCAGAGTCCAGTCGACACATTAACCAAATGCGAATTTGTATTTGTAATATCAATGAATAAAATATATGAATTTTGAAATAATGTCTTGTGGTGAAAACCGTAGATTAACGATGTATTTGTTCATCTTTGGTGAAAACCTTATTTTTGTACATGTGTGTGAGTTCTTGGCTTCTTTTCTTTATTTTCCTTTTTTGTTGGAGATTTCAGCATTACATTATTGGGACTTGCCATCATGGCACCTATCAGACAAAGTAAGAAAATCGAAAATGATATTAATTTTTTTTTAAGATTTACAGGCAATGTATTTCTCATAAAAGAAAACCAAAACATAGTCTGAAAAACATTAATCGTATTATATAAGTTTGAACGCAGTCATAGCTATTATGATTTCATAACATAATAAAATGTGTATCTTTCGAAATCAAGAATGAAATATACCAAAACAAAACATATTTTATTTATTCTCCATTTCGTAGTTGAAAAATGTAAGCAACCGTGCATTGTTGATGTTGCATTCCAATCTACACCAAAGTGTTATACCATGGACGTAGTCGGACTAGGATTTGGGAGAGTCACACCTGTAAATGAGTTTGAGGGTTTGTGTTACAGCATATACAGTTTTTGCATTTTTTTAAGGTTAGTTACTCTTTTTTTAAGAAGATACACAAAATGGGGCGATTGCGAATAATTTTCTTCAACAAAACCATTTTCATGTAAAATACAAAGATTCGAGTTCTTAGTACAATTTTTAATTTATGTACGTCTAATCCATCATCATCATCATCATCATCGGCTCGACAACCGGGTTCCGGTCCTGGCCTCTTTCAACAAGTCTCTCCACTTGTCCCTACCGACACCATCCAGTTGCGCACCCCAAGGCTTCGGGCGTTCTGGTCTACGCCATCTCTCCAGCGCAAGCATGGTCTACCACGCTGTCGTCTACCATAGAATGTACCACAAAGAACTTTCCGAGCAGGTTCCTCTTCGCTCATGCGAGCTAGGTGCCCTGCCCACCGGAGTCTACCGAGCTTAATTTTTGTCACGATATCTGCTTCTAGGTAGATTGCGTACAATTCATGATTGTACCGTCTCCGGAATCGTCCTTCCTCACATATGGGGCCAACAATTCTCCTTAAGACTTTTCTCTAGAACGCAGCTAAGAGGTCGGAGTGCCTTTTGCTAAGCACCCAAGTCTCGGATCCATATGTGAGTACTGGCAGGACCATGGTCCTGTACAGCAGCAGTTTTGAAGTTATGGTGAGATTTCTGGATTTGAAGAGCTTTGACAGACTGTAGTAGGCTCTGTTGGATTTGAGAAGCCGCCCATGGACCATGGTCCTGTACAGCAGCAGTTTTGAAGTTATGGTGAGATTTCTGGATTTGAAGAGCTTTGACAGACTGTAGTAGGCTCTGTTGGATTTGAGAAGCCGCCCGCGTATTTCTTCTTCTATATTGTTATCGGCTGCTACTATTGACCCAAGGTATTTAAAGGATTGCACCACTTCAAATTCGTGCTCCGCTACCTTGATTGTTTGACCAACTGTTCCTCTCGCATTCGACGCCACCATGTACTTTGTTTTACCTTCATTAATGTGCAGCCCCAGATTTTGTGCCGCCTGCTCGATCTGGATGAAGGAATCTTGTACAGCTTGTTCGGTTCTTCCGATGATGTCAATGTCGTCTGCGTAAGCCAGTAACTGGCTGGACCTGTTGACGATGGTCAATCTTGTTGCCGTGACAGAGTCACGGATTGCTTTCTTCAACGCCAGGTTGAAGAGGAGGCAGGCCAAACCGCCCCCTTGTCGGAGTCCATTAAAGATTTTGATTGGTCTGGATAGCAATCCGGCTATTTTTACTTGGCTTGTTACGTTGGTCATGGTCAACCTACATAGTCGTGTCAATTTATTTGGGATGCCGAATTCTCTCATGGCTTTGTAAAGTTCTACCCTGGCTATGCTATCATAGGCGGCCTTAAAGTCTATAAACAGATGGTATGTTGGGATGTTAAATTCTAGACATTTTTCCATCGCCTGCCTAAGGGTAGATATCTGATCAGTTGTTGATTTGCCTGGAATGAAACCACATTGATATTTTCCGATGACGGTTTTAGCGTATGGGGTTATCCGGTCTTGTAGGATAGAGGAGAGTATCTTATAGGCGGTACTCAACAACGTGATACCTCTATAATTGCTGCACGTTGTGACATCTCCCTTCTTATGTATGGGGCATATTAAACCTTTTCGCCAGTCTTCTGGCATTTCTTCCTGCTCCCATACCTGTACTATAATATCATGAATTGCTTGACGTAAGGCTGGCCCGCCGTGATGAAATAATTCGGCTGGTATGCCATCGGCTCCCGGGGCTTTGTTCTGTTTAAGCCGGCCTATAGCCTTCTCAACCTCTTCTATGCTTGGTGGCGGCAACATAGGGTATTCTTCTTGAAGTAGTGGAGCCTCCACTTCTGCAGTGAGCTGACCATTTAGCAATTCATTGAAGTACACTTCCCATCGCTCCAGTATGCTTTCAGGATCGGTGATCAGATTTCCCTCTCCGTCCTTGCAGTATGTGCAGCGTGGTGTGTACTGCGTCATGTTTCGGACGGATTGGTAGAACTTCCGCGCCTGGTGCGGACCTCGCTCTCGGCTGTTTTCTATTTCACAGATTAGGTTCTTCTCCCAGGCTGATTTCTTTTGTCTGTGAAGCCGTTTTTCTGTTCTTCTGAGCTCTTTATATTCCTCTTCGCGTGCCCGCGTTCTATGAGATTGTTGCATTGCTCGGTACGCAACATTCTTACGTTCAGTCGCTAGCTTGCATTCATCATCAAACCAGTCGTTCCGATTTTTACGACTGCTGCCTAAGATGGAGTTGGCAGTACTAATGACAGTATTTTTAAGACGTGTCCACTTCTCATTTACGCCCAGCATACTGGCTCCAGGACTTACTCTCCCTAAATAAAGTAATTCTAGGGCGAGTCCTAACGCATTACCAAAGGTGTTACTGGTGTTTTCATTGCGCAGGGTAGCCGTGTTGATTCGAACCTGATCGGCGGATGCAATGCGTCTTCGCAAGGCAATCCGCCCTCGGAAAACCATACCAACAAGATAGTGATCCGAGTCGATATTGGCACCTCAGTACGTTCGTACCGTCATCAAGTTCGAGTAGTGGCGACGGTCTATCAACACGTGGTCTATTTGGTTACGAGTGACTCCATCAGGTGATACCCAGGTGGCTTTGTATTTATCTTTACGCGGGAACCTGGTACTCGCAACGACCATGTTTTTCGATGCTGCCAATTCTAAGACTCGAAGTCCATTGTCATTAGTGTTCTCATGCAAACTATGGGTGCCTGCGTAATGCCTGAATACCGGCTCCCGACCTATTTTTGCGTTCAAATCCCCAAGGATGATTTTAACATCATACCTTGGACAGGCATTGAGGGCCCTCTCGACTTGTTCGTAGTAAGTCTCTTTTTCTTCGTCTGAGGACTCCTCCGTAGGTCCGTGAACGTTAATGAGGCTGATGTTCGTAAATTTGCCTCGCACGCGAAGGGTGCATAGCCTTTCGCTTATAGCGTTAAAGCCGATGATAGTAGACTTCATTTTTTCCCTGACTAGGAAGCCTACCCCGAGCACATGGTGTTTTGTATGACAGCTGTAGTATATGTCATATTCTTTCTTCTGTAAAACACCATTCCCTGTCCATCTGATCTCTTGAAGAGCTGTTATGTCAGCTTTATATTTTGACAGGGCATCGGCTAGCTGCTGAGCAGCTCGAGCTCTATAGAGCGATCGTACGTTCCATAAGAAAATTCGTAAATCGTTTTTCCGTTTTCGTTGCGTGGGTTGTCGTCGTGTGATTAGTCCGTTTCCGAGGCTTGTTGTCGGTCTCGTAATTCTTTAGTTTTACGGGACAGGGAATTAACCTGTCGCCAACCTGAGGAACCAGCCTGATCATATTAGCCAAACCTTTTTTAAAAGGCTTGTTTCTAGCGGCCGCCGCGGGGAGGCTATGATCACACTTCCACCAGTTCCGAATAGTTACGGCACGTGCATGTTTTCGTATGCTACATGTTGTTCCCCCTATTCGTCTGATAGCTGACCGCCGTCTAATCCATCCTTTGGTAAAAATCAATAGTTTCTAGCTTGACAGAAATAAGACAAATTAAATTTTGATATTTTTAGAAGTTTTTGTTTTCACTTACTGTTTAAAACGCTTAATCATTTACATCCGGAGCTGGAGAATAGTGTCTTATTTGAGGATTTTGTTGGAGGCTTTTTAATTCCTTGATATCTTAGGTATGCTTTGATGGAATTTGACATTTTGTGGCTTGTGCAAGAATTGTATTTTTATATAAATAGAATCTGAACACTGAATGTCAATTCAAAGTTCAATTTCGAGCGACCAATGAAACGTTAAATTTCTGGGTTATTCTGATTTTGTTGAATCCATTGATATTTGAGTTATTTATCAATTCAATTATAAAATTATGTAGTTAAAAACTATAAATAAAAACAAACATAAATATTTGGAGACAAAACAATTTTTCATTGCAATCCGAATATTGATACCCATTCATACAAAAATACATAATTAGTAAAATTAGTGTTTTTGAGACACGGTTTTCGTTTTATCTTATAGGAAATACACGTACATGGGCTGTAAAATCTAATAAAGATCTAGGTTGCATGGAAAGCTTTTTTCCAAGTGTCAATCTATAGCGACATGGTAGTAAATTAGACTGTGACTGCAATCGAAGAAATTAGTTGGTTTGAGAGGCGACAGTCACAAACAAAATATTATGTATAAAGATTTTTAGCAGATTTTGTGTGGGCTGGGCACTACGTAGTGAATGGTCAAATGTAAACAAGTTCCAAAAGGTTAAGAAAAACAATTGTTTTTTTTTTTTGTTTGGTGGGCTATAGATTGAGTTAGATCGATCTCTTAATTTTCGGCCCCTTGACGTGGGCACCCTTGTGCACTGCACGTCTTGCACGCCCGCTTAAGGTGGCCATGGATGACTTTAACAGAGAGGGTGTCGGTAACTAGATAGTTTACCCTATATAGAGTTTGTATAATAAGAACCTTCAAATAATTATATGCTAACTCAAATAGATTCGTAAGTTGCTGTGTGAACTTACCGTCTAATGTTCTGTTCCTGTAGTGGAAGACAACATTTCATGCATACAAATTGCTGAAGATATAAAAGAAAGCAAACGCTTGAAACATTTGGACATCAAATATCATTTTATTCATATTATTAGTGGTATAATAGAGCAAAAAACAACTAGAAATCAACTAGCTGACGTAATAAAAAAAAACATCAGGAAGAACTTTGTTTTAAAATATCGTAAAAGACTAAACTTGATTTAATGTTAACTGATTTTTACAATTTCACTTCGGCTTATAGTTTTTTATTAAATTAAGAGTCTGTGTTAAATACCTTGTATGACATACTTTAAATACTGTACTAATTTTAGTTTCTTTTAATATTATGTTCTATCAATTTGTATTAGTCTTCCATTAAACTTCACAGTATAAAATACTTATTTTATAAAAGATTGATTTGATTGTGTAAGGATCATATTACATGACCTACTCAAAATATTTAAAATGTTACAATCCATACACCTCCTAGATGCCTGCTCCTGCATTCGTTTATTTACTGTCTAACATGTCTTAAACAATTATCCACAGTCAGCAAATTAATAAGGAATACTTTGACAAGCGGCACAAAACCCCATACCCTTACAAGGATGGTGATTATGTCATGATAAAAAAGGTCTTTAACACTCCTGGATTTAAAGGGCCATACCAAATCGTTAAATGTTTGAGTAATGATAGGTATATTATAAAAGACTTAGAAAATCTTCAAATTTCAAGAATTCCGTACGAAGGAGTAGCATCTCCAGAAAACATGAAACCGTATATACAATTTTAAAATTCATTATACATAATGTATGTTTGCACAAACGTATCGATTTTTGGTTTTCATTCATATAATTAATAACATTTTTACACTTTTTATGTATTTCGTGATACTGTCGTATCCTTGTACTCAAATATATTTTTTGTATTTTAATATACGATTCGTTAAAACAAATGAATGTTCAAGCTTACAGATGCTTGTTTTGAATGTTATCTCTTTGATATTATTTTGTTAACTAAAAACATGTTCTAAAAAGATATTAAAATATGTAAAAGAAAATGCATGTGCACTATATAAATCGAGGACGATTTGTTGTCAGGATGGTCGATCTGTAAGGATCATATTACACGACCTATTCAAAATATTTAAAATGTTACAATCCATACACCTCCTAAATGCCTGCACCTGCATTCGCTTATTTATTGTCTATGGCTAATTAGTTATTATTACCATATATTATTATATTAAAAGGTATATAATACGTCATCGATCGAACGATATCACAGTTTTATGTGACATGTCAAATTTAATAATGTATACTGCTCGTATGTACTTCAGTAATAGCAAAACCATGTTCAATCTTAAGGTAGTTGTAATAAAGCGTTGACACAAGAAAGATCGTCTCTTTTTATTTTACTCTGGCCATCTTATAATTGTTTCCCTTTTTTTCTTATTTTGATCCCTACTTCTGTACATCATTCTTAACTGTAATATTTTTTTGAAAACTGAAAAATATCAAAATGAATTTTAGAAGATATTTCTTGTAATATTTGTTCAAATTAAAAAAATGTTTTGCAGTATTGATTAGGAAATTAAAATTGGAACTCAGAACCGTTTCAATCATCCAAATGAAGCAAATAGTTTTATAATGACACGGTGATTTATGAACCAATTTAAAGAAATGGAAATTGCTGTATATACCTCGGTATCATCTTAAAACTAGTCGCTTCGTTTTGATTATTAAATGGTTCTGAGTTTCATTTTAAGCTTCCTCACTAATTCTGTAAGCCATTTTCAATTCGAACACATAAATAAAAAAATTACACCTTAAAGCAGTGTTGTTCCATGTAGACAAAAAATGTAGACTACACGATTGTCTACGTGTAGACAATTGAACGTATACAACTCCTCATTGTCTACATGTCAATGTCAACAATGTAGTCAACAATGTAGACAACGTAGACAACGTAGACATTCAATTTTTCTTAGTATGTTTCGTCTAATAAATCAGAGCTCGAGCCAAAATCATTGTCATCAAGCAAAACAATCATAGAGATATCGCCGGATTCAGATGTCGCAGGTGATTGGGATTGCTTACAGGTATTTTTTTCGTAAATGAATGTGAAGGCATTATTATTAGGATATGAATATGCTTTTTTTAACAAATTTTTATTTACCTGTGGATTTTTGTTGCATACTGTACAATATGCTACATATTTGTTATTGTTTTTCATTAAAAAAAACCTAGTTGATCGAAACCTTTGTTTTTTCGTCGACCAATATTTAAATAAAAACTCAAATCAACACCTGAAATTTCTTAAATGAAGTAAACAATGTGACAGAGAAATCAAGAATTACAGATGACAGATTGGCTTGCATGCTTTGGCTTCATTGTGTACATTGTCTACATTGTCGACATCATAGTCGACATTGTCTACATTGTCGACACAATTGTCTACGCATTAATGTAGACAATCAATGTCGATACGTAGAGGAACAACACTGCCTTAAAGTAATATCGAAAAACATGACGTTGGCTTTCAGAAAGTAGTGCAAATGTTATTTTTCAAATATTATCTGTACAAATTTTCTAGTCAAGATATCTTTAAAGCTTTCTACTTTTGCATTTTATGCAAAAGTTTAAACACTAATAGACGATGAAAGTATAGCCTTTTTCATTCATAATTTTCAATACTTTTTCACCACAAAGCTCTATCTACTAATTTATTTATTGTCATTCTAGGCTTCTTGTTATTCAGCGAGTAAAATTTAGGTGCGCTATGTACCCTCCTACAAAGAAAATGCACCTAGTAAAAAAATTAAATAAAAATAATAATAAAACTGGTTCCTAAGCAATGATCATTAATTTTTTAATTTTACTAAATTGTAATATAAACAATGTCTTAAAGTATTATAAATATCTAATATGAAGGTTATTTTACTCAACAGGATGACGATCGTTACCATGAAGATATATTCGGAATAACATTGAGGACAGCAGAAATTCATACGAAATCAAGAGCTACAGCAAAAATACGGATGAATTCACAGCAAAAAATATAAAGTTTTACAGCACATACAACTTAAATTAAATATCTTAAACGCTTGCGCACGTGTTTTCAACAAAAATACTTTTCTTTGATTGTAATTTCCAAACACATATTATTAGAGTTTAAAATAAAAAAAATTAACAATAATTTTGTAATCTTACTAACATAAAGTTTATCAAAGGCCTCCACCTCCAGCCAAAATCTCCAACTCAGATTTGAAGTTCGGAACATCGAATTAAAATAATCACTCCGCATTTTCTTATTCAACATGGTTGAACCATTGTATATATAAACTATAGTACTCTCATGGAACAGAAAAAAGTGGTATGGAATACACTCTACCGAGGGCGCTGTCGTAGGAATATATTGTCGTGGAGACTTTATATTTAGGGTGGGGTAGTAATTGAGGAAGAACGAGAAAATTTTATCAGCGCTGGCAATGAGAAAGACGAGAATGAGAAAATGAAATTTGTTTTGTAGCATTTTCCTTTTGAGGGATCTTCTGTGTGTTTTGTTGTTATATTTTTTTGTCAAGAATATTTGTTTTATTTTTGCTATTTCATACGCAACAAAGCAACGTTGTTCAATTTCGGCATATCTAACCAAAATACAACGTTGCTTTTTTTTTGTATGGACACACATACCTATTTAAATAGATTTAAGTAGGAATAATTTTGAAAATTGATTCTTGATAGGATTAGGCTTTTTTGAATTTTAGTAGATATACTACATAGGAACTTTATCTTAATATATTAGGTAACTTACCTATGTTGATTGCAATTATTATTATTTTTGTTATTCAAAAGTATAATAATTGGTGTAATTTTGAAGAACAAAAATAATAATTGCAATCAACTAGGTTAACTGCCTACATTAGATGCAGTGGGTGGGTAGTAGTGGAAATTGTTTTTTTTTTTTGCAATTAATATAGGTAATTATGTACATATGTATATACAAAGGTATAAAACTATTTCTTTAAGAAAATCTAATACATAGGTACGTATACCTACCTATATTTTTATTAAAGAAAATAGCTTTTTCGTATGTACATACATACCTACATATATAAAATATGGTATGGTAGACAAAATTATTTGTATTCGTTGATAGGTATTTATATAATTAAAAATAAAAAAAAAGAAACTTGATATAGGTATAGAACAGTTTTTAAAATTTATTCATATAAACTTTGTTTGCAAAAAATATAGAAAATTTTTAATACTTTTTATGTGTATATAAACAATTTCAGAAATTTATAAATATTCACATAAAGCAATTGTGAAAAAAAAAATCAAATAAGTTTTTCGAGAAAAAGATAATTTTAGAAAACTTAAATTAATTAAAAAAAATTAGAATAAATAGAATAAAATTATTATTGACATAATATTTTTAAAAAATCAGTTACCTTTTTTGGAAAAAATATTTTGTATGCATTTACATATTGCTTATAAGCAATTTTAGAAAAATAAAAATGAAGAAATTTGGTGTCAATTTAAAAAAAATATTGATGCACCCCACATGAAAAACTTTGAAAATAAAAATAAACATTTTTTTTTTAAAAATAGTTTTTATCCATATATTTTGTAAAAAAATAAGATATTTGCCCTGCGAATTTTGAACAAACAAATATTTCTTTTAATGTTTGTCTACGAATTTTCATCAAATTTGGAAATTATTAATTCATTAAAATAAAAATTTTGTTTTGTTTGTATTTTGTTAATATAAATATAAAAGGTACGAATTTATGCAAACAAAGTTTAATAAACCTTTTATTATTAAACTAATTTAAAAATATAAGAAATTTCTTTAAAATTGTTCTAGAAAAAAATTTGGGTTATTAATTTGAAGTATTTAAAAATAAAGGCGCAAAATTTTAAACATTTAAAACCCACTCTAAATCAATTTTAGAATGGGAGTCGACTCTAAATATTAAGTATAAAACGAGAACTGACTTTTTGTTAATTTTAAAGGACATAAACTATACTTTAACGTTAAAGAGCTCGTCTTACTTTAACAGCCACAAATAGCTAGTTTATCTTTTAAAAGTATACTTTATCCATATTGACAATGTACATTTCATACCAAAGCAAATGGAAGGAAAAATGTTTACTGATGTTTTATTAGATTTTTTAAAGATGTTCTTTGTAAATAGACTGAATCACTGAATATTATAAATTCAAAACAATCGTACGAAAGTGCTCTACAATTAAAAAATCTGTAGATACAAATGTACATATCTTATGTATGCACGCGCGCCGCCGAGACGAGTATATAGCTAAATGAATCTGCACCTTACAACACCAAATTGAGTTTTTTATGCTGTGAATTTGCGATTTATACTTTATTTTCATTTAAAATAATGTAAATAACTTATAAACAATCAAAATCTGTACCGATGTAGTATATTAAATGAACTTTTTTCGGCGAAAAATTATTTGGTTTGAAGTTGTCTGTTCTTTTTACTTTTTTTTGTGTGTTTTTGTAGTTGTGTGAGTTATGCATCTGTCAAATTAAGGGTTGTTCAACGCAAATTTGCTTAGGTTCTGTTGTAAAACCCACATTAGTTAGAAGAGTTATCTAACGTGATTAAAATTATGAAAAACTTAGACAAAGTCTCTAAGCTAAACGACTGCGTTAAGTAGAGCCGGTTTAATTGCTTAAACGAGAACTCTTTAAAATTTTGCGCCAAAGATTCTAAGAAATATTTTCAAAAATTAATCGCTCAAACTTTTTTAAGACATTGATTTTTCAAAAAAAATATTTTTCCGTTTTGTCTATCATCGTAAAGTCAACTTTGATCAAAATCTAGCGTTAAATTTTTTCTACATACAAAACTTGCAATTATGTACATAATTTTGTAAGTGAAAATAAAATAAAAAAAAATTTGGTACACCAACCTTAAGTTTCTATTATTGTACGAATGGAAATTAGGTTTCGAAATAAAATATTGAGCCGTTTTTGAGATATCGAATTTTCCAAGAAAAAAAAATTACTTCTTTCCAAAAATTAAAAAAATATTTTTTTTTCAAAGCTTTGAGACGCAATGTTTTTAAACTTTTTGGAAGCATCTATATAAAAAATTTCCATAATGAGAAAATTGTCAAATGTCAAAATTTGGAAAAATGGTTCTATGGTAGGTACAAGCTGTAATATCTTAATTTCAAAATTTGTTTTATTAAATTAAAGATCATACAAAAAAAAATTTATCAAAATTCCAGGCGCCGTTTTCGAGAAAAATACGATTTTTAAAACCATTTTTATTTTTTTTTTTACATTTGTATGGATGGTACCTTTATTTTTAGGTAAAATAATTTTTTTTTCTCACATCTTGTAGATTATATTGATAAACTTTCATTTATCAAGTTTAAAATAAATCTAGCATAGGGTTTTCGAAATATTGAGTTTTGAAATATTTATTTTAAAAATTGAAGAAATTTTGATTTTTCATACATTGTTTACATTGGCGCCTGCCAGGTGACTTAACATACCCTAAGCGGAGCGATGGAGTCGCGTGAAAGGGTGTGTCCCCGAAAAAGGGACTTAAATTTCTTAAGTCCTGCAGAGCGGGCCACCCAATGTACTTTTAAATATGATTTCTGGCTAAACTAGGCATCTCAGCGAGTTAAAAATTGCATATTCAGGATCTAGGGAGTGCCACCTTTCAACCCACGTATCGCATGTAACGAAAAACAAATGTTTATCTTTAAATGCGATTTGCGACTAAACGGAGCTCCGTAGACCCCCCAAAGTTGACTTTTTCAAACGTGATTTCTGGCTAAACTAAGCATCTTAGCGAGTTAAAAATTGCATACTCGTGATGTAGGGAGTGATGTATCACATGATTTTTTTTTTGTTATTTTACATTTCAAAATTCTACTTCTCAAAATTTTGAATTTCAAGATTCTAATTGATAAATTTTAGTTTTCAATATACTACTTGTCAAAATTAAAGTTTTCAAAATTCTGCATTTTGAAACTCTACTTCTCAAAATTGTGCATTTCAAAATTCTACTTCTCAAAATTCTGCATTTCCAAATTTTACTTACTAAGTTTTGTGCATATTAAAATTTCCCAAAATATGGTATTTCAAAATTTTACTTCTCAAAATTTTTTTTTTCAAAATTCTGCTTTTCAAATTTTACTTATTAAGTTTTCTGTATTTCAGAATTCTACTGCTCAAAGTACATTTTTCAAAATTATATTTCCCAAAATTTTGCATTTCAAAATTTTAATTCCTAAAATTCTGCATTTCAAAATTTTATTTTTTAAATTTCTGAATTTCAAAGTTTTGCTTTTTAAAATTTTACTTAGGTGCTAAGCTTTCTGCATTTCAAAATTCCTTTTTCAAACTTCTGTTGTTCAAAATTTTACTTATTAAGTTTTATGCATTTCAAAATTTCATTTCCCAAAAATCTGCATTCCAAAATTCTACTCTTCAAAATTTTAGCTTTCATTATAATTTTTCTGTACCTATTTCAGAACTCTAATACTCTAATTCTCGAAATTCTGCATTTTAAAAATCTGCTTACAAAAATAATACAGTTTTGTATTTTACATTGATTGGAGTAAACAACTAACAGTTATGTACTGCTGCTCAGGAAAACTGTTGCTACAGGCGCCTGCCTGGCGACTGAACATACCCTAAGCGGAGCAACGGAGTTGCGTGAGCGGGTGTGAACCCCGAAAAGGGAGTTAAAATCCTGAAAACCCGCGAAGCGGTCCACCCAAAATACTGTTGCTCAAGACAAAACATTTTATGTTTGGCCTTAAGTCACAAACAAATTTGGCTTTTTGTCACTTGGCTTTATGTCACGGCACCACACACCACACACAATAACCACACCAACGTGAACGATGGCTCTGTAATCACAGGTACTTTGCTCGATCTGAAATAGTATATAGTTTGCTTCAGCTTTTTTAATATTTTACAAGCAAACTGCATGTGACCACAGAGCGCTCTGTGGTAGCATACAATTTGCTCTACAATACTTTCAAATTCGGTGAGCAGAAAATGGCTGAGCACAGACTAAGGAGATCTGTGCTGATATACAGTTTGGCAATACGCTCCCGGGATAACAAGATAAAAAGATAGAGATAATAAATATTGTTTCCTCTTTTAAATTTATCAAATGCGAGCGAGATAGTTAAATCGGACTTCGTTCAATCAATTGACCGTTTCTAAAAAAATACAAATTGATCGTTACAAAGCAAAAAAGTACAAATGAAAGTTATTTCGCAATTTTTCAGACGAACATTTTGTTAAAAAAAGAAATGTCAACTTACTCTAGAGAATTGATTGATTGATTGATTAAACATTTTATTTCTTAAAATCCAAATAAGTACATTGTTTATAAAAAGAAAGAAAGAAATAAGGAACAAAAGTATTTTTATAAAAATAGAGTTATTGTCACTCTTAATAGAATGATTTAACATGTATTATTTTAAATGGGTGGGGTGACCCTTAAAAAAGAAATATTAGAAAAGAAAGTTAAAATATCATTAAATTAATAATGCATACAAAAATTAAATTGAATTAAGTTAAATACTTATTTCATAAAAACATCAGGTAAAACCATTTACAAAAAATTCGATACTCTCATTATCAAGACTAAGGAGCCAGTTTTTAACTTGTTTCCTAAATACAAAATGAGAAGTTTGCATCCTGATAGAATTAGGGAGTCTATTAAATATTCGACATGAGGAAATATTATAAAAATTTCGAAATGCGGTTGTTCGAAACACCGGTATAGACACTTGGTTCAAAAAATGTTCACGTAAACTATAACTATCAATTAATCTAAAATTAAGATTACCTGATCTTTTAAAGAAAATTTTTAGAACCTTATAGCAATACATATGTCGCACTGGAAGTATTTTCAAAACTAGGGTACAAACGAGGCTTACCACATATTTTCTTCAGAACACTTTTTTGTAAAACTAAAAGAGGCTGTATTTTGAAATTCCATATTCTAGTTTGGAATAAAAAATGCCATAGTAAATTTTAAGGAGCAGTTTAGAAGAGCAAACTTTACGCAAAAAGAAGAAATTTCTAAGAGTGCACCGAAAATACTGTCTAAGATTTTCTGTGTGGTTCTAAAAACTCATTCTAGAATCAATAATCAATCCCAAATACTTGAATTCATTTACTATTTCTAATTAAATAATTTATCACTACAGCTCGTGGAATCAGTAAAGTTTGCAGAAGTATCCATAGGACTACAGGTACAGTTAAAAAGTTTAAATTTTTGACACTCAGTAGCATAGAAAAAGAGATCAGCATCAACAACCTTTTGGCCAGACAAACTCAAAAACATTACCTTAGTTTTAGAACTAATTATCAGTTTGTGCTCTGCAAACCAGTTTCTTAACCAGCTGAGATCCCAATTTATATCAGATATAAGATTTAGACGACTATCTGTACCATAAGAAAAGCCCACATCATCTGCAAAAGCTGTCAAAGAACCCCTAAATGGCAATCTTAATAAAGAATTGATATATACCAAAAAAAAGTATTGGTCCCAAAGCCGAACCTTTTGGCACTCCCAAATCGAATGTCTTTGTATCACTCCTAATACCATCAAATTTCACTCTTTGGGTTCTTACATTTAAATGTGATCTTAACCAATCACTTATGAAACTTCGAAACCCAGCACTTTCAAGTTTGCTTATCAAAATTGCCAAAGGCTTTTGATATGTCAACAAATAACGCGGATATATTCTCTTTCTTATCAAAGCTTACAAATATTTGAGAACAGAAATGTAACAAGGCATCTTCGGTTGATTTATTAATTTGAAAACCAAACTGAACATCACTGAAAAATTTCGTTCTCGTTAAAAAGCTCACCATTCTATTTTTTACAGCCTTTTCAAAAATCTTACTAATCGAAGGCATGAGAGATCATATAGGCCTATAGTTACCCTAATAGTTCCTTTGTTTGATCTTTTCGCAAATTTAGTGGATGAGTCCGAAGTTGAGGAGCTTGATAATGAATGGCGTATTTTAAGAAACCAGTCATTAGTTTCAAAGGATTTAGACTTTACCGAATTTTATAGGAATGTATTTAATATTAAAAACGGATTAAATGAATTCATGTTTCCTCATGTACGTTAATTTATTGGAACAATTATTGCTCTTCCGCATAGCAGTGCATCAGCAGAGAGAAAATTTTCTGATGTTAGCCTTATAAAGGACAAAAAGCGGAATTGCCTGCATGTGGAAACAGTAAATACCATACTTACTGCCAAAGAGCTTTTAAACAGCAATTTTGCAGAAAAGTGGGAGCCATCAAAAGACTTGATCGAAAAATACAAAAAACAAATTTGAGTTTTAATTTTGACTTTTGTTTTTCTTTTGTCAAGTTCTTGTTTAAATAAACAAAATACAAAAATTAATGTTAATATTAATAAGCAATAAGTTGCTTGAAAATCAATGTACAGTATATATCTACATAGTTAAAGTTAGAGTTAATTTATTATTAACTCTCTGTTTATTAAAAAACACAAATATTGAAGTTCCTATTTTTATTATAAATGAATTAAAAAAATTTAATTTATAGAAAACATTTCTGTGTTTTTTTCATTGAACTATACATTTTCTTGATATTTCGGCGATACTCCTCAACTATCGTAAATACTCCCCAAAAAATACTCCTCTGGAAATTTTTAAAACGGCAGCACTGGTGCCTGCTGCTGTTTGCTCGGCACCTTAACTTAAGAAATTGCCACTGAAATAAAAAAGAGAATCACTGAGCTACATTAAAATTGTTTGTGTAATCTTCTTTGAGCTCACGTACAGCCCACCATGACATATCTGCTCCATGGGTAAAAAGGAGACTAATCGCCAATTTGCAACCAACCCTTATTGTGTTTATTAAAGAAAAACACTGAATCAGAGTTATATACCATTGCTAAGTTGATAGAAATTTATATGACATTTTCTTTGGTTTGTGGTATTTAACTTTCAGGATTTAAGCTTTTTCGAGCTTTTGGTAGCAAATATTTTTTATTGAGATTTGAGGCAATTTTTAATGCTTCTACGGCAATTCTGTAAGAGCTTTAAATTAAAGATAGCTTATTGAAATCCATAATGATCAGACTGAAAGGCAAATATCCTATCTTCCCTGTACTGCAGTAATCAATATAAATATTATAACAAATATTATAACACAGTATTATATTTCCTCTCTGTCTAATAACCAAGTTACGGTACATTTAAGTTGACTCTGTTCTCTGTGTCATTGGTTTTTCATTTGACATGCGGAATTTTTAATTTTGTGCAGTTTTCTTTTATTTTTAAAAGTCAGAACTATATTCATTATTAATATTATATATAATACTAGCGTACCCGTGCGGGAACTCCCGCTCACAATGACGTAATCATAAATGAAGCTTTGATACCAATTAAGTCCTTTTCTTAAAGGTAATGGAGCCAAGAGCGAAGGATATTTTGAAAAAACTAACAAACAATGAGCAAATCACATACGTATGTAACTATCCTATAACAATGTATGTAGTTAAACCTGAGGCACATAAAGTTTAACTTACCTTAAAATAGTTTAAAGTCAAAGACACACAAATATTTGACAATTTTGTTTTGTTTTTAATTCGAAGAATTTTATTTTTTTGTTTTTTTTTTTAAACTTTTTTGAGTGTTTTTATCGTTACTGCTTAGGTAAATTAATCAAACAATGCCCCTCCTTTGGGCCCGCACCACCAAAGTATGACATTTCAATGCAACTATGTACTTATGTATATGTACTACATTACGAAGATAGGAGTAGAGATAAATAATTTAAATAATTTTGGGGTGTTTCGACCACCTAACGCCCCTCCCCTGAAAATAAAAAAAAAGTAGCCTATACGGTAATCCAGACTATAACTTTTTTGTGTGTTAAATTGTATCAACATCCATTCAGTTGTTCAAGCGTTATTGAGTAACAAACATCCATACATCGTAACATTCACATTTATAATATTAGTAGGATATAATATTTTCATTTTCAACAGCAGTTAGTATCTATTTATAACAGTTTTAGCATTTTAAACAAGACTCTGAATTTTGAGCACTGCTTAGTATGAACAGGACCCACTGTGCATCGCATATGCTTACTCTATGAAGAATCAACAACGCAAACGAACAAGTTCGGGGAGCATGTTCGTCGTTTAGGGCCAGCTTAATGCAAACTTTCCACAAGGAAATTCAATGTAAGCCCAGGTTTATTCCACTTCTTCTTTAGCTGTGACATTCGTCTCTTGTATCTTTGTATGCAAATTCGTGGCTAGCCAAGATGACCTTCGGCCTTAAATGATAATGAAACACGTTCATTTGCAATTTATCCAGAAGCGTTAGAAGAAGGGAATAAACTGCGGTAAGGAAATTACTTTCAGGTGCCGTGAAATAAGGCCAACTTTCAAAAGGTCTTATTTCACTTTTTGAAAGCGTAATAAGAGCAACTGAATGTATTTAACAAACAAAATCACCAAACCATAAGGTAGCCTTAGAGTTGGTCTTATTTCACTTTTAATTTGTTTGTGACTTAAGACCAAACATAAAATGTTTTGTTAAAAATAAAAAAAGTAGTTTTTGCCGTTAGATTCGTATAGGTAATACATAATTGTTTATCGGGGGCCGACGTTCTGGGTTTTCTTGGGCAACAGTACCTTGGGTGGCCCGCTTCGAGGGTTTTCAGGATTTTAACTCGCTTTTCGGAGCTCACACCCGCTCACGCAACTCCGGTGCTCCGCTTAGGGTATTTTCAGTTGCCAGGCAGGCGCCTGTAGCAACAGTTTTCTTGGGAAACAATACATAACTGTTAGTTGTTTACTCGAATTAATGTAAAATAGAAAACTGTTGCTACAGGCGCCTGCCTGGCGACTGAACATACCCTAAGCGGAGTAACGGAGTTGCGTGAGCGGGTGTGAGCTCCGAAAAGGGAGTTAAAATCCTGAAAACCCGCGAACCGGGCCACCCAAGATACTGTTGCCCAAGAAAACCCGGAACGTCGGCCCCCGATATACAATTATGTATTATACTATTAAATAATACTTATAAATATAAATTTACACTTAAACGTATAGGTTTTCTTGCAATTTTTTCAAAAACTTACTTCTACCCAGCTTTTACAGTTAAAAGTGACATAGGCCCAAATTAGCCTAATGTCACTTGGCAAAAGTGACTTAAGGCCAACTCTTAAAATTTGGTCTAATTTCGCTTTTGTAAAGTGACATAAGGCCAAGTATTCAAATTTGGCCTTATGTCACTTGGCCTAATGTCACGGCACCCCAAAGCAGTTTAGCCTTATTTCGTTTTGTCAAAGTGGAATAAAACCTACCGTTTAAAGTGAAGTAAGACCAATTTGGCCTTACTTCACTTTGTGAAAGTGCAATAAGACGAACTCCTGAAAATTGGCCTAATTTCACTTTATAAAAGTGCCATAAGGCCAATTTTGGAAAGTTGGCCTTATTTCACTTGGCCTTATTTCACGGCACCTTACTTTCACCGTTTCATTTTACTAAATGAATATTTTTAAAAATAAACGTATTAAAATTGAAGATAAACCGCATCCCTTTTTTTTGGAATAAATGCAATATCTTTATTTCGCATTTTGACATTGCGAACTTCATCTTAAATTCTCCGCCGCCTGCCTTAAAGAATTTATTTGCCGCCATCATATTAATTGTCGCCGCCGAAATTAGTCTGTGTTTCAAGTAGATACAAGTTTGTATCCACTTCCCAACGTTCAATTGCCAAATGCGTCGAACACCACCACGGAGAAGTCCACGTTTCCAAGAGGTCATCTTCTCCGAAATGCCTAAGAAGATTAATAAATTATAACTCCAACCAAGCCAAGCACATCATAATGAACACGGCTTCCAACCTTATTGGCAAAGTATTTGCATTGAGTGATGAACGATTTCACAACACCAACGAAATGAAAATCACCAAAATACTGCGAGACAATGGGTTTCCTTCCTCAGTTATACGTGGTCTGATACAAAAGCAGAAAATCAGAGCTCCACAGAACCTAAAAGAAGATCACCCGATTGGATACTACAAAAGTGTCGTGTATGTACCTGGTTTAACTGAAAACTTCAAAAAGGTGGTCGCCAACAAATCAAAAGATGTTCTTTTGGCTTATAAATCCAACATAACATTGAACCACCTTTATACTAAGCTTAAAACTAAACCAGAGAAAGACAAAGCCACTGATGTCATATACAAAATTAATTGTAAAGGTAAACCCGACGATCCTTGCAATCAATGCTATATTGGCACCACAAAACAGTTCCTTCGTCAACATATGGCCAACCACAAATCCGACATAAAATCCAACAATCCTGGGAAAACTGCATTAGCGAGTCACATGATCGAAAGTGGTCATTCTCCAGACTTTGATGATGTCCAAGTTCTGCAAACCGAGCGACACGCGTCAAAGCGATACACACTTGAGACGCTGCACATCATTAACAACCATAACAACATGAACCGAAAGCTAGACACACAAAATATATCCGCTGTATACTGCTCACTTGTCTCAAACTAAACGTCATGTTAATTGCTTGTTTATTGTTTTCAAATTTTATATATCACATAGACGGAACTTCATTTTGAAGTGTATATATAACAATATAATAAAATAATTTATTTAATGTAAATTTTAATGTAACACAAATTTTTTTTACATAATGTAAGTTTTATTGTAATTTTGTCACACAATTGTAATCAAACTATATATTTTCTATTTATGTGCAATAAAGTTCCCCTGAAGAAGGCAGCAATCCCTGCCGAAACGTCGGGAAAAGTTAATGTAACGTTACCGTTTCATTGCCAAATCCATTGTGACCAAAAAAGCCGAAGGAAAGATTAAGATTTCAATCTTCTCCACTTTTTAATTATAATCCGAATTGGTCAATAATTCATCTTCGAAAATGTGATGACGTCACATTACCTAAAAGTTTCTCAATGGCGTTGAAGCGTTTAGTGGGCATAGAGCGCAAGATAAAACAAAATGAGGATTTTGGTGCCGCTTATGGTTCTATTATAAAAGATTACGTAGCCAACAAGAGTATGCCCGAAAGTTAGATCTAGAAGAAATTGCCGTTCACAAACTAAAAACTTGGTATTTGCCCCATTTTGGCGCAGTGGATCAGAATAAACCAGGCAATACACGCCTAGTGTTTGACGCTGCAGCTGAAGTAAAAGGGCGATCCCTGGACACCTTCCTATGAAGGCCCGCAACAATATCGAGCACTACCGTCACTTCTCTTTCATTGTCGAGAAGGACCAGTGGTAGTGTGTCCACAAACACATTAAAGAAATGTTTCAATAAATATTGGGTGGTATGCAGAAGCCATTTGCTCAGTCTCATGAGAATGAGCTCCAGATAGTGAGATTGAGCTTTTGCAATGAGACAAATCCCAATTCGGTATGCAAGAGACTAGTCTCAATTTATGCCACAGTCTCAAAAAGAAAACATTCATTTGAAAAATGTCTTCATGGCAAGGAATTCCACATTCGCGTAGTACGGCTGAAGAACGAATCTCTGTACTTCACAGTACGGCCGAAGTGGGGCTCAAGGGTAAACTGATGGGAAATCCTAGAAGTGCGAGTATTACGGTTAAATTGTTTAAGGGGAGGAATGCAACTGGCTATTTCACTAGAGCATAGTCCGTTAAAATAACGGTAAAAAAGGGTGAGGCAAGAAACATTACAACGATGTTGGAGTGACGTAAATGAGTCAATGATGTTATTGTCGCCAATCATTTTAAAAGCTCTTCTTTGAATGCTGTCCAAGAGGCTTAAGTAAGTAACTGTAGCACCAGTCCATAGATGGGAGTTATACTCAAGTTTTGGACGTATATAGGTTTTATAGATTGTAGCCAGATTAGAAGGAGAAAAAAATTTCTTGCACCGTCTCAGAAAACCCAAACATCTTGCGGCATTGTTTGCAACATCGCGTTTGTGATCGTTTCACAAGAGGAATATCGAGATGTTCATTTAGTCGAGACGAATCATCTAATGCCGTTGCAAGCGTAACGCAAATTTTGAATGCTAACACTCGAAAAGAAAACATCAAAATGTTGAATGAGAAGCTCAATCGAGATAGATAAACTTTCTCACACCGATGTTTTGCTTAAGCAAAATTTAGTTTTCACAAAGAAATTAAAACTATTGGGAGACAAACTTGCATCACTTGCATCATTGAAGTTCCTCTTCATATATTTTTTGTGACTAGGTTTTTTGTGTACAAAATATATTGAACAAAGTTAACGGTTTGGGTTTAACAAAAGTAGCGCAATTTCATTTTTCTTTCTCTTAAATTGAAATGAATCCTCTTTTTTATTTACTATTTTGTTTGCAACTTCTACTTTTACTCTTGATGCTGAAATCTTTGACAATTTCACTTTGGAAACCAATATCTAAGAAGCGTAAGAAAACCATCATTTAATTACTTATCGACTTTCCCGAATTTTCTCATTATTTGTAGAAAAAATATTTATTATTATTTATTATTTAGTTTAGTTTATTCATCAAACAGAGATTTCAACTCTTACAGACTACTATAATATAAAATAAATAATATATAACATTAAAGAGCAGGGTCAAAAAGATTCGTTCATGATTTGATTTCGATATTTATAGGCAGTTTTTATATAGAAGTAAAGAAGTTTCCAATTATCGCCATTTAGTATACACTGAATTTCATCTCCAGAAAGGGTATTTTTTTCCAAATTGATTTCCTGATTGAGTTGAAGATAGGACAGATGCCAATGAAATGACAAATGTCTTCTCTAGTTCTCATATTGCACAAGGTACATTCCGTGTTTTGCTCATTTATATAAGGTACGTAATTAAGCCTTAGGAGTTCACCCCTCGCTTTAAAGATAGTATTAATTACATCTAAACTGTTTTGGTCATTAAAGTAGTTTTTTTCTCCCAGAAAATGATTTAATAATTTGTAAGAGCTTCTTGTTTGACTTTGTTGGCTTTGTTCGTTGAAAGCATTTCTTGCAGAGTTTTCAATTTTCCCTAAAAGTGTTTGCAGGTTTATTTTTAAAGATTCTTCATTTCCTAGTTGGAGTGGTACATCGTGTTCAAGGCTCAGTCTTCTCCATTCCGAAAAAAAGTGTGCATTTCTGTTTTTAAGGTGTAAAGCGATTTTATTTGTGAGGCGATTGGAAGGATGTTTTAAAGTCTTTTGTATGTAGGCGAAGTGTAAATCAAGAGTGTATAATGTACATTGGCGGTAGACCAGTTTCAAGGTGCAACAAGTACGTTGGTGTGTTTTCTGGCAGTCTGAATATTCGTTTTAAGAAAAATCGTAAGAGTTTTTCTACTTCTTCAAACTCGAGAATACCCCAGACTTGTGCCGCATAACACATAATTGATCTGACGACCGAATCAAAAATTCTGTATTTTGTACTTGGAGCTATATTTCTATCGCAGAAGACAGTTTTCCAATTACAATTTATCGCGCGTTTGGATTCTTTAAGCTTTTCTTGTAAATGCTTTTTAAATGATAGCGTTTGATTTAGCAAAACACCGAGGTATTTATATTCCTTTATAATTTCCAGATTTTCATTTTCCCAAGTCCAACTTTCATTCCTGGCAAGACGCCCGGCGCTGTTTTGAAACACCATTATTTTAGATTTAGATGTGTTTATTTGTAGGTTCCACAGCTTGCAGTAAAGATGAAGTTTATTTATCATAATCTGGAGCATGTTGGGCGATTCTGATAGTACAACAATGTCAGCGTAGAGTAGTGTTTTTATGGGCATTCCATCAAAAAGAATTCCTCCAGGAAGAGCCATACTTAGGTCATCTAAATAAATAGAGAAGAGGAGTGGGCTCAAGAGGCATCCCTGCTTTACACCAGTTGTAGGTTCTAGCCAATTCGAAAGAATATTACCATCCCAAACAGCCGATTTATTTTGTTCGTATAGTTTCTGGAAGATTCTTAGCATTTTTGTTGAGACTCCAATGTTGCTTAGTTTGAAAAATAAAGATCTTCTATCTATGCAATCGAAAGCCGCCTTGAAGTCTACAAAGAATGCGTACAATTTTTTTCCTTTGTCCAAATACGTACGAGCAATACTTGTCAGGGAGAAGATATTATCTACTGTTGAGTACCTCTTGCGAAATCCAGCTTGAAATTCGCTTAATAAGTCATTTTCGTTTATCCAGTCGGTTAAACGTTGTAGTAAGATCCCTGTGAAGATTTTTGTGATAGTGTTTAAAAACGATATACCTCTATAGTTACTGGGATTTTTCGGATCTCCTTTTTTTAAAATTGGTAGTATTACACTTTTTTTAAAACTTTCAGGAATTTCTCCTGTGGACCATATGAAATTGAATGTCGACGTTAGTTTTTCTAAAAAATCTGTTGAAGCGTTTTTGAAAAACTCACACGAGATGCGATCTTCCCCAGGGGCTTTATTTAGTCCACATCGCTGTATGACACTTGTAACCTCATCGAACAATATAGATCGGTCCAAGAAGCTGTCTTGATGATATGGGAGTGCATATTTCATGGGGTTAGGGTTTGGAGGTGGATTCAGAAGCTTTTCAAAATGTGATGCTAACGCTGCAGCGTCCACTTTGATACTTTGCGTGAATAGGGTTCCATTTAGCGCTTTGGCAGTTTTCCAGAAGGAACGGCTGTCTTGGATGTTAATCAAAGTTAAAGATAAATTTTTTGAATATCGCTTTTGTTTTTGAGCGCATAAAATCTTGTAGTTTTTGTTTGCCTCACGATACATGATCTTAGCGTGATTGGTATTGCATCTTCTTAACAAGCGAAGAAAGGCAAATGATTTTTTCCTTGCTGATTCGCATTCCCAATCATACCATGTTATATATTATTCTTTATATTTTTTTATTAGTTTTGTTTATTTGTAATTAATGTAAACTTGGCTTTGAACTAATTTCATACTTTGTAATACCAAAATATAAATGCTCTTTTTCGGCTGACGGCACATGCCAATGCTCTTTTTTGAAAAATTATACCAAACTATGTAATTAGATCTTATATAAATGTAAATAAAAATCACACTTACTACTACTACTACTACTACTATAAAATAAATATAAAATTGTACATATGTATATATAAGTAAAAAGATAAATAAATAGTATAATTACATGTTGTGTGGAAATAGCAAAGCCAACCATACATTTTTTTTTAATACACCCCTTGAATTATTTGAAAAAATATCTATAAAATTAACAACAGAATTAGTTTCTCTTATACAGCGTGCAAACGGTTCATTTCTACTGTAGTTTCTTCTGGCAAAAGTTACTCGCAGATGAAAATGAGCGCGGAGATTTCTTGACGGAAAGTAAAAGTGAATTCGTTCAAGTAAAAGAGAACATTTGATACGATTACTTATTAAATCTTTTATAAACATAATTGAGAAGTATTTTCTTCTTAGCTCAAGCGTTTGAATGTCAATAAGCAAGCATCTAGATGCATATGAAGGTACTTCCATATTCCAGTTCAATTTTATAAAAACAAACCTGGTAATTTTTTTTTGAATTTTTTCGATTCTTGCCGAATGTGTATTATAGTAGGGATTCCAAACTATACTACAATATTCCAGTACCGATCTTACAAGAGAAATATATAAAGATTTAAGTGTATAAGGGTCAGAGAAAACCCTAGAGTTTCGTCTGATAAACCCTAACATACCATTAGCTTTATTCACTATGTAATCGATGTGCATGCTAAACGAAAGCTTTACATCTAAAACAACTCCCAAATCCTTTTTTACTGTAACCCTATCTAGAGTCATATTGTTAATTGTATAATCAAAGATAATGGGTGTTTTTTTCTATGGCAAGAAAAGCTCTGACATTTAGCGACATTAAGAAACAATTGGTTAGATTCACACCATTCAGATAGTTTGTGGATATCTTCTTGCAGAAGAAGGCAGTCGACGGGAAATTTTATGGGCCGGAAAATTTTAACGTCATCGGCGTACCTACATAAGATACTTTGAATGATTGAAACTGTCTGGGATGTCATTTATAAAAAGGACAAATAAAAGAGGTCCAATATGACTACCTTGAGGTACACCTGAGGTAACATCTATCCTTTTAGACTTATGTTTGCCCAATTTAACAAATTGAACTCTGTTTTTTAAATATTCAGAGATCCAATTTAGAAAACTAGAATGAAAACCTAATTTTAAAAGCTTGAAAATTAAAATATTGTGATCAACTCTGTCGAATGCTTTAGCAAAATCGGTGAAAATAATGTCAGTTTGATAACTGTTATCAATTCCATAGAGAACTGATTCGCATAGTGTTGATAGATTTGTAGATGTAGATCTACCGGGAACAAAGCCATGTTGAAATTCAGATATAATGTCCTTAATAAGAAAATTTAACTTTTTACAAACAAGCATTTCAAAAATTTTTGGGATCACTGATAATTTGCATATTGGTCTATAATTCGTAACATTTTGTTTCGATCCCGATTTATGAATTGGAGTTATAAAGGATATCTTCCAATGGTCTAAAAACTGGCCTGTTTGTAGAGATTTATTGAAAATAATACTAAGCGGCAAAACAAGAGAAGCAGCACATTTTTTTTAGAGCAATAGGAGCAATATTATCAGGTCCAGCACTTTTTTTCACATCAAGACTATTCAAAGCTTCGAAAACATCAGAAACGCTTAACTCCATACTTCCAACATCAACAGTTTTTGTAGGTGTGAAAAGGGGAGGTTCACAAGAAGAAGAAGGCAGATAAACTGATTTGAAATAATCAGCGAAAAAGTCGCATATTATGTTCATATCACTAGATAAGTTATCAGAAAATTTCATACAGTTTGGGAGTCCTGTAGATTTTCTCTTCATATTTATAAACTTCGAAAAATATTTACAATCTGTTTTAATTTTAGACTCAGCTTTGAGAGTAAAATTATTAAACAAAAAATTGTTTAGGCAGTCATATTCACGATGGCATAGAACATTGCTGCTTTAGATCAAAATTATCTCTGTTTTTATTGTAAACTTTATAGGCTTTAAATATATATATAAATATTATAAATATATATAAATATTTTTTTCGGAATATAAATTTCAAAAGTATCATCTAGATACATTAAAAATTTTTCAAACGCATGAATAAGACTTAAATTGTTTATTGTGTCATCCCACGAAATTGAAAAGAAATAGGTATTAATTGCTTCAAAGTTTGCACGCTTATAATCAAAATAGAATTCTGGTACATCAATTGTCTCTTTAATATAAGTTAAAAATTTACACTCTACAGTGAAACAAATATGATGGATTGAGTTTTTGACAACAGGGAAATTTGTCTTTTCAATATAAGCTTCAAACTCTTGATCCACGAAAATTAAATCTAATATACGATTCAAACTATTAGGAAAATTATTTACTTGTATAAGATTAAATTGACTGAAAAAATCTATCACTGACGTTTCTATGTCAGTACGGACATTGAATGGTACTAAAAATTTGTCATCCAAGTCTAATTTCCAGCTTATAGCTCCAAGATTGATTGCATGATCACTTGTACTTAAGTTATTTAGAATTGATTGACAATTTAATAAATGCTGGTTATATAAATCTAACGAACTTCCTGGTCGAATATAACTTACAGCCACATATAAATTTAAGTTTCTATTCAAATTAAATTTTATTATTAACTGATCAATATCAAAACCTTGTGGATTCTTATCGGAAATTAGTTCAATTTAATAACAAACAAAGTTACTTCTAACTGCAATAATTACACCTCCACCTCTTTCAAGACCAGTAGTAAATGAACATCTATCTTTTCAAAAAACTACGAATTGATTACAATTAAATAATTCCGATGAAAGATGATTCTCACTAAGCCAAGTTTCAGTAAGTACTATTATATGATAATCTTGTGATGCAAAGTAGACATATAATTCATTTAATTTCGTTCGAATTCCACCAACGTTTTGGTAGTAGATACAAAGATTTTTAGAATTTACAGTGTTAGAACAATTTACTACAGGAAAATCACTGGAAAATTCAGGAACATCAGGAACGGCATCATCAAAAATTACATCGCCAGTTGAAAGTGCAGCGACAGCAACAGAAGCAAGATCGATAGAATTTACACCGACCCCATTAGCAGAATACATATCCGGAACGATATCAAAAAATTCAAGTACAATTGAATGGGTGACGACAGCGCTGGCATTAGCAACAGCAGCAATAACACCATCAACAGCAGCAACATCATCAAAAACAACAACATCATCAACAGCAACAATATTAGTTTTAGCGTCATCATCAGCACTAGGCTAAAAATCGTTTTTTTGTTTGAAGTCAAATACACGAATTTTGACACCACTTGGCCAAAAATCTGAACTAAAAATAGTTTTAACAAAATTCAGCGGGCAGCCAAACTTGAAATTTAGATATCTTAGATCCGACTCGGAGTCACTCCTTTGTTTAGCTACTAATTTATAGCATGGAAAAGATAATGGGCTTAACTTTGTATTAGCAGCGATATAAGCAGAAATAGAATCTGGTGTTGTACTACAGTGGAAACTCGATAGATGAAACCATTTTAGTGGATTATACACTTTAAGTCCCATATCATTTGATTTTTTACCAATTAATGTGTTATTAGCATTCTTATTCACATCGTTAGCATGCATTTCATTTACAAATAGAGGAGGGATAGAAACATTTTTTTTATAAAATTCATCTCCACCTGACTCAGCAACATCAATTGTATCCCTTTCGTCAGCACAAACATCTTAAGGCTTCAACATGGGATGGGGTAAGCCTATAAGGTTTTATAGTTCCTTGTTGGTTTAAAGGGATCAAAAATATTAATGTATTCAGCCATTGTACTTTCTGAGATAACTAATTTCCAGGCTCAACATTTTAGTAGCTTTATCTCATTAGAATTAGATTTTGGTTTTTTCTTGCATACGGAAATCTCTAAAATGAGATAAATCTTTTAAATGAGATCGATCGCTTTTTTGACAGATTTATCTCAGAATTATTCTGCATACGAAAGCTAGCAATTGCTTAAAAAAGTGCCAAGCATCCACTACTCCTGCCTTACTCTCATCCCTTTACAAGGATGTTGATGGACTCCTATCACAAGGAAAATCTACATTGCGGGCCACAAGCACTATTAGCAACAATAAAACAAAGGTTTTGGCCTATCAAGGGAAAAACAATCGCCAGATCAGTGGTTCAGAAATGTGTCAGATGTACACGAGCAAAATCAAAGCTATTAACCCAAATAATGGGAAATCTCCCATCACATAGAGTACAGTCTGCACGTCCGTTCATGAACTCCGGAGTTGATTTCTGCGAACCTATAAAGACACACTACAAGATAAGATTAAAACATCCACAGAAGACTTATATAGCTGTGTTTTGCTGTTTCTCCACAAAGGCGGTCCATCTAGAATTAGTAACAGACCTATCAACTAATGGATTCATCGCCGCCATGAAAAGATTTATCGGAAGGCGAGGCAATTGTCAACACATATATTGTGACAATGCTACCAATTTTGTTGGTGCAAATAATCAACTAAAGGAATTGGTAAGCCACAGACACACCCAGGGAGCACAAGATAAAATTCAAAATACCTTCTCATCAAAAGGAATAGAGTTTCATTTCATACCTCCAAGAGCACCACACTTTGGAGGTCTTTGGGAAGCTGCTGTAAAATCAGTTAAATATGTTTTGTATCGATGTTTAAGTTCCGCCTTGAGACCATAATGATAGAAATCGAGGCAGTTTTAAACTCTCGACCTATCACTTCAATGTCAAACGATGCTAATGACTTAACAGCACTTACACCAGGCCATTTCATCATTGGCGAACCATTAACTAATACAACAGATCCAACCGCCGAAACACTTAACGTCAAGCCTTCGAAACAACTCAAAATGATTTCAGACATCAAAGAAGAATTCTGGAAAAGATGGAACACCGAATATCTCCATGAACTTCAACAAAGACATAAATGGCAACGAAAATGCGAAAACCTGTTACCGGGAACAATGGTAATTATCAAAGAAGACAACTGTCCAGTCATAAAATGGCCCATTGGAAGAGTAATTCAGACGTTCCCTGGTGCAGGTGGAGTGGTAAGAGTCGCTGAGATCCTGACAGCAACTAGTACATTACGAAGACCAATACACAGACTAGCTCCATTACCCATCCAGATAGATGAAACAAACACAGGCCAACAGGCTTCGACATATATAGCAACATCCTCTAAGCCAATTGAGGAACTTGAAGACGGTGAGATTGGACAAGGCGATGATATAAGTCCACCCGCAAAGAAAAGAAAATACAACCCCTTCAATATTTGGGTTGCAGTACTCACATCCTTACTAATACTACCAATGGTCATGTGCAGCCAATTCAATGTATCACCATTCAAAACAACCCCCGGAATTCACTTTGAAAATTTGGGAACTGCACATATCATCTCTGACCAATGGGATATAGTGATATATTATGAACTAAGGCCTTACTGGAAGGAATTGAAATGGCTGAATTTAGGCCACAGTAAACTTAAAGAACTTTGCCAATTGATGACACCAGCTGATCCTTGTATAACGTTCCTGCAACAATTTCAACATCTGATACAAGAAATAAATGATAAGGATGGACTTCTCGAAGAAAATGTACTTCGTCCAAAACGTGGTGCAGTCAACATAGTTGGAAATCTGGCTAACTCGCTATTTGGAGTCTTAGACTCGGAGTATGCCAAACATATGTCCCACATCATATAAGTTAACGACAACAAGTTAACTTTGTACTTCCCACGGAAAATGCTGACTTGGTGTCTGGGCAATGACATCAGGTATCCGTCGCAGCAAACAATTTAATTCTCAGAATCAATGACACCAAGTATCTGTCGCAGCAAACAATTTAATTCGCAGAATTAAATAAATTATGAAGCTATGCAACGTAAGCATTAAGTAGGTATTTAAGTTCTAGTTTTTAAGAGTAATTTGTTCAGTAAGTTTTAGAAGGCAGAATCGCTGCCGGATTGAAAATTGAAATAAAATAAAGAATAAAAAAACAAAAAAAATAAAAATATTTTTTTTAATGAAAATTTAACCGCAATAATTTAACTGGCGCCCGAGCAGGGACCATTGTGATTGTGTCACGTGAATTTTTTTTTTTACAAAAGCCCTTAAGTAGTGCAAAAAAGAAAAATCGCGTAAAATTGTCCCTAAGCGGTACAGACAAAATAAAAAAAAAAAAAAAAAAACACAACACAGTGGTTACCAAAAATTGTGACAATATATATACAGGTGAATTACCTTACATTAAGTGATCCTAAGTCCCTAAGTGGTACGAGATTGAAGAACAATTTTTTTTACTTAAAAGTCCCTAAGTGGAACAAAAACTAAAGTGAAAGGAAAAAAACATTTAAAAATCCCTTTAAAATTGTGACAATTTAAAAAAGAAAAAAACAAGTGAAAAAAAAATAAACTGTTGCAGAAATAGACAGTTTTAAATCAAAGTGGAGATACCATAAGTGTTGGAGAATTGGAAAAAGGGCCCCTAAGTAGCAGAACAGCAAAAAGGACGTAGTTGAACTACACGCCGCTCCACAAACATGCGTATCATCTTTTTATTGTAAGAATTTTAAATATTTACGTATCTTAAGATTATTGATTTAAAAAAAAAAAAAAAAAAAAAAAAAAAAAAATTAAAATATTCTAAACAAATTTGAATTTCATATTAAGAAAAATTAAGACATCAATGGTTAAGAATATTATGAAAACATTTAATTAATTTATGAGAAACAATTTAGAATTATTTCTTAGGTCATAAAAATTTCATTTTCCTACCGTACTATTTTAAGAAATATAAAAAAAATATATATAATAATAAATATTTGCGAACATAAGTGAAATCAATGAATGCCTTGCAACGTTATTTAAAAAATATTTTAAATACAAACCTAAACGTAAAGAAAAAAAAATTTAAAATCAATCTAATAGATAATTAAAACCTTATTTAACACATAAAATATTTAGAAAATAATAATTAGGTGTAAAATCTTAAAAGAAACAAATAACCATGTCGAATCCACAAAATCTTGCTAGACCAGCCATTGTCCCCCAACCAGCCGTTGTTCCTCCAGCGCAACAGTACAATAGCATAAATCGTGTCGAACTACAGAACTTAGTTACCACCATGGTAGCCCAAGCCCTCCAAACGGATGGTAGGCGCATTGTTCATTCAATAATGAACCCCAACTCTGATCAGTTCGCAGGAGTTGATCAAATTATCAACCCAGATCAACAAGGAAATATTTCAGACCTTGACAAAATACCTGATGTTGTCAGAAGCTTGAGAGAGTTTTCTGGACAACCAGGCGAATTCAGTTCCTGGCGCAAAAGCGTCGAAAGAATACTTAGAATCTATGATTCTACAAGAGGCTCTCCAAAATATTTCGGTATCATAAACGTGATCCGAAATAAAATTGTTGGACACGCAGACCATGTTCTCGAGTCCTACAATACACCCCTGAACTGGGAAAATATTTCCAGATGCCTCACGCTCCATTACGCAGATAAGCGTGACCTGGGAACTTTAGAGTACCAATTAACTTCGTTAGTACAGGGTAACTCTACTATACAGGACTTCTACCAAGAAGTCTATACTCATCTTTCGTTGATTCTCAACAAAATTTCCTCTATGGAAATGGGAGCAGAAGCTTTGAACATGTTAATGCATGCTTATAGAGACAAAGCCCTTGACACCTTCATAAGGGGTCTTAAAGGCGATCTACCTAGGCTTCTCGGCATCCGAGAACCTTCCGACTTACCCCAAGCATTACATTTATGCTTAAAATTAGAAAATCAAAATTATCGTGCTCAGTGTGCAATAGCATCAAATAATAATACAAAGAGAATCCATAATTCAATGCCCCCAGAACTTCCTCCCAGAAGAACACATAATAATAATTCCTTACACAATCGACAAATCCCATTCTATCCACAGCTTGCCAACTTTGCACATGTCCCTCGTCCTGTAATGAATTATAACAATCGACCAATCCCATTCAATAATAACGGTCCTAGACAAACACCCTTCCAAAGCAATCCTTTCCAACATCGACCCTCTAATCAAGCTCAAAGAAACAACATTAGACCACCACCAAGGCCACAACCAAGGCAGGACCAAATGGAAACATCAACTATTGGAACAGCTAGAGTGAATTACGTCAATAGACCGCAGTACCAACAACAACAGAGAAACTGGCCACCAGCACCGAAAAGAGCGAACCATCAACCACAACAACCTAATTACCCTAACAAGTTACAAAGAAATTTCCATTTAAACACCTCATCCCATGAAAACCCTTCAACACAGGAATCAGAATTAGAACAATATTACGCTGCACCGTATGTAGACGATCATCAATATGAACAAAGTTTTAGCAATTACATAGAGCCTTTAACCCAGGAAAAAGTAGAAGAAAATGTTACTGAGGTAATATCTGAACTTAGTGACATACATTTTTTAGATTAGCAAGCTCTTCGTTGCCATATATCGAAGTCAAAACAGACGGTGGCGAAGTGCTAAAAATTTTAATTGATACAGGATCCAACAAAAATTATATTCAGCCGTCACTAATAAAAAACCCTATCCCTAATGACAAAAAATTCTATGCCAACTCCATTGGAGGAAACATAGAAATAACTCACCACACTTTCGTGAACTTATTCGGTTTAAAAGACCTAAAAATTAAATTCTTTTTGATGCCGCACCTAAAATCTTTCCAAGGCATTCTCGGAAATGATAGTTTGAAAGAACTATCAGCTGTAATCTACGCGCGACATGACTATATGACTATTAAAGACAATATAAAAGTACGGATTAAGCAACTCGCTGCACAAGCTGTAAATACTGTATCCTTGAGAACAGAACACATGACAACGGAACAAAAAGACCAAATTAAGAAACTTGCTAGAAAATACTTTAAATTATTCGATGACCCAGACGAAAAACTAACTTATACGACCGTTGTTAAAGGTGAGATTCGAACCTCATCGGATTCACCTGTTTACACAAAATGTTATCCATATCCAATGGCTCTCAAAGACGAAGTAGAGAGTCAAATCCAAAAACTCATTAATGATGGCATAATAAGACCTTCAAGATCACCGTACAATTCACCTGTGTGGATTGTCCCAAAAAAATCTGATGCCTCTGGCGAAAAAAAGTATCGTTTGGTGATTGACTATCGCAAGCTAAATACCATCACTATTGCTGACCGGTACCCCATTCCGGAAATAAATGAAGTGCTCGCACAATTAGGTCAAAACAAATTTTTCTCTGTTATTGACCTCAAGAGTGGTTTCCACCAAATTCCACTTAAAGAAAAGGATATTGAAAAAACGGCCTTCTCGGTGAATAATGGGAAGTATGAATTCACCCGGCTTCCTTTTGGGCTGAAAAACGCCCCCTCCATTTTTCAAAGGGCACTTGACGATATACTGAGAGAGCAAATAGGAAAAATTTGCTTTGTGTATATCGATGACATAATTATATTCAGCAAAGACGAGGATACACATTTAAACAATATCGAAACAATTTTCAGAACCTTAGAAGCTGCAAACATGAAGGTTCAGCTCGACAAATGCGATTTCTTTAAAGAAGAAGTCGAATTTCTTGGATTCATAATTTCTTCAAATGGCATCAAAACTAACCCTGAAAAGGTTAGAGCGGTACTTCAATTCCCATACCCTAAAACGCTCAAAGATCTACGATCTTTTCTTGGCCTGTCAGGCTATTACCGCCGTTTTGTTAAGGATTATGCTAAATTAGCGAAACCCTTAACAATCCTCTTAAGAGGGGAAGACGGACGATTGTCCAAAAACCTCTCTAGCAAAAAACTAATTCATTTAAACGAAGAAGCAATAGAAGCCTTCAATAAAATTAAGAATTCTCTAGCATCAGAAGACACTATACTAACCTACCCCGATTACAGAAAAGAATTCGAACTTACAACCGACGCTTCGAATTACGCCATCGGAGCAGTCTTATCACAGGAAGACAAGCCAATAATGTTTATTTCTAGGACATTAAGTAAGGCCGAAGAAAATTATGCCGCAAACGAAAAAGAAATGCTGGCTATAATTTGGGCTCTTAACGCCTTCAGGAATTACTTATATGGTTCAGCAAGAGTCAAAATATTAACCGACCACCAACCTCTTACCTATGCTTTAAGTAGCAAAAACAACAATTCGAAAATGAAACGCTGGAAAGCAGCATTAGAAGAATACAACTACGAAATCAAATATAAGCCTGGTAAGGCGAACGTAGTTGCTGATGCACTTTCAAGACCACCTATTCACACTCAAACTAATCCTCTTATAGCATCTCCCTCTCAAACTAATTCCCTAATAGCATCCTCTTCTCACATTAATTCTCTCACAGCATCCCAACATAGTGACGAAAGTTCATCCCATGAACTTATTCCGACAGTAGAATTACCAATCAACATTTTCAAAAATCAACTCATTTTACTTATAGGCGAAAAAGACAATTTCCAACTCCAGTATCCCTTTCCGAATTTCCGTAGACTTACTTTTACTCAACCCATATACACTAAAGAAAATATTATTTCCATATTTAAACGGTACCTGATCCCTTCTATAATAAACGGATTAATGACTAACGAACAAACCATGGGCATTATCCAGAATATATATCTACTTCACTTCAAAAACTACAGAATCCGCTACACGCAAACAAAAGTGACTGATATAAGCAATCAAACTGAACAAGAAGAACACATCCTAAAAATCCATAACAGAGCACACAGAAACGCACGCGAAAATAAAGCTCAACTACTTCAAAATTACTATTTCCCCCAAATTAATTCGAAAATCAATAAAATAGTTAAACAATGCCGTATATGTCGAGAGCACAAATACGATAGACACCCACAAAAACCCGAACTCAAACCAACACCTATTCCTCAATACCCAGGCCATATCTTACATTTAGATATTTATTCAACTGAAGGACATCTTGTTCTCACTGCGTTGGATAAATTTTCCAAATACGCTCAAACCAAAATTATAAAGTCCAGAGCCGTATCAGATATAGTAGAACCTTTGAGACAACTCTTATTCGCTTTCGGAGTTCCAAAACTCGTTGTATTTGACAACGAGAAATCATTTAGTGCATTCTCTATCTGTTTCTTATTGCAAGATCAATTAGGAATAGAAATCTTCAAAACACCTCCATATTCTAGTACAATTAATGGGCAAGTGGAGCGATTTCACTCCACGCTTTCAGAAATAATGCGTTGCCTTAAAACGGAAAAAATTCACAACACCTTCCTTGAATTATTGGACAGAGCAGTGTATGAATACAATTGCTCAATTCATTCAACAATAGGTCAAAAACCCATTGAGGTATTTTTCGGTAGAAACGTTAGTACTGATCCAGAACAGTTCGAAAAAGCAAGGAAAGAAAATATAATCAAATTACAAGAAAAACAGAATAGCGATCTGAAATATCACAACAAAAAAAGACACCCTATAAAAGATTATAAACCCGGTGACGTTATCTACACTAAAATAAACAAAAGAATAGGTTCCAAGTTAACACCCCGCTTTAAACAAGAGATTGTAAAAGAAAACAAAACAAAAACAGTAATAACACAATCTGGCAAAGTAATTCACAAAGCAAACATTAAAACCTAAAGTCAATTTTCTTATCTCCACAGGTATCTTACTTCTTTAATTCACGCAGATGTCAAAATCCTTGATTATTCTAATGCAGAAATAATCGTGCTTAGAAATGGAATTGCGAGAATCCAAACCGGAAACATTAAAAATAATCCATATCATAGAAATACCTCCCTATGAAGACTATATAGCAAAAACTTCATCCCTCCTATACGAACATATCCCACCTAAAAATGTGTTTTTTCCCATCCTGGAACACGAACTTAAACACACTAAGAACCTTATAAATAACATCAAAATAAACAGATCAAAAAGATCCTTAAACTTTATAGGTTCAGCCTGGAAATGGGTCGCGGGCAATCCCGACCACGACGATTATGAAGTAATGGTTAATAAGATAAATAATGTTTTAGATAATAATAATAATCAAGTTTTAATAAACAAGGCATACATTGAAAGAATAAATAAATTAACGAATGTAACAAATGAAATTCTAAATGAAATAAAAAAAGATAAAACCTTTGAAAATGAATTAGTCTTAAGTTTACTTTACAAAACGAAGTTAATAAAAGAAGAAATAATGTACTCAATAAATGCTATAGAATTAGGGAAAGAAAATATCGTAAGCTCTAACATATTGTCAAAATCAGAAATTGATATAATTATGAATAAAATTAATAAAGATAAAGTAAATGTACTATTTAAAAATATCGAAGAGGCATTAGAATTTGCCGAAGTCAAAGTTGCTATGAATGTTTCAACCTTGCTATATATTATTAGTATCCCAAGTACTGAAGATATAACTTATGAAAAATTAATTGTAAAACCATTAATAAAGAACAAAAAATACGTTAATAAAATTTTGCAAGAAAATATTTTAAAAAGAGATAATATTACGTTTGGAATCATAAATAAATGTAAGACAATAAATGAAATATCATTATGTAAGCAATCAAATATCATAGACTTAAGCAACTATAGATGTATAGTTAATCTATTAGAAAGTAAAAATGCAACATGTACCAAAACGAACAGCCACCATATCCCACAAATTGAAGAATTAACCCCAGGAACAATCCTCTTAAATAATTTTGACGGGAACATAAATTTCAACAACAATAGCCAAGCACTTAATGGAACATATCTCATCAGATTCTCTAATGTCACACTTAGTATAAAGAACATCCAATATACTGCAGAAGAAATATCTGAGATACACGCACTACCTCCAATGCTACACCAATTTTCCGATGATACAGAAATAGAAGAAATATTATCACTCCAGCTCATGAAAGAACTTCATATTAATAATACGAGACACATCAACAAGATTCAAGTTGAAAAAGAAGTCCATCAATGGGTCAACTATTTTATCTTTATATTCATATTTTCCACCATACTGATTATGAAGATAACAAATCTGAAAAACAAAAAGAAACCTGAAACCAAGATAACATTTATTCCTCCAGAGTCAAAATTGACCTATCCCAAAATCACGGAACATCGCAGCATCTATAATCTTCCATATTTTTGAAGAAATACGAGGACGTCTTTATTTAAGAGGGGAAGAGTTAACGACAACAAGTTAACTTTGTACTTCCCACGGAAAATGCTGACTTGGTGTCTGGGCAATGACATCAGGTATCCGTCGCAGCAAACAATTTAATTCTCAGAATCAATGACACCAAGTATCTGTCGCAGCAAACAATTTAATTCGCAGAATTAAATAAATTATGAAGCTATGCAACGTAAGCATTAAGTAGGTATTTAAGTTCTAGTTTTTAAGAGTAATTTGTTCAGTAAGTTTTAGAAGGCAGAATCGCTGCCGGATTGAAAATTGAAATAAAATAAAGAATAAAAAAACAAAAAAAATAAAAATATTTTTTTTAATGAAAATTTAACCGCAATAATTTAACTTATACAACTACAATTTCGGAGACGCTCATACGAACTAGATCTACTACAAAAGAATATCGCACAACAACAACTCGAAGAAACTCTCGTTCATTAAAAAACACTGATACTCATCAGTTCGTTCTCAGTTATTTTGCCGTATCTTGTATAGGCTTGATCTTTATATATTTCATCTGGAGGGTCATAAGAAGCCGCATTTATCGTCCGAAGAACCCCCCGATCCCAGCTCCACGAAGTCACGAAGCCTTCACCTTACAACTTTGAACAATAGTTCAAGGCGGGGTGTATGTTAATACCTAGCACAATTTCCTACACAACTATACACATTTCAAAACAATCTAATACTCAGCACAATTTCCTACACAACTGACCTACTCGTATCACAATTCATAAACACTATACACATTTCAAAACAATCTATACACATTTCACACTTACTTACCTACCTTAAGTAGGTCACAATTCAAGTCACAATAAAAACCTAAAATTCATTTCTTTTACATTGTGCAGAATGTGCATATTTCTTTGTTAATAATTTTTTGTTTACACATTGTGCGGTGTGTGCACATAATGTTTTTATTTTTGATCAAGTCAATGACACATTGTGCACACGCTGCATATTATAGAATTAGGCAATAAAATTGATTTATTGAACCTTATATTGACTTTGTTAAATTGTAGAATAAGCTATGTGTTGATTATTGAACTTCTATTGATTTTTGTTAATAAGCTATTTTTTAGTATTTAAGACGATTATGTGAAGAAATAAAATTACTTTCTGTTTAACCACCAAATATTGAGTGTTTCTTAAATTATTGCAACTTCCCCCCACCAGAGGTAAGGGGTTGCATTAGTCGAAAGTCAATAGAACATTTCTAATCAAACAAAAGAACCAATCAACGATCCCAAACGCGTCAAAAAAGAGATCTTCTGGTTCATGCCCTAGAAGCATCTCACGTCGTCAAGGTGATACCACTTTGGTCGACACGTACTTAATCGTACAGACTGAGATAAAGCTTTCTGCATACAACCCATTGATTGAAGCGGAGGATAGGTGCGCTCAACGGTTTCTTTGGCGTGATGGAGATGATACTAGACAGCCAGACGTGTATTAAATGTTGGTGATGACCTTCGGAGCTGCCTGCTCACCTTGCACAGCTGAGAACGTGAAAACTATGAATGCTCGGGAGCATCGAAGTAACGATTCAATCGCCATTAAATCCATCCTGGACTTCCACTACGTGGATGACTTCGTGGATAGTTTTCAGTCGATTAAAAAAGCTGTCGACATTTCCCGACAAGTACAAGACATACATAAAGATGTTGGGTTTCAACTAACGATCTTTAGTTCAAATTTTAAAGAGGTTCTTCAAGCATTAGAAGGTAGAAATGTTCCATTAGTAGTGGACAGCAAAAGCGGTCTGTACACTGAAAAAATACCTGGCATGTACTGTCAACCAGTTAGTGATGAGTTTTGTTATCAGCTTAAGTTCCATCATGTTGAAAAAGATGTCATCGCTGGAGAAAGGATTCCAACCAAAAGAGAGCTTTTAAGTATCGCTATGTCGATGTTAGACCCCTTAGAGTTTTTGAATCATTTTACAATCAACGTAACACGTATGGCGACAAAACGTGCGATGGGATGAAGTATTACCAAACGAAGTGGAGACAGCATGGACTAATTGGTTGCTATTACTACCAACTGTCGTTCATTTTTAAAGTTCCACGTTTTTACTTTAAAAGTGCACTGCCAAGGTACAACTTCATGTTTTTGTTGATTCCAGCGAAGACGCATTCGCCGCAGTAGCATAATTGGAAAACCGAAAATTACAAAGGTGAAGTGGCCACTTCACTCGTGTGCTCTAAAACGAAATTCGCCCCTCTTAAATCACTGACGATACCTCGTGTTGAATTGCAAGCAACCGTCTTAAGAGCGAGAGTGATGAAAACTTTGATGGAAGAACATTCTTTCAAAATATGTCGGGCTGTTCTTTGGAGTGATTTTACAACCGTCCTCAACTGGATTGCAAGTGAACATCGATGTTATAAACTATTTTTTGCACATAGGATTGCCGAAATTGTAAACACTACTGATCCGTCCAATTGGAGGTGGGTACCCACTACCCACTCGCAAAAACCCTGCCGATCATGCTACAAGAACTACATATGTCGTAAACTTTGAATCTCGATGGTTAACTGGTCCGAACTTCTTGTTAAAAGGAGAAGAATAGTGGCCAAGAAAATCACCACCTTCTCCTATCGAAGACGTAGAAGAAGAACTGCGTCCAAAATTGTCATTGGTTATCGTGAGCAGGGTTCGAACCTCAGTCATGAAATTTCGGAGCAAATTTGAAAAAAAAGTGGAGCGAATGTAAGATTAGAAAATTTGTCTGTGTGGAAAAAGTGGAGCAAATCTCGAAAAATCGGAGCGAAAGTGGAGCGAATGTAAGATTAGAAAATTTGTCTGTGTGGAAAAAGTGGAGCAAATCTCGAAAAATCGGAGCGAACGGAGCAAAGTTTTAAACCTGATCGTGAGTAATCAGTTCATTGAATTTAGTCGCTTTTCTTCTATTTCCATTCTGATAAGAATAATTGCCTGAGTACTTCGTTTTATTAACTGCTGCCGAAAACGTATTGATAAATGATAATGAAAAACGATCTACTGATCTCTTTTTGGCTGAGCTGGAAGCTGGAGAGACCGTGTTGTGTCGTCAAGCCCAAAGGAATTCATTTGCGACAGAATTAAAGCAAACAGCTTGTAATCAGCCTTTGCAAAGGGGAAGTCCCTTGCACAAACTTTCGCCTTACGTCGATAATGACGGACTACTTCGTGTCTGCGGCAGGCTTGATTCAGCGAGTTGTTTGAAATATGCCGCAAAACGCCCAAAAATCTTGCCTTCTGCTCACGCTTTTATGAAGCTAGTTGTAAATGAGCAGCATCACAAAATGAAGCACCAAAATACTGAAGCAACAATTTGTGAGATCCGTCAAAAGTATTGGATACCTCAACTACGACAAACCTTACGCAAAGTAATTTCAAATTGCTTAATTTGCAAAATTGCAAGAGTTAAGTTCCACCGTTGATGGGCTCTCTGCCGGAGGACAGACGTACACCCTTTGTTCGACCCTTTTCTTATACGAGTCTAGACTACTTTGGTCCTATTACCGTCACGATTGGCCGCGCACAGTGGTGCTTTTGCGAAAATAAATGCAAAAAATGAAACTTGGAGCATGAATTTGTTTCTTTTATTTTTTCATAGATATATAACTGTTCTATGTTTTCCCAAAAATTTGAGAAATTTATATCAAGGAATTTGCCAGATACAGCCCTCTAAAGTTTGAAATTTATGTAATTTCTTGCATTAACTTTTTTTTCATGAATAGTACTATTTTAATAACTGTCTGTAAAAACAAAATTTCTTTCATAAATAATATGCTATTGAGCTTTCAAAATAAGCTACGTCTAGTGGCTATTATTTTTGGAAAGCTATAATATACAGGGTGTCCCACAGTCACCGCCCCAAATGAAAACCATAGATTCCTGATGTCATTTTAAACCCTTTCAGAATTAGGACTTCACACAAAGTGGGGTTATGATGGTTCATCTGGTCAGAGCGATTATATGCAGACATTTTCTACTGGCAACTAAGAACCATCGTGTTGCAATATTTTTTTCCGAGTTTTATGACGAATTATTATGATGATTAGGATGACGAGATTACTTTAAAACCGCGACTTGGATTTATACGGATCCACTTTTAATTAACACAAGAAAACAACGAACGAATTAATTATTATTAAATTGTGCAACCGGCACACGCGAGAGATAAGATCGGATTGACGAAATGTCAAAACGATCAACGATATGAGAGAGATTAGAGATTACAAAATATTGCAACAACAACTGCGATGGGTAACGACGCAGCTAACCGGCTAGTCAGCTGGGGGTGGGTTCGACGAATTAAATTGATAATAAAAAAAAGTAAACAATTCAGATTGAATATAAAAAGAGAATTTGGGTGTTATAAAAAAGGTAATTAAGTAGATGCAAGTACTGGGGCGTACTTACGTTATAGGGTGGGCGCCAGGAAACTATTTATGGTCGTTTGCCTTAACCGGGATGCTGTAAGTTATTCTTCAAAGAAATGAAGCAAACACAGATTTATATTCCCAATGGGAAGGAGAATATTTTTATTTAAAAAGTATCCAGGAAACCGTGGCTTACGCCTGGATTAAAACCTGGATTTTTTTTCAAATACAAAATAGAATACAAATAGGATTTTAATTGGATGAAACCAATTAAAAAAAAATAAATGAAATTATTGAAGAATAAAATGAAATTGAAATTATATAAAATTAAAGAAAGAAAATTTTGAAAACGTAGACCGCTAGAATGGACCGCTATCACTCGGTCCCGAAATAAAACAGAAAATTTAGAACTACGGTAAAGGGGGGGGGGGGGGTCGCGAGTCTCACAATCTTGAGATTATTATAACCGAACCAAGGGCCAACCGAATCTATATTTCACAACACTTTTAACAAACGAATAAAACTCAAAAAAACTAGCACTCTACTTATCTTTTTAAATTCCTGTTTCCTTTTCCTTCCTGCTTCTTTCCTCTCAGATTTCAATCGCCCCGTCCTGGCGATTTAAACTCTCTCCAGAAATCACTAACTCCTTTTTCGAATCCTTTAAACTTTCTTTTTCACAACGCTTTTCTATTTTTCTCAAAAACTATTTTTTTTTCTTCTTCAACGTTTTATTCTTCCTTTTTCCTTTCTCTCAAGTTTTCAAATTTTTCAATTGCCTATCGGCTTTGCTGGTCAACCAAGAATTAGTTCAACCATTTAGCCTTTCTTTCGCCTTGGCCTCCTCGTTCACCCACACATTCACACACTCATTCAAAAGCTTTCGTGGAACTCGGTTACGGTACCACTCCGATGTTGAGTTCCAACGAAACTCTCATTCACCCACACAATCGATGAATTCCCCAAGTTGTTGGTGCTGTCCCAAAACTTAGCGAATCCAAGGCCGTACCCTACCATATTTTCAATAACTATTCTTGAGAAAAATAAAAGAAATAATAAAAAGTTGAAGATAACTTTTCTGAGCATTCTCTCAGTTACTCTACTAAATTTTACTATTTTCAACTAATTTGAAAAAGGAGCCTAGTATTTAATCTTTAAACAATTCTGAGGAACCGAAGGAGGAAGGCAAATATTCACATTAAACTACCTAACACGTAATCTACTATTCGGTGGACCTTTGTGCAGATTTGGTGGGATAGGGAAGAGCGTTTAGCGTTCCATTCTTTTATGCTGGTCTGTTCTTTAAGTTAAGTTTAAAGAAAGAATTTTAGGATGGGCTCAAAGCCGTGTTCAAAATATAAGTTAAGATATGTTGTTGTGTGTTGTGTTGTTATCATATCCACTTTGAGTGTAAGTGTATGTTTCGTGTTTTTGTTGTCTTCCAATATGTTATAGCCTCGTTCTCTGAATAGATGGCGTGTGAGTCTCCAGCCCATCCGCTGGCTTAACACGATCGAATTATCGGGTACCTATTTTGTCGTCCTCTCTGAGCTACTCTCAAGCTCCATGAGGACAACGGACTCAAAATGTGGGTCGAGAAATGGGAATGGTTGGGATGGAGGGGAAAACAGATATTGAGAGTGAGACTATGACTAAACAACATAGTCGAAGAAGGTTTGAAGAACCAAGATTAAGAATGGTTTTTGTTGCGGTAAATCTTACCGTAACAATCGGATTCTCATATTTTCATGACATCGATTGTTCCTTTGAAAATGACGTAACTACTGGAGAAAACAATATAACATGGATAAATCCCCGTCTGTTTTCAACGAAAAATCCTCTCTTGTTATGACAAGCTAGACGTACAAAGTCTCATAGTGCAATTTCTATTTAAGTTTTGTATACACTTTAAATTAAATAAACGCATAAAAGCGAAACTAACTTAGTTATAAGCAGTCGATAAATTGAATTTGCGTTGAAAAATCCTTCAAATCCACTTTTTTTTTTTTCAATTCGTTTATTAAATTCCAATCGCCGCCGCCTGTATTGTTGCAAAATGTCAAAGACTCCACAACCAACAAAAAAGCACACAACACGTGGTGCAGGAACTTTGCAACAACACACAAGCGCAACAACAACCGAAACCGGCGATGAAAACAAATTATTGGAATCCAAAATCGAGAAATACATTAAGGGATTAAGAGAGTTAATTCTAAGTAAAAATCGTAAGTTAACCGAGAAACTTGACAAAATAGAAAACGATTTTGTACAACGTTTCGCAATGGCTGAACAAACTCTGGCAGACCTGACCAAAAAAGTCGAAAGGCTTGAGATGACACCTGAACCACCTGTGGTAGCAGCACCGAACACTTCTTTACTTGCCCAACGTATCGATGATCTGGAACGGGGAAATATGTCCGCTGATGCTGTTCTTCTTGGTATACCTAAGCAGGACGACGAAGATTTGCACGATTTGTTTGACAAATTATGTCGGTCTCTTAATTGTACACCAACACCTGTGCCTGTAAACATTTTTCGTGTAAAACCCAAGGAAACACAAGCCGATACAGCGATAATAATCAAATTTAAGACAGCTTCTAAGAAAAATTATCAGCTCGGATCAATCCATAAACGTTGGATAACAACAAAAACAACTACATGCCTCCGCGACGTTGATTAACTTCTGATAGCCGAATTTATGTCAACTAAAGCTTAACATCATACAATCATATGATTCTCCGAAAAGCTCTTCATCTGAAGCGAACGAAAAAGCTTTCCAGTGTCTACACTCGAAATGGGAAAGTATACGTAAGAAGATCGGGTGCATGTGCAGCAGACAAGCCGCTTTTAATACAATCAATCGAAAGCTTAATTTTAATTGCCGATGAAATGAATGAAGATGACAATGAAGTTGAATAGTAAGCAGCGCCTTCTTGACACTTTTTTAACTTTCTTTATTTATTACTTTTTCTTCTATTTCTTTGATTTAATTTTTTGCTTTTTTAATAATTTTGTAAATTGTAACATTGTTTAACTTTTTCTTTTTCTTTTGCCATGTATCTGAATTTTGTCTCTGTTGTTGGTGCGGGGGTTTTCTTTTGAACATTATTTATATAATCTACTCGTGTTTAATATTTTATTTGATTTAATTTTTTGCTTTTTTAATAATTTTGTAAATTGTAACATTGTTTAACTTTTTCTTTTTCTTTTGCCATGTATCTGAATTTTGTCTCTGTTGTTGGTGCGGGGGTTTTCTTTTGAACATTATTTATATAATCTACTCGTGTTTAATATTTTATGAAAATGACTAATCTTATCACAAATGGTAATTATCCTCTGGCTTATGACGGATGCGACAAATTGCGAATTATGCTGGAAGTTCTGAGCAAACAATGTAGCGGGCTGAAAGTCTGCCACATAAATGCTCAAAGCTTACATTCGAAGATAGATGAATTCAGAGATGTGTTTGTAGCGTCAAATATTGATGTTATTTGTGTTTCGGAAACTTGGTTTCAAAATGAAGTACGAGTACAAGATGTTGTTTACAATTTATCGGGTTATAAATTGTTACGCGCTGACAGATTTAATCGTGTAGGTGGTGGTACGGCAATTTATATTCGTGACAATATACATTTAAAATTAAATCGAATGCATCTTCATCGATTGAATACTGTTTTATAGAAATTCTTAATGGACCTAGTAATTGTTTGCTTGGAGTTGTTTACCGCCCTAACAAGTATGTCGACTTTTCCGAACTTTATCTAGAACTTGAACTGTATTCGTCCCTTTACTTTGAAGTTATTGTATGTGGTGATTTCAACTGCAACTTACTTGAGAAGGATACATCGAAATGTTTTCTTAATAAAATAAAAGCTCTCGGCTTATATCCAGTAAACTGTACTAATCCAACACATTTCTCAGCAACCTCATCTACATTACTAGATTTATTTCTTGTCAATAATACCGACAACATATTGCTTTACTCTCAACTTGAGGCACCTGCATTTTCAAACCATGATTTACTGTTCGCAACCTTCAAAACTACTCCCCAAGTTAAAGCTTCTTTTTATAAATATAGAGACTTTAGGGCTGTCAAACCAAACGACCTTGAAAATAGTATTCGTCAGATAAACTGGCAAGAAATTTATACTTTTGTTTCAACTGACGATCAAGTTAACTTCCTTCAAAGCTCAGTAACTCAACTTTTTAACCAACATATACCACTGAAAACAAAATTTATAAGGAACGATAGGAAACCATGGTGTACGATAGACATTTTAAACTCCATAAAACAACGCGACCAGGCATACATGAGGTGGAAGCGTTTTCGTCTTCCAGAAATGCTCTCCATTTTTCGGACATTGAGAAATGATGTGTGTAAAAAAGTCAGACAAGCAAAGTGTAGACTATATTGAAAGCGTTTAGACAAAAACCTTGCACTGAAAACTTTGTGGCATAATATTGCTCTTCGGATGTATGCCCCAATTATCTTAATGAAGAATTTGCAAAAATTCAAAACAATAATCTAAATGCTCCGCTGAACGAAACGTTGCCGGTTGTTGACCCGACAGAATTGAATGAAGGCTATCGGGTTGTTGACCCCGATAGAGAACATTCTTTTCAATTCCAAAGAGTAGATGATGAAGATGTTCTTAGTGCTGTGCTTGAAGTAAAATCTTCGGCCACTGGCTTTGATGAAATTCACCCACACTTCATTAAAATGATCTTACCTCATATTCTCCCTTCTCTTACATATATATTTAGTACAATAATTATGACATCCTCATTTCCGTCTCCTTGGAAAATTGCTAAGGTTATACCAGTTCTTAAAAAGCCTGCTTCACGTCTGGCACAGCAAGAGTTTAGACCGATATTGATTTTGTCATATTTGTCTAAGGTATTGGAAAAAATTCTTCACAAACAAATATCCGCTTTTCTAAAGACATACATATAAACTTCTTACAATCTGGTTTTAGGAAAAGCCACAGTTGTATCACCGCTACTTTGAAGGTTTCAGAAGATATCAGAAATGCCATGGACAGTGATCTAGTATCATTTCTAGTGCTATTAGATTTCTCAAAAGCATTCGATACTGTTAATCACGGAAGACTCGTACACAAATTGAAACATCAGTTCCGATTTTCAGAGAATGCTGCTCAATTGATTCTCTCCTATCTAAGTGATCGAAGCCAAGCTAATGTTGTTGGTGAAAATACATCTCGTCCATTAAATCTCTTCTCGGGAGTTCCACAGGGATCGATTCTTGGTCCTCTGTTGTTCACAATTTTTATTAATGACCTGCCACTCCAATTCAATACTCATCAATAGACTTGTATGCGGACGATGCTCAATTTTGATTAAGTTGCAAGCTAGGTATGATTGAAGATGGGACTCATAAATTGAATTCCGATCTCAAGAGAATTTTAAATTGGTCCAACAGACCAATAAATCCAGGAAAGTCAAAATCTTTAATAATTTATAAAAACAAACTTGATCAAAGCTACTTTCCTACATTGTATCTCGGAAACGGAAAACTTGAGTATGTCGATAAAGCAAAAAATTTAGGTATTGTTTTTAATTAATTTAATTTAATTCCACGTTGAAGATCATATTCAAACAATTATTGGAAAAACTTATGGATCACTGCGCAGTCTTTCCCTATCGAAACATTATACTCCTCAAAACATTCGGCTAAGCTTAGCAAAACCTTGATTCTTCCTTTAATAACTTTGGATGCCAAATCTTTACCAGCCATAGCTCAGAAACAAAAAGAAACCTGTCAGTGCACTTCAATAATATAACTAGATATGTATACAACCTCCAACGATACGACCATATATCAAATTATTCAAGTAAGATTCTTGGCTGTCCCCTTTACACATATCTTAAATATTTGTCCCTTAAAACACTGAATAATATAATGAACAAAGAACCTTCATACCTTTTTGAAAAAATAAAGTTTGCAAACTCGTCCCGTTCTTTTACATTGTTGCAACCAAGATTTAGTTGCCGGAACTCCGAACGTCAATTTTTCGTTTATGTTGTAAGGCAGTGGAACAATTTACCCGCATCCATCAGAAGACTTCGCGGCACCAAGCAGTTTGAGGCGGTTTTATTCAGATTTTTGGCAGTTAGTTAAGATAAAGGTTATAATGTTGAAAAGTAAATTAATTAAATATACATGAGACAAATATGTATATCTAGTTTGTCGTTTTGATTTTATTAAATATTTACTTAATGTATATTGAATTAAAATTAAAATTATAATTTAAATAAACTATTTGTAACTTTTACTGTCAATTATTGTTGGCTTTGTAGCCCATTGTAAAAGATTCTTAGAAACAAATAAATGAAAATAAATGAAATGAAATGAAATATTGCAGAGCTCAAAAATTTCAATATCAGAAGGAAACACTTGACATCATACGAGAAGAGAAAAACCGTGTGGAAAATGAAATTCAAGAACTGGAAGAGAGCTCAATCTCTATTGGAATACTGTTGCACTTTTTCTTAGTTAACCGCGAGGGGAAGGGTATTTAAATTATTTATTATTATTATTTTAATTTAAAAAAAAATCAAAAAGGAAACAAAACAAGAGGCGGCTGCGTAGCGACGACCGGTGACGTACGCAACGAATCGAACAACTCGCACTCAACCGAGTACGAACGCGACACAAAAAGAAAACAAAAAAGTGCAACTATACAGCTCGTTGACGAAGCTGTAACCACGGCTGCTCAGCTGGGCTGGGTTCTTGTGGAAGAACTTTTCTTTGAATTGATAAACTTGATCGATTTATTAATTCGATCAAGTTGAAACGCGAAAAATGTTTTATTGCCCGAACAGTGGGGTACGTTGCAATAAAAGTGGGCGCCAGTTTTTTTTTTTTTTTAAGAAACCGAAATAGAAAATTCCAAAACTACTTATGGTAATAAGTGAAGCGATTTTAAATGAAATGGCACAAAGGTTTAGTTTTAAATATATCTTTATTTGTTTTGGGAAACCGTGGGATTGAAGATCTCTGGATTAAAACCCAAAATGTTTTCAAAGTGAAATTTACTCAAGGAAGAAATTACAATTAAATTAACTAGAATTGGCGAGGCAACTAAAACAAAGAAAATGGGATCTTAACACCGGCGATTATAACACGACACGACTTTAAGACCATGGATTTTTATCTATATACAGTGATCCACAAAAGTCTGCGTACAAGGAAGATATTTTTAAAAAATTGCTGTTATTCACAAATGTAAAGTGAATTATTTAAAAAAAAAGGTATTTTTCATTAAAAGAAATTTACCACGTTTTTATTTTCAACAAAAAAAATAAAAAAACAATATTCGTATCACAAAAAATTAATAAAAACAAAATAAACCTCTGAAATTCTTCCACAAAAGTCTGCGTACAGGTGAATATTTCTTGCATTACACTCTCTTTAAGTATCGATAAATTTGTTTTTGCATAATATGATTGTTTGTTTATTTTTAATCGTTCTAAACGCGTATTGCAAATCATTGTCTTTGTTTTTTTTTTTTTTTGTTTTTAAAGCAAATAATGGCAAATAAAGAGTTAAGTTTGAGTGAGCGGCAGTTGATTTATTAATCTTTATGTTAAACAAAAAAAGTCGTATGGTGAAATAACAAAAATAACCTCAAGAGCTCGGTCAACGATACAGAGAACGGTAGATCGCTTTAGAAACGCAGGACGGATTAAATCGGAGACAAGATAAGGCCGACCATCGAAGCTCTCCGAAAGGCATAAGCGTGTGATCAAGGGAATGGTGGAGCAAGATCACTTTATAACGGCTAAGACGATAAGCACACGGCTTGAAATATATAACAACAATACAGTGCATCCAGAAACGGTAAGAAGAGCTATTGTTCAAGAGAGGTTTAAGCCACGCACACCCACGAAAAAACCATTGGTTAGTAAAATAAACAGAAAGAAACGGCTAGCATTTGCAAAAGAGTATGTTAACAAGCCTTCGGACTTCTGGCTTAAGGTTATATTCTCCGACGAATCAAAATGCAACATTTTTGGTTCTGACGGTCGTTTGAGGGTGTGGCGACGACAAAACGATGCTCTTAATCCCAGATGCACAATTAAGACTGTCAAGCACGGTGGTGGAGGTGTTATGGCTTGGGGCTGTATGGCGTCTTCAGGAGTCGGTAAGCTGGAAGTAATAGAAGGAACAATGGATCAATATGTATACATCGATTTCCTCAAAAGAAATTTAAAAACAAGTGCTGAAATTCTGGGTATATCCAATGACTATTACTTCTAGCAAGATAATGAACCCAAACATACCGCCCATAATCGCGCATGTGGCTGGCATATAACTCTCCCCACCTGCTACGAACCCAACCACAGAGTCCAGATATTAATCCTATCGAGCACTGCTGGGATAAATTAGAAAAAAAGATCCGAACCCACGATATCCGCAAAAAGGCGCAGTTAAAAGAAGCCTTGTTGCTTGAATGGAGTAAGATCAATAGTTCTTATACAGAAAAACTGGTAGGGTCAATGCAAAACCGTTTGAAAGAAGTTATAAGGCTAAAAGGGTATCCGACAAAATATTAACAGCGAAAGTAGTACAAAAAAATAATTATTTGTCTATATTAACTAACATTTTTTTAATTTCTGTTACAGCTGTACACAGACTTTTGTGGAAGAATTTCAGAGGTTTATTTTGTTGTTATTAATTTCTTCTTGTTATGAATAATTGTTTTAATTTTTTTTGTTGAAAATAAAAACCTTGTACATTTCTTTATTAAAAAATATTTTTTTTTTTAAACAAATCACTTTAAATTTGTGAATAACAGCAGTTTTAAAAAATATTACTTCCTTGTACGCAGACTTTTGTGGATCACTGTATATATATGTTTCAAAATTACGAACATATATTATATATACATATATCCAAGAACACAGAATCTACTTATCTGTTTTTCGTTTGCTTTTCCTCTCCTCTATCTCCTGTAACTCCTATTTTTCCACCTCGAATCCTGATCGATATTTCCTTTTTAATTATTAATTTTCCTCGAAATTAGAAATCTCCTCTTTCCTCGATTTTTGTTTCTCCTTCTCAATATTTCTCGAAAAAAACTAAAACTCTCCTATTCGCTTGGTAAGCTCTCTACAGAGTGCCTTCCATGCTAATCCCCATCTATTGTCTTCCTCCCTCGTTCATTCCAGTCACACACATTCATACAACACAAGCATCCGTTTTCGTGATTGTCGGTCACGGCATCACGGCTTCCTGGAAGCTTAACGCTCATCAGGAAAGCCACCGTTGTTGACTCTCCGCGAAACTTTACTTTCACACACGCAAACACGGTTTCAACAAGTTGTTGGATGAGTCTCCAAAATTTGCCGAAACATAATGGCCGAGTTCAGATCCCCTCCCAACTATTTTTGACTTTCGAGAAAAATTGAAAACGACAAAAAAAATCGAGAAAAGATCCTCACTAGGCATTATCCTATTATTTTACTTTAAAACGCGGGATTCGAAATGGAAAACTTGTTTTACTATTTTGGAGGTACGGAGTGAAGTATTTCTTCTTACTATAACTTTTCTAAACGCGATTTTGAAAACCTAAATTAGACGGTGTTAAAAACCCACTTTGTACATTATTAATTTACGTTAATTTACGTTAAAATTTATAATAGGCAAAACAAAGCAAAAGTATACTACGTTAATAATAATTAATATAAATACATAATAAAAAAATTAGTGATGAATATGTTGTTGTTACGTAAGGGTCCGCCTGACCTCATAGTTCTTCGGCTCATCCGCCGGCATTTTCGACCTCGTCGAAAGAACTCGTTCTCGATCTCGTACACCTGTATTTGTTGCTTTTGCAAAATAAAGGCTAGGTACACCTGTGGTTGATGAGACCATGGTTGCCCTCAACTTTGCCGATGTTTTGCCACCACAACGAAGGAAAAAGAAAACGGCCAAAGGCTGGTTTTTGTTGCGGTAAAATTTACCGTAACAAATCCCACCCTTACCTCCCAAGAAATGTGTTTACTTTTCAAGAAAAGGAAACTATTTCTTAAGGCTCAGCCAGGGGTAGACAACAACAACATAGGGTTACCATCATTACATTTGAAAAAGAAAAAAAAAGAAAAAAAAAATCATTAGTGTGGCACATTAATTAAAACAAAAATGACATTGAACAACCTAAAAATTACTACTACCAAAGGGACTTGACTCAACAATCAACAAACGGTTTTAAGTCTTTAACATGCCACGTTCCTCGCTCCTTCCCGTGATCGTCTATTAAGAGGTATGTCCAAGGTGACATCCTCTTACTGACCTTGAAAGGTCCTACGAATTTGGTCGCCAACTTCGCCGCGATATAATTTGCTGCATCGGACAGCGCGAAATTCCTACGCCAAACGAGATCACCCGGTTGATATTGCGCGTCCCTCCTACGTAAATTATAAGTCTTAGCAGTCTTCTTTCCTGTTGCTTTCAACTTCCTAGATATATCCTCTCTCAGTTTCCGAAACTGCCTATCAATTTCCATTCTATCTGGGTCCCTATCGCTATCCCTGATTCTTACATCATGGCCATTAGTTACCATGTTCCTACCGAAATTTGCGAAGTATGGCGACACACCTAAAACTTCATGTTGCAAATCCCAACTCCGCTGGTTTTCGGAGACGTACGCTCGGAGCGTAATCTTAATTATCTGATTTATCCGTTCCGCCGGATTTGCTTGCGGGTGATAATACGCCGTATAACTAAGTTGTGACCCGTACGTGTCGCTAAGCGTTTTCAGTTCCTTGCTACGGAACTGGGGACCGTTGTCACAGACGATCCACTTTGGAACCCCGAAAAGAAGAAACACGTTTTCTTCCAACTCCCGACATACCGCTTTCGCCGTTGCGGACCGTAACGCGAACAACAAGAGGAATTTTGTGAAATAGTCGACGACCGTTAAAATATATACGAATCCTCGCGACGATTTTGGTAATGGACTACCAAGTCCACGCAAATCATTTCCCACGGTTGGGAATTTCCTACTCGTTCGGTCATTAGACCAGCTGGTTTTTCATTCACCGGTTTCACGCTTTGGCAAACTTTACAATTCCTAACATATTTCGAAATCTCTCCTCTCATTTTGGGCCAGTAATATTTTTCTGCTACTCTAGCAAAAGTTTTCTTAACGCCCATGTGTCCTGAAAGGGGAGCATCATGGCACTCGTTAAGGATTCTTGTCCTATCACTTTTTCCTAACACTAACTTCCACTCCTCACTATTATCATGAACGACTAACCTAACATGTTTATAGAGCCGCCCATTCTCAACTCGCCAAGATGGGTATTCTAAAGGGCTCTTTTCTACCTGCGATTTCATTTTAATCACCCAAGGGTCCGAATCCGCCTCAGAGACACCAGCTACTTCTGGCACTCCTCGCGACAACATATCAGGAACGACATGTTCTTTGCCCTTTCTATGAATGATCTTGAAATCAAATTGTTGTAGCCGAATGGCCCAACGAGCTAATCTACCCTGCGGATCCTTAAGGTTACTAAGCCAGACCAGTGAGTGATGATCGGTTACGACTGTAAATCGAACACCTTCAAGATACGGCCGAAAATTTTCGATTGCCCAAAGGAAGCATTCTTCCCTCTGACAAAGGTTCCGATAATCTGCGAACGGCGATTAATCTCCTCCAACAAGAGATCATCGTAATTCGCAGGAAGGAACTCCGCTCTGAGTTCCTTGACGAGTTCCTGCCAATCCTCTAAATCTTCCCTAACCGTCCTAAACCAAATAAGGGCCCTACCAGATAAAAGCTCCGAAGCGGATTTGAAAAGGTGGTTTTCAGAAACATCGTTAGCCAAACGAAGTTCCTCCACTCTTTCCAGGAATGAATTTACTGATACTCCACTTGAGTCACCAGCAAACTTCACCCCCCACTTTCCTATCCGTTCGATGTAATTTTGCTGAACGACCATTTGTCCAGAAAAACCATCGACCCTATCATGCCTACGTTCTGACGGAACCCTAACCGAAATACTCCCTACTGCAGGACTACTGACACCACTCCTTGGTTCAGCTAACGTCCCTGTAGCAAGCCCTAACGCAGACCGCGAACTAACACCTAGGGTCTGACCAACTTGTGTCTGAAGTTGGGTTTGGATCTTAATCGGAGTCTTTTCCTTGGTCAACTCCTCTTCCCTATCACGATTCTCACTATCTCCAGTGAGATCTCCTAACAAACACAAAACCTTGTTCCGAAGTGAACTAACTTCATCTTCTTCATCTTCGGCCTCACAAGGTGTCCTAGCTAACCTGCCTATACACCATTCAATCTTTGTCACTATCTTAATGTACTCCGAAGACTTTGGATTTTTCGGAGGTACTTTAAGAAGGACCTTAATCTCCTCAATCTTTGCCTCTATTGCCTCTATTGCCTCAACATCCTCTTCATAAGTGAAGGGGTAAACTAGGCTAACCTCCATCGAGCTCCTCTTAACGAGTAACCTCGATGATCTCAATGCCTTTCGCATCTCCTCAACTGTCCCTACTTTTAAGCCCCTGACCTTCATCTCATAGGCCAGTTCGTCCTGCGCTAACCTACCAATATTCCTTTTTAACTACCAAACAAAAATCAAATAAGAACAAAAATTAAAATTAAAAAATATTTACAAAAAAAAAATTATTTAAAAAAAATCTACTTGGTTACCCTAAAACTAAAAATCTAATTTGTAAATTAATTTATTTTTATTGATTAAAAAAAAAAACAAATAATTAAAAAAGCACAAAACTATTTCCTATCAAATTCTAAATGAAATCAAAAAAAGTTTGGAATGTCACACCAATCCCCAACTCGAAATAACTTTACTCAAACTCTTTGAAAATTGCAAAATTAACTTGCACACTCGAAATAAAAACTATCACGCAAATAAAAAAATCACTCGAATAAAACTCAAAATAGCTAGCGCTAAAAACTCTCAAGTGATTTCAATGACACAAGAGAATTTATATCGCTGCACAAAAAAGAGAGAGAACAAAAAAAAAATGAACGAAAACAAAATGTCGGCGAAATAAAGAATTAATTAAGAAAAAACAATAAAAGAAATAAACCAAATCTAGCAAAACAAATCACCACACAATAAATATGTATGTAAAATAAAAAGAATAAAAAACAAGTTTACACCACACAGAAAAAGAAATACATGCGATTTAATTTTCTTGTTTTGTTGGTAAAATCCTCTGCTCAAAATAAACTCCTATGCTTTATATTATATTGCACGAACAAAAAAACTCGTAAGCTCCTTTGATCACCACTGTCACAATTTTCCCTATGCACTCTCTCGAACAAAATACGAGTACCTATAAAAAAAAACAAGAGGAATTAAAAGTTCTTGGAAAAAAAAAATTAATCAAAAAACAACACGATACTACCGAAAATTCTTCCACTTTCTTTGGCCCCACGTTGGGCGCCAATTTGTTGCACTTTTTCTTAGTTAACCGCGAGGGGAAGGGTATTTAAATTATTTATTATTATTATTTTAATTTAAAAAAAAATCAAAAAGGAAACAAAACAAGAGGCGGCTGCGTAGCGACGACCGGTGACGCACGCAACGAATCGAACAACTCGCACTCAACCGAGTACGAACGCGACACAAAAAGAAAACAAAAAAGTGCAACTATACAGCTCGTTGACGAAGCTGTAACCACGGCTGCTCAGCTGGGCTGGGTTCTTGTGGAAGAACTTTTCTTTGAATTGATAAACTTGATCGATTTATTAATTCGATCAGATTGAAACGCGAAAAATGTTTTATTGCCCGAACAGTGGGGTACGTTGCAATAAAAGTGGGCGCCAGTTTTTTTTTTTTTTAAGAAACCGAAATAGAAAATTCCAAAACTACTTATGGTAATAAGTGAAGCGATTTTAAATGAAATGGCACAAAGGTTTAGTTTTAAATATATCTTTATTTGTTTTGGGAAACCGTGGGATTGAAGATCTCTGGATTAAAACCCAAAATGTTTTCAAAGTGAAATTTACTCAAGGAAGAAATTACAATTAAATTAACTAGAATTGGCGAGGCAACTAAAACAAAGAAAATGGGATCTTAACACCGGCGATTATAACACGACACGACTTTAAGACAATGGATTTTTATCTATATATATATATGTTTCAAAATTACGAACATATATTATATATACATATATCCAAGAACACAGAATCTACTTATCTGTTTTTCGTTTGCTTTTCCTCTCCTCTATCTCCTGTAACTCCTATTTTTCCACCTCGAATCCTGATCGATATTTCCTTTTTAATTATTAATTTTCCTCGAAATTAGAAATCTCCTCTTTCCTCGATTTTTGTTTCTCCTTCTCAATATTTCTCGAAAAAAAACTAAAACTCTCCTATTCGCTTGGTAAGCTCTCTACAGAGTGCCTTCCATGCTAATCCCCATCTATTGTCTTCCTCCCTCGTTCATTCCAGTCACACACATTCATACAACACAAGCATCCGTTTTCGTGATTGTCGGTCACGGCATCACGGCTTCCTGGAAGCTTAACGCTCATCAGGAAAGCCACCGTTGTTGACTCTCCGCGAAACTTTACTTTCACACACACAAACACGGTTTCAACAAGTTGTTGGATGAGTTTCCAAAACTTGCCGAAACATAATGGCCGAGTTCAGATCCCCTCCCAACTATTTTTGACTTTCGAGAAAAATTGAAAACGACAAAAAAAATCGAGAAAAGATCCTCACTAGGCATTATCCTATTATTTTACTTTAAAACGCGGGATTCGAAATGGAAAACTAGTTTTACTATTTTGGAGGTACGGAGTGAAGTATTTCTTCTTACTATAATTTTTCTAAACGCGATTTTGAAAACCTAAATTAGACGGTGTTAAAAACCCACTTTGTACATTATTAATTTATGTTAATTTACGTTAAAATTTATAATAGGCAAAACAAAGCAAAAGTATACTACGTTAATAATAATTAATATAAATACATAATAAAAAAATTAGTGATGAATATGTTGTTGTTACGTAAGGGTCCGCCTGACCTCATAGTTCTTCGGCTCATCCGCCGGCATTTTCGACCTCGTCGAAAGAACTCGTTCTCGATCTCGTACACCTGTATTTGTTGCTTTTGCAAAATAAAGGCTAGGTACACCTGTGGTTGATGAGACCATGGTTGCCCTCAACTTTGCCGATGTTTTGCCACCACAACGAAGGAAAAAGAAAACGGCCAAAGGCTGGTTTTTGTTGCGGTAAAATTTACCGTAACAATACATGTTACAAGTTATTTTACTATAATAGATGGAAAAGTAGCTCAAACTGTGACAAATATGAGTTCTGCGAGCAATTAAATTATTTATGGAGTTAAACCTTCAGAGATGAACGACTTATCCAAGTTGCAATCTAAGATCCTGAATGAAGAAGCTCTTGTTCTATAGGAATGTCATCACTGCATGCACCCATTCGATTAATGGAGTACATACATCTGGGAGTAGTAGGTACAAGGATACTTGAGGCTGTTAACTTTTTTTACGACTTTGTTCATGGTTTTATGGTTTTTATTGGGTTTTTGGGTTTTATCGGCTTTTTAAACGTTTTGTTTTTTTTTTTGTCGGCATGAGCGGCGCACAATTTGTCTTTTTTTTATGACCCTTTTTATAGTGTTTTTTTGGCTGTATTTTTATTGCTTTTTAAATGTTTGGTTTTTCAGTTGAAAAAAAAAAGTATTTTGTCATTGAGAATAGGTATTGGAAAATATCAGTCAAGTGCATTTTTTTAAATATACTGTTGCCCGTTGATGTTTTTTAAGTATCGGATATACGGACATTACATGAGAACATTGACCTAGTATAGCTTGAACCAATTCAGTTGGCAATTCTACTGCGCAGGTCTCTTTAAATTTCTCTGATCTACTCTTTAATTCTTAAAGAGACAGAAAAATCACTGAAAAAAAGAAAACAAAGATGAACATTCCGGCGTTGTTGTCAATGACGCTGCTGCGATCATACTGAAGCACTTAGGAGGGTGAGTTTTGTTTATAGATTCGCTCACAGTAAAATAGAAATGAATCTCCAGTGATGGACTTTCTTTGAATAAGATATGATCATGGTTTATTTTTCTTTCATAGCTTGATGTCTAAAAAACTATTTCATCTCTGGTGAGATAAAAAGAAAAGATTTTTAGGTGTAAACTTTACTTCAAAAAAAATAAAATTAATAATTTTTGTTTTTATTATTGGGACAAATTTCAGTGCACCTATAATAAAAAAATAAGTCGATTGCAAAATTCAATTGGGTTAGACAAAAAAACTACCTGCAAGCTGCGACATACTATTAATGACAAAAAGTTTAGGGATTATTGTTTATTTCTATGTTTTATGATTTGTGGCTTAGTAACAGAAAGGTTCCGGGCGCGTTGTGTTTATATTTATTTTATAGCGTTAGTGTATTTTTATATATTTTTTTTTTGACCTGTAGGGTTGGAATTAATTGTAGATTAGTGTTAATTAGTTAGATTAGTGTTTACGAGTTTGAACAATTTTTACCAACGAGTTTTTAAGAATGAATTTTTGCATCAGAGGGAATTAACGTATTTAAATGATATTTGCTTTGTTTTGCAATTCAGTTTAAAAAAACAACCAAGAATAATACATTGAAATACTTTTAAAAGAAATTTTAATGGATCTATTTACAAAAGGAAAACCTATTGGAAGCCAGGTGCGTAATAAAGTTGTTAAAATATATAATGACAAACTGAAAGAAGCATAGAATTCGTTTCTTGAAAATCCTGTAAGTTACGCAACAACGCAAACAGTGGAAACTACTGGAATTTCTGAACGTTCAATCAGAAGGATTATTAAGGAATACGAAGAGACAGGAGTTGTGCAGTCACCAAATAAAAAAGTGAAGCATACGAAGTGCAAAACTGGACTAGACGAATTTGACATCGCAGCTATTCGGCGTATAATGCACAACTTCCACCAGGAGGAAAAAATGATAATATCCTTAAAAATGTTGAGACGAGTCCAGGAAGATCTGGAGTTTAACTTAAGTATTACGTCTCCCAACAGGATTCTAAGAAGAAACGGATTTAGCTACAAAAAAACTAAAAACAACCGGAAAGTTCTCTGTGAAAGAAATGATATTAAACTCATGCGAGTGAAGTATCTGAGAAAAATCCGGAATACAGATCAAAAGAATATGATATCATTAATTTCGACGAAACCTATATTCATAGCTCACATACAAGGCCACGGGCTTGGACTGATGATAGTAGCAGTGGGTTGAAGACGCCAATTTCAAAGGGAAAGAGTGTAATAATGGCGCATGCAGGTGGTGAAAAAGGTTTTGTGAAAAACTCCTTATTTTTATTCAAATCTGGACCGAAAACGGGAGACTATCACGACGACATGAACTTCGAAAATTTCTGCAAATGGATCCAAGAACAAGTTTTGAATAACTTGGAGGAACCTTCAGTTATTGTAATGGACAACGCCTCGTACCATAATAAATTGGAAGAAAAACAAATTACTTCTGCTAGCAAGAAATCCGAGATGATACAATGGCTAACCGAAAACAATATTCCGCATACTATACAGATGTTGAAACTTGAACTGTATGAGGTAATAAAACGACACCGACACACAACCCAAAGCATGAGATTGACGATATCATTCACGGCATGGGACATGAGGTTCTACGTTTACCACCCTATCATCCAGATCTCAATCCCATCGAAAATATTTGGGCAACTGTCAAGGCTAGAGTAGGTTCACGAAACACAACATTCCATTTATTGGATGTTCAAAAATTAACAGAGGAAGAATTTTCAAAAATAACGGCTGAAGACTGGCGAAAAGTTTGTGAGAAAGCCATAAGAACTGAGGAAGAATACTTTTCTCACGACTTGACGTGGGACACAATTTCGGATTCAATTATAATTACTCCAGGTGACGATTCTTCAACCGACTATGAAAGCGACATTAGTTCTTAAAACTAAGTATATGTAAATGAACATTTATAATTTAAATTATATTATTCTTATTTATATGGTTTTTATATTATTATTATGTTTAATATTTATTTCTGAAGTACAAATTTATAATAATTCTTTTAAGGTAAAATAAATTCTTAAAAACTCGTAGGTAAAAATTATTCAAACTCGTAAACACTAATCTAACTAATTAACACTAATCTACAATTAATCCCAAAACCCCACAGGTCAACAAATAATAAATACATATATCAAATAAACACTAACACCATAAAATAAATATAAACATAACGCCCCCGGAACCTTTCTGTTGCTAAGGCACAAATCATAAAACATAGAAAAAAACAATAATCCCTTAACTATTTGTCAAAGCAAAGTTGAGTTAGGCACTGTAAGATTTAAGGAAAAATCTTTACTCATTAAATATCTTGCGCACCATTTTTGTTCTCTTAAATCCTCTCTCTGAGCAACCGACCGTTGGCCAACTGAATTGGTTCAAGCTATACGATAGGATTTGGTGGTGGTTGTTTTTAACACGTCGCACTCTTGCTGTCTGTCCGTTTGTTTGTTTCAAGTGTCGTTGTATATACTCGAATACTCTGTCCAACAAAAATTGTCAGTACAGGGAAGATAGGGCGTTTGTCTCTCATTCTGGTTGCATTCATTGCCATGCATAAGTGTGTCGCCTTTTAAAGTTCTCACAGGGATTCCGTAGTTTAAATTATAAATCGCCGCAAATGAAAGTAAAAAACGCGTAGGGCTACCGTCTGCCGATTCAAAACGACTGAAAACAATATTCAATTTACCTTTTTCCACAACGCCAAGCGGTAAGATAATAGGCGCGTTTTTTTTAAAGTTGAAAAGCAATACGACAACACTCAACTACTCATCTTCTTAAAATGTGTTCTCAAAAGCTTCAAATCCCAAAAGCTCCTTAATAAAAACCACTGAAAAAGCTCTTTGCTTGCAATTGAGAATGATAATGGTAACTTTGTTTTGATGTAGATAAAGAGTGCGCGATCGTATTGAGTGACACTTGACACTCTTGTCTTGATCTTGACAGTATCTCATCAGCAGTGGGATACGACGGTCGTGTTGGGGTGTACAACTTCTTGCAAAGAATTACAACAACAATTCCTTAAGAAAAGTCAGTGGCTTGCTCTTTTTTAGTGGCATTTTTCCGAACGCATTGTAGTGAGGGTGCATCAGGCGCCACTGCTTTAGAAAAAGCTCTCCCATAAGGCCTGTACTGACAATTTTTGTTGGACAGAGTATAGATACATAACATACCTGAAAGAAATAAAAACGATATAATATCGATTAGTGTTTTTCACTAAAGAATGGTTCTGGAACTACCCCAAAACTTATGAGGTATACTTACCAATAAATCTATTCTAAGTTGTATATTTACTTTTATGTTTATTGTCCTCGGGTTTTTTTTTTTTTTTTGTTTTTTTATGTAAGGTAGTTGATTTGGGAGATCGGGGAAAAGTTCACTTACGAAATATAAACAATACAAAATGACAACTGAGAATTGACATTTAGTCAAGGAGTATGATCAGAAAATGGCAATAGTGATAGCTTTAAAAATTCAACACTTAAAGGAAATTGAAAGCTTTCAACTTGAGCTTTCTTTTAGGCAATCAGTTGAATTTAAATATGCTACAAGCTTTATAAAACTTAAAGAAAAGTGCAATAATTTTACTTTTTAGATATTATAAGTAGGAATTATGTTGAAATAGATTATTTATATAGTATTGTAGAGTAATTTATTGTTACCGATTGCTTCAATGTGTGCTTTTGAGAATTTTGTTGCTGCAACAAAATTCGTAAGCTTTACTCCGAAAACCCATACATATACATTACAAATTACAATACTAATATGAATAAATGCATATTTGATTTTGATTAGCCATATTATGTTAGTGATTGGGGAACACAATTAGTTTTCCAATCTGCAGAAATTTGATGATGTAGGGGGGAAAGAAAAGAAAATAGAGCATAGGGTAACGACCGATGGTCAAACGACTAAAAACCTGAGTTAGATCGATAGAAAGCGAAGTACAAATAACGTACAGAAGAGTTGCCGTTTTTAAGACCGCTAAATAAAATTTAAGTTTATTAAATTGGTTTTTTTCATATATCGGCATAATTTTGATATATCTGGAAAACTCAGAAATTCAATAGAAATCTTTTACTGAATATTAAAATTCATATTTGTTAAAGGTGAGAAATGTGGAACCCGATAAAATTGCATTAATTTTTCTAACAAAAGTAATATAATTAGGAATACAAAGATTCAAATTAGGATTTTTTTGAGAAGCCAAAAGAGATAGTGTGGAGTGGTATACTGAAGATATCGCTGTGGAGAAAGCTAAGACTTCTTGTAGTAATATAGCAGAGGTAGGAACTTTTATGTGTTTAAAAGTGTTCAAAGTAGACTTAAAAATAATTTTTACTTCCCAGGTTTATTTCAGAGGGCAGACAATCTTGCCTTAAAGGCACCTTTCATGTACATATATATATATGCGTATACATACATACATATACATATATTCTCAATTTATTGAAGGGGCCTGTATACGATCGTTAGAGGCATCGATCTAAGCCTCTGCTAAACTTTTGATAGAGAAGAGTGAATTTATCGAAAGAGAGTGGATAGTAATTATTCTACAAGATACACTTGGTGGCGAGCTGAGCTCAAAACCAAGGAAAACTGGATTTGGTGATCTAGTAGCCTGCTGAGTACAAAATCTATACCCTTCGAAAAGAGCGCTTTAAGGAACATAAACCTGTCGTACCAGATTGCTGTGAATTTTTTTTGTTGTCCCTTCTGGATCGAAAGTTAAAGTTCATTTTATTCAATTTTTAGAATTTTTGATTTTTTTTTTACGTTTAATATCCATTTTTTTTTGTTTGATAACAAATTAAACAAATGTTTAAGTGCGTATAGACGTCAAAAAAAGTTCGCCCGGCAAAACATTTGATTTGCATTTTTATAATCACACTACAAGACTTAAATCGTGAAAGAGTGATAGACCCTGAACCCGTCTTTTTAAAAAAATCCAAAAATCGCTTGAAATAATTAAAGTTTAATAATTATCATAAAGTAAAATTAAAATCAAGTTTTTTTTTTTCATACAAAAGATTTTTGGAACCTGTCATCGGTATTCACTCTCTTTAAATTCTAATAAAGCGCTCTTTGTGCCAGTTTTTTTTTTTATAATGAGCCTCGACCGCTTACGATCGGGTATGGACTCTAAAAGAGAAAGCCAACGAGGTAGACACACAAAAAAAGGTGGGAAAACAGAAAACAACTACTCCCTCAAACTCTGCCGCCTCGTCATCTGGTACTCCTAAACACCCAACAAAGACAACATACTCTAAAAAACAAGCTTCAACACCCGCATCCACACTCAAAGGCATCGACTTAGACATGGGCAATTTGGTTCAGAGTAAAATTGATGAAATATTAAATCGCTTGACAAAAGAACTCCAAGATCTTCGAATCGATTTCCACCAACAACTCACAAGCATCGAAAACAATTTATCTGCTTTTATTACCGAAGCCAACACATCTATGGATGCACTCAAAGACCGAGTAAAAAAATTAGAATCACGCGTTGAATTGGAATCTCTTACTGTCGTTAATGATGAAGTAGCGGACTTACAAAGGAGATGTGATGTATATGAACGAAGAGAAGTTTCCGCTGACGCCGTTCTCCTCGGCATACCAGAGCTTAAAAATGAAAACATCACATCGATCTTCAACAACATATGCAATTACATTGAGTGCAATCCCCCTCCTTTAAACGCTGCTTTTAGGATCAAGATGAGAAACAACAACTCTCTGCATAATCCCCCCATCGTTCTCAAATTCGGCATTCCAAATGAACGAATCATGGTTTTAAAATGTATTGCTAACTTCCACAAAAACAAACAAAGACAACTCAAATTGGAAGACATTGGTTTCAAAGTGCAAGGGAAAAAAAGGAAAAAAACCAGAAAAACAATATTTACTTGCATGCGAGTTTGACACCCAGGAACCGATTTTATTTTAAACAGGCAATGCGATTAAAACAGAATTAGCTACTCTTCAGCGTTTTTACACGCTCCGGCTCAATTTTCGTTAAGGAGAGAGAAGATTCCGACAGTCTACTCATAAACAACAATGCGATTATGAATGTACTTGCCGCCAAAGCGACGATGACTGATCATGATGAAGAAGCCCAACTCTAAGATTAAAGTTAAGCGCACCAAAACATCGTTATCGTTAGTTATTTTTTATTTACTGTCTTTAACTTTATCTTTCTTTTCTCTTTTTTCCTCTTTATTAATCTCTAACTTTTGTATCACCTGTAATTTATGTAAAAGTAGTTGCTTTGTGTTTTCGTGTAATATTAAATGCATGTTGCTTTTTTCTCTCATGAATGTTTACCATCACAGAGTTGAGTGAAAATGATCTGAGGTCCAGAGAGAAAAATGGGGATGTTTCATTAAAAATTATACTCAATATTTTTAGCAATCGAGTTATGGGCCTTAAAATCGTTCACATTAACGCTCAAAGTTTGCTTCCAAAAATCGAAGAATTTCGTTTTTTGTTTGAAAAATCAAACATAGATGCAATTTGCATCTCTGAAACATGGTTTTGTCCTGACATTGAAGATAATTCTTATAAATTAAATGGTTACATGCTGTTTCGGTCTGATAGATGTAGTCGAGGTGGTGTGGTTGCGATTTTTATAAAGGAAGGTTTAATTTGTAGAAAGATTTGTCACTCTCCTACGAATTCGTCTTGTAAATATCTTTTCTTACATATATTTGGTGCAGAGAGCAGTCTACTTCTGGGGGTTGTCTACAGACCTAATAGGTATGTTGATCTTGAGCCCTTTTATAGTATAATTGATGAAATTAATACCATATCGCCAAATTTAATAATCTGTGGTGACTTAAATAATAATATCCTAGCTGATGGTAACTTTTGTGAACAAATGAGCTCCTTTGACCTGCATCTTGTAAATTCTACCGTACCTACGCATTTCACTCAAACCTCAAGTACCCTGCTAGATATCTTTATTGTAAGCAATTGCGATCAAGTATTGTTCTACAACCAACTAAATGCTCCAACCTTCTCACGTCACGATCTCATATTCCTCACATTCGATTTCGAAACCGTCTATAGCCCTAAGAGCCGTTTATCTTTTAAACGAGATTTAAAAAATATTAATAAATCTTCTCTCGAAATTGATATTCGTTCCATACCATGAGAATATTTATTTAATGCCGACATCGAACGACCAAGTTGAGTTCCTAAACACACACATTTTAAATCTCTATAACACTGACGTCCCATTAAAAGAAATTAAAATACGTAATACTCCTAAACCCTGGTTCAGAGACACAATTAAAGCTCTTATTAATAAACGTAATGAAGCATATCGGCGGTGGGTTCGTTTTCGGGTTCTAGAGTTCCAGGAAGTCTATAAACAATTGCGTAATAGAGTGGTCACAGAGATAAGAACAGCTAAAAAACACTATTTCTCAAGTCACCTTAATACTAAAACGGATGGTAGGAAGCTTTGGAAAAACTTACGTGAACTTGGACTTGGTAAACAAAGACCTCAATCTCATCATAATATTAATAGTGATGAACTTAATAAAAAGTTCTTAATACCACTTAACACCCCACTATTGATTAGTAATGAGGTCCCCACTGCAGCTCCTATATGTTCATCTTTTTGTTTCTCTGGTGTAAATGATCTTGACGTTTTGGAAAGCATTCTTTCAGTGAAATCGAATGCAGTCGGAGTTGATGAAATCCCATCTTCCTTAAAGCCATAATGCCATTTTTACTGCCTTTCATATCATACATCCTCAACACTGTCCTAACAACCGGTATTTTTCCAAGTCAATGGAAATTGGCTAAGATTATACCCATTCCTAAAAATGCAGCATGTGATGAATTCAGACCGATTTCAATCCTTCCCTTCCTTTCAAAAGTTTGCGAAAGAGTAATGCAAAGGCAATTAAACGGGTATATTATGAGGAATAAATTGTTAGTTGATATTCAGTCGGGATTTCGACCCAAACACAGTTGCACTACTGCGCTAATGAAAGTGGTTGAGGATATGAGAAAAAGTCTTGACAACGATGATGTTACTTTTTTGGTCCTTCTAGTCTTTTCGAAAGCCTTTGATATGGTTAACCATTCTCTTCTCCTAAAAAAACTACAGTTCTCCTTCAATCTTTCTTCTGATGCAATCAAACTAATTGCATCCTATTTAAATGACAGAATGCAGGCCGTGTGTCTAGATAATAATTATTCAGGTTTCCTTCCTGTTCCCCGGGGTGTTCCCTAAGGATCTATTTTGGCACCACTCCTCTTCTCATTATATATAAATGAAATTGCATCCATCATTTCACAATCATCTACTCACTTTTACGCCGATGACATTCAAATCTATAAAAGTTGTCCACTCGGCTTAATCGAGAATTGTGTCTTCACAATTAATGAGGAACTTGGTTTTATTTCTGACTGGTCATCCAGCAATGGTTTAAGTCTCAATCCCAATATACGCAAATGCCTAGTAATATCGAAAAAACCCTTGGATTTAACATACTTTCCACCAATTTTATTAAATAATATTGCTCTAGAATTTATTAACACAGCTAAGAACTTAGGAATTACTTTTAACAGAACGGTGATCTGGAACAATCATATGTATTCTATTGTCGGAAAAACTTATGGAGTTCTGCGCACTCTATGGACTTGCCACCAGTTTACCCCAATAGCACGATTAATGCTTGCAAAAACCTTAATCTTACCCGTACTTACTCAGGGCTGCGAAATTTTCCTAAACTGTGATTCGCAAACAGAAACTAAAGGTCGCCTTCAACAGTACCATTCGGTATATCTACGGACTTAGAAGATATGATCATGTTTCGCACTTGAGTATGAGGCTTCTCGATATGTCATTTGAAAATTTCTTACAATTTCGAACCCTTAAAATGCTTTTTAATATAATTCAAACACGCGAACCAAAGTATCTCTTTGAAATTCTTTGCTTCGCGGAATCAAACCGTGCAATCTGCTTAATACTCCCTAGATTTAATTGCCTGATATCTGAAAGGCAGTTCTTCATCGCCGCGATCCGTCTCTGGAACTCACTCCCATCTTCTTTGAGAAAAATAAGCAGCATTAATCAGTTTCACAATGAACTAACAGTATTCCTAAGCAACCAAAGCAACTAACTTCATCCTTCAGTTAAGACAAATCTTTTTCCTATCTCCTTCTTCTTAATCTTCAATTTTTTTTATCTATTTTTGCCTTCTAGATATATATCTATTTTTCGGTTTTTATAAACTGTCTTTAATAAGATACTAAAAATGTACAATATTAATTGAAATTCTGTTCATTATAACTACTCACAAACTTGCACTATTTTATAAGATTTATCTTATGGCTAAAACACATGTGCAGCATTTTCCCTGCAGCGAAATTTAATTACACAGGTTCTTATGGGAGCAAAATCATTGAAAGTCTGCATGCAGCGCTGCGCTGCACGATGTCTCTATTCCTAAATTTGCTGCCTAGTTTCATTGTAGCCATAATTGTAAAACAAAAATTTCCAAATAATTGCTATTTGGCATTACTGATATTGACAGATTGTTGACATTGTCTGTCATATTTGAAAAAAAAAGTTTGTTTTTGTCTTTGATATTGATACAATAATGGAAGAAAAAATAAAACAATTTCATTTATGACAAAACAAATCCGTACAATGAACAAGAAGTGAAAAGAATTTTGTTTTGTTTTTCATTAGTGCTTTGTATCTTCTTTTGCTTTTCCTACTTATCACCAGGAACAATTTTTGAATGTATAGGTGCAATTCTCTTTCATTTTCTGATTAATTAAATTTGTCCACGGCCTTGAAGTTTTGGTCTGGAACAAATTATATTCATTTAAAAACTTGAGGTATTTTTCATACACGGCAATCAAAATTTTGTCCTTGTTTGTTGAAATATCCATTTAATTTAAAATAAACTTATAAAACTTTAAGTACAAAACAATTTAAGCAAACAAAAAGAATGAAAATTTGGCAGATGTCATTTTTGTTTTAACAGAACTAGGCATTATTAAAGTTAGGAAGTATGCACATGTGTTCTGGCTGCAGCGCTGCAAGCATCGCTGCGTGCAGACTTGCTGCACATCTGTTTTAGCCATTACTGTGTTAGTTTATATAAAAAACGTAATAAATGAAAAAAAAAAAATTAAAAATGAAAATGATAAAGTTAATTGGTTTCTATATTTTCCCCCTCACGGTTTCCGCCTTGACGATGGCGAGGGGGCTTACGTTTGACCCTCCAGCAATCCAGCTGCAGGGACCTTCAACTAAGAGAAACCAACAAAAAACAGGGATGTTTATCCAAACAAATAATAAATATGGAGCAAAGTTTACTAGAAAAAGGTAAAAATCGAGTGGGGATATACACTCAAGTGTCGGCAGAAGTCACGGCTGCCGGCGAGGGCTTGGCTTCGCAAGAAGCTAAGTCGCCAGTGACAAAAAAAGTAAACAAATCAACCCTAATGAAACAACACAACCTTACAGGGGCTCTTCTCCCTGCTCTAGATAGCCTGGCTATTGACGGTAGGGAGACCTCGAACAGACCTCTATCTATAGGAAGTCGAACCGAGGACAAGTTGCTGGAAGACTCGAGTCAAGAAGAGTAGTTGCTTCCACATCGAAGTCTATCCCTAAAAAGATAAACCGAGAACAGGACAACAATAACTCAACAGCTCGTACCGGCAAAGATACGAATAAGACGACTTCCCTCAAGAAACAGCAAACCATCGCTAAATCGAACCCGAAAGGGAACGACAAAGCAAAGGTAGGCAACTCTTTTGGGACAAAGTCAGTTTAGTCCAAGAGGGCAAGATCGGAGGAGACAGTCAAAGCCGATGGTTCTAAAAAGTTTAAAACCAACAGCTTTGACAAGGACAACACCCCGATCGATCTACAGGTGGCCATTATTAGTCGAGAGGATCCGGATGGGAAAATCACGGCCAAGAACTGGTTACTCGTGGAAAATGAAATCCTTAAAGCCATGATGGCGACATTCGAATACGATAGTTCTGAAGACTATACCTTCGACGGAGCTGGTTGGCGGAAAGGAGTAAAAGTGGTTTGCTGTGGAGACCAGAAATCCTTGGAGTTCCTCACTGTGGGAGGGTTCATCTCTCGGGGTTCTTCCTGTCACAGCAGGTGGGAGAGTATCGAATCTGATAGTTTAAGGAATGTCCGAGACTCGAAGGATTCGTGACTGGTATTTCAGCTATCTGAAGCGTAATTCCGTGATTCTTGAATGGGTGGTGCTGATGGAGTTTTAATGTTACTCTTCGGGTTCAAATCGCTGAGGAATGTCCGAGGTTCGAGGAGTCCGTGATTAAATTCCGGATTCAAATCGCTGAGGATACCCGAGGTTCGAGGAGCTCGTCGAGTGGATTGCTACTACCAGATGGTAATTCCATGATTCAGAATGGGCGGTGGCTGATGGAGTTGTATGCTATTCCGAGTTTTCGTTATTGGAAGTGCTACTATCAAAGATTCTTTACTCTCCAGATCCTATTGACCTCCTCGCGGTGCCTGTGGATAGGTTACTATGTACGTAAGTATGTAGTAGCTGAACCAACTAGATAGGATCTAGGGTTATCTTCCCTAGTTTAGGTAAGGAGATAAACAAAGATTAGGAGTATCTTTCCTAATCACTGTAATGTAAATGATGGAGGCACACTGGTGGTTGGTAACTGTCCCTACCTGCCACCAGGTAGGAATATACTTAGTATAATCAGAGTCTCCTGTGGATAAGTGCCATACTGCTGGGTGTGTGTGTTCTAGTTTGCTGAAAGTGATAAAAGATTAGGAGTATCTTTCCTAATTGCTAAAGTAATAAAGATTAGGAATGTCTTCTTCCTAATTTGCTGAAATGTATTATCGAGCTTCCTACTGTCCCTATCTAATAAGATAGGAGTTAATCTCTTGGTTCCAATGTACTCCTCATGGTTCCTGTGTGATTAGTATGAAATCATTATTGGTTCATTAAGGCAAATAAAAGACTAGGAGTATCTTTCCTAGTTTGCGGTACGTAAGGTAGATAAAAGACTAAAGGAACTAACACTGGTTGTTGGTCACTACCTCTACTAACTTTTGGTGTGTGTTTCTTAAAGGGTAGACAGGCCCAGGGTTTTGCAGAAGCCCATCTGTAAGTGACCTCGGTTGCGAAGCTCCACCGGAAGCTATATTCTGGTACCATGGGAGATAGTTGCCCATTGAGTTTCACTCAATTGCTATCGGTGAGGTAGGCCCCCTAGTGGGAGTATCATGGTGGCTGTGGTTTATTCCAAATGCGGAGACATATGGTTTTCAAGCGTGCTTGAATTCAAGAGGTGTTAGATAGACCTCGCTTCAAAGCAAGAAGTGTGCACATGCTGCAACATGTCACAAATTGCCACTGAACAGCTTCGGCTGACTCGGGGTTAATGGTCAGGACTTAATCTGACCCTGATGAAGGTATGCCTTCCGTGGAATTGAGCTATATCTATACAAGCAGGTGTCCACGTTAAACGAAAACTCGGTTATGTCACGGCTCTACCACTTCGTCAGCAGGTTAAGATATGGATTCCTCATCCTGCCACGCATGAGGACTCATCCATTATTAAACTGATGGCAAAAAAAAATAAGCAGCTCCCCATATTGGATTGGAAGCTCTTGAATTCCGGAAAGAGTCTCAACGGGGAAGGTAAGGACCTCTTGTTCGCTATCGACAAAAAATCTGACCTTCTCCTGAAGGAAAAAGCAGACGTGGTGAGATATGGTCTCAGAACCGTAAAGGTAAAGAGGCATGAAGGCAAAGGGCAAAGCTGCTGGTTGTGCAAATTAATTTGCAGCACGCTAAAGCAGCAACGCACGACCTAATGCTCTACATGTCTCAGGAGAACGTGGATGTGGCCTTAATTCAAGAACCTTGGATTTGTAAGAATCAGGTACTAGGGTTGAGGTCAAAAAATTACAACCTTTTCCACTCCACGTCAGAAGGTGATATTAAAAGTTGTATTCTAGCCAAAAAATCGATTAATGCTTTCTTTTTATCTAGGTACAGCAACAGGGATAACGCGGCAATCAACGTTGAATCCAAGGAAAGCAACTTCGTCTTGGCGTCAACGTACATGCCGGGAGATAAAGAAAATCCTCCATCAAAAACGGTCCGCGATCTTGTGGATTACACCACAGCAAGAGGGACACCTTTGGTGATTGGATGCGACGCCAACGCCCATCATACACAATGGGGTGGCAAAGATATCAACAAAAGGGGGGAGTCAATTTTTGAATACATTCTCTGTTCTAATCTTATGCTATGTAATAGGGGGAATCACCCTACATTTCGTAATAAAATCAGGGAAGAAATTCTAGACCTCACTCTTATGAGTAATAATGATAAGATCTCTGTAGGGAATTGGAGAGTCTCTCCTGAGAAATCATTTTCGGATCAATTAAGGATACTCTTTACCTTAGATAGGAGAATAAATGATATTAAACCTTTTAGGAACCCAACTAGGACGAATTGGACAAAGTATTCAAAATGGTTGATTGAACGAATCGATCCTCCAGAGGAAGAAACGCTTTCGGCAACCTCAATCATTGACAATGTTGTTCAAAATCTTACTAATAAAATGGAAAAGGCATTTGAAAAACACTGCCCCATATCTCGTAACATTAAACCCACTAATCCACCATGGCGGAATAGTGATCTTAAGAAACGAAAAACAGGGGTCAGAAAACTTTTCAACAAAGCCAGATTGAGTAAATCGGAGGAAGATTGGAATTCATATAGATCCGAACTTGACTCATACACTAGAGAGTTAAGAAGGGCCAAAAAGGATTCATGGGCAAGACACTGTGAATCCATTGAGAACACAAGTGAGGCGGCGAGACTGCGAAAGATCCTTGCATACAATCCCACGATTCCGGGATACATTAAGCATCCCGATGGATCGTGGTCGAACTCGAGCCAAGAAACACTTGAACTCTTTATGGAAACGCATTTTCCGGGCTGTAAGAATCATCAAGGATCGAGTTTTACGCAACCACACACCTTAGATATCTTACAATTAGTGAAGAAATACAGATCCAGTTAAAGTAACAAACAACAATTAATTGAAGAAGTTTTTATTAAAGAAACGTAGTTAAAAAATAATTTGGAACTTTCCAGAAAAAAGGACAAACGAGGAATGAATACAAAAGTAGAAAATGTAAAAGAAATAAAAGCAAAGTGAATTCTACTTCTTGAGTAGTGCTGCCAGATATGTTTGATGTGTGAGCGTTAAGTTATGTACACACTCAACACTCCTCCTCGATCACTCATCAATCAATATTGCATCGACTTCGAAGGTAATCGTGCTTTACTGTTGTTAAGGGTTTCGTCAACAAATCCGCAACCATTTCTTCGGTAGCACAATATTCGCACCGAATAATTCCCTTCTTGAACAGATCTTTGACCATTTTGTATTTGATATCCATGTGCTTAGTCTTATATGAAAATTTATCGTCGCTCACCATCTTCAAACAGCTTTGGTTGTCCTCGAAAATTACTGTTGGTTCGTCAATAGTAACATGAAGATCACTTAGTAGCTGCCGCAACCATTTCGCCTCTTTTGATGCTTCGGCCAATGAAATGAACTCAGCTTCACATGAAGAAAGCGCCACTAGATTCTGCTTATGACACGACCAACTAATTGTTCCTCCATTAAAAAAAAATATTCGACCGCTGTTTGACTTCCTCTCAATTCTGTCGTCCGCCCACGTTGCATCTGCATAACCAACCAATGATAATTCTTGCCGCTGCAGGTTACTCAACTTCAACTTCATTTTTGCCGTTTCTCTTAAATACCTAACAACTCTCTTTAATGTACCCAATCATCGTTTGTTGGTGCTGACACCTTTTGACCCAAGATACTAACACAGGCAGAAATGTCAGGTCTTGTATTCACGGAGACATATAGTAAGCATCCAATTAGCTGTCTATATTTTGTGTTATTTTCCAAATAATCCAAAGAACTTGTTCGACCGTAATTGACTTCCATTGGTGTTTTTGCTGATTTTGCATTCTGGAGTCCGAAATCCAAAGCAGTCTTCATTATATATGCCTCTTGACACAATTCATAGTTGCCATTCTCGTCCTGTGTCACTTGTATGCCTAAGTAGTGTTGGATTGGTCCCAGGTCCTTGATTTCAAAATATGTCGACAGCACTCGTTCAATTTCTTTCATCTTACTAATTGTAGGGCAGGCTACCACTATGTCATCAACGTAAATAATGATATAACTAAAAACATTGTTGAGCTTTCCGGAATACAAACATGGATCATTATAACTCTGCTTAAAACCAGCCTTCGTTAGTACATCATGAAGTGCTGCATTCCAAGATTTCGCTGCTTGTTTTAATCCGTATATACTTTTATTTAGCAAACACACCTTACCCTCGTTGCCAGTTTCGTAACCCGGAGGCTGCTTCATGTAGATGGTCTCTTTTAGCTTTGCATTCAAAAATGCTGTTTTTGCATCAAAATGATGTACTAAAAACTTACGAGCTGATGCGACTGGCAATAGTGCTCTGAAAGTGGTTTGAAGCACAACTGGCGCGAAGACCTCATCATAATCTGCACCATATTTCTGCAGAAACCCCTGTGCCACGAGTCTAGCTTTATAGCGTTGTATTCCACTATCCACATTAGTTTTAACCTTGAAGACCCATTTGCTCCCAATCGCCGTTTTTCCTTTAGGTAAGTCTACTAGGATCCATGTCTCGTTTTTCCGCAACGATTCAAGTTCATCTTGCATAGCACTTAACCAATGTTCCCGTTCGTCACACGTTATTGCTTCTCCATAGTTTTTGGGTTCGATATACTCTCGTGCAACAAAGATTTCTTCAATCAAACGTCTTGATGGTATTCCCTTATTAATGCGCTGTGATGTTCTAACTGGTTCTGTGACGTCCTCTTGCTTGGTGGTATCTTCTTGACCTTTCATAATCTCCTCCTGAAGCTCCTCCTTGTTATTATCAGGTGGCGATGATTCTCTGTTGTCTTTATTGACTTCAGAATAATCCACTTTAATTGTGATTTCATTATCAACTTCGTTTTTAAAATCACAAAATCTGACGTCACGACTGATCACAACTCGTTTCGTAATTGAATCATAGCAACGATATGCTTTAGATTTCTCATCGTATCCCAGAAAAATCATTTCAAGTGCGGTGTTGTCTAACTATCTTCTTTTCTCAACTGGGACGTGAACGAAACATTTAGATCCGAATGTATGAAACTCTTCTGCACTTGGTTTGTGACCGTACCATCGTTCATAAGGTGTTATATTTGTCGTTCTGGTTACAATACGATTCTGGACATAATTAGCTGTAGCGACAGCTTCGCCCCAAAAGCAATTCGGCAAATTAGCATCGATGAGCATGCAGCGAGCCATCTCCATCAACGTGCGATTCTTTCGTTCTGCTGTTCCGTTTTGCTGTGGACTATAAGCTGCCGTAAGTTGAACTTCTATTCCCTCGTTCTTGAGCAAATTGTTTATGCAGTTTCCAGTGTATTCGCCTCCGCGATCTGAACGTATTGTTTTTGGCTTCATCCCGAACCTATTTTTACAAAATTCGATGAACTGTTTTAATGTTTCATAAACTTCCGACTTGTGAGCTAGTAAGCAAATAACTGTGAATCTGGAGTAATCATCAATGTATGAAACAAAATATCTTTTACCACCTGCCGTCCTGGTTTGCATCGGACCACACACATCAGTATGAATCAATTCAAGTGGCGCAGATGATTCACTTGTAGATTGCTTTGGGAAAGCAATTCTGGTCATTTTTCCCTTCATACATGTTTCACATATTACTTGTATACCACAATCTATGATTTCCAAATTTTCAGCTAAACTTTCTGCTTGCATTTGTCGAATCGCTCTTGGATGACGATGACCCATCCTTCTATGCCATTGATGAATGCATTTGTCGTTATGTTCTTGCATTGAGCATACAGAAGATGGTGTCCGAAGTATGTACATGTCATCGACAATATCAGCAACTCCAACTTGGTTTTCTTTGTGTATAATCTTGCAATTCTCACCGCTGAAATGTACTTGAAAACCATTTTTAACTAGGTGTCTGACGGAAATCATGCTGCCAACCAAATTTGGTGCATATAGGACTTCAGAAACATTTGCTTTATATAATGCACCCGCTGTCGTTAACGAATTTTAGTGTTCCTGTACCAATTCCTTCAACAGAAACTGCTTGTCCATTTGCCAATTCAACAGAGCTTTTATATGAATCGTCAATAAAGTTGAAAAAACTTTTGTTGTTAACCACATGACGAGTTGCACCGGAATCAATTATCCATCTTGATTTTTGGCATTTTCCCATTGCAAATAAAAAATCTTTTGTGCAGGTAGTTGGTGAAGTTCAGTTCAGTTCTTGTTCTCTTTATAGACGGTGCTATACTTTCGCTTTTTATTAATTTTCTCTGACTTTCACAATGGAAGTCCAATGTTCCGAGTGCAATTTCCTTACTTCCAAAAGTGATTTGATTCTTTGCGGAGTTTGTCAATCGGGTTTTCATTTTAAATGCACAAAACTCAGTGAAACTATACGAGCTACCCTTGAATCGAACGATAATTTATTTTGGAAGTGTAGTACTTGCAAAAACATTTCCTTCCTAAGTTGCATACCTAAAATTAAAGACCTATATCGATTCTTTGTTGATAATAAAGCTGAGTTCGATGGTCTTGTGAAGCCCCCGCGTATAACTCGCTCTCAGGGCAAGTCGCCGGCGATAGTACAAACCAACAACAATAAACAATTACAACTGTTCACAGGAAAAAACATTTCTCCATATACTCGATCTCTATACTCTCCTTTGCATACAAACAGCCCCGCTTCATCTCCCGCGCTTAAAAGTGGAAATAATAAACCCATCTTGAAAAGTAAAAAACCTTTATCCACGTCTAAGCTTAACACAAAAATAGCAAGTAAGTCACACTCTTCTACGAGTACATCACAGAGCGAAGATTTTGCTACAGCTAATGTGTATAGTGTGAAAGCTACGACGTCTAAAGCTGCTGCCGTTGATGTTGATGTTGTTGAGGATGATGATACAGCTTCTTCTATGAAAGAGGTTGTTGTTGTTGCTGATAGTGAAGCCACTGAGAAAGAGGTTGTTGTTGTTGGTACGGATGGTGCTGGTGATGCTGCTGTGGGTGATGGTGCTGCTGTTGAAGGTGATGGCGCTTCTGATGGACCTGCAGCTACTGTTGCTGTGGGTGAAAACGTTTCTGATAATGTTCTTCTATCTGACGTTCATGAGGTAAATGTTGCTGGTGGTGTTGCTGCTCTTGTTGATAAGGATCATGTTGCTGCTGCGGTGAATGCTGTTCTCGGTGACAGTGTTGCCATGCTGATGGGACTAAATCTAAAAAGAGTGCTGTTGGTAAATCTCAAAGTTCAAAAAAGATTATGTTTGGCACTGCTGCTGTTGTGGAAGGTGAATTTACTCTGCAGTCTGTTCCTCGTCTACAATTTTTACATCTTTCCCGCTTGGATAGTAATGTGAAGGAGGAAAATGTAATTGAATATGCTGCAATGAAGTTAAATCTCGAAAAGAATACCATGCGCTGTTCAAAACTTATTAAAAAAGGAGTAGATTCAACCTTACTCCGGTTTGTGAATTTCAAGTTAGGAATTCCCGCAAGCCATTTTGATGCTGCTTTGGATCCTTCAATCTGGCCTAAACATATCCAATTAAAGAAATTTGTAAATTTTCCGAAAGTGCAAGGCAACACCAAGATGAAATAGCTGATCCAAAGTTTAAAGCGAATTTATCTGAAATTCGCGTATATTTTCAAAATGCTGGTGGTTTACGTACAAAAACTAACGAGCTCTTCTTATCATCTTCTCTTCAAGAGTTCGATGTCATTATCATCGTTGAAACATGGCTGAATTCAAATTTTACATCCTGTGAACTCTTTGATTCTTCGTACAATGTGTATCGTAAAGATCGTTCAACTAAAACAGGATGGGATAGAGGAGGAGGTGTTTTGGTTGCCGTCCGAACGACTTTCAACAGTACTCAATACAAATTGAAGAATGATGCAGATGATATTGAGCAGCTTTGTATTTGTGTAAGTTCTGAAGATTCTGCTGAAATTAAAGATTTATTTTTTATTGTAAGTTATATCCGCCCAACGAGCGGAATAGATTTATATACCGAACATGTTTCTAATGCTCAAGCAATATTAAGTGAATTAACACATAACCAATTTCCTTGTATACTTGGTGATTTCAACATTGGTGATATCGACTGGTGCTACATGGAAGAAGATCATATTTTGATCCCTTTTAATGTAAATAAAGATGTAGAAATGTTAGTAGTTGATTCATTTTCTTCTATGGGCCTGTTTCAAATTAATAATGTTAAAAACAGTTTAAACAGAATATTGGATTTAGTGTTTATTAACAATGATTTAAAGTATTCTTTAAAAATTTCTGATTTTCCTCTTTTAAACAACTCTATTCATCATAAGGCTATTTGTTTCTCTTTTGATTACTATAATTATGCTTCTGTCTGTCTTAAAACACGGAAAAAATTTCATTTTGCAAAAGCGGATTTTATGGCACTTAATAATTTTTATAATGCTGTTAACTGGAAGGATTTATTTGAAGGCAAGTCTCTAGAGGATATGTTTACAAGTTTTAAAAGTATTCTTAATGAAGGCATAGAACGATTTGTTCCTACCTTAACTAGGAAGAAATTGTTTAAACTTCCATGGTTTAACAAAAGAATAAAAAATTTGGAGAATGCTAAAAACAAGGCATTAAAGCGTTTTAAAATAACAAATCTTTCAGAGGATCGTTTAGTATTTTTTTAGTTGAGAAAACAATTTGATTTTCTTAACAGGTTTTTATATAGGCAATATATTATCAATACTGAATCAAATATAAAAAATAATTCAAAATCTTTCTGGGTATTTTTAAACTCTAAAAGAAAGTGTTCATCTCTTCCTCAATGTATGGAATATGATGATCTTAAATCCAACGATATTCAATCCTCATGCGACCTTTTTGCTCGGTTTTTTCAAACTTCATATAATTGTGATATTTTAACAAATATTGATGACCTGTACCCTGATATTAGTCCTTTGATAGATTTCAATCTACAAAGTTTTTCAGTACAGGATGTTTTGGAAAGCTTAAAGGAAATTGATATTTCAAAAAAATCTGGCTTTGATATGATTCCTCCTATTCTTCTATCAAAATGTTCTTATTCACTTTGTAATGTTCTGACCCTTATATTTAATAAATCCTTACAAACTGGTGTTTTTCTAAAAGAATGGAAAATATCTTATGTAGATCCCATTTATAAGAGTGGCCTTAAGCACTTAGTGAGGAACTATAGACCAATCTCAAAACTTTCAGTTATACCCAAACTTTTTGAAAAAATGGTCACCCAAAGACTTTATTTTGCTGTAAAGAATTCGTTGTCTCAAAAACAGCATGGTTTTGTAAAAGGTAGATCAACTTGTACTAATTTAAGTCTTTTTGCAAATTATTGTAATAATCACGTGGAAAAAGGTAGACAAGTTGATGTCCTTTATACTGATTTTGTGAAAGCATTTGACCGCGTACATCATGGTCTTCTCCTGCAAAAGCTTAAGATGTTGGGATTGAATGTTTCATTTATAAAGTGGTTGAATTCATACCTATCTGACAGAAAACAAGCTGTTAAGATAGACGAATGTGTCTCAAATCTTATAGATGTGGTATCAGGTCTTCCACAAGGCAGTCATTTAGGACCACTTCTTTTTATAATCTTTACCAATGACTTACCATCTATTTTCAAATACTGTAACTGCTTGATGTATGCTGATGATGTAAAATTATTTACAGCAGCATCTTCACTTGAAGATTGCTTTTTAATGCAGTTAGATATCAACAATTTTCTTAAATGGTGCGACTACAACCATCTTCAGCTGAATTACTCAAAATGTAAAATTTTTAATTTATCTAGATCTTCATCTCTCATTGATTTTGAATATAAATTCTATGATGTTAATCTTCTGAAGGTAACTGAGGTTAATGATCTTGGGGTGATTTTTGATTCTAAGCTTGATTTCAGATCTCATGTTGACTACATTGTGTCTAAAGGTAATTCACTTTTAGGTTTTTTGAAACGGAACTCCAATGATTTTAAGGATGCCTATACTTTGAAGATCTTATTTATGTCAATAGTTTTACCAGTTTTGGAATATTGTTGTGTCGTCTGGTTTCCATTTTATGAAAATAATATTTTGAGAATCGAAAAAGTTCAAAAAAGATTCACTCTTTATGCATTACGCAAACTTAATTGGGTTGGGTCTTTGCCAGATTATAAATCAAGGTGTTCTCTTATTGACTTAAAAACGCTTAAATGTCGCAGGCAAGTCCAATGTATTTTGTTCATTAAAGATATTATTGATAATAGAATCACCTCTTTTGAACTGCTTTCATTGATTCCATTCTATGTTCCATCAAGAGTTTTTCGCAACAGAAATGAGTTATTTTATCCTCCTCTTCATAGAACCAATTATGGTCTTAATGAACCAATAACGCGTTCTCTAAATCTATTTAATAAGGTTTACAATGAAATTGATCTTAGCATGAATAGAGATTGTTTTAAGAAAAAAATTCTTCAAATATGTAATTGATTAATTAATTCACTAAAGTATTAAAATAATAGCTAACTCTAGTAAATATGTACATATATATCTTGTATCTTTATTATTTTATTTATATTTTTTTTTTTGTATTTTTTGTAATCAGCAGATCTTCGAATCAATTGATGAAATAAATAAATAAATAAGTATTTCTGGAAGTAACTTGTTCCCCGACAATATTGATTTTATGATATTGCTTTTTGTCTTTTCTGCCTGTAGTGTGGTGATTCTTAGCTTTCCACTCTCTAAACTTTGAACAGTTCTTCTTAAAATGCCCTGACTTCTTGCAGAAGAAATAAATACTGTTGTTTGCAACAGTTGCCAAAACAGCATCATTAGAAATGCCAACCGCATGTGTACGCCGCTCGTATTCAGCAATAACACGCTCTTGTACCAAAGCAAAAGTTATTTCTTCCTCTTTACGGGACTCTAGAGCAGTTATCAATGTGCTATAACTTTCAGGTAAACTGCTCAACAACATTGCAGAACTCCAACTGTCGGTCAAAGTCTCTTCCCCAATATCTCGCAGCTTGGTGAACAGATCCTGCATACAATTTATATGTGCTTTAGCGTCGCCACCTTCTTCGAGCTTAAGAGAACAAATTGATCGCATCAGATAAACTTTATTCGTGAGGGTGTTCTTTTCGTGATATGTCCGCAGTGCATCCCAAGTTTCCTTTGCAGTTTTCATGGAACGAATGTGAGGTAGTTGGTCGTCCTCAATCGACAAGCCGATAGTACCTCTTGCTGCATCATCACTTTCATCCCACGCATCCAATTCACATACATTCTTCACTACGCCACCTTCGAGAAAAGGTGCTGGACGTTCCAAGAGAATTACCTTCTTCCATAGATTTTGCTTTCGAAGCAACAACTCCATTTTGAATTTCCAATTTGCATAATTGGAATTGTTCAACTTGGCAAACTTTTGCTTTGCCTCCGCCATTTTGTTAATAAAAAAAAATCCGAATTTACTTTTAATTGTTCTGTAATTTTAATTATTGTGTTTGAACTTTATTTGACTGGCTCTGGGCCCATAACCTAAAGAAATACAGATCCAGTTAAAGTAACAAACAACAATTAATTGAAGAAATTTTTATTAAAGAAACGTAGTTAAAAAATAATTTGGAACTTTCCAGAAAAAAGGACAAACGAGGAATGAATACAAAAGTAGAAAATGTAAAAGAAATAAAAGAAAAGTGAATTCTACTTCTTGAGTAGTGCTGCCAGATATGTTTGATGTGTGAGCGTTAAGTTATGTACACACTCAACAATTAGTACCAGAATTGGAACAGGTCATCACAGAGCAGAAGATTATGTGGGCAATAAACTCGTTCAAACCCTACAAATCAGCCGGACCAGATGAGATTATTCCGGCATTTCTTCAACATGCTCAACAGATAATCACTCCATGGCTTAGGGTGATCTTCAAAAGTTGTATCAAATGGAGATACGTCCCTATCAGTTGGAGGAAAGTTAAAGTAGTCTTTATTCCAAAAGCTGGAAAACCGACACACTCGACTGCAAAAGATTACAGACCGATAAGGCTCTCTTTGTTTCTCCTCAAGACACTAGAGAGAATTATTGATCTGCATGTTAGGGACCTACTCAAACCAAGCAACCTGTGCAACTACCAACACGCTTACCTGAAAGGTAAGTCAGTGGAGACTGCGTTGCACGAGGTCGTCTCACAAATTGAGAAAAGTCTCGAGCACAAAGAATACACCATGGCAGCATTTTTGGACATCGAAGAAGCGTTTAACAACGTAAAAACGGAGTCCATTAAATCTGATCTAGAAGAAGTTGGCGTTGAATCTGCTATTATGGACTGGATTTATACCATGCTCAATGGTAGAATCATTAGCTCGTAACTTGGGGATAGCAAAGTAGAGAAATCGGTTACAAGAGGCAATCCACAAGGAGGTGTAAATTCACCTCTTCTCTGGGTCCTGGTTGTTAACAAAATTCTCACAAGATTTAAGAATCAGGGCATTAAAATAGAAGCCTATGTGGACGACATAGTAATTCTGATATCGGGTAAATATCTTACCACCATCAAGGATATTATGGAATCTTCACTTAAAGAACTACCTTCTTGGACAGCACAAAACGGTCTCGGAGTTAACCCTTCCAAAACCGAACTAGTCCTGTTTCGAAAAAAGGAAATTGGAGGATTTTACCACCCTAAAACTTAACGACATTCCTCTGAAACTTTCCAACGAGGCTAAATATCTTGGAGTAATTCTTGATTCCAAGCTAACATGGAAACGTAACACAGAGGAAAGAATGAAAAGAGCACTATGCGCTCTCTACACATGCAAAAAAACCTTCGGTACACGGTGGGGCATGCCACCGCAGGTCATCCAGTGGATGTACACGGCGATAGTTTGTCCCATACTTACCTATGGGTCCATCGTGTGGTGGACGGCTGTAGAAAAAAGAAGAACCTATCTCAAAAACCTGAATAAGGTACAGAGACTAGCCTGCTTAGGAATAACGGGGGCACAGAGTTCTACGCCACAGGCGGGGCTGGAAATTATTTTAAATCTTCCAGTCCTGGATGAGCACATAAAATGCACAGCAGTCAAAAGCGCAATTCGGCTTAAAGAAATGGGCTCTTGGAAGCACAGCAGTCATGGTCATGGGTCTATCCTGCATTCCTGCAAAGATATGGCAAAGTGGCAGGGCTTAATGTGACGACGGACTACTTACCACCCAGAATAGATTTCAACAGACACTTCTCCACTACTATACCCGAAAGACAGGAATGGGAATCCAACTCACTAATTAGTGAACAAGGTATTTCATTCTACACCGATGGGTCAAAAATGGAAGAAGGAACAGGAGCTGGGGTGTTCTGTAAATCTCTCAATATAAAAGAATCATTCAAACTCCCAGATGAGTGTAGTGTCTTTCAGGCTGAGATCTACGCTATTGAAAAGGCGGCAGAATTGGTACGCACGAAAGAATTGTACTCGTCGGAGGCTACATTTTTCGTGGACAGCCAAGCTGCCATCAAAGCTTTAGCCAGTGAGACTACAAGATCCAAAACAGTAACAAAATGCCGAGACATGCTGAACAATATTTGCAACACCAACCAAGTCAATCTCTGCTGAGTTCCTGGATATAGTAATATAGAAGGGAATGAAATAGCAGATGAACTGGCAAGGAAAGGGTCAGAATCAAATAAGAACAGCAGTAGCCATTTAAATTTGGGACCAAAAATCCCGATTGGCGTGATTAAAAGGAAAATAGACCTGATAACGAAATAGCGAATCAATAACTCCTGGTCCTCCAGGGACGACTGCGTTATCTCTAGAAGTTTATGGCCTAGAATTAATGAAAAGGAAACTCGATATATCTTATCGCTCAGTAAAAAGAACATCAGAATCCTGATAGCTGTACTAACGGGTCACTGCGCCATTGGCACAATGGCCACAAGAATGGGTGCATTTGCACAAGATTTCTGAAAGAGATGTCAGGATGTCGAGGAGATTGAAACCATTAAACACCTGCTCTGTGACTGTCCGAACCTCCAAACAAATCGCCTCCGCTACTTCGGAAACAGGTTTGTTGGAGAACTAGACGATCTAACACAGGTCTCAATGGCAAATATGAGAAAATTCATCGTAAGCACAGGCTGGTTCGAAAATGAACCAATCTACATAAGACATTAGTTAGGAGCATCTCTGCTTTTATTAATAAAGGATCACAATGGACCAATAGGCCCCCGTGTACGCAACAGCCTTGTGCTGTGCACATCCCTCCTAACCTAACCTTCTAAGATAGCGTTGGAATTAACCAAAAAAAAAAAAAAAAAAAAAAATGAACAGTGAAGAGTGAAAAGTGTGTAGTGTGGATCAACATGTAGTATATTTGGATAAATTTAGATTTGATAATTAGCAGCTATCCTGAAAGTACCTGTGAATACTGCCGGCAGAACATCAAAGGAAAAAGTAAAAATAAAAAAGGAAATTCCATTAAGCAGTACGTCGATTATAAAAGAAAAGAAACTATATTTTGATACATACAAGATAAACACACTAAGACTACAGACAAATATATATAATTATATATATAAGTATCTGTGCTGATACGCCATGGCGTTCTAAAAATAAATCTAGGTGAGGGTCGGCTGAGCCGGCGATTGGGCGGAAAGGATGACGAGGATGAGAACTAACGATACGACAGACAAGGACGATAGTTTCAGATAGTTACCTTTTTTTGAGTTTACTTGTGAATACGAATAAAATGACTTATCAATACGCATTTACTTTTAGATATACATTTATACTGACATACAAACTTACCTGTACATACATAGTTACTCACATAACAACTTACTCACGTACTTAAAGACATACTTACCTATCCTTTTTTTTGTACTTTGCGTACAATGATATAGGTTGTGACTAGTTTTGTTTTTTATTTTTGGATTAGGGGTTATCTCCGAGATTCTGGCCACGAGATAGCTAAGGTAGTGTCATCCGACGCAAGGGTGGGCAGGCCAAACTATTACCAGAACATCTGCTAAATAAACCTTCTGCAGACTCGGCGAACCATTGTGTCTGGGAGACAGTTAATTTTAGTTTTGGGTGAAACAAAAAGTTTAGTTGTGGGTTTGGGGTTTTTAGTTCTAGGCTTCGATATAGGGTGATTTATATATATATTTTCGTATATATATATATATATATATCTTCTTTATATATATATATACTATATACATATATAAAATTTAGAAATTAGGGTTTTCAATTTTTTTTTTAGTTTTAGGTTTTTTTTTAGTTTTAATAAAAATAAAACTTGTTTTCACCTAAGACTGTAATAATGCGTCATCCTCTCTCAGATATAGTGGCATAGGTAACTATGTTTGTGTTGTTTCCTTTTTTTCTTGCATTTCTATTTTTTTCTTTTATCCTATCCAATCTTCCCATCCTTTCCCTATATAAAAGGCACTATAAATTTTGTTTGCTGAGAGGGAAGTGTTTGAAAAGGGCAAAAAACCACCCCAACCCGTCGAGCTGAGCCGTGCAATAAGCAAGCGTGTCTTTGCTCTTTTCAGCACTGAAGATGCCTCCGTGGCTTACCCTAGACTCGAAACACACTAGGCTGTTTAAATTTTGCCCAACTATTATTTATATAAAATATCCCATACTTAAAGAACAATGTAAAGTATGCCATAAACCAAGCTGTTGGTAAACTATTTACCAATAAGGAAATATTGAAATGTCAAAACAAATTCGTAAATATTCACGAATGTAAAAAAGGGATAAGAAATACTTTTTTGTAAAATAAAGGTTAAGCCAACATAATTATCTGAACTCTTAATTAATCAAAACATCAAGAAAATTGAAAGTTATCGCTAGCCACGACACTATCCCGGACAATCAAAGAAACCAATCCCCGAAATAGAAAATAATCGGACATTAAAATAACAGTGAACTGATTGTCTCGAGAATAACAAAGCAGCATGCCCAATGATTGTGACCATAACCAGTGCCGGATTAGCCACGAAGCAAGAGTAGCAAATGCTACGGGCCCCGCGCATTTAGGGGCCCCGCGCACCAACGTTTTCTGACCATAAAAAAGTATTATTTATATATTAGATTTAGTCACAATTACTAAGAAGAAAATATTTGCACCAAAATGATCAACTAAAATTTTATTTTTCTATCTGCTGGTCATACCAAAAATCATGTTTCGCACCGCACTACATGGACAACGGTATGAAATTCAGGTGTTTATTGTCACCATTGATAACGTACTCACTGCTTTAGGTAAACGTATGAACAGAACAGTTATCATAAAATTGCTGGCATTTTCGGAATATTCCGAGAGCTAAAATCTCTTCCTGATTCAAAATAGCTATTTTGGCCTTTAGTCCAGTCCACAAAAAATGGCGTTTCGTCCGGGTGATCGCACATGGACTCATCAGTTGACTGTGAGGACCTTGTCAATACGCAATTTTTATTAAATTCAGTTCATCTTACATCGATTTTTTGACAAAAATCCAATGTGAACTATATCCAACCAATATTAAAATATATTGTAATCATTAACGTTGGAATATTTTGCTATTTTGAATCAATAATTCAACAAGTCCATTAATAGTGAAGTCTTCTAACTGGCTGATTTATTTCAGTAGTATATAGAATTTGTATTATAAAAACCTTCATATAGAATCAAAGCTGAGCCACGGGAAAAATATTCCAACTTTAATGAGTACAATTTTAATCTTGGTTGGATTCACATTGGATTTTTGTCAAAAAATCGATGTAAGATGAACTGAATTTAATAAAAATTGCGTATTGACAAGGTCCTCACAGTCAACTGATGAGTCCATGTGCGATCACTCGGACGAAACGCCAATTTTTGTGGACTAAAGGCCATAAAAGCTATTTTGAATCAATAATTCAACAAGTCTATTAATAGTGCTACTCGTAAGTCTTCTGCTTGGCTGATTTATTTCAGTAGTATATAGAATTTGTATTATAAAAACCTTCATATAAAAGCTCTTCCACCAGAAGAAATTTTGAAAAAATCTGCAACCATAGTAAGTGCTTACGCAGATGGAGGACAGTCTGGGCAACGAATTAGAGCAGTTCGCTTCAATGCTCAATTCTGATGTGGCTGGTAATGACAGCAGGAATCATGAGGCTCTGGAAATGCAGGTTTACAAGCTGTTGATAAATAAAATTGAGGAACACGATGAGCCAACAACGTCTTAATCACCTCACTTTAATGAATTTTGAACATGATTTACTCCGAGAAGTCGATATTAACAGCATTATTTATAAATTTTCCCAAATTAAATCAAGAAAAGTTTGTTTGTAACAGTTTTGTTTTATTTAATACCATAAACTTGATAAGTACCTAACCTTAAACAGTCTAAGGGCCCCTTGATTGAATTTGCTACAGGCCCCGCGCTGGCTTAATCCGGCACTGACCATAACCCTTATAAAAGTAAAGTAGCTTTTTCTGATAATTAACAAGTTATAGCATTCTTCTCCATACACGCACAAAATTCAATACTTTTTTATACTTTTTATTAGTAGTTCTTCCAGGCCAGTGATCTGCTCTGCTTCTTCCTATTCAATAACTATAATATTCTTCAGCTAACCAATCTTAACATCTATACTATAGTGGGCTGGAGTATCATCTTGTTGGAAATATGATGAATTTAGTTGAAACAGTGGAATATCCTCCAATATTTCTGGTTAATCGTTTCCGAAAATCTCCAAATTTTGTAAAATTCATCTTCGTTTGTAGTTTGAAGGGGCCGATTAAATTGTTTCCAATTACATTGAAATGATGACTACCTTCATTTACGTGGACTCTCCACAGAGCATGTATGAAAATTGTGAAAAGTTGTGATTCCATCGCTAAATTGAGATTCATTCGTCCAAAGAATTCTACTAATAAACTTGTTGTCATCCAAGCTCTGTTCTAGGAACCAGATAGACAATTCAAGTCTCTTACTCGTATCTTAATTGTGGTGCTCCCGCGTAAGGTCGTGTATTTGAAACTGATCCCGTTTCTCGAAGTCTGCGATACGTACTCGTATTTCTAAATACTCATAGCAAGTCGTCGGTAAGGATAAAGTTCATGGTTTCGTTATCGCGCACTAGTTGAATTTCTATTGCATAGCCCATAAACATTACTAATATTTGCGGTAATCTTAATTTGTAAATTAAGACATTCCAAAGAGCGTTTCTAAGCAACTCTAACCTTTGCTTAAAACTAATGAATAAATTTGTGTTTCTCATCATTTATACACTGAAAAATCAAACGTATGTTAATATAAGAAACGGCTGCTTATTTATTGTCACAACAAACTTTTTCTTCTCACAATGAACGGTTTATTAAAACAAATTTCAGTGTTTTATAATCGTTTGTTAATACTATTAACGGCCGTTTATTAAATGAAAAATAAAGCACTTAATTACCGTTTATTAAAATTAATAACTCGATTAATTGCCGCAAACATTTTAGTTATTAAAAATGATTAATCGTTTATTGCGACAATAAACAAGATGTTTTAAAAGGGATTGTTAAAGATTATATCCCAACCTTCATCCAATATCCCAACCAATTCTAAAATTTACAAATAGTTTATTATTTTTTATAACTTTATTCACTGACACAATAAACTTTGGTAATTAAAAATTAATAAACCGATTATTGCGTTAATTAACAACATTATTAAGAGGACAATTTTAAAATTTACAAACAGTTTATTATTTTTTATAACCTTATTCACTGACACAATAAACTTGAGTAAATGAAAAATAATAAACCATTTATTGTCGCAATGAACAACATTATTAAGAGGCCAATTGTAAAGTATTATATCCCAACCTTCATCCTATATATAAAAAATGTATGCGGAAGTTTGGGCAAGAATAAAATTGATTCTTTGACTAGAAAAACAATTAAAATCATAAAGGTAACACTGCACTCAAATTCAGCGAAATTGTATGAGGTATGAAATTGTATAAGGTATATCGCTGAGCAGCAACTAAACTTCATATCGATACCTTCCCGTAAGAATGTATTAAGCGACACTTTTTTCGAAAATGACTTTTTGATGTGGAACTATACTATAAGTTAAGCGCCACATTTTGGCCTGGGTTTCACTGCCCTATCATGTATGCAAAAGAAACTAGAGAGAAAATAAAATTGTAGCAACCGACAAGTTTTCTCACTGGAATTTGTATTATCCGCCAGTAAAATTATGCTAAGCGACATTTTAAAAAATCTTATTATCTTAAGCAACCAAACGTCCACAAAAAGAACTTGTTAGATGTCGCATAGTTTAACTGAAATTGTCGCTTAGCACACTCATCCAAATAGAACTTTTTTAATTAACCATTATTATATATGTATAATAAACAATTTATCAAAAATAATAAATCGTTTGTTAAAATTTAACGAAAAGTTGTATTTTTTACCTTGATGCAGAGTTCGCACTTTTTTCTAAAAATCCTTATAGTCAATAGAAATTTTAAAATGTAATTGCTACATATTGGACAGGCAAGTTTTTTTATACCTGACTCACTGGGTAGTGTCCACACCATAGAAATGTAAGGAAGCGTAATATGTCACACCTATAGTATACATGAGTCCACGAAATGTGAAATCATAGTGTGAGAACAAGAGCAAACATTTTTTCTAGAATATTTTTATTTGTGAGATGTCCAACAATAGTGCATTTCTCTTACTCACACCTTTGTAAAAAATGTTGAATGTCACATCTCTTACCGCTGATCAACTTCTACTTCTACCACCTCACATTAACCAGTCAAACTAAATTCATTTCAACTTAAAACATATATACAAAGGGTCGAAGGAAACTTTAAGCTCAGTTCAGCACTTCAAAGAAAATGTAATAAGAGATAGTAAGGTTTCGACTCAATTCCACTGTAAGGTGTCAGTTAACCATTGTAAATATACAAATCCTCGTTCGTATTTACGGAACGTAGGAAGGATTTGTATCTTTAAAATGCTGGTGTTCACACGATTTGATTGAATTCCCTGAACGCTTTTTGCACTAATTGGCTCACAGGTGGCGGTGGTGATTCAACATGAGTTTCATTATGATATTTATGTTGGCTAAACTGAATTAAATTAACTACTGAACATAATTACTGAATAAAAGATGAATTTGAAGAAGTATACGAAAGAGTCGAGTCGTTTCCTTTCTTAATTAAATCCTTAAATATCACGTTAATCTTAAGAAATAGTAAAAAAGCTTACTATTTAAAAAATTCATGGTGACCCCGACGTGATATTCGAAAAAGTATTTCTTAATTTTTTAAATAAACTAATAAGTAAACTTAAATTAAGAAATTGAACCGAGAACATGCCGCCGGGAACAGACTCGAAAGAGGTTAAAAGGTTAGAGAGGTTAGAAACCCTCAAGAACCGCCGTTCAGTAATTTGCGGCCAACTCGATCGTGTACAAATATTCTTGGAATCAATCGATGAAAACGTAACTTCTCAACAAATGGAGTTGCGAATTTCTTCTCTGGACACGTTCTACACATCATTTGATGATGTCCAGGGAAAAATAGAAGACCTTGATGCAGATGAATCAAAGGACCCCGAAGGTATTCGTTCCAAATATGAAGAGCTTTATTACAACGTGCGTCCTAAGTTGAGCGTGCTTTTCAAGGATCTAAAACCAGTCTCCGATAAGGTTGAATCGTTTCAAAACTCTCCTCAAAAATATATGAAATTGCCTACACCACAACTTCCTATCTTTTCAGGTGAGATCACAAAATGGTTGGATTTCTATGAAACCTTCAAATCCCTTATCCATTCCAATCCCTCACTAAGTAACACTGCTAAGTTTCAATATCTTAAATCGACACTCAGTAGTAATGCATTACGTGCTATTGAAACTATTGAAATCAGTGACGAAAATTATAGTATTGCTTTGGAAATCCTTATTAATCGCTACCAAAATAAGAGGATCATCTGTTCCGAGCATCTACAAAAAATCTTCGATGCTCCAACCCTGCAAAAACCGTCAGCAAGCGCTCTAAGAGAACTCCTCGACGACTTCAATAGCCACGTGCGTGCGCTTTCGTCACTCGGACGACCCGTTGACAAGTGGGACGATGTTTTAATACACCTCATGTCATCAAAACTGGATCCAATAACTCGCAACAAGTGGCTAGAAGAGTGCCCCGTCGATAAACTTCCAACCTTACTAGAATTCACAAAATTCATAGTCAAACGATGTCAAATACTGGAATGTTTTACAACAGCATCAAATTCGCAGGCAAGTAAAAACACTTTCATGCATGTTGGTAAAAAATCAAACCCTAAGGCTCTAACAGTGATCAAAGGCAACGACAAATCTGATAAAATTTGTTTGTATTGCTCAGGTTCAGGTCATTTTATAACCAGATGTTACAAATTTATTCGACTTCCTATTGCTGATAGGTATTCTGTGGCTCAAAGCAAACATTTATGTATTAACTGTCTCAGAGGAGACCACGAGGTTAAGAATTGTAAGTTGCAGACTTGTCGTAAATGCACCGGCTCGCATCATTTTCTTCTCCACTCCAACGAAGATACTGCAAATTCTCAAAATCACAAACAGCTTAATCCCAATGCAAATGAGTTCAGCACTAAGACAGCTCAAAACAGTACGGTACTGCAGATTACTAATGATGCCTGCGCCGCGTCTCAAAGGTTTGCCGAAAATAAGACAACACTGCTCGCTACAGCTGTCGTACACGTATTAGACAAACACAACACACGTGTTCCGTGCCGCATTCTTTTAGATTCGGGTTCTCAGCTCAATTTAATTACGGAGAAGCTTGCTCAAATGCTAGGAATTGAAAAACAAAAGGCTACGACTTCAATATGTGGAATCGGAGCAAGTACTGCTGTCTGCAAATTCAAAACAAGCCTAATGATCAAATCCCGATTCAACGAATTTAGTTATGGCCTAGAAGCAAACATTATCAAAAAGATAACTCAGCAGCTACCGGAATGTGACATCGATACAACAAAATGGTCTATTCCAGAAAATATAAATCTCGCTGATCCGTTCTTCCAACGATCACGACACATTGACATTTTATTAGGTGCAAGTCATTTTTTTTCTATTCTTTCAATCGGTCAAATAAGGCTTAGCGATACTCTACCTCTACTTCAAAATACTGTTTTTGGCTGGGTAGTGTCAGGCCTTTTGACTAATAATTCTGCGGATAGTAAAAATAAGCTAGCCTTATGTAATGTGTGTGTTCAGGAAGAAGAAAACTTAGATGAAATCCTGCAATCGTTTTCAAGAATAGAAAGCTTCGGTGAAACAACAAGGAATGCTCCTGAAATGTTCTCAGGGCCATGCGAATCTCATTTTCGAGACAATTTCGTTCGTCTTGAGGAAGGCCGTTATCAAGTTCGAATACCGTTTAAAAAAGACCCGAATTCATTAGGAAGTTCATATGAAATTGCTTTAAAAAGATTCCACAGCTTAGAAAAAAAAATACACAAGGACCCACTAGTAACGTCAGAGTACATTAAATTCATGCGCGAGTATGAAAATCTGGGTCATATGCAAGCCGTTGATATTAAAACTATAAACTTTAACAAACCGCACTTCTTTATGCCACATCACTGCATTGTCAAACCGGGGAGCTCTACAACAAAATTGCGTGTTGTATTTGATGCTTCTTGCAAAACGAGTAGTGGTACTTCTCTCAATGAGATTATGCATGTTGGACCACTTCTCCAACCGGACCTGTTTTCAACTGTAATTAAATTTCGGTACCACAAATTTGTTCTCACGGCCGACATTACCAAAATGTACCGGCAAGTTGTTATGCATGCTGATGATCGACTGTTTCAACTCATCATATGGAGAGAATCCCCGTTAGATAAACTAAAAATATTCAAACTGTGTACTGTTACATATGGAACCAGTGCAGCTTCCTATCTCGCTATCAGAGTATTATCTCAGCTCGCCGAAGATGAGAATGAAACCTCTCCGCTTGGCTCGGAAGTCTTACGTAATGACTTCTACGTAGATGACGTACTCACAGGGTCGGATTCATTCAATGATTTGTTACTGTTGCAGCGCAACATGCAGTCAAGTTGAAATGGTTACATCGTTCTGATATCCGTTGGAATTGGCATTCGAACGAAGTCAAATATTCAAAACCGACGGCAAAACAAAAGTCCGACTTCATACATGCACTTTTTTTATCATCGATTTACATAGCCAAAATTGGGAGATCATGAGAGATGAAAGCCATCGACACTCATAAAATTGACAATAGTAGGTGTCAACTCCGAAAATGGGCTTCGACGTTTGAACTTTGTCTCCTCCCACCATGCGATGTTTTTTTTGTGTATGTATGCTAGCAACGATTGATGGTCCACCAAGTAGATGACGTTGAATATCAGCAAAAATGAAGACGAGGGGAGCGGGAAGTTAATATTTTGTACAGATGAGGAATCCCTCTATAGGGCATTGATCTCTAGCTGTACCAACGGACATCCCAGCTGTTTTGTATGCAGAGGTTTCATCATAAGAATAATGATTGTGAAATTTAATTGGCATTTTGAATTCGTGTTACTAAGACAAAATTTAAGTAAAATAAAACAAATTTGTTAATCCTTTTGAAAGGAAAACCTTCGTCTTTTTAATTTAAGAAACTTAAATTGGTTAAGCTTGTTGGTGGTGGTCGGTGTACGCATTCGTGCTAAACTTATTTGAGTGGTCTTAACATACACCGGAAATAAATTTTAGATTTGACTTCGCAACGGATTGACTGCGGAGGATACAATCATTTGATTTTTTTCTTTTCTTTTTTTTTGCTAATTGTCCTAGCGGCAAACATTGGTCCTTCGAGCCGGATAGTAAAAGATTTTTAAAATAATCGCTTAGTACTAAAAACAATCATTTAAAGTGAATTAAACAAAAATATACGAGTACGTGTGCGTAGTTTTATTAATAAAACTGAAAGACAATCGCGTTTGTGTCGTGTGAGAGACATTAATAGTTCGTTCGGTCGATTAACATTATTCTGAAAGTATCTGGAGCTGAGGAAGTTCACGCATCGTGGGAGCAACGCATTACAACAGGTGTGTGGCATTTATTAAATTTTGTTTAATTTTAAAACATATTCTTACGTAACAAAATTGTGTGTTGTGGGTTCTTCGAATATAATATTATCAAACATTTGTCTTCAATATGAGTAAGAGCAAACTTCCGGGCTTAATAGATGCGGTTCAAACCATATCGCAAGACATAGAAGCAGATTATAATGCTTACACTAAGTTAGAAATTGCAAAAAAATCTGTGCACATGAATGAAGCGCGTTTATGTAATTTAGAAAGATCGTTTGAAGAGGCTAGAGTCCATCATCAAAAAATTGTTGAAGCTCCTACTGAAGAAGCAAAAGTGAAATATATGGAGGCACTCACGTTCCACAAATTAAAAGAAGTTTTTTTCAATTATTCTTCCGATTTAAAAGAAAAATTATCAATAAACGAAAGCCAAAATTGCCTTAACAAATCTTTGAGTGGTTCAAGCACACCGTTGGTAGAACTTAAGCTCCCTCCAATTAAAATCCCTACCTTTGATGGCTCACTTAAAATGTGGCCAGAATTCAAGGGACTGTTCGAAGCTATGGTAAACAAAAATGTTTCAATATCCGACGCTCATAAATTACAGTATTTAAAAGGTAATTTAACCGGTGAGGCGGCTCGAATCCTTAGAAATACAGACACAAACTTTGAATCTGCATGGGCTTTGTTAGTGAAAAGGTTTCAGAACATAAGGTTATTGAAAGATAACCAGTTTAAACTTCTCTTTGACCAACCTAAACTGACCCTGGAGTCATCAGATGATCTGAAACTATTATTAGACACGACGAACGAGGCGAAACAATCCTTAAGAAATCTTGGCGTAGCTGTAGATGCGTGGGAAGATGTTCTCATCTTCCATACTGTGCAGAAACTTCCACTTACAACTCGTGGTCTTTGGGAATCCCATATTTCTACACACGTAGACTACCCAAAATACAGCGTTCTAGAAGATTTTATTTTAATGAGGTCGCGTACATTGGATGTCATTGGGCAATCCTCTTCAGATCTAAATCAACACAAAGGTAAAAAATCTTCTTCAATTACAGTTCCAGTTCGTGTTCACAATTCTACTATTGCCAATAAGTGTTCTATGTGTCATGGCTCACATCCGATTCGCAGTTGCTTTAGGTTTAAAGCACTGAATGTTAAAAAACGACATGAATTGGTTAAAAAGAACAAATTATGTTTTAACTGCTTGTCAAGCGCACATTTTACTCAAAACTGCACAAGTACATTTACTTGCTCTACATGCCATCAAAAGCATCATTCTTTACTGCACTTGAACGATGCAGCTAACGCAATGCATGCAACAGAATCTACTTCGAATCCACATCCAATAAAAACAGCTTCCTTTTCCGCGGACAACTCCAAATCAGTAACGTTAGAACAATCTGCACCCTCAACAGGAGTTGCTTCAGCAAATAACGCGTTTCTAGCCGAAAACAACCAAGCACCCGTTCTTCTGGCTACGGCCCTTATCAAGGTTTTGACACCTGCTGGCCAACCGTTGCTGTTGCGAGCTTTACTAGATCCTGGGTCTCAAGCTTCCTTTATCACTGAGTCTGCAGCTCAACTTCTCAATTTGAAAAAAGAAAGAAACTGCGTTAACATTATAGGGGTTGGTGAAACTACCACAAGCATCTCAAAGTGGAAAGTAAGTTTTACGGTTTTATCAAACGTAAACGCAAACTTTAGTCTTCAACTTATTGCTTTGGTCCTTCCCACACTGACAGCTGTCCTTCCTACACAAAAGATACCCAATGCAAATTGGAATCATCTCAAAAACATAGAGCTTGCTGATCCCCGGTTCCACAAACCCAATAAAATCGACGTCTTATTGGGCAGTGATGCTTATCCATCAATTATCCTTGAAGGCATAATAAAAGGAGAACCGGGCACACCTATGGCACAAAGGACGGAACTAGGATGGGTGCTTTCTGGAGGTGTTTCATCCAACAGCCAATCACGAATAACATCCCTTCATACTAAAACAGAGCCTCATACCTTAGATTCCCTGATAAGTAGATTTTGGGAACTTGAAGAGGTTCAGAGACGAAATTTCCTATCACCGGAGGAAGAAAAATGTGAAACACATTATTGCAGAACGCATCAACGACAACTCAACGGAAAATATATCGTCCAACTTCCATTCAAAGAAGGAAAGTATCCCTCGATTGGTTGGTCTCAGAGATCAGCTCTTGTAAGATTCCTTCAATTGGAAAGGAAATTCCAAACAAATCCGTTATTTAACGAAAATTACAGAAAGGTTTTCAATGAATACAAAGAGCTTGGACACATGACTGAGGTACAACCTAATGATTTGAATTCACCCCACTATTTCCTACCTCACCACGCAGTGTTAAAGGCATCGAGCTCAACAACAAAACTCCGAATTGTGTTTGACGCGTCCTGCAAAACATCTGACGGGACGTCGCTCAACGACCATCTTTTTGTTGGCCCTAGGTTACAAGACGATATTTTCGACCATGTCGCACGATTCAGGAAATATAAAATTGCATTTACAGCGGACATAAACAAAATGTACAGACAAAAATATGGGTCACTCCAAATGATTCGTTGTATCAACTTGTATTATGGCGAGATGTTGAGGGAGAAGAAATGAAAGTATACCGTCTCAATACGGTTACCTTTGGCACTGCTGCTGCACCCTATTTAGCGATTCGTACGCTTCAACAACTGGCAACTGATGAACGGGATGACTTCCCACTTGCATCAAACATAGCCATGCGAAATTTCTACGTGGATGACGTAATTCATGGAGCAGACTCCGTAACAGAAGCCTTGGAGATGCAGAGTCAACTCATAAGGATGTTGAAGAAAGGAGGATTTCCCTTACGAAAATGGGCAAGCAACTGCGAGAAGCTACTTATGGCAGTCCCGGAGGAGGATAGAGAGGTTCAAATTCCACTCTCATTTGATGAAAAAAATGCGATTAAAGCACTTGGCATCCAGTGGCACCCTGCAAAGGATATCTTCACCTTCAAAATCTCACTTCCCGAAAATAAAGGTATTACAAAGCGGACTATCCTCTCAGACCTGGCTCGCCTTTACGATCCAATGGGTTGGATAGCACCGTGCGTCATCATTGGAAAAATAATAATGCAAGATATTTGGAAGGAGAAGCAGACATGGGATTCTGAACTCCCAGCAACAATAATCTCTGCGTGGCAAAGGTTGAAGGCTGAGCTAAGTCTTTTACAGGCCATCGAGATTCGTCGATGGATCAATGTTACCACCGCTTCAAAGATTGAAGTCCACGGATTCTGCGATGCATCTGAAAAGGCATATGCGGCAGCAATATACCTTAGGGTTACCACCGGTAATGAAACTTTTACAAATCTCGTCGTGTCAAAGACTAGAGTAGCACCTCTAAAAAGTAAATCCTTAGCTCGTTTGGAGCTTTGTGGAGCTCTTTTGTTGGCAAAGTTGTTAGTGCACACTGTGGATACGATGGAACTCCAATCGGCAAAAATGTTTATGTGGTGTGATTCCCAAATCACACTTGCTTGGATTCGAAGCGCACCATACATTAGAACGACTTTCGTTGCCAACAGAGTGGCAGAAATACAGGAACTTACTGACTCTGGGTGTTGGAACTACGTTCCATCTAAAGACAACCCCGCAGATGTTGCATCGAGAGGAGCCCACCCGAGTGATCTAACTCAGAACCGTCAATGGTGGTATGGGCCTGAATTTTTACAATCATTTGATGCACACCTTCATAAATCTATTGAAATAAAAGCCACGGATCTTGAAACCAAAGGTTCGGACAGTTCAAAACCTAAAAGTAAGTTGATCGCATCTGGGTACCCCATAGCTAACATTTTTCAGCTCTGCGTTCACTTCACTACATTTGAATCAAATCAACTTCTATTCAACCGTTTTTCATCACTTAACCGATTATTTCGAGCTGCAGCGTACTGGCGTCGGTACTTAACTAATTTGAGATTCAAAGCAAAGAAATTACCCACCCATATGTCTGGACCACTCTCAGTCGATGAGATATCCTCTGCTCGTTTACGTTTGATTGTTCTTGTACAACAAGAGTATTTTAGTGAAGAAGTTCAGAAGTTAAGCAATGATAAAACGGTTTCTAAAAGAAGTAAGCTAGCAAAACTTTCACCATTTATGGACGAAAAAGGTATCCTAAGAGTTGGAGGTCGATTAGAGAACGCTGAGCTACCTTATGGACAAAAGCATCCAATTATACTGCCTTCAAGTAACTTTCTTACATCACTAATTATTCATGACACACATATGAAAACTCTACATGGCGGTCAACAATTAATGATGGCTACACTTCGGTCCGAGTATTGGATTTTTCAGTTGAAATCTACTGTAAAACAGTGCATCCACAGATGTTTAAGATGCTACAGATTCAATGCAACAGAGATGCAGCAAAAGATGGGAGATCTGCCAACTTTACGAGTAAATCAAGCTCGACCCTTTCAGACATCTGGAGTTGACTATGCTGGCCCTGTGCAACTTAAAGCTTGGAAGGGTCGATGTAGCAAAATTACCAAAGCGTACATAGCGATTTTTATTTGTTTTTGCACGAAAGCAGTTCACCTCGAGCTAGTAAGCGATTACACTACATCTGCCTTTCTTGCAGCGTTTAAACGTTTTACTGCTCGCCGTGGAATTTATTCAAATTTATACAGTGACTGTGGGACAAATTTCAAAGGCGCTGCAAACGTTTTAGAAGCTGAAAGAACGTATATGTCAAAGCAGTGGGCAGCCGAGATCTCAAAGCAGTTGCAAGCCAATGAAACAAAATGGCATTTCAATCCTCCTGCAGCTCCGCATTTCGGCGGGCTCTGGGAGGCAGGTGTGAAGTCTATGAAGCACCACCTAAAGCGTGTCATCGGTCATTACACCCTGACTTTCGAGGAATATGCAACCATACTCGCTCAAGTCGAAGCTTGTATGAACTCCCGTCCACTTTGTCCTGTAACTGAAGATCCCGACGATCTCTCTATCTTGACACCAGGACACTTTTTAATTGGAGCAGCATTAAATACTGCACCGGAAAAAGAACTTACAACAAGTAAAGAGTCCCATTTGGATAGATGGCAGCTTTTGCAAAAAATTCACCAAGATATTTGGAAAAGGTGGAAGTCTGAATACTTGGTTCGACTACAAAAGCGTTCAAAATGGCTCACACCAAACAATGAACTTAAAGTTGGACATTTAGTGCTCTTGCCTGATGAGCAGACACCCCCAACTCTTTGGCGACTTGGCAGAATCACGGAAACTCATCCGGGAGCTGATGGCAAAATTCGTGTCGTAACAGTCAAGACTGCAACCAGCTCATTTAAACGCCCTGTAACAAAACTTAGCTTCCTACCAATGCTAAACGATTCAAGCACACCACCCCCCACACACACACATTAAAAAATCAATTATAAGTTAATCCTACCACCACTATATAATTTTAATTCAATTAATAAATATCATAATTAATCTATAACCTTAATAATCTATTATTGCCACACACCATTCACCATACCTACCTATTTTCTTCTTTCATGTACCTACACATCTGTTACCCGACGAGGATCTATCACCCCATAAAAAACCTGCGAAGACATCATTTGGGCACTTTCCCTGCGGCCCGCCAGGATGTTGCAGCGCAACATGCAGTCAAGTTGAAATGGTTACATCATTCTGATATCCGTTGGAATTGGCATTCGAACGAAGTCAAATATTCAAAACCGACGGCAAAACAAAAGTCCGACTTCATACATGCACTTTTTTTATCATCGATTTACATAGCCAAAATTGGGAGATCATGAGAGATGAAAGCCATCGACACTCATAAAATTGACAATAGTAGGTGTCAACTCCGAAAATGGGCTTCGACGTTTGAACTTTGTCTCCTCCCACCATGCGATGTTTTTTTTGTGTATGTATGCTAGCAACGATTGATGGTCCACCAAGTAGATGACGTTGAATATCAGCAAAAATGAAGACGAGGGGAGCGGGAAGTTAATATTTTGTACAGATGAGGAATCCCTCTATAGGGCATTGATCTCTAGCTGTACCAACGGACATCCCAGCTGTTTTGTATGCAGAGGTTTCATCATAAGAATAATGATTGTGAAATTTAATTGGCATTTTGAATTCGTGTTACTAAGACAAAATTTAAGTAAAATAAAACAAATTTGTTAATCCTTTTGAAAGGAAAACCTTCGTCTTTTTAATTTAAGAAACTTAAATTGGTTAAGCTTGTTGGTGGTGGTCGGTGTACGCATTCGTGCTAAACTTATTTGAGTGGTCTTAACATACACCGGAAATAAATTTTAGATTTGACTTCGCAACGGATTGACTGCGGAGGATACAATCATTTGATTTTTTTCTTTTCTTTTTTTTTGCTAATTGTCCTAGCGGCAAACAGTTACGTAAGAAAAATGAACTACGGCAGATTTTAATTGCGGGTGGATTTGAACTCAGAAAGTGGTGCTCTAATGATAATCGGATTATAGATGATATTTTGCCGAATGATAGAGAGGAATTTTTTCAATTACGGCAGGACAATGTCATAAAAACCCTTGGGTTAATATGGGAGCCAATAAATGACCGATTCCAAATTAAGGTAAATCTTCAGCCTCTTAACAGATTCACAAAACGCTCGGTATTATCTGATGTAGCGAAGCTTTACGATCCGCTGGGATTAATAAACCCCGTAATAGTCAAGGCGAAAATGTTTATGCAAGTGCTTTGGAAAAGCAAATTAGATTGGGATGAAGCTCTTTCCCAAGAATTGCACTATTCATGGCAATCATTTAGACGCGATCTGTTTGACTTGGAGCACATATCTTTTCCTCGGCATGTTTTGGCAGGTGGAACACGAAAGGCTGAATTGCATGCGTTTTCAGATAGTTCCGAAAAGGCGTATGGAGCTTGTGTTTACGTTCGCTCGATAGACGAACATGGTTCTATTTTCGTCAATTTGCTTTGTGCTAAATCAAAGGTCGCTCCAATAGACAAAAATCGCATAACACTGCCACGTCTTGAATTGTGTGCAGCCACAATGATGTGCAATTTGGTAGACAAAATTATAAATATCGACAATCAAAAATTCAATAACTGTTTCTACTGGACTGATTCAAGTATAGTGCTTCATTGGATTTCATCCGAAAACCACCAATGGCCAACATTTGTATCAAATCGTATTGCAGTAATCCAAAGTTTATCAAAGGGAGAAATGTGGCGTCATATAAGCAGCAAGCAGAACCCAGCTGACCTAGTTTCAAGAGGATGCACCCCAAGGGAACTCTGTGGCAATATGTTGTGGTTCTCTGGGCCTTCGTTTTTGACTAAGGATGAAATGATGTGGCCTATTGGGGATCCCAATACTAACCTCTCGGATGAAGTACTCGAAAGAAAGGCACCAAAAAATGTGTTTCTACTCAATAAAGAGGATTACATAATCGAAAACATCAAATATAAACACAGTTATATGACAACAATCCGAACAGTGGCTTTCATATTAAGATTTAAGTACAATTCGCTTTCAAAGATGTATAAGAGAGAGAGACGAGAGGGAGTAATTTGTGCAGAAGAGATTAACTGGGCGATTCATTGCATCATATGGTCTATACAAAGACAATTTTATGATAAAGAAATCGCAGCTCTAGAAAAATGTAAGCAACTACCTATAAGGTCTCACATATGTTCATTATCGCCCTTTCTTGATGAAAAGGGCATTCTCCGCGTTGGAGGACGATTGCAATGTTCGAACACTACCTATGAATTTAAACACCCAATTCTTCTACCCGCTGGCAGCTTTTTTACATATGAACTTCTGCGTTTTTACCATGAAAGGCATCATCATTTGGGAGCTCAAGCATTATTAGCTAACGTAAGGCAGAAGTATTGGCCTGTTCACGGGAAGGTATTGGCAAAAAAGGTGATACATAAGTGCGTATCTTGCTTCAAGGTAAATCCAAAGCCAATTTATCCACTGATGGCAAATCTTCCGCCCGACAGAGTCAATCCATCACGGCCGTTTTCGATTACTGGTACCGATTTCTGTGGTCCCTTTTATGTGCACTATAAAAGAAGAGGAAGCGTAGCAGTTAAAGCTTATGTCGCCGTATTTGTTTGTTTTAGTACGAAAGCGGTGCATTTAGAGTTGGTGAGCGACCTTAGCACACCTGCATTTCTGGGAGCCTTACGTAGGTTTTTCAGTAGACGAGGATTAAGCAAAATTATTTACAGCGATAATGCAACAAATTATATTGGAGCAAGAAACGAGTTAAGGGAAATGTATGCAGTTCTCAAGTCTCAGGAATGTGACATGGCTATTCGAAAATTGCTGAGTGAAGAAGGCATCGAATGGCGGACGATTCCTCCGCGATCACCACACTTTGGCGGAATCTGGGAGGCTGCTGTCAAGATGGCAAAATTTCATATGAAAAGACTGCTAAATTTGGCTTCCTTAACATATGAAGAACTTAACACGGTAATTATTCAAATCGAAGCAATACTCAATTCCCGTCCTTTGTCCCCCCTTTCCGAAGATCCCTCAGATTTCCAACCGTTGACACCTGGGCATTTTCTAGTGGGTAGTCATTTGCAGATAATACCCGATCATGATCTAAGCGACAAGAATCTCACGTATCTCAGTCGATGGCAAAGAGTTCAATGGATTATGCAGCAGTTCTGGAGCAGGTGGAAAGATGAGTACTTGCAAAGCTTACAACAACGGCAAAAGTGGCGTCGAAAGACCAGAGTATTGCAGGTGGGCGATGTAGTGGTTGTTAGTGACGACAATCTTCCCCCATTAAAATGGCGTTTAGGACGAATATCGGAGCTGCATCAGGGAACGGATGGGATTGCTCGTGGAACATTCAAAAGAGCCGTAGCCAAACTATGTCCACTTCCAAAGGTTGAAGACACAAGGGTCCTTCAAGGCGGGGAGGATGTTCACACGATTTGATTGAATTCCCTGAACGCTTTTTGCACTAATTGGCTCACAGGTGGCGGTGGTGATTCAACATGAGTTTCATTATGATATTTATGTTGGCTAAACTGAATTAAATTAACTACTGAACATAATTACTGAATAAAAGATGAATTTGAAGAAGTATACGAAAGAGTCGAGTCGTTTCCTTTCTTAATTAAATCCTTAAATATCACGTTAATCTTAAGAAATAGTAAAAAAGCTTACTATTTAAAAAATTCAGCTGGCACGAGTACGATAACTTGGCCGCCAAGATTTGATAACGGCTTTTTGTAGAGGGGTCAAAAATAAGCACTTTTTACTACGGGAGGGGGGGGTCTATCTCCCCCGTTTAGGAGGTAGGGGCACTTTTAGAAAAAATGGTTTAAATTGAAAAAAAAAATATTAAAAAACAACGGCAACACTTACAATAAAGTGCTATACTGCGTTTGAAAGCCAGAAGATTGTTCTATAATCCTGCATTTAAATTAAATTACTCATGTCAATGGTTTTTGAGAAATTCGCATTTAAATTTGAAATTTTGATAAAAAAAAAAACGTGAAAAAAAGGTTTAGACCGATTGTTTTCAAAATTGTGAAATGAAATTGTAAATTAGCTTATAAGTGTTTCATGTATCTATCAGTTCTTAATCGAACACAAAAAACCGCATGGTTGTATGTCTTCTGGTTTTTGAGAAAATCGAAAATAACTAAAACTACTTTTCTACAAAATGTTTGATATTTTTTGCTTCCTTACATAAATAAATCAGTGCTAGCTTCCAACATTACAATATATAAACAGTAAAGTATGTATGGGGGGCCATGCTGCCCCCCTGCAACCCCCCTGCTTGGCACACTATAGGATTTGGGGTAGGTGCGAGGTTGGGTGCATGCAAAGTTTCTTTTGCATTCACAGAACCTGTATTTAAAAAAATTCAAATTTATTCTATTTATCCAGTATCCACTAAATACATATATTTATATAAGTAGCCCAAAGTTCCAAACTTAAAATTTTTAAATATTAAAATGCATTATGAAAAATTCACATGTAATGCACTGTTGCTCGACTGCAGCAAACATATATAATTTCTTAATATGTATCTATGTTTGTGTCTTACATACCAATTTATATAAAGCAACTGAAATGTTCAAAGTATACCAACTTAGATAAAAAAAAGCTAACATTCCAATTTGTACCGTTGTTTTTTGTTCGTAAATGAAAATGTGGTACAAGTTTTTGTTTACCAAGGTCATTCGTTTTTCAACTTTTGTAAGAGTGAAGTGTTTTTTTCTCTAAATGAAAAATGGCGGTTAAACATCCACTACTCCATCCCAAATTGAATAATTTTCCAATATTTTCTTCTTTCGGTGATTTAGTGTCCACCAACGAAAAAAGCATTACTTTTTTCGAAGAAATTGGTTTAATACCAAATGAAAATTAAACTCCCGTGGCCGTGTGCAATTCTGGGTAAAGCTAAATGAATTGCTGTACTGAACTAACAAAGATGCATTATGTTTATTAACATTAATCCTTAAAATGGAATAACCGTCATCACCAAAAATCAAAAAAAGCAGTTTTGGTAATTTTCGATTTTCTCAAAAACTAGAAGACGTAGAACCATGCGGTTTTTTGTGTTCGATTAAAAACTGATAGATACATGAAACACATATAAGTTAACTTACAATTTCATTTCACAATTTTGAAAACAATGGGTCTAAACTTTTTTTTCACGTTATTTTATCAAAATTTGGACTTTAAATGCAAATTTCTCAAAAACCATTGACATGAGTAATATAATATAAATGCAGGATTACAGAACAATTTTCTGGCTTTCAAACGCGGTATAGCACTTTATTGTAAGTGTTGCCGTTGTTTTTTAATATTTTTTTTTTTTCAATTTAAACCATTTTTTCTAAAAGTGCCCCTACCTCCTAAACGGGGGGAGATAGACCCCCCCTCTCGTAGTAAAAAGTGCTTGTTTTTGACTCCTCTACAAAAGCCCGTTATCAAATCTTGGCGGCCAAGTTATCGTACTCTCCCCAAAATGCTTTATCTACTAACGGGTGATTTTTTAAGAGCTTGAGAAGTTTTTAAAAAAAAAAAACGCATAAAATTTGCAAAATCTCATCGATTCTTTATTTGAAACGTTAGATTGGTCCATGACATTTACTTTTTGAAGATAATTTCATTTAAATGTTGACCGCGGCTGCGTCTTAGGTGGTCCATTCGGAAAGTCCAATTTTGGGTAACTTTTTCGAGCATTTCGGCCGGAATAGCCCGAATTTCTTCGGAAATGTTGTCTTCCAAAGCTGGAATAGTTGCTGGCTTATTTGTGTAGACTTTAGACTTGACGTAGCCCCACAAAAAATAGTCTAAAGGCGTCAAATCGCATGATCTTGGTGGCCAACTTACCGGTCCATTCCTTGAGATGAATTGTTCTCCGAAGTTTTCCCTCAAAATGGCCATAGAATCGCGAGCTGTGTGGCATGTAGCGCCATCTTGTTGAAACCACATGTCAACCAAGTTCAGTTCTTCCATTTTTGGCAACAAAAAGTTTGTTAGCATTGAACGATAGCGATCGCCATTCACCGTAACGTTGCGTCCAACAGCATCTTTGAAAAAATACGGTCCAATGATTCCACCAGCGTACAAACCACACCAAACAGTGCATTTTTCGGGATGCATGGGCAGTTCTTGAACGGCTTCTGGTTGCTCTTCACTCCAAATGCGGCAATTTTGCTTATTTACGTAGCCATTCAACCAGAAATGAGCCTCATCGCTGAACAAAATTTGTCGATAAAAAAGCGGATTTTCTGCCAACTTTTCTAGGGCCCATTCACTGAAAATTCGGCGTTGCTCGTTAGTAAGTCTATTCATGATGAAATGTCAAAGCATACTGAGCATCTTTCTCTTTGACACCATGTCTGAAATCCCGCGTGATCTGTCAAATACTAATGCATGAAAATCCTAACCTCAAAAAAATCACCCGTTATATGACTGACACTGAGTAAGCGTGATCGAATAAGGGCCTGATTACACAATCCGTTTTTTCGGTTGCTTCATCTTTGTTTTGTATTCTTTTTTACAATTTAAATACACATTTACATATTTTCGCGAACCATGTAATCATAAACGTTCATGACGTTTATGATTACATGGTTCGCGAAAATATGTAAATGTGTATTTAAATTGTAAAAAAGAATACAATATAAAGTGTGTAGAATGTGGCGAAAATCTCTTTCAAACTTACAAATACTTGTTTTTTGCAGTGTTTGCTGTAGTTATTTGTGTACAAGCGTAAAGTCCTGGTAGCTATCGCTAATTAATTATTGATAATGTAATTTATTTTATATTTCAATAAAGTTATAAAATAATAGCCGCGTTTTTTGGAAAAGTTATCCGTAGTACAGTAGGATTTTATATGAATAACAAATACAACATCCGCAGAAGGATCACTGCCGATATCGAATAAACGTCAAATCTCTATCCGCAGCAGGATTTCACTTCTCCTCTTATCGGCAGTGGTCCTACTGCGGATGTTGTATTTGTTATTGATATAAAATTCTACTGTACTACGGATAACTTTTCCAAAAAAACACGCCTATTAACAATAATAATAATAATAATAATAATAATAATAATAATAATAATGATAATAATATTTGTGTACAGTGTTGTTGTTGTTGTATACTTAATTTTGTAATATCTAACTCTCTTGTAAATGACATTGAATAAACAGTTTTGACAAATTAGAACATGGTGTCAGGTGTGTCTCAGAGAAAAACTACCCACAGTCAATTAAAATAGTTAAAAAAAATAATAAAACTATTATTATTATAAAAAACAAAAAAAAAAAAAAAAACAAACATCATATAATCTAAAGTCATTGTGTCTTATCAAAGTCTAACTTGTCAGTGTCGGCATTACACTTATCGAAGTAAAATTAACCTATAAGAATAGGTAATACCCGCCACGTGTCAAAACTGGACAACGAATATTCAATTTCTGACTCAGGAATTGATCCTGGAGAAATAATAGATCTAACACAATTGCAACAAACTGTTTACGAAGATCCACAGTCCCCTTTAATTGCAACTGGGACTCCGAAAAGTCAGAACCCGTCAGAAAGTCAAACCAAAGTAATAAAAACCATGGAGTTTTCATTTGGAGCAAAGCCGCCAAGTGAAATGAATTTTAATCAGCCAAATCTTGTAGCAGGATGGAGGTTCTGGTTGCAAAAACTTGAGATTTTTCTGAACCTCGTTGGGATTAAAGAGGATGAAAGAAAAATCACTGCCATTTTGTCATACATAGGTGACGATGGTCTTCACATCTACAACACTTTTCCTAAAAACCTTAAGTTTGATGAAGTCAAAAGGAAATTTGATGAATATTGCGCACTCAGAACTAACATTGTATTTGAACGTTATAAGATTTTATCCGCAAAACAGAAAACTGCCGAAACCATAGATCAATTCTTAACTCATTTGAAGGAATTGGTTCAGGCATGTGAATATAGTACGCTTCAAGATTCAATGGTCAGAGATGTCTTCATAATTGGGTTAAATGATGACAAGTTAAGACGTTTGTTACTTGACATCGACGACCTTACACTTGAGACAGCGGAAAAGCGTGCAAAATCATATGCCCTTAGTCAAACTCAATCAAAAGAAATGTCAACAGTCGTCATTGAATCTGAAAACCAGATCAACTACATCCAGAAGTCTAGCAACAGCAGAACACCAATCGTCAAGCATCACAATAAGCAGCAGTTCAGGCATAGGCAGAACGTCAAACATCCCTCCTCGTCGAACAGCTCCCCAAAGGTCAAAATAAATGAATCCAACAAACCATGCGAACGATGTGGAAACTGGAACCACCGATTCAAATGTCCAGCGATCGGGCAAAAATGTCACATTTGTAAAGGCATGAACCATTTTGCCAAATATTGTAAGTCAAACAAAGACATAAAATCGTTTGCTCTGAGTAATAAGATAAATAATAATTATTGTAATAATGATTTAGATTTAAGTGATAATGATTTTTTTATTGGTTCAGTAAATTTTGAAGAGAGAGTCTTAAATGCAATTAGTTTTGATAAAATGAATTTGAAGTTACATATGTATTTTAAAGAAAATTTTGTAATTAATAACAAAGTAATCAAAATAGAGTTGGACACGGGAGCAGAAGCAAATGTGATGAGCTTGAATACATTCGATCACATAAATTCGTCAAAAAATTTAACTCTTAACAAGTGTGTAGGAAAATTAACGGCATTTGGTGGATCGAAGATCAATGTTCTTGGTCAGTGTAAATTAAATGCTTTTATTAACAAAAGCAAAGTCAGACTAGAAAAAATCAAGTTTTTTATTGTTAAAGAAAATGTCAGTACGGTCTTAGGTAAACACGATTGCTTAAGATTTGGTCTTGTCAAGCAAATTGTATCGTCATCGATTAATAAGATTAGTAATAAGCCAGATGTGTTAATTAAGGAAATTGAACCAGAATTCAGTCATTTGTTTAAGAGATTAGGTTGTTTAAATGGAACATTTAAACTTAAAATCGATCCTCAAGTCAGTCCAGTTATTGATGCACCTAGGCGGATTCCATTTAAATTACATCGAAATTAGAAGAAGAATTAAAGAGAATGGAAAAAAATGAAGTAATAGAAAAAGTCAAAAGCCCAACTCAATGGGTAAACTCAATAGTTTTGGTTGAAAAGGCTGATGGTTCCTTACGAATTTGCTTGGATCCAAGGAACCTCAACAAAGCATTACAACGGGAGCACTATCCAATTCCTAATATAGAACTTATTAAATCTAAGCTGTCAGGTTCAAAATATTATCCCACTCTCGATGCTAGTAAAGGCTATTGGATGTTGAAACTAGATGAAGCAAGTTCTGACCTGTGCACTTTTAATACCCCCTTTGGAAGATATAAATTTCTGAGAATGCCATATGGTGTAAAAGTAGCACAGGAAATCTTTCACCGAGTCATGACAGAAATCTTTATAGATCTAGATGTTATCATTTATATAGATGATATTTTGATTTATGGTAATAGTATTCAAGACCATAACAGAAAATTAGTTCAGATTTTAGAGCGTATGGATAAAGTTGGATTGAGGCTAAATAGAGAAAAATGTAGGTTCGGGTTAACCGAAATAAAATTCTTTGGTCACATTAACCAACTCGGTGTAAGCACTGACTGTCAAAAAGTCGAAGCAATTTTGAATATGAAGTCTCCAACTTCCGTGCAGGAAGTTCAAAGGTTTCTAGGTGCGGTGACCTACTTTGGGTCATTTATTCCTAATTTGTCGAATGAAACAGAGCCATTACGTCAACTGCTCAAGAAAAATGTAAAATTTCAGTGGAATGAGTCATTAGAAAGTGTTTTCACAAAACTCAAATCACTTGTCTTAACACCACCAGTTCTTGCGTATTTTGATCCGATAAAGCCACTCGTATTATCTGTTGATGCTTCACAGTTTGCGGTAGGGGGTTGTCTTTTACAAGATAGTCGTCCCATAGCTTTTGCATCTAAGACTCTGACCGACTGTCAAAGAAGTTACGCTCAGATAGAGAAAGAATTGTATGCAATTCTGTTCGGCTGTGAAAAATGGCATCAATTTATTTATGGTCAAACTATATTGGTGGAAACAGACCACAAGCCACTCATCCCTCTATTTAAAAAAGCATTAGTACACGTTCTAGCAAGGCTTCAGAGGATGATGCTTCGTCTTCAGGCTTATGATTTAGAAGTCATATATAAGCCTGGTAAAAAGATGTTAATCGCAGACATGCTGTCAAGGGCGCCACTCTGTCACAAAGAGGAAATGCCGATAGATAAAGAAATAAGGATCCATGTTGGTCTTATTAAGTCAAATCTGGCCATTACACAACCAATGCTTCAAGAAGTTCTGGCAGCAACCAGTGAAGAGGAACCCTACAGCTACTGCGTTCTTTTATTAAAGGTCATTGGCCTGAGAATAAAAACAAACCTTGTACAGAAGTACAGAAATTTTGGAATTATAGACACGAGCTGACAGAAATTGATAATCTTATTTTCAAAAAGTCATGCCTTAGTTATTCCTCATGAAATGAGAAGAAAGATTCTTGGACATATTCATGATGGTCACCCAGGCATAGAAAAAAGTAAACGTCGAGCAAGAGGCACAGTATTTTGGCCTCATATGAATTTAGATATTCAAACATATATTGAAAATTGTGTTACATGTAAAAAATACCAAAATAGAAATATTAAAGAGCCTTTATTACCACATGAATTGCCAAATCTTCCATTTCAAAAAGTGGGCATAGATCTTTTTGAATGGAAAAAATATATGTAGGTATCTCCTATTGGTAGATCATTATTCTAAATTTATCGAAGTCATTAAACTAAGGTCAGCAAAAGCAGGTGAAATTTTAAACCACTTAAAGTCAATTTTTGCGAGGCATGGTATACCATCAGAAGTGATGTCTGACAATGGTCCACCATTCAACTCATCAGAATTCAAGAAGTTTGCTAATGAATGGATGTTTGATCATATCACTAGTAGCCCGTACTATCCAAAATCCAACGGCTTGGTGGAAAGAACTATAGAAACTGTAAAAAAAATGCTGACCAAATGCTCTGAAACCAATGAAGATCCTTATCTTGGACTTCTTAATCTTCGAACTATGTACTTCACAACTGAGTTACTCGCCATCGCAGTTGTTGATGTCAAGAAAACTTAGGACGCGACTTCCAATGTATAAGTTGCAACTTAAACCAGCTTTGATAGATGAAGGTTTTTATAGACAGCAGGGGGTCAATTCTCTATCTGTGAAACTGTGAAGTGATAAAAAAATTATCATTTCAGTTATCATAGAGATTTTTCATTTTATCACTTCATGAACGGGCCTAAGGCGATTCTCGAACTCATTATGTATGAAAAACATCTGTCAAACAGTGTACTAAAAAGTACTAAATGATAAATAATGTCAGTTTTCTGTCAGTATTGTGTTTGCTTCTTTGTGTAAAAGCAAATATATTTTATTTCTGTTTTCTTTTTTGCGAAAAATGTCCGGAATATTAATTCAAATAATTGTTAATAATAGACGCCGTACTGAAGAAAGGTATTTACTTTTATTTAATTGTTGCTTGGTTTGGAAGAAAAATTATAATCATTCTTTTCTAGGAACAAATTGAAAATACTGCGGCGTACCCTTCGAGATAGGCAGAATCCATTCGAAGTTACAACTGAGGAGCACTTCATTCAGCTTTACAGATTCCCAAAACAACTATGCATGGACTTAATAGAGGAACTAAAACCATTCCTGAATTTAAATCAACGAATGAATGGGCTTCCAAGCCATGTGAAAGTGTTGAGTGCTTTGAGGTTTTTCGCCACTGGTAGTTTTCAACGTGCTGTTGGTCAAGATTCCTTGTCTTCATTGTCCCAGACTTCAGTAAGTCGCTGTGTTGCGGAAATTTCCATGGCATTGAACAGAATAGCCCACAGATATGTGAAGTTTCCTAGTAGAGATGAATTTCCTGGTATAAAGGCGAAATTTTACGAAAAATATGGTTTTCCCGGTGTGGTGGGATTAGTTGATGGGACGCACATAAAAGTCTCAGCTCCTAGAAGAGAAATTGAACACGTTTTCTACTGCAGGAAAGGCGGGCATTCGATGAATGTTCAAATCGTATGTGGAGCGGATTTTGTTATTTTTAGTGCTAACGCACAATATGGAGGAACAGCCCACGATGCATACGTTTGGCGACGCTCAAGAGTTAAATCAACGCTTGAAGATCTATATAATGGAGGAGAAAGAAACTTTTGGCTATTAGGAGACAGTGGCTACCCATTGCAGCCGTGGCTTATGACTCCTATTCTTACGGCTACCTCCGAGGCGGAGGACAGATACAACGCAACTCATAAGCAGACAAGAGCACTTGTGGAGCGATGTATTGGTGTACTTAAAAGCCGATTTCGCTGTCTGTCTAAAGAAAGGGTATTATTTTATTGCCCAGCTAAAGCAGGAATCATAATCAACGCTTGCATTGTGCTCCACAATGCATTGATTAAAGCCCGAATTCCATTTTTGCAGGATGTAGAAATGGAAAATGATGAAGGTGATTTAAATGTCGACGATGATGAAAACTCCATCTCAACACAAGTTTTACCAGAGGGAAGACGTACTCGAAGCAGAATTGTTGGCCAAGCATTTGCTCGTTGACAAAATAAAGAAGAGATTATAAAATTAAAAAAAAAATAAATAATGCAGAAAATAGTTTGGTTTAAATAATTTTTTATTTTTGTAATTCTTGTAGGAGTTGATCCAACTTGATTTTTATCTCCAATTGTGTTCGGTTGCTTTCTTCCATCAACTCGACCTTTCTCTCCTCCAACTTCAATTTCTTTAATTCTATTTCTTTAAAGAATTTGAAGCAGTCGTCTGTTGTGCTAGACAAAGTTTTTTTTCTTTTTTGTTGCCTTCTTGATGTAGAAGGTACAGCCTCTTCGATTGGCTCAGAATGTCCTTGGGGTGCAGCTTGGTGAGATCCTGTTGCTGGTTCAACGTTCAAGGGACATTCGTCTACCGGTTGTGCCACTATTATGGGTTCAAAGCCTATTTCACTGACGAAGCTTGAAACACCCTCCACGGCTTCTGTTGTTATAATTCCAATTATTCTTCGTTCCATTTCGGAGAGCTCTCGTTTTGGAATGACACCATTTATGCCGCTTTTACGACGCTGCTCTTTTATAGCACTATCTCGGCTCCGCACACTTATTCTGTTAAAAAAAATTGCTTAGTTATAATAACTTAAAAATTATTTTTTAACTCACGTCAAATCTTTCCAATATTTTCTCCACTTGAACCCATTTTTCAATGCACCTCCTAAGCCATTCAATTTTTCACTAAGAACCTTCCATTCATTATCACGGAAATGGGCACCGTCGGCTGTTGTGAATCTGTAAATTATTTGTATTTGTCGTTTCAGTAATCTTTTTTTACAATAAAACAAGAAAAATATATACATATGTAAATATAAATTTATATAAATATGTACATAAATTATATAAAAATATATTATTACTTACTTGTCATTTGCCAAATCCGGTCTTTCTTCCAAAAACTCCACTAAAAATATTTTTTGGGTCTCTGAGGCTTTCGCTCCTCGTTTATTTTTTGCTTCCATCGCTTTTCACAGTTCTTCACAGAATGATTTGACTGTGATAAAAAAATCATCATATGAAAAAATTTTGACATTTGTCATCACTTTTTCACACATCGAGAATCGCATTCAGTGTGAACGCGTGATGACATTTTTCACTTCACAGCTTCACAGAACGAGAATCGACCCCCAGATTCGGGATTATCAGGATAAGATGAAAGCTTATTATGATAAGAACTCAAAAGAACGAACCTCAATCACAGAAAATATACCAGTTTACTTCAAAAAAAATCCAGAAGGTCAATGGGAAAAAGGTAAGGTAGTAGAGGTTACTGAGATGCCAAGATCTGTGATTGCAGAGAACCAGAAAGGCAAACGATACCGCCGTAATAAAGGAGATATCATAAAAGATAAAAGCACTGCTGACACTGTAGAACAAGAAAAAATACCTACAGGAACATTGAATCTTCGATCCGGCAAAGAGCTTCCTAGATATTGAATTTTATTATATATTATAGATATGCTTCTGAGCTCAAAACCAATTTTTATTAACTTGAATTAATGAATTACTTATTTGAAATAGAAACTACGTATGTATGTTCTGTTTTTTATGAATTGTACCTATATTTTTTATTTTATTATTTTTTCAAAGGGACATGTTGTATACTTAATTTTGTAATATCTAACTCTCTTGTAAATGACATTGAATAAACAGTTTTGACAAATTAGAACAAAAAATAAGCTTAACAATACTCTCAATGTAAGAAGCTTTTTTGACGAACATAGACATAGAACATAGAATCAATTAGTTAAAGAAGCCACCACACCACGACCACACGTGAACCCAAAGAATATAAAGTGATAAGTGAAAAAGTAAAATTTTTAAAATATTTAATTATATTAAAATATAATATTATTGCGCATCAGTTCCATGACCTGCGTAATGCTGGCGGCACCAAGTTATATATGTATATGGGCAAATCTCAGAAACTTTTGACTTTAGACTTTTGAAAACGCGTAAAGAGAAAATAACTAAGCACACCTTTAAAATTAAGTTTATAGCACCATTGTAACATCAGAAAATATAATTGATGGTGTTCCTCTTTTATTAACGAATGCTTAAAAAATTCTCACTCATTTTCCGGCGACGCACTATGCAAACCATTTCAAAAATCCATAACTTTTTCGTTTCTCAATATTTTTTTTTGAAATTTTGTATACTTATACTTGTATAACCAAGAATTTAAAATATTAAAACGTTTCAGATAGAAATAAATTATTTTATTTTTTTTTTAATAAAATAAAATAACAAATTTGTAGATTTTGTTTCATTTATATGGGAAAAATTTGTTGGAGCAAGAATTATTGCAACAATTTGGATGAAATTTGTTTTCTTCTTTTACCGGTGAAAATATTTGAAAGTAGTTTTTTGTAAATTCCGCCCACTACCACGCCCATATTTTTTAAATTTTTGTTATTTTCTTATTTTTAGTGAACAGGAAGCCGAAAATTTGTTTTTGAGGTTTTTTTAAACTTAAGACATCGCATGTATATTTTGTCTGCCCACTTGCCCGCCTACTTTCACTCCCCTTTTTTATTTTCAGCTTAAAGTTCATTAAGAGCAGGCATTTTTTAATTAAGTTTTATATGAAGAAGTGAGTTTATGAAAAGTGTTATTTATTTTTAGTAAAATCCGTGTACTGCCACGCCCCTTTTTGATATATGAAAGTTTTTCGCCCTTAAGACAAAAAAAAAGGAATTCAAAAGTACACCTTATTACTAGGTATATTAATTAATGTCTAAAAGTTCTTAAGCCTCGTCAAACAATGCTAGTGTTATTTAAAACTATGTACCTACATTTGTATTATATGCAACCATAAACCACACACCCCCTCCCACCCTCAAATGCTTGGCATTTATTTTTATTTAATTATGATTTTTTTTAATATCTATAAATATGAGTAAGGAAGTTTAAAATTGGAAAACAAAAAATATTTTATTCTAAAAATAAAATTTAGAATTTTAATAATATTGGAAATAAATAATAAAAGCTTATAAATTTTGTGGAAACATAGTCACTTATATGATGTTTATGAAAATGTGTTGCACATGTTATATTTTTTAACTTTTGACAAAAAATAACATTTTTTTTTTTAATTTTGGGCTAAAAGTAATAAAATAATGGTCTAAAACTTTTTGGAATACACATTTATGTGCATCAATAAAGGTTCCACATTTTTGCCAAACTTTAATTTTTTTCATCACTTAACAATAAAGTTATAAGAATACGAATTTTTATTCTAAAAACTTATTTTTCTTCCTCATCATACGTTTTTTCTTCTTAAACAAAAATGCATGAAAATGCGAAAGTTTTTATTTTTTCTTCCAAATTTAGAATATTTTTAGAATACTAAACAGCCATTAACTAAACGCAGGCAGCCGGAGCTAACAGAGAAAACTTCAATTAAAAACAAAAAAATGAAAAATATACTACACCTTACTCATTTTTTTTATTAATTTACTGGTGAACTTAATTAAAAAAATATAACTGTTTTGTAAAGAAGAAGGCTTGGGCTTTTCAAAAAGGTATAATACTTATACATTCTGTCCAGAAAAAATACGAAATAATTGACTTCAAACTCTCACTTCCAATAATTCTAAAAAATAAAAATATCGAAATGTCATTTTTAACTGTAATTTTAGGTATCTAGAACAAAAGTAAGATACAAAAAATTTACTGTGTTAGGAAGAACCCTATTTCTAGTATATAATCCCATCATTAGATTTTTCAAATTACGAAATTCACCAAAACCATTTTTGAGATGGATTTCATCTTTTGGTCCCATAGTGCGACGTTGAACTATCGAAACAGTAACACGAAACGACTTTAAGTGGCCGAGTCACAAAGACTACTGATACCACACTAACGTTCGACGTAAGTTGTTTATACCTATGTTTATAAGAATGTTATTGATAAGGATCATTTTCTTTCACTTTTCTCACTGCCCTAGCTTGCATTTGTTAATATTTGAACTACAGAAAATATGTAAGCGCGAAATTTTAAATTAATATAGAAATTTTTAATTTTTTATAACAAATGATAAATGTGGTACAAGTTATTGTTTACCAAGGTCATTCGTTATTCAACTTTTGTAAGAGTGAAGTGTTTTTTTCTCTAAATGAAAAAAGGCGGTTAAACATCTACTACTCCATCTCAAATTGAATAATTTTCCAATATTTTCTTCTTTCGGTGATTTAGTGTCGACCAACGAAAAAAATATTACTTTTTTCGAAGAAATTGGCTTAATACCAAATGAAAATTCAACTCCCGTGGCGGTGTGCAATTCTGGTGTAACGCTAAATGAATTGCTCTACTGAACTAACAAAGATGCATTATGTTTATTAACATTAATCCTTAAAATGGAATCACCGTCACCACCAAAAATCAAAAAAAAAAACAGTTTTGGTAGTTTTCGATTTTCTCAAAAACTAGAAGACATAGAATCATGCGGTTTTTTGCGTTCGATTAAGAACTGATAGATACATGGAACACATATAAGCTAATTTACAATTTCATTTCACAATTTTGAAAACAATCGGTCTAAACTTTTTGTTTCACGTTTTTTTTATCAAAATTTGGACTTTAAATGCGAATTTCTCAAAAACCATTGACATGAGTAATTTAATTTAAATGCAGGATTATAGAAGAATCTTCTGGCTTCAAACGCAGTATAGCACTTTATTGTAAGTGTTGCCGTTGTTTTTTAATATTTATTTTTTTCAATTTAAACCATTTTTTTATAGAAGTGCCCCTACCTCCTAAGCGGTGGTGTAACGCTAAATGAATTGCTCTACTGAACTAACAAAGATGCATTATGTTTATTAACATTAATCCTTAAAATGGAATCACCGTCACCACCAAAAATAAAAAAAAAAAACAGTTTTGGTAGTTTTCGATTTTCTCAAAAACTAGAAGACATAGAATCATGCGGTTTTTTGCGTTCGATTAAGAACTGATAGATACATGGAACACATATAAGCTAATTTACAATTTCATTTCACAATTTTGAAAACAATCGGTCTAAACTTTTTGTTTCACGTTTTTTTTATCAAAATTTGGACTTTAAATGCGAATTTCTCAAAAACCATTGACATGAGTAATTTAATTTAAATGCAGGATTATAGAAGAATCTTCTGGCTTCAAACGCAGTATAGCACTTTATTGTAAGTGTTGCCGTTGTTTTTTAATATTTATTTTTTTCAATTTAAACCATTTTTTTATAAAAGTGCCCCTACCTCCTAAGCGGGGGGAGATAGACCCCCCCTCCCATAGTAAAAAGTGCTTGTTTTTGACCCCTCTACAAAAATCTGTCATCAAATCTTGGCGGCCCCTTAAAAAGTAATGTATAAAAAATATCAATGATTTTTCTTTGTAATTAACTACTGAATTTTAAAGATCCATAAAATATGTAGCGTCAGCGACAAAACGTACACTTCTTAGTATGATTTAGAAGAAGGAACAATAGTTAAGAACGGGAAATATTGCTTTTTATGAGAGTGCTAACTGAAAATGTCTTGAAAAAAAAAGTTTCGCACTCTTTTAATTCAGTATAAGCTAATTTTAACCAGGTTGCGATTTTAGCACACACCTCTACCAAAGCTTAATTTATTCATTTTTGTCTATAGAAAATGAATATGTAATTTAGAAATCGGTGCAAAGCATGCTGTGTACATGATAAGAGACGTACCAGATTTTAATGATTTTTTCGGAAATGTGGTACCCAAACTTCTGACAAACACTGTCATAAATCTAAGCAAAGCACATAATTTTTTCATAAAAAATTTTGATTTTCAAAGTTTCTTATGTACCCCATTTGAGTTTAACAAACTAAAATCAGACGCTTCAATCGTAAGAACATTAAACTTTTTAAATATTTTAATAGTAACATATAAAATTTTGTATTTTTCCTATACTTTTTGCCTTTTACTCGTTCTATAGGTAAAAAAAAAATTCTTAATGTGGAAAATAACTTTTTTTATACTGTAATACTATATTTTCGAAAAAATTATCAGAGATAGAGTAAAAAAATATGACTATGAAGTAACTTAATTTCAAAGTTACACGAAAGTCAAAAGTTTCTGAGATTTGCCCATATATATAATACGAATTTATGAAATTTTTGTATCGAGGTATTGTGAAAATATATTTTTCTCTCATTAAGACAACATTTCTATTAGTTTTCGCTTATAAAGCAATACAAATTATTCAAAAGAAGGTATTTCCAAAGTTACGAATCTCACTACTGAAACGCGCAACGCCAACAATATGGTTTCCACTTCTGTTGATTGCTTACCGTCGTGAGCGACTCGTCGTCAGTAAACTATAAATTTTCCTAATATTTTTACATTTTTCTTTTTACTTCCAACTTTCAGTAGCTCTTTCCGAGATTAAGAGCCTCATAAGAACATCTTCACAACCATATTGAGGGCTCACAGCTGTAATGGACTAAGCATACTTTATTATATTTCAAAATTTCTTGGATATTTTTTTAATCTAGCTCACTTTTTTCTGACTTACTATTTATTACACTACAGCTGCAAGCCCTCCATATAAGTATAAATCACATAAAAAGTCTCAGGCGTAGGGAAGTTGTCTGTGTCTTAATACCTATTACATCTATCTTTATTACAAACGGAATTGATGTCGTGGTTTTCAAAATCAAGCACGAAAAAAAATAGGAAAATATTCATATGCATAAGTATATGTATGCTCATAAGTTTTTCAACGCACAAAATAAAAACAAAAATCCAAAACAAGCTGGTACCACAGTAATTTATTGCTTAAAAATCATTTTATATCCAAAACAGCCTTCTTAATGTCACATTCCTTTTCCGAAATTACAATTGAAAGTTAGGACTTCCAAGAGCGTCGTCGTTTTAGTACAAAACAACATTTGGTTAAGTTAATTTCATGATTTTATTTACAAACCAAGATTTAATTGCAATCATTTTAGCTTTATTCTGCTTTTCTTCTACGTTAGAGAAATACAGTAGCTGATGGATATCGTTTATAAGACACACATTGTAACACCCAATTGTACGTAGTAAAGTTCAAATGCAACTCATAAGAAAAACACTGATATAAGATTATATAATCGTTGAATTTTTGAACTCCATTATACCTATGTATCTGTCATTTACTGTACATATTTTGATCCATCAGAGAAAGTAGTGGTTTACTATTACAAAAAAAAAAAGTAAATAATGAGCCGTGTATTTTGAAACTGGTCCAAGTTCATTTATCATTTTTACTTGCGATATAGGTACTATAGGGCAAGTTCTGCATTTGGAAAAAAAATCGAACTCGAGATTTTGATCAAAGTTGACATTACGATGATAGCGAAGACGAAAAAAGTGGGTCCGACAATTCCGTCTGTCTGTCTGTATGTCTGTATGTCTGTATGTCTGTATGTCTGTATGTCTGTATGTCTGTACCTCGAACTACAGCCTAAACTACCGGAGGTATTTTCTTCAAACTAGGTAGTTAAGGGTCTTCGGTGATTCCCTAGAGGAGAAATTGAAATTTTTTTTTTAGCTCCAAAACTAAGGGTACCCCCCATACACCCGTAATGCAAAATCTTATTTATCTCGTAAACGGCTCTAACGATTTTGATAAAAAAAATTAAGTGTGATATTATGGACATGGACTATATTTTGGTGAAAAAAAATTGGGGGGGGGGGAATGTTATTAGGGGTACCTGTCATAGAACGGTTTTTTTGATTTTCGAATTTCTCACGAACGGCTCTAACGATTTTAACCAAAATTTTTATGCAGGAGCTGCTTTGCATTTGAAAAAATATAAACTAAAAATTTTTTCGAAAAAATAGTTTTTGGATTTTTAAAAAAATAATACAATTTTTTTTTTTGAAAATTCAATATCTTGAAAACCGGTACACGATTAAATTTTTAAATTACGTTTTAAAATGTATTTTATTAAATACTAACAATTTGCATATCAATTTTTTTAATAAAAATTTTAAGGAAAATTTAGTACACAAAAAACATGTTTCAGTGTGTCTGTATGTCTGTACCTCTCACTACAGCCTAAATCCTTGGACCTATTTCTTTCAATCTCGGTAATTAAGGGTCTTCGGTGGTTCCCTAGAGGAAAAATTGAAATTTTTTTTTTAGCTCCAAAACTAAGGGTACCCCCCATACACCCTTAATGCAAAATCTTATTTATCTCGAAAACGGCTCTAACGATTTTGATAAAAAAAATTAAGTGTGATATTATGGACATGGACTATATTTTGGTGAAAAAAAACTTTGGGGGGAAATGTTATTAAGGGTACCTGTCATAGAACGGTTTTTTTGATTTTCGAATTTCTCACGAACGGCTCTAACGATTTTAACCAAAATTTTTATGCAGGAGCTGCTTTGTATTTGAAAAAATATAAACTAAAAATTTTTTCGAAAAAATAGTTTTTGGATTTTTAAAAAAATAATACAATTTTTTTTTTGAAAATTCAATATCTTGAAAACCGATACACGATTAAATTTTTAAATTACGTTTTAAAATGTATTTTATTAAATACTAACAATTTGCATATCAATTTTTTTAATAAAAATTTTAAGGAAAATTTAGTACACAAAAAACATGTTTCAGTGTGTCTGTATGTCTGTACCTCTCACTACAGCCTAAATCCTTGGACCTATTTCTTTCAATCTCGGTAATTAAGGGTCTTCGGTGGTTCCCTAGAGGAAAAATTGAAATTTTTTTTTTAGCTCCAAAACTAAGGGTACACCCCATACACCCGTAATGCAAAATCTTATTTATCTCGAAAACGGCTCTAACGATTTTGATAAAAAAAATTAAGTTAATTAAAATTTTGGGGCAAAATGTTATTAGGGGTACCTGCCATAGACCCGTTTTTTTGATTTTCGACTTTCTCATTAACGGCTCTGAGGATTTTAACTCAAAATTTTTAGCAGGAGTCCCCTTAAATTTAAAATAATATTGTATATAAAAATATTCGAAAAAATATTTATTGGGTTTTTAAAAAAAAAAAATTTTAAATCAATATCTTCAAAACCTATGAACGATTATTTTTTTGAAATTATTTCTTAAAATCAATATTAAATATTAAAAACTTAAAATTCGCATCCCACATTTTTTTCTTGAAAAATTTTAGAGAAATTTGTTATATAAAAAATTTATTTAATAATAAAACGATTTTTTAAGGTTTATTTGCATAAATTCGTACTTTTCCGGAAACCAGACGGCTATTTTATGCATTTGAACATTATTATCTCATTAAATCCATGTTTTATATTTATAAAATGTATCTTAAATTCCAAAGTACTTTTACATAAGAGCAAGTTCGTGCGATCCAGTCGTGCATTTTATTTTAGGATTAATTTGATTATCTAATAAATGAATTTAAAGTTTATAACCTTTTTATTAAAATAAAGAGTTAGAATTAATGCGTCAAGTGACTATTATCATATGGTTCCAAATTTCGTTGATATGCAATTACTTTCCTCAGAATCATAATCATTTTTTTAAGGAGCTTAGGCCAATTTTAATATAAAAATCTCAAGCTAGCGGAACAAATTTTTATTTCTTGCTATTTCTGGCTGCAACGAGTTATTTTTTTAATGAAAATTTTCAATTTGGTGTGTTATCGTCTTTAAATAAAAATTAAATATATTTTTGAAAAAATGGCTGCTTTCATAAATGTTGGGTTTCTTTAATTAAATATTATTAGATTTTACATTTACAATTCAAACACAATTCGCGTCATCTTAAAAGAATTTTAATAATGAATCTTGTTTCGGTTAAATGTATAAAAGATACCAACTTTTGCAAATATTTAACTTTTTTACCTGTGACTGAAAATTCGAAAATAAATAATTGTCTAGATGCCTACTCATTTTCAATATTTGAATTCAAATGAAATTCAATTTTTTAAATCTGTCTGTGTTTCAAAAAAAGTAATCGAACCGACTTACGAGTTTTGATATATGTATGTATGCAGATAAGATATGCATATTTCCATTGCAAATAAGTATTTGCTTCTTGCATTTATTAAATCAACTATAAATTTGTCATCTTTCTACAACAACACATTATTTATGAAATCACCCATCATTCTTAATTTTAGTTTTGCTTACAAATTTTCATTGTCATCCTTTGAAAGCAACTGCAGTATAATTCCAAATCAAATTGGGTTTACAAATAAAATACACTCGTTAAGTAGTTGTAAGTTACTAGTTTTAGGCCCTCATTATGAATAGCGAATCGAACATTCGATAATTTGCGAATATTTAAGCGAATTTCGATTATCACAGTATTACTAATAGCGAACTTCAACGTTCGCTTAAAATAAATGCTGCCAATAAATCATCACACTAAAATGACATAACTCGAATATCAAGTAGCGCAATTGATTTCATTTTTGAAGAAACTTATGATGAGATGGAAAGATAAGAAAATATTAGAATATGGAGGTTGTGTAGAAAAATTAGGGCCAGTTCTAACCCTTTGTAGATTCCAGATCATGTGTAAGTTTTATATCCAGAATACAACATATTCTATGGTTTCATATGTTTTCTTTTCAAAGATTTGTTCTTTATTTTCGAATAAATAAAATTAGCTTTTGCACTTCGCTGCCTTGGAAGTGGTAGTTACTAAAACTGTATGTATAAAAAGAAGGAAGAAACTATTTCTATAGAAGATCTAAAATACCTGGAATAGTAGAATGTGTGGATGGAACTTACACTGAGCCTCCACTTGAAATAAGTGATTGCAAGAAATGTGTCATGTAGATAGCCAATATTTCTTGTGGAGTCCCCTCATGTCTCGATTTTTGTTATTTTTAGACATAATTTTTTCTATTTATTTCTTGTCTTCGTAGAAGAAATAAATGCAGATATAAATTTTGACGTTTCGTGACACCCCAACTTCACTAGACACAAATTTCTCACAAGACGTCGAGTCTTGACACAAATTCCCACATTTTCACGTAACATTCCTTCATTTCATTGACAAACTCATGTTATGTTTTCACTTTGTAACTATATAAATTAAGCCAAGATGTAATTTGACACTTATTTTTTTACCATTTACTGTCTGTTGAAGTACATACAATGTTGTTTGGTTGTTTGCAGGCCAAAATTAACATTAAAAGAATTAAACATTGAAGATAGTAAGTATTTACTTACTTACTTACTTATTACTTATTACTACTTATTACGTCCGTGTGGTTCCCCTTGCGGGGCATAGGGCCTCCACTACTCCTACGCGCCATCGTGTACGGTTTCTGGAGATGTACCTCAGCTCTCTCCAACTCTTCCCCAGTTGTGCTGATTCCTCTTCGACCGTTCTTCGCCAAGTACTTCTGGGTCGGCCCACTCCTCTGCCTCGCTGCGTGTGAGGGTTCCATTGCATCGCTTGACTCGCAATGCACTCGTGGCCTTTTCGAAGCGTATGTCCAATCCACTGCCACTTACGTTTTCGTATTATAGAGTCGATGGGTTCCTGACCTGTGCTCGCATGAAGTTCATCATTGGAGATACGGTTAGGCCAGAAAATCCGCAAGATGTTTCGCAGACATCTATTTACGAACGTTTGCAGCTTTCTTGTGACAGTGGATGTTACTTTCCATGTACTGCATCCATAAAGAAGCACATTGGAGCGGAACAGTCGTAGCTTGGTCTTTAGGCTTATAGAGTTGTTTCTCCATATTTTGGACAGCATTCCGAACGCAGCCTTTGCTTTCCCTATTCGGCTGGTTATGTCTAGTTCGGTCCCGCCATCAGTAGAGACAATACTCTCAAGGTATTGAAAACTCTCTACCGTCTCTACTGGTTGTCCAGAAATATCTATTTGTTCCAAAGCTGATCCTTTTAGTTTTTCCCGTATTGATCTTAAGCCCGACGGTTTCGGCTTCTTTCTCCACCCTTGTTGTCATTTGATGGAGATCCATGATCCTATGAGAGAGTAAGCACACGTCATCCGCGTAGTCTAGATGTTTCAGGTGTGATAGCAGATTCCACTGAGTTCCTCCATTTAAAGTGGACAAGGCTGCATGCAGCACATCGCTTATTACCAACAGGAACAGTATTGGTGACAGTATACAACCTTGTCTAACGCCACTTTGGATTTGAAACTCCTCTGACAACCTTCCTTTATGCAGAACGTGACATTTGGATCCTTCATATGTAGCCTTGATTATAGCGATTAATTTATCCGGAATGCCCCTCCTGCGCAAGGCAAGCCAAATAAATTTTCTATTGACACTGTCAAACGCCTTTTCGAAATCGATGAACAGCAGGTGAAGTGGTGATCGATATTCAACGCACTGTACGATGATGATCCGCAAGGTGTTGATGTGATCCACGCAGGAAGATCCAGTGCGGAAACCTGCTTGTTCGGCGTCAAGCGTGTCTTCTAGGTGGTCTTTTATTCGACCTAGGACCTTCGCTACAGCAGGCAGCACGCAGATTCCCCTCCAGTTTTCGCACTGCGTAAGGTCTCCTTTCTTTGGAAGCTTGACAATCATCCCCTTTTTCCACTCCTCAGGAAAACTTTCTGTTTCCCAAGCTCTTTCTATGAGTGGGTGCAGGAGCTCAGACGATGTTGTTGGCGCTGCTTGTAAGAGCTCTGCGGGAATACCGTCAAGTCCAACCGCTTTGTTGTTCTTCAGTGCTTTGATTGCGATTAAAATTTCTTCTCTACTGGGGGGTACAGTGCGTATTCGGGAATTTGTTACTACGGACGGCTCATTGGGTGTTAAGTTGATTTCGCTGGTAAAAACGCGATTTAAAACCGCAGAAAAGTGTTCCTTCCACCTTTTGATCTGGTCCTCATCCGAAACTAGCAGTGATCCGTCTATGCCCTTTACCAGGTGTTGTTTAGAGCTTTGGACACCAGTTAGCTCTTTAGTAATTCTGTAGACGGTCCTACTGTCGCACCTACTTGCGGCCTTTTCTGCTTCTGTTGCCAATGCGTTGATATAGTTACGCTTGTCACGTCGCACGCTACGGTGAACTTCTCTCATCTTCATGCGGTACACAGACTCTAGCTCGATTCTGCCTGCTGCTGACGTTGCTGCAATGCGAGCTTTGAGCTGTTTTCTTTCTTCGATCCTGGCCCAAGTTTCTTCGGAAAGCCAGGCACTATTTCTTCCTTGCGACCGACCGACTATACTTTCAGCACCTGATATGAAAACATTTTTCACAGCACACCAATGGTTTTCGATGAAGGTGGGTTCCGTGCTATTGATTGTTCTCAATCCTTGTGAAAGATGGTCCCCTAGTTGTTGGCGGACTGCGGGATCCTTGAGTCTATCGGTGTTGAACTTGGGCATTCGGGTGTTTCCTTGGGATCTCCGAACTGCAGCTGTTCGTAATCTTACGGTAGCAACCATCAGATGGTGGTCACGGGCAATTCCCATGTCTGCACCTCTTCTGTTTCGGACGTCCTGGAGACCGCTTCTAAATCGCCGACTGATCGCGAAATGATCAATTTGGTTGGAAGTTGCTTGTCTGTCCGTCGACACCCAACTGATTTTGTGGCACGTCTTGTGTTCAAACATGGTTCCTCCTATAACAAGGCGGTTGGCGTTACAGAAATCGACAAAACGTTCGCCATTGTCGTTCCGGTTTCCAACACCATGCTTTCCCATAACATGCTTGAGCCCATCATTGTCATTGCCAAACTTGGCAATCAAGTCTCCCATTACCATTATGATGTCTCCACGTGGTGTACTATCATAGGCAGCACTCAGTCGGTTATAAAAAGCATCCTTCTCCTCTCCTTCCAGGTGCCTTTCCGGAGTAGAGTAGTACAGTGTTACGGGTTGGAGACTTATATTTCCCCGAGCCCAGCCATCTAACTTCACTGAGCCCTAAGATGTCCATCTTATACCGCATGAAACTCAATCTCTAATTGTAGGAATCTGGCATTTTGAGGACCTTCACTTCCGTTTTCGAGAAGCGTCTTCCCATTCCAGAAACCAATCTTTGTCCGGGTACAATAGCCAAAAGTCGTCAACGTGTTATCGTTCCTTATCCGAGGCGTAGTGTCGGTTTCGTTAGCGGTAATTGTTTCAGTTACGAAGAATGCTAACCTTTGTAACCTATCCTAGAAAGCTAGGCCTTTCGCACTTGTAATTTTAGCCTATTTACGTATATAGGGATACGCAAATAGTTTCCCGGGGACCACCACGAGGAGGTAAAACAAGCACTTCACCGTGACTGATTGTTGCGCTACTGGCCCAGACCAAGTTCTGAGCAGTCAATAGTTTCCCGATCAGGCACGATGCAGGTCTCCAAAGTATTTGGATTAATATTTTTAAATTAATTAGGGCATTCAGAGACCTTCCATGCTAGTGGGACTACTCAATTATGTCTTGGAGCAAATGTTCTTCAAGGTCGTGCAAATCTCTTTTGCTCAAAACCTGTGCTTCCTTTTGTATTCTTCCCGTTTTGCCTCTTCCGGCTTTTCCAATGCGTTTATCGCTAAAATCAAACGACGTGATTTACTTGGTGAGATCATGGCGAAGAATGAATAATCACGACATAATTTGCCCACGGTTTTAAAGAAATATAAACCTCAGATATACAGCCCTATCACGAATTCCATCGTAATCGGAAACTTGTTACGAATCCCGAAAAAACCTATCACAAATTCAATCGTAGTGGAAAATCTCATACAAATTGTCGTTACGAACGGATTTGGTGATAACTTTTTTCGGGATTCGTAACAAGTTTCCGATTACGATAGAATTCGTGATAGGGCTGATAGTGTCTGACATAATGTCAGAAATAAATATTGCTAATGGAGGTGCAGCGTTATGTACATTTGGCTTATTGCCATCTTCAACACCAGTAGATACTTAAACAGTACTTAAATCGGAAGGGTCTTATAGCTTGAATTCAATGATTTTCTTTCTTTTAGACTTGCGATCACTACATGAACATTCGAAATGCTTTAGCCTGATATCCTGATATCGCAGTGAATAAAAGAAGTTTTATAAAGATGGTAGCAAAATTACGAAAGATCAATGTACGTTATGAAGAAAAATCATTTCGTATAGGAGATTCTGGGTAATTCTCTGCAGCCGTGTTTGCTTTGTCCATTTAGAATCGCAGACTCATTGTCTAGGAAAACTTATTATAAAAAAAATATATAGGAGTTCTTAAAAGCTTTGCACAACATAAGTTGCAGGTACAACTTAAATAATCCTGATAGAAGAAGAAATCCTTGTCTCTCAGAATATACCAATTGAGCCATTACCTAAGGATTCTCGCAACACAAGCCTAAAGCAGAACAATCAAAGAAAGAATGAAATAGCTTCTTTAGAAGTCAATTTTATTGTGTATAGCTTCGATGACCGAACTGATTATTCATTTTTTTTGTTAAAACAAATTAAAAAAAACTTTGAGGTCTAAACGAAAATTAAAATAACACAATTCATTTGCAACTACCGTTTTCATTTTTAACTCATTACTTGAAAAATAAACAATAACAATTAATAGAAAGGTACTTCAGTTTTTCATTCGCTAGCGTTATCACTAAAAAAATTGATTCGATTAGATTTTACATTTCAAGCGGTATCATTAGCGAACATTCGCTAAATGTAATTCCTCGCTTAACAAATTCGCTAAGGTTTTGAAATTTTTAGCGAAGTTAATTAAAGCGAATCGCTATTCATAATAAGAATTTATCGAATTCGCAAAGATTTTAGTTCGATTCGCTATTCATAATGAGGGCCTTATTTTCTCTTAACATACAATTTTCTTATCACTAAAACCTTATTCTAAATTCTACATGTTGCATTCATAGATAAATGATGAACAGTTCGGGCTATTTCCGACAGTCATAAATATAAAGAAAACATAACACAAAAATGCTATTAATATACAACACACTTGAAATTTTATTCTCCCTCATCCTTATAAAGATAAGGAGGAGAAGATTGTGCTCATAAAGCAGAGTGTCGATGCCTTATTACTTGTTGCATTCTTGTGTTATTTCATAGTTTTTGAACCCGAAGATAACAAAACATTTGTGTTCAAATAAAATGTTTGAACATTGCGATAGATGTTAAAACTTTAAAGAGATCCAAGTTAATAGTTTCGGGTTAATTCAATTGCAGAAAAGGGCTGAATATAAACTTAATAATAACCCATATGAGAATGGTCCTAATAATTTTTCACTTTTATAAAAATTAATATGTATTTATTCGTCAATAAAAATAGTTTGTTTTTATATAATATGTATGTATTTACTACAAATTCAAATTTGAAGAACAATAGGCCACTCTGTTTCTCAAAGTATCATTTAATGGTAAATCTGACTAAAGATTCTTTCACAAATTTACAGATTTTATCTACTAGAAACGGCGACTGTTGATGGTATATACAAACATTTTTGGAACAACATTTCTGTTGGAACGAGCAAAATTAAATTAAAATGTAAGTTATTCGTATTTTTATTAGCAACACAAATTTTTGATTTCTGCCATGATTGATGCTGGAAGAACATTTTTGGTCTAGAACGTAGTTAAATCATGCATATACATAACTTCGTTGGTAGAGGTTTATTTCTAAAAATAGGAATTTTGAAATAACTCAACAATAGACAATTTAAAGCTTGATAAAAGTTATTCAGTAGTTGAAAAAACAGCAAACGTGTTAAAATCATTTTCAACAATAATTCTTTAAAATTCGTTTGGAAAAGTATTATAATTTATTTGAATTTGTTCTTTATTTCTTTTCTTACTTTTAGCTGAATTGGTATCAACATATTACCATGCGAAGTGTCTATAATTACATCGAGAAGCTTATAGTTCGTTAAACTTAATTACCTAGTACTTAGACATCTACAACATTCATATTGCATATTAAATTTATATAATATCGCTAAAATATTTTATGTTAAGATAAGAGCTAGCCGATAAGAATAGACTAATTTAGCGATAATGATTAGCTTTGTCTGCAGGGGCGAACGCCCTATCGGAACAATTTCATAAAGCTAATCGCAAAAACAAAACATCATAAGGATGTTACAATGGATACCTATTTGGCAAATTTGAATAATGTTACCAAAAGTTGGAAAATATTCACTACGAGGGCGGTTTTTGTGCTTCCCATTTGGGCATTTTTATTCCGGAATTAATTGTTAGACTTTTACTACGGGCCCTGTGATGGAGGCCATTATTTGGTTCGTATAATATCATTAACGAAACAAAAGAAACAGAATGTAAGTGATTCCATAAGTGTACCTAACAATAGAGTTATAATAAGTTCTACGTTCACCTAGTGGTCCAAATCTGCAAAACTAAATCCGGCATATATTAATACGTGAAGTTATAACTTGTTGTACTTTTGCGATCATAGGAAAAAGAGTTATACGAAATCAAAAATTAATCATGTCTATTACAGAATTCGCAGAATTTTACTCCCGGTGAGTTGACTTGATTTGCATCCGCTGTAAAACTCAATTATGAAATTCGTCGGATGAACTACATTGTCGATTCCTAAAATTACCTTATCATTTATGAACTTTCGTATCGACAATGTCAGCTAGAAACATTTATTCAACTGGCCTAGGCTGTGATAATAGTATCGCTTTCGATCAACGAAATCAAGTATCTGTGACAGTGGTTAGTACGAAGATGGAGGACGGTTCAAAACCAACCGTGTGCTCTTTTTTTTTTATTTAGATTTCTTGCTCTCTGGTTGCGTTGCTATTTGTGCGTTTTCTATTAAAATTTGTTAAACAAACACTTTAGCATTCAGTATGATAAGCTTTTGACTTACATTTTTGTACTCTCCATTGTTTATTTTCGTTTAATCAAAAATTCACTTCAGATTCGTCTCGAAATTGGTGCGAATGTAAAATGATAGAAATTGTATGGAGTGCGAATGGATTGCGAATTCTGTAATACCATACGACCCAAACGCAAAATAGTTGGCCTACTCATCAATTAACAAATTAACATTTTTTATGTGCCTATATATTTTCTGATCCCCAAACAGTTATTTTTTAATTTTTTTTGTCGATGTAATAAATTACATTTAATAAGTAAATTAGACCAAACAGAACTAAATTCGAGAAAGCACATATGGCTCCAGTTTGCATTCTCTCAAACAAAGATAGTGCATAATAGTTGGACTACTCTTTTTGGGATGCAAAATAGTTGGCCTACGAAGATTTAAATAGATTTTCAGTTAACCGTTATTAAAAAAATGACATGCACTTGTTTTGTTGTTTATTGATCTCCTGTTTTATGCAAGCCAGCAACAGTTTAATGTCAACCATGGTGCGTGGCGTTGCATTATCAAGAGACCTTAGGGAATCCATAAATAAAGCCTTCGAAACGGGATTATCGAGCTATAAAATCGCAAAACAATTCAATTTACCGCGCTCATCAATTCGAAACATTATCTCAAAGTTCGAAAATAGTGGAAATGTGGAGATCGGTTAAAAAACGCCCACCAATTGCAAAACCTCGAGATTGCCGAGTTTTAAAAAAAATAATAAAAGAAAATCGACGTCAAACGGCCGCTGCAATAACTGTTCAATGGAGGGAAAGAATAAAAAAAAGTGTTTAGGTCGACACTTGCAAACGGAATATGAAAAAAATTGGATACAAATTTTATAAGGTTTGTTTTAGATTTATTTAAATAAGAGCAATTTTAATTCGTTAAAAACATAGGCCAAAGAAAAACCACTTTTAACACCTAAACAAAAGAAAAAGCGGCTAGAGTGGGCCAAACAACGTAAAAACTGGACTTTAAGTCAATGGCGGTCCGTTATTTGGAGTGATGAGCAGCGTTGCCACAAAGTGCCCGATCGGGCCATTTGGCCCTCTGTTTTAAATTTTGGCCCTTTGCCCGGGCCAATTAGAAATGGCCCCCAAATCTAAATTTTAGAAGATTTAACATCACATCATATCGTGATTAGTAATAATTAAAAAGCTTTACAAAATTAAATATAAACCATTGCTATGCATCGCCACTACAATGTGTTTCGACCACATACAAATAACCATACTTAAAATGGAACTGAATTTATTCATTTATCTCGTTTAATGATTTGACTCACGTCAGTTTCGTGCAGCGTGTTGACTTCTCTGACGTCATTTATTTTCGTCATCTACCAAAGCGTTTATGTAACTTTATTATCAAAAAACTTAATCTTACAAATTATATCGTAAATTTCCCAATAATGAAGATCTTCTGATAAAATATTTGAGTTTGCAAAAAGAATTTGATTTTTTAAATAAATTTTTATACAAGAACTACTTAATTCGAGCTGAATCGAGTCTAAAACTTAACAGTACATTTTTTTTGTCATTTATCAATGACTAAATATGTTCAAATGTTATCCCTAATTGCATGCAATATTCTGGGAATACATCTACATATACATTTAAATAATTTGCAGACTTTTTTTTAACTCCGTTTATAATACCCAAAGTACTCCCTCTAACCTTTCTGCCATGTTTAAATTCAATCAATATCGGTCACTTAAGCTTATGTAACAAAGATGTTGATATAGTCTTAATTGGACTAAATGATGATAAGCAACCAGGACCCGATTGTATTCCTCCGAACATTTGGAAAATGAAAAAAGTTTTAATTCATTTGAATTAATTTTGTATTTAAAAATTAGTTTTTTTTTTTTTTTTAATTCATTCAGTTTGTTTATTACATTTAGTATTTTTTTTAAGGAAAAAAAATTATTTTTTTTATGAAAATAAACTGGGCTTTAATAATAAGCGCAAAAATTAATAATCATTAACGTGTTTTTTTGAATGAATGAATGAACAAACTAAAACTGTAATAAATTCTTGATTGGTTATAAAAATAATCTTACGAATCTGACGTAGTTTGGCAAAGATAAAGCCAGTTAAGGCAAAAATCATAAAAACCGTTATAACTCGAAAACGGGACGAAAACGAGAAAATTACCTCTTAAGTTTTTCGACTTAAAATGACCTCGGGAATCCATGGTTTTCGTTTGGGGCGGTGACTGTGAGACACCCTGTATATTGACTTTTCTAAGGAGTTCGATAAAGTAAACCACCATATACTAATACAAAAATTGGAATCCATTGGCTTTCACTCAAATATTTTAAAGTGGTTTGAATCCTACCTAAACGGAAGAAAATAGTTTGTGGGTATTAATGATGTACTATCAGATCTAATTGAGGTCACATCAGGAGTACCACAAGGAAGTTACTTGGGGCCTCTTCTATTCTGGCTGCTGATCAATGATATCACTGATTTCTTAAAAAATGTTTCTTGTTTGATGTTTGCGGATTACATTAAAATATTCCGTCGTGTAACTCAATTAATGATTGTCATTTACTCCAATGTGATCTTCATCGCTTGTCTGAATGGTGTTTAGCTAATCAGCTTTTGTTAAACGTATCAAAGTGTCAATCTTTATCATTTTTTAGGAGCCTATCATATATTCCTTTTCAGTATTCTATAGAAGATACGGAACTCTCAATACTTAACGAAAAGAAAGATCTTGAAACTCCGCTTTAAATCCCAAATAGACTGTGATTGCTAAGGCTAACTCTATGTTAGGATTCATTAATCGGAACTCTAAAGAGTTCTCTGATCCTTTTACTCTTTGATCTCATTTTTTGCGTATGTAAGGTCAAGGTTATTTGGGATGCATTTTTTCAAGTTCATTCTAATAGGATTGAAAACATACAAACATACAATATTCATGCCCCAAATCATAAAACTCGGTGTCAACTTCTTGGCTTATAATATTTTGTCGTTCGTCGTAAAAATTTTGCAATAATATTTTTGCGCGATATTATTACATCCCATATAAATTGTCCTTTTCTTTTGTCATTTTTAATTGTGTATGCTTCGTCAAGGAATCAACGATCCCTTTTCCTTTTTAATGAACCTCATCATCGGGTAAACATGAACCTTTAACTCGATGCATTAGAGAACCCAACAATATTATTTGTAATTATATTGATTTTTTTTTCTCAACAAAGTCGAGAATCTTTTAAGAAGCACATATTGATCTAATTCGTAATCCGGTGGTATTAAGTTATTATTTTAGATTAAGTTTATAATTTTATTTTGTTTGCTCTACTAATTAATTATTTGGTTTTTCTATTTTTCAATAAAAAAAATGATTCGGTAGTCTGTAAGATTATTATATAGTTATTATTTGTATAAATCTGCTTGATGAAATAAAAATAAATAAATAAATCGTATAGACATTTGTTTTTTTTTTCGCCGCTTGTTGTTTATTCGTTCGTTGTCCATTCATATATTGAATTAAAATATGGAAAAGTTATATAAATATTTAAATAATATTACTGGAGTGATTTATATTTTTTTAAGATATTTTAAGGTAATTCCCAAGAAATCAAATCAGACGACAAAGTAAAGATCTGCTTCTGCTGCCTATTACATAGATTAAATGCATTAAATGAATAATGCATTAAATAAATAAATAAGAACAAAAACAAATATTAATATATTGTAGTTTAATGTTTTAAGGACGGATTTGTAAGTAAAATATTTGGCCCCAACTTTTGTCAAATGGCCCTCAAAAAATTTCAAAATGGCCCTCTATGTTTTTTCCTTCGCGGCAACGCTGGTGATGAGTCCAGGTTTGAAGTTTGCGTGGGCGACGAACGAAAACGCGTCATTAGAAATTCAAGAGGTTTTTCACAAAGATTGCCCTAAAAAAAGGGTCAAGTTTCCAACATCTCTAATGATATGGGGATGCATGTCGGGGCGGGGTTTGGGCAATTTACATTTTGTATATGGAATTGTCAATGCTGCCAAGTACAGGATATTTTGGAAAATGAGCTTCTCCCATCAATACCACGACTTCAAACTAGTGATGGAGACTATATTTTCCAACAGGATGGAGCTTCTTGTCATACTGCAAGGTCTACAATGGCGTGGTTATCTGCTGAAGCTATTCCTTTTCTGGAATGGCCTTCCAGCAGCCCTGATCTTTCACCAATTGAAACTGGCTGGCATAAAATGAATCAAAAACTGCGAAAAGAACCATGCCGGACTCTTCAAGGCCTTAAAGCTAAAATCATAAATATTTGGGAGTCTTTTGGTACGAAGAATGTCAAAAATTAGTTGACACAATGCCACGACGCATAGAAGCAGTTATCAAGGCCAAAGGCGACGTAACACCATGGTAAAATAAAAATTAATAGCCATAGGCCAACTATTTTGCACTTAAAAAAATGTTTAAATCGTTATTTTATTTTGTAAGATTGCTCTATACCGTTATTTAATTGAAGTCATTTTGTTTTTGTTACTTACCTATTCCTATTCAAAATAAATATATATCTTAAGAAAAATACCAAAATATTGATTTTATTTCCGATAGAATTTAAGAATCAGAATATTTTTGTTTTTTACCATAGGTAGTCCAACTATTTTGCGTTTGGGCTCGTATAAGTTGAACAAAATTTCAGTGGTGCAGGCATTGTGACCGACATTCGTTCAACTTTCATTCGTCGGATTCAGTAATAGCAAAAGTTTGGAAATGAATTGAAACTATCACTTTAGCTCATTCGCCGAATTCTGTAATAGGGGTGAATGTTATTAGAGAAAAAGCATAAAATTCATTTTGTAAATGACTAAAACTCCTTTAGTAGTTGGAGCTAAACACAGGATGACATGTGTTTTGAGCAAATATTAGTTTATGCAAGAACAAAATTGTAATTAGTTTTAGTGGTTTCTTAAAAAAATAAGCTTTTGTGTACAAAATTTTTAAAACATATTTAAGAAAAAATTTTGGTACGCATATTTAAACTTTTTATTATTGTTCGAATAAAAATTTAATTTACAAAAAAAATATTGAGCAGTTTTTGAGGTATCGAATTTTCAAAAAAAACACAAATTTTTTTCTTTCAAAAATTAACAAAATATTTTTTCTAAAGTCTTAAAATGCAATGTTTTTTTAAACTTTTTAGAAGCTTCTCTAAAAGTAAAGATTATTCGAAACAAAAAAAAACTATCCGAATTCTCGGAGCCGTTTTTGAGAAAAATACGATTTTCAAAAACCATTTTTTAACATTTGTATTGTGGGTACCTTTATTATTATGTAAAACAATTTTTTTTCCTCAGATCTTGTAGATTATATTAAAAAACTTTTATTTATCAAGTTTAAAAAAATCGAGCAAGGGTTTTTCGAAATATTGAGTTTCCAGAAAAAATAAAACTTTGAAGGTGCTTCATAATGATTAAAATCGGTTGTACTGTTTTCGAGAAAATCAAAAACCAAAAAAATGGTTCCAAGGGGGCTTCCGAGATTAACCATTTTTTGTAAAAATTTTTTTCAACCATTATCTACCTAAAATGACGAAATGAAATTTTATGAATTTTTTTTTTCAAAATTCTGTGGGACAGTTTTTGAGAAAAAAATATTTATAAGATTTCGAAAAAAATTGTATGGCAGGTACCGTTATTTTTTGGTCTTAAAAAGAAAAGGTAAAAAAACGTGTGGGGCGAAAAAATCAAAACGATATCTACCAAGTTTAACGAAAATCAGCCCAGCCTTTTAGGCCGTAGTCGAACAGACAGACAGACAGAATTTTGGGACCCAAATTTTTCGTCTTCACTATCATATTAATACATATCAACTTTTGATAAAAATCTTTAGTTTGATTTTTTTTACGAATGCATTACTTGTCTTATAGTACTTATAAGTCGTAAGAAAAAACAACACTAGCAGAAGAATTTATGGCACGAAAATAACAAATTTTTTTTTTAATAAAATGAACCCTTATTTTTTTGGTCGTTTCGGGGGGGGGTTTGAACCCCTAAAACCCCTACCTGCGTTCGCCTCTGTTTGTCTGTAAGGCAAAGATTGCCTCTGTAAAGATGTTTATAGACCACCCAAAAATGGTGCACGATCTGAGCACTTATAGTAACTTTAGGTGCAGGGAACATAATTGCTCACAAGAATTTCAGAATTTAGGTAGCTATATAAGAAACATATAATTAAAAAACATTTCGAGATTTCTGCACCCAATGTCAGTATAACAGATAGTTTCAAGGAAAAAAATTTAATACCTACCATTAATTCAGCTAAGAAAAAAATAATACGCTGAATTGTTGTATTAAAAACTCAGAAACATTGAAAAGTGATATTCCTGAAAACGAAACCGTACAAACCGAAGAACTAGGAATAGAAAACTGTCTTAATAAACAACTGTTAACTTCCACTACGCGTTTTGTATTAAAAATGCACGATAACAATAGTTTTTCAAGAAAAAATATTTTACAAATTCAGGAAGATATACAAAAAAGTATCTAAGATCCTATGCTTGACTTATTTAGGTCATTTTCGAACAAAAATCTGGCAAAAACAAACATTATCGTACATAATGAATTTTTCAGTTTAATATCGAAGTATCGCAACCCATTTTATCATTGCAATACCGAATATAAACTATGTGATTGGCTTCAAAATGGAGATCTTTTGGGCAGTTTAAATGAATTTTCGGTAAGCAATGAAATCGGTAGAGTTTTTAAAAATGGATGTCTTGCATATGATGAAAAAAACGTTAAGGGGATCTTGATGCCATTAAAGTTTCAATTTAAAAAATTTATTGAGGTCGCAAACATCTTGAATAAAACAATACGTCTTATGGAAACATTAAGTAAAGAAAACAAACTGCCAAATTTTGTTCAAGGTGACCTTTGGAAGAAAAAAACTGCAAAATATCCGGGGAAAATACTAATTCCATACTTTTTATACACCGACGACTTCGAAATTAACAACCCATTAAGCTCTCATGCAGGCGTCCACTCGATCTGTAATATCTACTATTTAGTCCAATCAAATTAGTATTTTATATCTACAAAAAATACTGCGTCGATTTTTTTTTTGTTTCTTAAAGAGTACCTATTGGAGAGTGTAATTCCAAAAAGTTCGAACAAAAAACGCCCATGCGTTGTCCGCCATTTTGAAAAAGGCTTTGGAAAGCTTGAACTCGATTTTCTCGGCTCCTATCATATATAGAGCTATATTTTTTTTTAGGTTTGTACGTTAAAATATCTTCTTCAACTTTTGTTGAGAAAAAAATTTGAAACCTCTTTCCAAGAAAAAGTTATCGACGAAAAACTGTCGAGATTTTGAAGTAAAAAATGGTTTTTAACGTTTATCTCGCCTCATGTTCATCTGATCCAAAAAATACTTAAGGTGTTTTTTATAGATCACTTTATTTCCTACATTTTGGTCTATTTAAATTTTATGTGTGACAAAAACTGTAGGAAATATAACCTGTCAAATGGCCAATAGCCTGCGAAAATTAAAAAAAAAAAATTTACTCACGTTTGAAAATTTTCAAATTTGATTATGCTCATTATGAAATTTAAAGAAACAGTTCAAACTCTTTTCCGCAACACCACCGAGGTAGAGTTACGGCGCATTTTTTTTAATATGGGATCTCCAGGAGGTATAATCCAGATCCAACGATGTTGATAGCAACGTTTTGCGAGCCGCCGGAGAAAAAGTTTTTATTGTGTTGTTGAATGGGAAGGAAAATGGGTCACTGGATTCTTTGCGATATAGCGACTTTGTTAAAACGTCAAAAAAACTAAGTTTAATCTATCTTCATTACCTCCTAGTGCAACAGCTGCTCGGCAACACACATTCCATACCTACCATCAAGTACAGGCTTGGATCGATGTTCACCATGACCCACTAAAATGGGGTTGGAAAAGAACTCCGAGAGGATTAGAGCCAGTTACAACTACTATACCCTGCAAATGCAAAGGCCACTGTGGCCAAGCTTGTGGCTATCGGAAAACTGGTCTGAATTGTTCCTTATTATGTTTCTACTGCAGTGGAAAAACATGCGAGAATGTTCCTACCTTGCAAAATTTACTGGAAGATGAAGACGCATGTGAAGACTTTTCCTCAACTGAAAACATTGAAGAAACTACCATTGACGATCATTGATGTCCGCACGCCTAGCCCCAAAAAAAAGGAGATAAGAACGACATGAAAAAACTATGCCACATTGAGCTATCGATAGGCTGATATAGAAACGAAAACGATTTAATCGTGGATTATACCTCCTGGGGACACCACATTAAAAAAAACGCGCCGTAACTCTACCTCAATGGTGGTGTGGAAAAGAGTTTGAACTGTTTTTTTAAATTTCATAATGAACATAATCAAATTTGAAAATTTTCAAACGTGAGTAAATTTTTGTTTTTTTAATTTTCGCAGGCTATTGGCCATTTTGACAGGTTATGTTTCCTACAATTTTTGTCGCACATAAAATTTAAATACACCAAAATGTAGGAAATAAAGTGATCTATAAAAAACACCATAAGTATTTTTTTGATCAGATGAAAATGAGGCGAGATAAACGTTAAAAACCATTCTTTACTTCAAAATCTCGACAGTTTTTCGTCGATAACTTTTTTTTGGAAAGAGGTTTCAAATTTTTTTCTCAACAAAAGTCAAAGAAGATATTTTAACGTACAAACCTAAAAAAAAAATACAGCTCTGTATATGATAGGAGCCGAGAAAATCGAGTTCAAGCTTTCCAAAGCCTTTTTCAAAATGGCGGACAACGCATGGGCGTTTTTTGTTCGAACTTTTTGGATTTACACTCTCCAATAGGTACTCTTTAAGAAACAAAAAAAAAATTCGACGCAGTATTTTTTGTAGATATTTCGAATTAATTAATTTAATTTGACTGGACTATATAGTTTTTCTCAACTCATGTCTCTAATTTTTTTTTGAAAACATATAAAATGTTGCAAAATTGTCGTTTTTTTTCATGTAAGAAATATTTTTCAAAAGGCAGAATATTGGAAAAGAAAAAAATTTCGAACAAAATTCAATCCGTGAAGTCCATTTCCTTTTTAGAGCAAACATAGACTCTTATAAGAAAAAAAAAGACTTAACAAAGGGTTTTAATTGAAGAAATGGAACTTTTTTATTTTGCGGTCAAGTTGGACTTCTGCGGTTAAAAAATTTGGTTTAAATCGGCTGGTTCTCTTTCAGACGTATGAATTTAAATACAATGTAACATTAAAACGATTTTCATTAGATATTTGAGGTTGAGCACAAGGAATATTTTTTTTTAAATCCAGTATACAATGCATTCACTATTGTTCGGTTCAGTTTTCTGGTTTTTGCTATCCAAAATTCAGTTATCTATACGCATAATTGAAACAAATTTTGGTTTTGTATTCCAGCTAAGCGGAGTCGAATGTAATATGTAGAAAACGAAAGTTAAATTGTAAACAATTTCAAGTAATTACATAGATGTTGAAATTTTAAGAAATCTGGAGTGTCACCACCTTGCTCAGATTCTTAAACCCTTTAAATACCGAACATTGATTATGTTTGAATCAAAGCTAAAAGAATGGCGGGACTCGGTTGGAAAGCCCCTTTTTATGTATTCCAAGACAGAATTTGGTCCATTTCGCAATAGCTCTTCTATATCTGAACCAACCTCACCGTACCAAGTTTCGACAAGGCCAATTTATTGTATCAAGTTTATTTATTTATTTATTTATTTCGTCATTCAAGTTACATAACTTTATAAAGACTGTATACATAATTTAAACTAAGGAATAAATAACATATTTACAAAGTATTAAAATAATAATATTTATAATGAATTCAATATATCTCTTTTAATATTTATACTACTTTTATTAAAATCAATGACAAGATCAAAATCATTTAAGGCAATACATGAACTAGTAATTGGATTATGTTTTGCATAACTTGTACTATGATAAGGAACATATGTATACGAAACTTCCATCTCTAGGTCGCAAAAAACGAGAAGGTGCATAAATATGGACCATTTTTTTCTTTTTTTTTTATAATTTACACGCGCTCAAGGGATTATGATTACCCTTTAAATGTTTGAACACAGCGCGGGCGTGAAGTTAAGGAAGAGAAAGAAGGATAGGAAAGATGTGTGGCACGATGTTCTGAGACTGAAGGTTGTTGTCTCAGATATTTTATCTCCAGGGATGGCGGCTGAACTAAAGCGGAGAATGTCGCGTCTTATTTCTATGTCGCTTATAATTCACATTATTTTATTCGTGTTCATCCTTGTTGGGTATACGAGTACTAGTTTAACTCAATTATATGTTGTTAGTGTTATGCCTGAACAACATGTAATGAGTAAACCAGCAACCCATTGATGACAATTTTAGAAGGTTTTTAATGGAATTAAAACGACATAGACGACGGCAGGGATCGAACCTGTGATCATGAGGTTCACAGGCGAGCACCATTGAAAGTAGCATCGAACAGTTATTATTTGAGTTGAGGATATCAAAAGCAAAAAGAGCAGAATATAGTTTCCTTCTGAGTGCCAGGGGTTTTAAATCAATAAAGACACATCTGATCTCATAAGACGGGAGATTTGCATTTCTAAATGTTTTCCGCAAAGCAAACTTGGTAAACCTTTTCTGAACTTTTTCAATACGAAAAATGCTCGTTTGAGTATAAGGATTCCAAATAACACAACAATATTCTAGCAGAGGTCTAACAATGGATAAATACAGAGTCTTAAGGGTGTAAGGATCTTCAAAACACTAAGAATTTCTTATTATGAAACCCAACATCGAATTTGCTCTGGAGTACACCAAGAAGTTCACAAGAATCACCCTCTCCAATTTCCTTAGGACAAATATTGAACAGTAGCTCGCTAAATAAATCACTGGTTGAGAGTTATGAGCAATATTCAAAATTCACTAAAAAGCAAAGAACACATTTAATTAACATTATTGCCAGTTATTTTGATCGCTACCAAATCCAGTTAGATCTTCATTTAAGTTACGCCCTTGAAAAAGAAATAATTGAAAGATTTACCACAGAAAGATTGGTAAGCTGTTTGTTTTAATTATGGTACCAACTTATTTTTAATTTTTAATTGATGTTATAAGGAATATTATCGAACGACTAAAAGAGGTAAAATTTACAATAAGTTCTGCAACTTGAAATTCTCACTTAAGACAATAGCGACAACTTCAAAGCCCTCAACAAGCAATATCGAAACAATCGATGAAGAATTGTCTCTAGGTTTGATTTTTCAATTTTTTCAATTTTGAACTGTAACGTTTTTATTTTTTTAGATGTTTTTTGAAACAATGGGTTTCACAAAAGTAATGGTCTAAGGGAAAACAGTGGAAAAAGGTTCCACAGTTGAAAACATTATAATGTATTGTAATGCTGATTCTAGAAGAAAACTTAATGTCGTTTTTAATAATGTTACTCGTTACGTGTATGGTTTAAATCGTCGGGATCATATATCACCATATAAAACCAATATTTTGGGTTTAACATTAAATAAATATTTAGATTTTTGTTCATTAAAATATCTTCATAAAATCATAACCTCTCGTAAACCGGAATATCTTTATGATAAACTAGCTTTTTCAAATTCATCTAGAACCTTTACTTTTACCATACCGCGTGCTACATGCATCACAACCGAGCGTCAATTTTTTGTCTACGCTGTTCGCTTATGGAACTCTCTTCCTCTTAGCATAAGAAGACTCTGTTTTGTTAATAGTTTTAATGTATCTCTCTTTTCTTACTTGGCTGGCAATCTTTAGGTATTAGGGCTCTTATACGCTTCTTTTTATATAATATTGTTTTATTTTAATTGTGGTATAGAAACCATTTTTATATTGTTATTTTAAAATACATATAACGTTAACTTAATTTTATTGTAAATTTGTAATCTTGTTCTTATTTTTATCCTTATCTCTAAATTTAAATTACTTAAAACCTAATTTTAATGATCACATTTACGTCATTTAAGATACTTTGTGTAATCTTTGTAAATGTTGTTTAGTTCTCTAAATAAATAGTAAATAGTAAATAGTAAAATAGTAAAAAAAGGACAGACCTTACCTACAAAAGCACACTGTTTTAAGTCTCTTCTGTTTTTTCCATTCATTTCAAGCACAATTTTCAAAAATATTGATAATTCCTTTTATAAACTTTTCAATTTGAATATTAAAATTCAAAACTTCAAATGATGCAAATACTAAATAACTTCAATTATTTAAAACAAAGTTTTAGTTTAATGAGGTAAACAATAATAATGCTCAACGAAAAAAAAATACCTTCTGGGTATTTAATGTGCACAGGTAACTGAATTCTGATAAAACCATTGCTTTCGGCATACTTTATATCTAAATTATTTTTAAATTGAACTGACTTTCATACACACTGTTCATTGATATTTCAATTCATACATAAACAATTAATTTAAGTTCCTGAAGATGATGTGGAGCAAATTGTAAGATCCTTGAAATATGATACGTTAGCGGGGCAAGCCTTAGATCGATGCTGGAAAGCATGTACAAATCACAGGATATTACATATAAGAAACTCTAGCTCCACTTCCGAAATTTTATTGAAATGTCCGCAATACAAATGCCCAACTGGCTATCGTATGGTAAGTTAGATACTTGTTGCATGCCATATGCTTATAATAAAACTGTGACTGTGTGACTTCATGTACTAGATTGACATGGATTTTTGTTATTTGCACCAAAATGCCGGTTCACTTCTAGACAACAACTGGGAACAACTAAAGCCTCAAATTTAAAAGTTCATTTTAACCGACAACCATGTGAAGGAAAAAACCATACTAGAAGTGTTGAACAAATTGTCTTCAAATGAAACATTCATATGCACAATACCCGACAGTGAGTTGCCGTAACTTATTTCGTTTTTATAATTTTAATATTTGGGATTTGGGTCTTCCAATGTTAACACAGAGCAAACAATTTGTTTATATTTTTAAAATATTTGATAACAACGGTATAAAAGTAAATTGTTATCTTTTTTTTTTTTTTATAATCTACCCGCGCTCAAGGGATTATGATTACCCTTTTAAATGTTTCCATACAGCGCGGGCGTGAAGTTAATGAAGAGAAAGAAGGATAGGATATAAAATAAATAAATTATAGTAGATACCGAATACAGTATTTTTGTACATACAAATTAAACTTTTGTATTGGATTATTGATATAACAATACCTACTGCTGTAAGAGTTTTTTGAGAGGAATAGATATTTGTTAATTAATTGTATAATTTTTTAATCTTCATTACCCAATCGCTTGTTCCTCATTTAAGGGTTTTATCGAAACAATATTTCAAAAAATGTATGTCAAGACTCATGTCTTGCTTAACAAAAAAAATCTCAAATTTCAGTTCCAACTCTTCGATAATTTGTGGATTTTTCAAAACAAATGAAATTTGCGTCAAGATCCAGTTGACATTTAGAACTATTCCCACAGAAATTCTGTTAAATTATAATAAACAAATTATTTTTTTTATTAATCAATGATATGAAAAATGTATTAAATAAAATTGTTCATATTTCTCAGATTGCCAAGATGCAGCATTACTCTGGGCCCTACATGGGTATTTTGTGCCTTTCCAAAAAGTTGTGAGGAAAGACAAAGAAGGAAAAAAAACTGTTACGAGATTTACGATTAAGGACTCCCGGAATTCGTTTTTTTGGGTCGGTGCAACAATACAAGCAATCGAGGATCACATCGAATCGCTAAACCAATCCTCAGAGAATGTTCAACCTTTCATCGTCGTCCACGGTGATGCAATTTTAGATTTTAAAGATATCTATTTATATTTTGACGGTGGTAAGTTTATTGTTAGCAGTTTTTTGAGAGCAGTAGATATTTGCTTAAAAATTTGTTATCTTTTTAATGTAGAGTACCCAATTTCGTCTTCCTCATTTTGGGGTTTTATTGAAATACAATATTTCAAAAAAAAAAAACAAAAAACATATGAATGCTAAGACTAATGTATTGTTAAATGAGTTAAAAAATTTAAACAGTTAAAAATTCTACAGAAAATAAAAATTGCAAAATCAAATTAACTTGATCTTTTTTATAAGTTCAGAATTCTTAATTTTCCGATTTTTATAATTTTCAGCAAAGATTTCATTCGAAAGTGAGATCCAGAATGAAGTGACTCATTGGCGCTGTAAACAGGTTTGTAACTAGAAATTGGAAACATTTTGTTAAACAATATTAATATGAACGTTTTCTTTTCTACGTTTTAGAACAATCTTATGCTGGACTTACACGACTGAAAAAGTGCCATCATTTTTGCCATTACATACCTATGTTTTGTCATAAAACACGCTTATGACGATAAATGGCAAAAAGTATGGCAGAAGTAATTAGCTTTTACCGTCATGTAAATCCTGCTGAAAAAAGGGTTTATTTTAATAATCCCGCTTGTTAATGTAACAAATGGGTTTAATAAACGCAGTAAACAAATTTATTAAAATCAATAAATTTTGTTTATTGTGGTTGTAAACTCATTTGTTAATATTATAAACAGGTTTAATAAATAAATTGTTCATATGAATGAACTCGTTTATTAAAATCAAAAAACTTTGTTCATTAAGGCAATAAACGGGTTTATTAATATTATAAACGGAAATAATAAACGGTTGTTTATATTTATGAACGCATTTATTAAAATTAATAAACTTTGTTCATTAAGGCAATAAACGGGTTTATTAATATTATAAATGGAAATAATAAACGGTTGTTTATATTTATGAACGCATTTATTAAAATTAATAAACTCTGTTCATAAAAGCTATAAACGGGTTTATTTATATTATAAACGGAAATAATAAACAGTTGTTTATTTTTATGAACGCATTTATTAAAATCAATAAATTCTGTTCATTGGGGTTATAAACTGGTTTATAAATATTAAAAACGGAAATAATAAAGGGTTGTTTATATTTATGAACGCATTTATTAAAATTAATAAACTCTGTTCATTACGGCTATAAACGGGTTTATTAATATTATAAACGGAAATAATAAATGGTTATTTATATTTATGAACGCATTTCTTTAAATTAATAAACTCTGTTCATCAAGGCTATAAACGGGTTTATTAATATTATAATCGAAAATATAAGCGGTTGTTTACATTTATAAATAGATTTATTAAAATCAATAAACTCTCTTTATTGTGGTTATAAACGAAAATTTTAAATTGTTTGTAAAATTTTCAACCGGAAATGAAGAATAATAAACGACAGTTCATTGTCACAATTAATCTGTTTATTGGACAAATTCCATCATTTTGTTTATTGTCCCAACGAACTTTTTTATTATATTTACGTACCTTTTTGGTTCAGTGTACAGTTTTTGTTTTTCTAATAGGCCCAAAAACCCCAAACCTAACTCTTTGTGAGGACTTTTAGGCAACAGGGTAATGAAATGAGTGTTTTGAAAAGTAGTCAAATAAATGAAGGAAATCAGGGCTCTGCTTACTTAAGTGACAATAATTGTAAAACAAGCTTTTGTACAAATTTTTAAATTTTTTCCTTATCTGCAGTGCCGGATTAGTCACGAAACAAGAGTAGCAAATGCTACGGGCCCCGCGCATTTGGGGGCCCCGCGCACCAACCTTTTCTGACCATAAAAAAGTATTATTTACATATTAGATTTAGTCACAAATACTAAGAAGAAAATATTTGCATCAAAATGATCAACTAAAATTTTATTTTTCTATCTACTGGTCTTACCAAAAATCATGTTTCGCACCGCACCAAACGCAAATTGGACAACGGTATGAAATTCAGGTAATTATTGTCACCATTGATAACGTACTCACTGCTTTAGGTACACGTATATGAACAGTTATCATAAAATTGCTGGCATTTTCGGAATATTCCAAGAGCTACAATCTCTTCCTGATTCAAAATAGCTTTTTTGGCCTTTAATCCACAAAAACTGGCGTTTCGTCCGGGTGATCGCACATGTACTCATCAGTTGGTTGTGAGGACCTTGTCAATACGCAATTTTTGTTGAATTCAGTTCATCTTACATCGATTTTTTGACAAAAATCCAATGTGAACTATATCCAACCAAGATTAAAATTATAATCATTAACGTTGGAATATTTTGCCCGTGGCCGAGCATTGATTCTATATGAAGGTTTTTATAATACAAATTCTATATACTACTGAAATAAATCAGCCTAGTAGAAGACTTAGCACTATTAATGGATTTGTTGAATTTGTTGAAAATAGCAAAATATTTCAACGTTAATGATTACAATTTTAATCTTGGTTGGATATAGTTCACATTGGATTTTTGTCCAAAAATCAATGTAAGATGAACTGAATTCAATAAAAATTGCGTATTGACAAGGTCCTCATAGCCAACTGATGAGTCCATGTGCGATCACCCGGACGAAACGCCAATTTTGGTGGACTAAAAGCAATAAAAGCTATTTTGAATCAATAATTCAACAAGTCCATTAATAGTGCTAAGTCTTCTACTTGGCTGATTTATTTCAGTATTATATAGAATTTGTATTATAAAAACCTTCATATCGTCGTCGTTCTATGAAAACTCCCTAAGTCCATTTTAAAAACAAATGTGATTCAATTCTTATTTAATTCATTTCGGATAAACCATTTGCAAAAAAATTTTATTGCACAATGGCTACGCCAAGCCCATTTTACAAATTAAAGCCTGAGAACTTGCTATTCTGATAATTTTTGGATTTTTTTATATTAATTTCCAAGTTTAAATGCAAATATTTCAAAACACAAAAAAATTGACTTAGGGAGTTTTCATAGAACGACGACGATATAAAATTTCTTCCACCAGAAGAAATTAAAAATCTGCAACCATAGTAAGTGCTTACGCAGATGATTTGGAGGACAGTCTGGGCAACGAATTAGTGCAATTCGCTTCAATGCTCAATTCTGATGTGGCTGGTATTATTGACAGCAGGAATCATGAGGCTCTGGAAATGCAGGTTTACAAGCTGTTGATAAATAATTCTTTACAATCTTGTTTTCCGAACGTTGAAATTGCTTTGCGCATTTATTTGTCTCTCATGATCACCAACTGCAGTGGTGAACGATTTTTCTCAACATTAAAACGTGTTAAAAATGAATTGAGGAACACGATGAGCCAACAACGTCTTAATCTCCTCACTTTAATGAATATTGAACATGATTTACTCCGAGAAGTCGATATCAACAGCATTATTTATAAATTTTCCCAAATTAAATCAAGAAAAGTTTGTTTGTAACAGTTTTGTTTTATTTAATACCATAAACTTGATAAGTGCCTAACCTAAAACAGTCTAAGGGCCCCTTGATAGAATTTGCTACAGGCCCCGCGCTGGCTTAATCCGGCACTGCTTATCTGCAGCAGATTTCCCCAGGTATCATACATTTTATGGGTATATTACAATTTCTGAAGAAAATTGACCTCAAAGTTAAAAACTAGGGTGGGTAAGAAAAAAATAACTGGTTTATAAATAGTACATATAACTTATACTCCAACAAGATATCAATTTTGTTTAAACGCACTATAAAGGCTTGTATATCTTTTAAAATATAGTCCTAAATGAAATTTATTAACATTCTTCTTAAAAGAGTAATTTTTGTTAACATAGATGAGGGTAGACAAAAGTAGTCATTTTCTTAAATCCCCAGAAAATGATGTTAACATTGGCGGTTGAGATATACTGTAAAACGAACGAACAATAAAATAAGAATATATCCAAGAATTAACCCAAAATATCTTTGACGAATTAGATACCACACCCTGTATTGTAGTTGATGTGTCAAAATAAAGTTAAAATGTCATAGTAACAAAATGTGTCTAGTTTCTTCTTATTTATTTATTTATGTCAAAAGAAATCGGTTAAAAAAAATTTAAATACATTTGAATTGAATCATGAAATAAAATTTGTGAATACATTTAATTTATTGGACAAATTATTATTGTCACTTAAAATAAGCATACATAAGTAAATCAATTAAAGGCCGACGATTCGTAGAGAGCCTTAACCTAGTGACTTACAACTCTCAACACAACAGTTATTATCAGACCAGCTAAGATCAGAAGGATTTTTCATGACGAGAGATACTCGTACTTTTTGATGATTTGCCGCTTCCTCGCAAGCAACGAGTACACCCCACTAAAAAGATAAAAAAAGGAAAAAAAAAATATTTTTTTAAGAAAATAAACTGGGCTTTAATAATAAGCAAAAAAAAGTAATACACTAACGTGTTTTTTTTAATAAAATAGATAATATCAAAGTGAAAAAACAACTCAAAAAACGAAAAAATTGGGTTTGATGCAAAATTGCGGAGAAACGGTTGTCCGCAGAAAAAAAAGTTTTGGAACAAACTAAAGTTTTTCGACTGAAAATGAGCTCAGGAATCCATGGTTTTCATTTTCTCATAAATTGGCATCTCAAGAAGATGAGCTGGAAATAGGTAGTTACAAAAAGTAAATTTCTTCCACACCAACTTTAAGTGATGTCACAATGCTAACTAAAAGTTACGAATTTTCGAATTTAACTGTAGTTAACTTTTTCGAGAAATACCTATAGTGTTCTTCCACTGAATACACTATTCTCTTCGCACATGACAATTTTTTTGTTGTTGACAGCGGTGAGTTCAGAAGTTTTTTCTCCCTCACCGATTTAACCTGTCCTACCATCTAATGCATCTAAATATACATAATATGTATATCGGACAATGTAAAAGAGTGGACATGTGCATAATCCACTGAAACTGAAAGCGTTCTTAAGAAAAAGTTAATAAGCAAGACGGGAAGTTGTAAAAGTAAGACTGGTTTGGTATACACACAAGCATTGTGTATATACATACACATATAGTTGTCAGCAGTTCTATACTATTGCAGATACATTTACATTATGTAGTGTATTGGATTCTGTTTTTTATAGTTGTTGCAGAACATTCAGTTGTTTTATTGAAAATACCATCAAAATGTAAAATTAATCAAATTCAATACACAACTTCCTTAGTTTATTTATCTTTTCAGTTTTTACTTTATTTTCAATTTATTAAATAGAACTGTTAATACCTACAAAAGATATGTAAATGTTGCTTTGTAGTTTATGGACACAAAAATGTATCTTTTATCAAGAGTTAGTTGTGGGACAACTTTCTTCAATGTAAGAGCTTGTTACCTTGCTACCTCTTACATTTTTTCAAGTCCCCGTTGCGTTAGTTGATTCGTGTTAAAAAAATATTTTTAATTTTTTAAGTGTTTTCGTTGCGGAATACCTTTTTCTATTGAGATAAGAAATTTAATTTCACTAAAAAAAATATTTTACATTTTTTCATCCTACTTGACCATTTCATGTGAAAGTTTGTCACCAAGTGCACTTTACATTTTGTAACAACTACCTAACATTTTTGTTCATTTTAATACATCAATAAAAATGAATGTTGCATGTTTTATTCAATTGCTGTTTATCCTAGTAGGTAAGTATATTTATATTTAATAAACAGTTAAAAAAACAAAACAAAGAATTTACGTATACCTATATACATACATACAATTATGCATATATACCAAACAACATTATCAAATGTTCTCTTAGTTAATTTATTTAGCAACTAAATTGTGGTAGGTATAGTTTATGTAATTTACCTATCAGACCATACTTTTGCATCATTGTGAAAATATTTATGATTCTGAACACGTACAATTCAGATTTAAAAAAAAAAAAAAACATTTGAAGGTCGGCCTCGTAACAATAGTAATATCTTTGAAGGTGATATTACTTAATACTAAAAGATATTATTTAGTAATAAAAATGTTATTTATATCTAAATATCCTAAAATAAAAAGAATAGATAAAGGTACAAGAAGTCTTTGGAAATTACACATGCTAACAGATCTGAGTGGAAAAAGATTTGAAATGCAGATTAAAAAGTGCATTTTTATACAAGTAATGTATCAGTGGCGTGGCGTGGATAATTTAAAATGGGAACCCGTTATAAAATTTTGTCACCTGTAAAAATGAAAAAAAAATCTTAGAACCTTAAAAACAACATTTCTAGTAAAGATATGGTATCTACAAATGCATTACATATTGACTTAGCAAAAAATGTGTAGCTATATTTTTTATACTTCAAGACATTAATATTTCAATCAACAATGAGCTTCAAACATAATAAAAAAGGACCTCCTTTTAGACACCAATCCCTTCGTCGGACATAACTGGGGCACCTTCCTAGGAATGTTCTATTAACTTTTCCTTGCAATCATATGTGTCAAGAGTATAAAATATATGATGGGACAACTCATCTGCATTAAGACTCGTCCTAACGTCAAAAAATACAAGATATCTTTCTTGTATTCCATTCTATGACAAGAACCGAAATATGGCACTCAGTTGTCCCCTATGACTCAAATCTGATGTTTCGTCGATCATAATCGACACGAACCGAGCTTCTATGATTTCTGTTTTAATTTCAGATTTAATAACAGCCGCGATACTATGTATCAAGTCATTTTGAATATCGTTGCCCTATAACACTACTCTAAATATGATTCCATTAAAGTGTCATAGGTACTTATACTCGTATGTTGATTTCCTTTACACATATGAAATCAATTTCTGTGTGAAGATTTTGATCTCTCGCCAGATTTTGCGTTCGTAAATACCCAACAAAAATGTATTTTTCTTTGACAGGGATCAAAATCTTTAAATCCATATATAAAGAGGGGTTTATGTACATGTATACATGAAACACGCACACCAAACAAAAAATTTCGATCTGGGATCGAAATCCCTGATGTGTAAACGAAAAAAGGATAAAATATCAACCTTACTAAAATTATTTGGTTTCTCCGATAGGTAATCTGTTAAACAGCAATCTACATTTATCAAAGACATTTCCAAGACAAAATGTAGAACTGCACTAAAATTAAGAAGTTAAATTTTTGTATCACTATAGTGAGTAATAAAAGGAATTAAATCTTCACTTTGACATCTAACTTTTCACTATTTTTAATTAAGTTCAAATTGGCTTTTCAAAACACTAGATTTATTTGAAGTTATTGAACCTGTGCAACACAGTCTTTTATTGAATGCCAATTGAATCTAAATTTCAATTCCTATTGAAAAAAAAGCAAATTCATTTTATTTGTCCAGGGTAGCGATATGCTTAATTTACACTGCTGACAAATTGCCATATATTCTACCATGATTTATTTCATAATTCAAAATTATTCCAGTAAATTTGCAAAAATATCAATCGTGCATTTTAGATTAGCATGCAAATCAACATCAAATTCAAAATCAAGAATCAACAATACCCACATGCCATATTTATATTTATATGACATATTAAAGAAAAAAAAAACAAATACATAAGTCAAAGAACACCGTCTTATTTCTTACACAAGGTTGAAAAAAGGCGAGCACCTGAACTCCTGTAATGTATTATCTTCCTACTGAAATGCAATGCTAATTGCTAATGGGACAATAAAATACAAATAATTACAACTCCTACTGAATACATAGAAAATTTTATAAGACGGAAGATAGCGTCTTATTTTTTGAATATAAAAGCGGATGTTGAAAAAAGAGGATCCGAGAAACAATGCTTGGGGAAGAAAGGGATATAAAACAAATAAATAAGACGGTGATTGAAAAGTTTACGTCAGAGTATTTTTGTGACTCTCTTGATTAATGTTGGTTGTGGATATGTGGATTGTGGAATGTGTTTGGATAAAGTAAAAGATACAAACGAGAGGCAGAATGGATAACTTAAACTTATTCGATGTTTATTTGGTAAATTGTGGGAAGACGATAGGAATCGTATTATATGAGCGCCACGCCACTGGTATGTATCTATAAAGAGAAATCTTGTAATATTTAACAACAACGGAAGCTTGAAGTTAAAAAATTATCATCATAGATAACACTTTACTGGTCAACTTTGATCAAAGTTTGGTAGATATCATTTTTAATTTTTCTCCGCACACGTTTTTTTCTTTTTTTTTAGACCAAAAATAACGGTACGGGTACCACAGAAATTCTTTAAAAAAAATCATAAAATTTCATTTAGTTAAAGCTAGGTAAAGCCTAGTACTCACCTAGCGTGAAATGAAAAATAAATACGTTCCAAATTACACGCGGTGAAAAAGAATGAAAATAGAATAAACTTTTCCACGTGAATTTTTGATACTCACCTGGAATACTGAATACTTTCATTAAGTAAACTCTCGAGAGCAGTATCAAAAAATTCGTTATCCATTCTTTATTTCTGTTTATAAATTTTCAATTTTTTATTTTGAAATAAAATATTTAAATTAACTGACAAATGTCACAGTTTTCCACGCTGGCTGCCTTAAACTTTTTCCTGATGGTTGTACATTGAGAAATGAAAATTTGGCATAGAAAAAGTTGTGGAACATAATTGTTTTTCCAATCCACATTTTGGTACTCACCTCTCGTTGGGGATTTCATGCGAGTGAACCAGCCGCCACATTTATATGAAATTTTCATTTTCACTTGAACTGAGTACTAGGCTTAATGGTTGAAAAAAATTTCCAAAAAATAGTAATATTTGGTAGCCCCCCTGGAACTATTTTTTTGTTTTTGATTTTCTCGAAAACGGTACAACCGTTTTAAATCAGTTTTTTTATGCTAAAGCTCCTTGAAAGTTTGAATATTATTACATATTCAAATTTTCAATTTTTAATTTTTTGGATTTTTAAAAAAATTTCAATTTTTTTTTTTTGGAAACCCAATATTTCGAAAACCCCATGCTATATTTTTTTTCAAACTTCCTTAATAAAAGTTTCTTTATATAATCTAAGAGATTTGAGAAAAAAATGTTTTACCTAAAAATAACCATAAATAAATAAATTTGGTGGTGCAACAGCTCGGAGTGAACCAGGACCTAGTGACTTATAACTCTCAAGCATTCCTGTGTGCGTGTTACCAGGAACGGAGGGGACCTACAATTTTCTGACGATTCAGAACGACAATGAGCAGCACTTTCCATGACAAGAGATACTCTTGGAGAATTTGCCAATTCCTCGCAAGAGGCAGTACATCCCTGGAAAAACTTTCTCGCAGCAGCTGAGAATCGAACTCGAGACCTTCCGCATAACAGTCCAAAGCACTAACCATTATGCCAAGGGGTACTACAAAAAAATAACCATACAAATGTTTAAAAAATGGTTTTCGAAAATCGTATTTTTCTCAAAAACGGTTCCGAGAATTTTGATATTTTTCTTTTTCTTTCGTTTAATTTTTAAGATATATAATTTGATAAAAAAATTTTGAATTTAATATATTACTAACTGTACCTACCATAGAACGATTTTTTCGAATTTTGAATTTCTCATTATCGCCATAAGGGATTTTAATGAAATTTCTTATAGAGAAGCTTCTAAAAAGTTTAAAAGACGTTGCATTTCAAAACTTAAACAAAAAAAACATTTCTTGTTCAAGTTCAAGTTCAATTTTATTTGTAGTTTAAAGCTTACATTATTTACATATTTACACATTTTAAGAGTTTTTTTTTAGAATTTTATTCTTTACATCTATACTATCTTTGATAAATTTGTGACAAAACTTTAACATTACAAAAGAAAATATAATATTTAAGGGAAAACACTACAAGAAAAAATCCTTATGTAAGAATAATTTTTGAATTTAAAAAAAAAAAAAAATATTTTTTTGGAAAATTCATTCGGTTTCAAGACGATTCATGGTTAAATTACAGACCAAACTGAAGATGTTTGCAGTGACACGAAACGTGCATGAGCTGTCAAAACCAGAGTTGCCAAAAACAGCCAAAAAATTACCCATTATATACCGCCTTGCTTTCAAGGATTAAAGAAAACGGTCCTTGCAATTGGGTTGATGATTTTAGAGAATGAACAAACAAGGAATTCAAGATAGCAAAAAAATATTAACCTGATACATACTTACAATTTCTTCTTAAATATTAATATAATATATATATTATATAAAAAGTTTCGAATAAATAGTTTTCGAAATATTTAGTTTTCAGTAAAACATTTAGAAAACTAAAAAAAAAATAGGTAGATATCCAGCAGTGGCGTGGCGTGGATAATTTTAAATGGGAACCCGTTATAAAATTTTGTCACCTGTAAAAATGAAAAAAAAATCTTAGAACCTTAAAAACAACATTTCTAGTAAAGATATGGTATCTACAAATGCATTCCACATTGACTTAGCAAAAAATGTGTAGCTATATTTTTTATACTTCAAGACATTAATATTTCAATCAACAATGAGCTTGAAACATAATAAAAAAGGACCTCCTTTTAGACACCACCCCCTTCGTCGGACATAACTGCGGCACCTTCCTGGGAATATTCTATTAACTTTTCCTTGCAATCATATGTGTCAAGAATATAAAATATATGATGGGACAACTCATCTGCATTAAGACTCGCCCTAACGTCAAAAAATACAGGATATCTTTTTTATATTCCATTCTATGACAAGAACCGAAATATGGCACTCAGTTGTCCCCTATGACTCAAATCTGATGTTTCGTCGATTATGTAATCGACACGAACCGAGCTTCTATGATTTCTGTTTTAATTTCAGATTTAATAACAGCCGCGATACTATGTATCAAGTCATTTTGAATATCGTTGCCCTATAACACTACTCTAAATATGATTCCATTAAAGTGTCATAGGTACTTATACACTGCCGGTCAAAAGGTTAGAAGCAGGCATTTTTGAGAAGTAAAATCGACATTTCTCCCGTTACATGATGGATTAGAAAAAAACAACTATGGTAAACGAAAGACTATTTTGTTAAGAACAAAATATAAAATTTGGGTATAGGAAAGATTAAGCTAACGGAGCTTTTATGACAAATTGTAAAGTGAGTCAATAATATGCGAAAATAAATCGGGTCATTAGATTAGAAGCACATCAAATAAATGAAAATAAAATGCAGTTATTTATAATTTGTTATTTATTTTAGCTTTTATTAGATTTTTAATAATGTGTGCTGCCACCAGCCTTCAAAATAACTTCAAAAATTCTATCTTTTAAGGATTTATAAAGAGATTCCAAGTAGTCCAGTGAAATCTCACTCCAGGCCAATTTGATACCATGAATTAGCGCTTCCTTGTCATCGTATTGCTTCCCTCCCTCATATACCTTTTGTGTAAGCCAGCCCCACACATTTTCAATTATGTTTAGGTCCGGGGAATATGGTGGCCAAGGCAGCAAGTGGACGTTTTGGTTCGCAATGAAGGATTTTACCTCTCGGGCTGCGTGTATTGGAGCGCTGTCCTGCTGAAAAATCCATGGAATTGGTCCAAACACCTCGCTAATTTTGGGGAATACTGATTCAAGCAAGGCTTTGTAGGTTTTCCCAGTCATTTTGGTATCTTGGACTACCAAGTCTATAGCGCCATAAAATGAAATTGAGCCCCAGACCATAACGCCTCCTTCTCTGCTATGGTGACGGTTTAAAAACCGCTCCTCTTTCCTCAGGTCATGGAAATAATAATTATAACCATCTGGCCCATCTAGGTTAAATTTTTTTTTCGTCGGAAAAAATAACCTTCCGCCAATCATTTGTGGTCATTCCATTTTGCACATCCCAGCTCATGTGATCTTTCGCGAAACACAAGCGTTGCTTCTTCCTTGCGTCATTAAGTGGTGGTTTTTTTTTAAGCTTCAGGCGCTTTAAGTGCTAAGCATGGCGAATCGTGCGTTTAACAGTGGACAAGCTGGCCTTAACATTAGCTTTCTCCCTTATTTTAGCTGCCGATAAAGCTGAATTTGACGCTATTCTAAGGATACTTCGCGTTCCGCGAAGTGTTAAGGCAGAGGAAGTGTTTCCTTTATAATTTTTTGAGTAAGACGATGGATTTTTTAAATAATTGCTGACACAATGATCACTTCGATTTATTTTTCGGGCTATAGCACGGCATAAAAGACCTTCAGAGCAATAAACATCAATTCTTGCCCTTTCCTCCACTGTCAAACATTTTTTCTTGCCCATTTTAATTAACACTCAATCAAGAACAATTAATTTATAAAATGTACCGTTTAAGCCGAACATAAATTTATTCACTTCACAAAACAACGTTGATTTGTTCAATGCTCCTAATCTAATGACCCGATTTATTTTCGCATATTCTTGACTCACTTTACAATTTGTCATAAAAGTTCCGTTAGCTAAATCTCTCTTATACCCAAATTTTATATTTTGTTGTTAGTCTCTCATTTACCATAGTTGTTTTCTTCTAATCCATCATGTAACGGAGAAATGTCGATTTTACTTCTCAAAAATGCCTGCTTCTAACCTTATGACCGGCAGTGTATGTTGATTTCCTTTACACATATGAAATCAATTTCTGTGTGAAGATTTTGATCCCTCGCCAGATTTTGCGTTGCTAAACACTCAACAAAAATTTATTTTTCTTTGACAGGGATCAAAATCTTTAAATCCATATTTAAAGAGGGATTTACATGTATACATGAAACACGCACACCAAACAAAAAATTTCGATCTGGGATCGAAATCCCTGGTGTGTAAACGAAAGAAGGAGAAAATATAAACTATCAACTATCCTTACTAAAATTATTTGGTTTCTCCGATAGGCAATCTGTTAAACAGCAATCTACATTTATCAAAGACATTTCCAAGACAAAATCGAGAACTGCACTAAAATTGAGAAGCTTAATTTTTTTTATCACTATAGTGGGTATTAAAAGGAATTAAATCTTCACTTTAACATCTAACTTTTTACTATTTTTAATTAAGTTCAAATTGGCTTTTCAAAACACTAGATTTATTCGAAGTTACTGAACCTGTGCAACACAGTCTTTTATTGAATGCCAATTCAATTTAAATTGAAATTCCTATTTAAAAAAAAGCAAATACATTGTATTTGACACAGAAGTGCTCTTCATTCAGCGATATGCTAAATTTACACTGCTGACAAATTGCCATATATTTTATTATGATTTATTTCATAATTCAAAATTATCACAGTAAATTTGCAAAAATATCATCGTGCATTTTACATTTAGCATGCAAATCAACATCAACTTCAAAATCAAGAATCAACAATACCCACATGCCATATTCATATTTATATGACATATTAAAGAAAAAAAACAAATACGAGTAAGTCGAAGAACACCGTCTTATTTCTTACACAAGGTTGAAAAAAGGCGAGCACCTGAACTCCTGTAATGTATTATCTTCCTACTGAAATGCAATGCTAATTGCTAATGGGACAATAAAATATAAATAATTCCAACTCCTACTTGTATACATCGAAAATTTATAAGACGGAATGTAGCGTCTTATTTTTTGAATATAAATGCGGATGTTGAACAAAGAGGATCCGAAACACAATGCTTGGGGAAGAAAGGGATATAAAACAAATAAATAAGACGGTGATTGAAAAGTTTACGTCAGAGTATTTTTGTGACTCTCTTGATTAATGTTGGTTGTGGATATGTGGATTGTGGAATGTGTTTGGATAAAGTATAAGATACTTTATAAGATAAAGTATAAGATACTTAAACTTATTCGATGTTTATTTGGTAAATTGTGTTATTTATGGATTTTCTAAAAGGGAAGACGATAGGAATCGTGTTATATGGACGCCACGCCACTGATACCCAGGTACATATACCTAGGTACAATTTATTTAACAATTTAACAATAAAGCGCCTGTTTTGTGGACGTAACGTCAAGATTGTTCAAAATCTGGACTTAATTTTTTAACCACACATATTATCTGTAGGTACCCCTATATTTGTGTAGAAATTGAGAGCACTAGAAGTTAATAAAGAACTATGTATAAGAATAGTTGCCATTTTTGAAAAAAAAACCGTTGTAGAAATGTATCAAACAGAGGAATTGCTGAAGTTGTTTGATAGAGCAGACACCTGGGAACTCGTTAATGTCCTTAACTCGTTCTTGATATGAAATGATTTCATTTGTGGAAGTGTTTTAGCACAAAAAATCGAGTCTCCTCGCACCTATCTCGCATTTTGCCTAGTAATGTGAAGTTCGTGTTGCTGCAATCTACCAAAACCGTTAATATTTTTCATGTTCGAATGAATTACTAGAAACGAGTACGTCGGCATCGGTCGTCCAAGTAAGCGATTGAAGTAAAGCCCAAAAGGTATTGTGACCGCGCCGTTTTATGAAAATTTTTCTCCGCGACTGGTATTTGGTGGTAGGCTCCAATAACACCTATTTGCATTTGCAATCGCTTGTTTGTCTGTTATACTGGCCTAATTTAAGCAACAGTAGTCACCACATGTTCTGAAGTCTAGTAAATTCTTCTACGAAACCAAATAAAGGGTGAGGAAACTTGAAACTTTGAAACACGACAGATACCCAGATTGGTAAATTGATGAAACTGAAGTTTATCGATTGCTTAACTCTGCAGGAAACTTTTTATATATCTACACTTATATTCAATTAGTGTAATTACATTTTCTAGTCCCCAATACTTGACCTTTTTGCAATCGGTAAGGGAGTCTTTTATAATTATGCGTTCCTACGAGTTTTTAAATCTTATCACAAATAAAGCTACTGAGTGGGATGATGATGATGATGATGACGATGGGGGTGTAACTTGAATATTCAAGCTTTTTTGAATATTAATAATTTCTTTGGATATATGAAGTAAAAATCGACCGTATATTTAAGTTTTCAAAGATTTCTGCAGTGAGACTTTATTGAAAAAAAAGGTATGTCTTTACTCTATGGCGTACAAAGAATGATAAAAAAAAGTTGAAAGTTAACCTAAAAGCAAAATGCAAAATTAAGCGTGGTTTTTGACATTTACACAAACAAGACAAATCCGATAAGAAATTGTATTATAATTTGTGTGGATTGTACTGAATGACTCCATTATTTGAGTTACTGATATAACATCAGTTAATTTAAAATGGTGAAAGAAAAAGATACAATTCAAAATTAAATAAATGAAATAATGATTAAAATTTAAAATTACAAAATGTTATTTGTAAAATCGAGGAAACATACTCCCTCTCTTGGAGAGCTTAAGGCTCTTCAAAAATTGGTAATCTGCAAACTTGTGTGGATGCTCGTTTGGTGATTCCATTGGCCGTCTTCAAAGTCACCACTCGACATATGTTATCTGCTCCGAGATGAACTTCAACTACCCTTCCAAGTTTCCATTTCAAAGGGGGAAGATTATCTTCTTTGATAATGACGATATCATTAACCTTTAATGAACGAATATTTTTTTTCCATTTTTTACGCTCTTGTAAGGTGTGCAGGTACTCTGTTTGCCAACGACGCCAAAATTGCTGCATCAGCCATTGCACTCTCTGCCAGCGACTTAAATATGAAATGTTTTTATCCGTTAAATCGGGTTCAGGAAGCGCTACAAGTAAAGTGCCAGTCAAAAAATGACCTGGAGTGAGTGGTTGTAGGTCATTAGGATCTTTGGAGAGAGGGGAAAGAGGACGGGAATTTAGGATGCCTTCTATTTGAACAATCACAGTGTTGAGCTCCTCGTAAGTAAGAGAAGCTAAGTGCAATATTCTCTTCATGTGATGCTTAGCCGATTTAACTGCGGCTTCCCATATACCGCCAAAGTGAGGAGATCTTGGGGGTATATTGTGCCATTTAATACCATCGTCTAAACAAGCCTTTGTAATATCGGATCTCGATTGTTGATTGTTGAATAAATTGTATAATTCCCTAAGCTCATTGCGTGCTCCAACATAGTTAGTGGCATTATCACTGTAAATCTCCCGACAAATACCTCTGCGACCTATGAAACGTCTTAGAGCACCAAGAAATGCGGATGTGGTCAGATCTCCTACGAGCTCCATATGGATGGCCTTTGTGCTTAGGCAAATAAAAACAGCTACATAAGCCTGAACAGCTGCAGTTCCACGACGTCGAGAATGAACCATGAACGGCCCACAAAAATCTGTACCCACCGCACTAAAAGGACGAGAAGGTGTCACTCGACAAGCTGGAAGATTGCCCATTTCGGGATATTCAAAGCGAGGATTTGTTCTTGCACACAACACACATTTACTTATAATTTTTCTTACTAATGTATTAGCATGCACTGGCCAATATTTTTCTCGAATAATTGCAATTAAACCTTGAGCTCCAATATGTTGATATTTTTCATGCAGATACTTAATAAATACATTGATAAAGGGGTGATTATTGGGAAGTAAAATTCCATGCTTAGTTTCGTATTTTAGCTCTGCGTTATTAAGTCTTCCACCCACGCCAAGTAATCCCTCTTTATCAACAAATGGACTAAGAGATTTGATATGAGATCTAGCAGCGATGGGTTTTCGGTTCTTCAATACATGTATTTCATTTGCGTATTGACTAGATTGCACAAGCTTTAAAATCCCGTTGAGAGCTTTATCCACTTCCAATGTTGTCAGTTCTCCAGATTGTTTTTGTCTCCCTTTTGCCTTCGCAGATGCATTGAAGCAGAATCTAAATAACCAAGCCGTAGTTCTGACAATACTTAGGTAATTATTGTTATGTTTAAAAATGCTAATGAAATCATTGTTTTGGTGAATAGAAAATGTGTGCTTAATTTGTTTTCTTTCGAGTAAATCTTCATTGGTGATGAGGACAGGTTTCACATTGGGCCAGCACATTTGAGGCAAAGACAGGAAATTGGGGCCATAAAACCACAGTGGGGAACTACTCAACTCATGTGGACTCGCTCCTCTGGACACGATATCCGCAGGATTGTCGTGTGTACCAACGTGTTTCCATTGTTCAACCGATGAATGCCCCTGAATAGCTGAAACCCGATTTGCCACAAATGTCTGCCAGTGATGAGACTCAGATGATAACCATGATATGACAATGTTTGAATCCGTCCAATAATGTACACTCGCAAATCCATCCTTAAATATCGCTCTGACGAGCTTTACGAGATGAACCATGCAGCACATAGCTCAAGTCGCGGCAAGCTTATGTTTTTCACCGGAGCCACCTTTGACTTGGCACATAATAATCGAACAATCACTGTTCCATCCCCTTGGAATGAACGCACATAAACACAGGCTCCATAAGCACGCTCAGAACTATCAGCGAACGCATGCAATTGTGCTTTACGAATGTCACCTACCAGCACGTGCCTTTCAATTTTTAATTTATCTATATCAGCTAATTGATTTCGAAATGTAATCCAAAATTGATGGTATGACTGAGGAAGAGCTTCGTCCCAGTTAAAATTGTTTTTCCATAAAGATTGCATGAATATTTTGGCCGATACAATTACAGGATTAATTAAACCCAAAGGATCATATAATGTAGCTATGTCTGACAGCACTGTTCTTTTTGTAACTTTGTTGTTACCTTGATTATTAACTGTGTAAAGAAACGCATCAATTTTGGGATCCCATAACAGACCGAGAGTTTTCACTATATCATGTTCTTTAATTTGATGAAGAGGTTCTCTACCTTCAAGAGAAACATCGTGCAGAATCTGTGGAGAATTTGAACACCACTTCCTCAATTCCAAACCAGCTTTGGCTAGGATTGACCTCAGCTCTATTTTTTGCTCCTCAAGTTTTTCCAAGATTTCAGCTCCCGTTAATATATCATCGACATAAAAATCATTTCTTAACATATTTGCCCCTAAAGGAAATTTAACCATTTCCATATCTGCAAGATAATGAAGTGATTTGGTGGCCAAATAAGAGGCTGGTGTGGTGCCGTATGTCACTGTACAGAGCCGATAGATTTTAATTACATCTCCTGGGTTTTCTCTCCACAAGATAAGGTGAAACTATCGATCACTCTCATTGAGCCGAAATTGTCGGTACATTTTGGTGACGTCAGCAGAGAAAACATATGTGTGGGATCTGAATTTAATTAGCAATGAAAAAAGGTCTAACTGCACTACCGGTCCCACATGCAAAATTTCATTTAGGCTTAATCCGTTTGTACTCTTTGCACTAGCATCGAACACGACTCTTAATTTAGTGGAAGAGCTTTCTGGTTTTGTGATGCAGTGATGGGGAATAAAGAAATGCGGGCTATTGACATCAGGTTTTGATGTTAACTCCATGTGAGAGAGTTTTATATATTCTCTCATAAAAGATATGTATTGCTCTGCAATCTCAGGAGTTTTATGTAATTTTCTTTCTAAACAAAGAAATCTGCGGAGAGCCAGTTCATAAGATCTACCCAAGCACTTTGGGTCAGATTTAAATGGAAGTCTTACTTCAATGGAACCATTTTCTAAACGACGAACATGTTTATAAAAGTGATCTTCGCAAATTTGTTCTGTTTTCGTAAGCGCGTGGTTCTTAGCCTCATGGTTCTCAACTTCCCAAAATAATTTTAAAGTTCGATCTAAATTTGTGTTTTCTTTTGATTCACAAAATAAAGTATTGCAAATTAATTTTGATTTTTCATTTTTCTGTTCATAACTTCCAGATACAATCCATCCGAAAATTGTATTTTGCAATGTAGGGAGTTGATGGCCCAGTTTAATTTGGCCAACCGATAGAAGCTCGAAAAAGTGTTCTGCTCCAATTAACAGATCAATAGAACCTGGTACTGCAAAAAGTGGATCTGCCAAGTTTATATTAGAGGGAATTGGCCAGTTTGATGTATTTATTGGAACATCAGGAAGAAATTCCGCTTTTCTATTGACAATTAAAGCTTCTACAGTGTCAATATATCCATTGAGCCGTGATTTTATGACAAGACTGGCTTGATGTCGACAGTATAACGGAGTTGAACCTATGCCGTAAACAGAAGTTGTTGTACTTTTCCTGCGCATGCCAATTAAGTTGGCAAACCTTTCCGTAAGAAGGCAGACGTGCGATGCAGAATCAAGCAAAACACGGCATGGCACTGGAGTATTGTGCTTATCCATGACGTGGATTATGGCTGTGGCCAAGATAGTACTTGTGATGTCAGCTGTGTCACTGTGAGAGTCTATGGTTAGGCTCTGAATATGGAAGTTTTGTGGGCTTTGGCCATTGAAATTGTTTGTTGTCGGGCAAACAGCAGAAGTTGATTGTAATGCGGAACTATTTTGAGAATTATCGTGAAGTAGGGTATGGTGAAAATTGTTGCATTTTCGGCATTTTATAGCTTGACAGTTGTGAGCTGTACTGTTGGGCTTAAGGCAATTTAGACATAAATCATTCGTAGTTACAAATTGTTGTTTCTGAATAATGGGTAAGTTTATAAATTGGTAACATCTATGTATAAAATGACCGACCTTCTTACAGTATGTGCAACTAAACTTTTGTGCTGTTGAACCTTCCCGTACTATGGCAAAACTTTTTGCTCGAGAATTCTTACTTGGCTTTGGTTGTATACTGGTACTTGCCTGTAAATTGTCCTCTGTGAGTGTGTGACTCCTCTTCGTAAGAAACTTAGATAGCTCTTGGAAGCTGGGCATTCTGTCTGTGGGTCCTTCATCCCTCCATTTGCTAAGTGTTTCCTGGTCAAGCTTGGGTAAAATTATTTGGATAAGTAGGTCATCCCAATGAGCTACTGCACGTCCCAACGTTGAAAGCGCGCGAAGATGGCTGTTGGTCTCTTGAAGCAAATGACGAAGGCTGCTTGATGAAGGCTTTCGAATAGGCGGGTACATCATTATTTTCTTGATGTGTTCGGTTGCAATAAGTTTTCTATTGTCATAATTTTCGCTCAGAAGATTGATTGCCACATTATAGTTTGATTCAGTTATCTCCAACGACTGAATTGTCTTAGCTGCTTGCCTAGATAGCGATGAAATGAGATAATGGAATTTAGAAACATTATTTAGGTTATAATTGGTGTGGATGAGGGAGTTGAATGTCTCATGAAAGGATAACTACTCAGTGACTTCACCTGTAAATAAAGGAACTTTGAGATCGGAAGTTTTATTTGGTTTGTTTGCTTAGTTTGGACCGATACAACCTTGTCTGATGGGAGCTGCGTAAGCTTGCGAGCTCGTATTTGGTACATGAACGATGAGCGAAGTGTATAGTACATCTCTTCATAGACTCCACGAAGATCAGTAGAATCGGAAGATTCTTTGGGGTCTACTTCCTCCACCTTAGCTTGAAGTGTTTGAAAAGCTAAGAAACTTGTTTCCAAAGCTTCTAGACGTACTTCAAACTCAGTAAGAAACGTGTCTCCGGTGATCTTGGAGTTAAATTCGTTGATTCTATTAATTTGCTTTATAGCAATACCTCTCCGGAACTTTAATGTCTCCAGCTTCCTCTCCTCTTTAGTGAGTGCCATAGGGGGATCTTTAGCAGGTTCTTCTCCTTTCTCGATGGGCATTTTATAATTTGTTAATATGCAATGATCGTGTTACGTAAAGTGATAAAATGACGAATCACGTCGGGGTCACCATGTAATTTGAATATTCAAGCTTTTTTGAATATTAATAATTTCCTTGGATATATGAAGTAAAAATCGACCGTATATTTAAGTTTTCAAAGATTTCTGCAGTGAGACTTTATTGAAAAAAAAGGTATGTCTTTACTCTATGGCGTACAAAGAATGATAAAAAAAGTTGAAAGTTAACCTAAAAGCAATATGCAAAATTAAGCGTGGTTTTTGACATTTACACAAAGAAGAAAAATCCGATAAGAAATTGTATTATAATTTGTGTGGATTGTACTGAATGACTCCATTATTTGAGTTACTGGTATAACATCAGTTAATTTAAAATGGTGAAAGAAAAAGATACAATTCAAAATTAAATAAATGAAATAATGATTAAAATTTAAAATTACAAAATGTTATTTGTAAAATCGTGGAAACAGGGGGGATAACTCAGCAGATCATGAGGAGAGTGAAAGAGAAATTCTATCTTCGAAAGAATCAATTTCCAAGAACCTATCAGTTTCGACAAGGTAGCTTAAGAGAACAACGTGTGTAAAGAACACGCACACAATCTTAAACGTTTGAATTTATTGGGTAATGGAATACATCCGGGACCTCAAAACTCGGGGAATTTAAAACAAAAAAATTAAAATTTATTACACCTATTTTTCTTAAATTAGGAATTGAATTTTGATATATACTTCATATATTTTTTGTTTAAATCTTTCGAGTTGTGAGCATACCGGAAGTCCCCTCCAAAATAATCTTTTCGAACCTGGTTATCTTTCGTGTCGATTGGTAGGAGCTACACTCGATAATCGAGGAGTTTTTTGGGAGAAGCCCCTAAAATCGCTGCACGACTAAGCACCGAAAATTCGCGGCTAATATAAATCTAATATTTCGTCTTACTTCCCGAAAATTATAAAAGAAAAAAAATAATCCCGGATCGCCACGCTGCTGTCTGTAAGGAAACAAATTCGTAAACGTTTAATTAAAAAAAAGTAGTGTTCCAAAACGTGCTTTCTTTTTGCCTCACGTCGTTAAAAAAAAAATCGTAAAGATTGTAAAAATATCAGTTTTCTGCACCGCGGTGCATTTGACTTATTAAAGGTGTGTAACGAAGTTACATATTTCAGCCGCCGCGGCACGCCGACGCTACTAATCAGCTACTCATCTGAAACCGCCTTTTCTGCTCAACCACCCAACATCTAAACGTATACACCGAAGATACAGCTGAAAATACATCAAAACAATTGCATACATTTAGGCGCCCACGTAGATGCACATACAACATACATTTGAGTCATCAGTGGTACAGAAATAAAATATGAGGAGTAGATTTTGTTTAATTTTATGTATTCACATTTGCTGATGGCCATGGATATGATTTGGGAGGGTGGAAAATAAAATCGGATTTTCTCGCCTATTTGTTATGAATGTACCAATACCGTGTACCGAGCTACGAGTAGTAGACTATCCCTTGAAACACTCTGATAGAGTACGTAGTGTACTGTCCAGAAGTTTCTAAGCTTTTTGGCTCTGGCCGTAAACTGTGTGTGTGTAGTTTTTGCCTTCTCGGTACCTCTCCTTTATTTTGTCTCGAATTTCGTTTGAGCCCAGGCATTTAATCCTACAACTGTTTAACCGTGCTGCGATTTGAGCCGAGGCTAGAGATCTAATCTCACTACCGTTTTTGCCAGGCAATTCAATCAAAGCTAAGGATTTAATCCTACCGGCTGACCGTGTCCTGTCGTTGTCTTATGCTAGGGATCTAATCCCACTTGCGTTCTGCCTATAGCTTCAGTCAAGGCTAGGGAAGTTATCCCACTTTCTGTCACCGCCGCCCCCTTGTTTTTCCACGAACGTTTGTTTGAGGCTAGGGATTTAATCCTACATATGGACCCTGCTGCGATTTGAGCCGAGACTAGAGATTTTAATCTCACTACCGTTTTTGACCAGCAATTCAATCAAAGCTAAGGATTTAATCCTACCGTCTGACCGTGCCCTGTCGTTGTATTAGGCTAGGGATCTAATCCCACTTGCGTGGGAAATTTATCCCACTTTCTGCCGCCGCCCCTTTGTTTGTCCCGAACTTTTGTTTCAGGCTAGGGATCTAATCCCAAATTTAAACCTTGCTACGATTTGAGCTGGGTCTAGAGATCTAATATTACCAACCGTTTTTGCCCGGCACTCGATCAATAAGCTTATCCGTCCGAGCCCTGTCGTCGTTTAAGGCTAGGGACTTAATCCCACCTGCGTTTTGCCTAAACGTCCCTAAGCTAGGGATCTAATCACACTGTCTCGCCCTTTTATATGAAATACCGTGTTAATTATTTAGGTATATGGAAAATTTGTGAACTATATGAAATACCGTGTTAGTTATTTAAGAATTTGAAACCATTGTATGAGTATAAGAAATAAATTGTTAGTTAGAATTAAGTAAAAACTAAATAAAGTCGGACATTATTTGTAGTTCTGAACTTTCTAAAACCGAGTTTTGTGCTTTCTTCGGACTGACCCTGGACAAACTGACGCTACCTCAGCCTTTGATTAAAAAAGCATCACAGGTGGTCCAAAAAAAGAAAAAAAATCATCTGAAAAAATTATATCAATTTATTCGTTCCACGTGTCACGACACATTTTCATCGTGCCGTCATTATACCACCGGATCACTCAAAAAATTCAGCACATGCCAAATCTTACCTGCTCGACAAACAAATAGTGAAATCTATAAGGAAATCTTGAAAGATCCTAATAAAAGAAGCCTGAAAAAATCCATCAATCCAACGATTCATCATCATCGGCTCGACAACCGGGTTCCGGTCCTGGCCTCTTTCAACAAGTCTCTCCACCTATTCCGGTTTCGAGATGACGCCATCCATCCAGCCCACCCCAAGGCTTCGGGCGTCCTGGTCTACGCCATCTCTCCTGCGCAAGCATGGTCTACCACGCTGTCGTCTACCATAGAATGTACCACAAAGAACTTTCCGAGCAGGTTCCTCTTCGCTCATGCGAGCTAGGTGCCCTGCCAACCGAAGTCTACCGAGCTTAATTTTTGTCACGATATCTGCTTCAAGGTAGATTGCGTACAATTCATGATTGTACCGTCTCCGGAATTCTCCTTCCTCACATATGGGGCCAACAATTCTCCTTAAGACTTTTCTCTCGAACGCAGCTAAGAGGTCGGAGTGCCTTTTGCTAAGCACCCATGTCTCGGATTCATATGTGAGTACTGTCAGGACCATGGTCCTGTACAGCAGCAGTTTTGAAGTTATGGTAAGATTTCTGGATTTGAATAGCGTTGACAGACTATAGACGATTCATAGTCCACAAAAAAAAGTGCAATGAGTGACGTCGTTGATCATTATCACTCTTGCAACGCGCGCCATAATAAAGAAAAATAGAGAAAAAAGTACATTATGTAGCTATTGATTTAATAAATTTCAATTTAAAAATTAAAAATTATAAAAAAAAATAAATATTGTACTCGTATCAAGGAATAACTGATAAACATTTCGTTCAAAGTTTTTTTATAGTGTAATTTTCTTTTGTGATCATTAATCCATATACTGGTGTAACGAAAGTGAATATCGGATATTGTGCGCACAACATTTGGATACCAGCTTTGACCACATCATAAAATTGTATAAAATTCTTATTTTGGTAAGTAAAGATAAATAAAACATAAAATTTTGTACGAAAATTATCATAATAATAATATCGTTTATTTTATAATTGTAACATTTAATTTTGAAAGAATGACTAAATAGTCAAAAAAAAAAAGAAATATAAGCAAAGAAAAAAATATACATATAATTAAGTATTATTTTGCTTCTTAAATTAAACGAAATAAATAAAAAGCAAAAAAAACTAAACATATAATTTCAAATCATTCACTTTCAAATTATTTATGAATCAAATTTTGTCTCGGAGAAAAATTAAAATTTCTCTGAATTTAGTTAGTGAATCTTATTTTTATACGATACTGTCAACTCCGAATTTCAAACTTTTAAGTACAGCTAGCTAATCTCTCTCTCAGTAAAATAATTCATAAGAGAATAAATTTGGTTATTCAATAATAATATTACTGCTATTATTCTGCTAAATGTCAAATTTTGTTGACAATATTTTGATATGAATTTAAAATTTTTATTTGAAACTTATTGGTAAAGTTTACTTGTTCTTTTTCTTTCATTATAAACAAAAGTTTATAAGAACTAAATATTAATTTTGTTTCAACTTTTGGTTATTGAATACATACTTTTAGCTTACATTGTTTTTAGTTCTGTATATTAAGGGTTATTTTTTTATTTCAAATAAAACTAAAATTGTGTAATATTCTACATAGACCGAAATTGCTGGTTTTTTATTTTTTTTGTTGGAGGTCCCTGTAAATCTCTAGTCATATTGGTAGAGTGACATAGGGGAAGCTTTTAGGGAGTTTACTTGAAGAGTTGATATTTTGTTTTGGTATTGTTTGATTTATCAAGTGACACGCTTCTGGTCTACCTTCAACCCGCAAGAACTCTACTTATGCCTTTGAACATCTCGTTCTTTAAATAGTTATCGTTACAACTCTCATGATTGAGTCAACCGACATTTGCTGAAGGAAGTCGACCATTTGTCAAACCGGTGCACAACTTCATATTTCACCGATATGGTTATCTAATATTAGCTTTTAGTTCTGGAAACTTATCAAGTATAGCACCGGATTCGCAGTTTTAAAAAGACGGTTGACTTGATGATTTGTTTTTTACATTTTTATCTACTGTTATTTTTTTGCAACGATAAGTGAATTCTTCCACAATTCGCAACTAAAAAATTGAAATTGTCATTTTTTTTTAAATGCTGGGAGAACTTATGAAAAGAGAGAGATGCGTGAAAAGTTTGCCTCACTCAGTGCGGCATTTGAAGTCTAGCGAAATATTTTTTTTTCAGCTTCTCGTTGAAACGTGCCCAACTGTTTTGAAAAATTTCTCATTATTCTTGAATTTTCTATGAAACAATGTAATGACAATTTTAATCGGACAGAGTATAGTAAAGGCAGATGAAAAAAAAAATTTGCTCCGTCTATGACATTGTGTGTAGTCATGTTCAATAATATTTTCGATGCCATTTTCTGTAAATACTTTCCAATCTTACTCAAATTGTTCACGGAATTTCGAGATTGATTACTAATTCCACGCCTATTTGTCTTAGATCTTAGTTTCTCAGAATAGGAACAGGTGATTTGAATAATCAAAATTTGTTCGTATTAGCGAGAAAAAGATTTAGGAAATGTTTTTAGTAAAATCTACCAAATACGACACCAATACATTTCTCATATATCGCTTTATTGGAAACTGATCTAAAGAATTGACTTTTCGTGGGGAAATCCGACTCCATGTTCAAACCAGGACCCACAAGGTCAACCAGACTGAAAAATCTACCAACAAATTTGATATACATACAGTATTGTATTAGAATTACAATAGTCGTTTTTTATTGGTAAATATATAGGCAGCGCAGTAAAATTTTACACAGTAAACAACAACAAAGGAATAGTGCGTATAAACTAGGCAGTAATAAAAGTGCACATAATAGTGCTGATAAAGTTTTGGAGCATCTGGATTACAGTGACACTCAAATTGGTTGCAAAAGTTTTATTTTTCGTGAGGTTGGCAGGTTTTGATTATTCGAGAATGTGTTCGGTGATATTTGTTCATTTAATGGTAAATTTTCACAAGAGCCAAAATTATGTGGTTTGAAATATTAATTTACGAGACGGTAAACGTTAATAGTCAATGGTCAAAATGTTGCCTCTTAATGCGTGTGCATGTTCCCTATCTGTCACATGAGAATATGAAATTCTTCGAAGGATGACAGCGATGCCAAACGATTAAAAAGGACATGAAAATGATTTTTTTCTGACACCGAGCCTTTATTTGACTTTGTGTACATACATGCCATTAAGATTTGATTTTATTATTTTATCACGTTTGACAACAAATTTGTCAGTGATGTTAATTCAGCATAAACCACATCTTTACGTTTTATTCATACAAAAACGTATACTTTTCCAACGCATCCCTTAGCTTATTCAATAGTGGATTGTTCATTTGTGGGCATATATTTAATTTTTAGTTTTTTTGTTTTTTGTTTCCTTTTACTGTGTTCACTTAATGAGTCTGAAATATCTACTAAATTAAGATGATTTGTTAAAAAAAACTCAGAAATTACGTATAGCCCTTTTCTGTTTTGGATCTTTATTCATTTCAATTTGTATTATTTTTGTAACAAATTACATATTTATTTTACTTCTTTTCCAAATCAGCTGATTTTGACACGGGTATAAATGCAAAGCATACCAACTTTAAAATTTAAAGTAAAAGTGTATATGCAGTCAAAAAAGCATTTTATTCGGACTTCCATTGCTGTAGTATGTATACATTACCAATAAAATACGCCTAATATTAGTTTTAGTGTTTCTTTAAGCTTTAGACGTTAATTGAATGAAGTTTGAGTTCTGAGAGCTTTTTGATCGCCAGAAGGAATAAGGTTAATGGCTTTAGATGTAGCCGCAATCAATTGATTGTCCGCTTGAAGATTATTGGAATTACTTTGTGTATTGAAAGAGTTTTATTACTATCAATTTCAATATGGATAAGCGTATAAGCGTATGATGATGCTTTATCTTTACAGTGAATCAGTATGTCGTTGTTCAAGGCAATGTATATATGTAAATTCTTTGGATTCGAACATATATGTATGTATGTGAGTAATGTTTTTCAACGGAGATATGATGGAGATTTGGAATTGCGACTAACAGAATGCATGCTGCATTTTTTTAAATTGCAGTGTTTTTCTCGCTTTTGAATGAGATTTAAGTTTCTACAGCTTCCAAGTAATTAAACAAATCTTCAAGAACAATGAAGAAATCTTCGGGTTTTGGTAGCATGTATATTGTGTTTTTGGCACTAGAGCTTTTCTATACCAGACAATTTTCCCAGTTTTGTAGCGAAGATTTATGTAATTTTTGGGATATGAGAAAAAATACAAAGAGATCACTGAAACCACTGGAAACACCCAAGTTGATAATTGAATCTATGAACTCTTTTGTTGTATACATAAGTTTGCATATAGATAATGATAATTCTTCTTGCATTTCAGATTGTTTACACATACATAATTTTAAGATACGAGTCGAAAATAAAACGCTTGTTATCGTAGAGATTACGAAAGGTCTTCCATACAGTATCAAAGTTGATATTTGAGCACTTCATAGATTTATTTGAGGCTTTAGAATCACCGGTTTAATACTTTTTAAGAAAATAAAGCCTTTGCGGATAAATAGGCGGATTTTCCGACGGGCTACTCACTTTATTATCAACTGACGATTAAAATTAAGGTTTGAAGCATTCGCAGATCTGCCTTTGTTGTGAAAATTATCAAACGCGATCTTTACTTTATTACATATTAGAATATTTACTTTTAGGATGGCAGAAATTTTAATCTGCAAGCTCAATAAAAAAGATAAACAAAAAACAAAGCAAAATAAATTAAATATTAAAAAAAGTATTTGAGACCCAACCGCGCCGCGACGACAACCAACGAGAAGATTACGCAAGACAAACTAACTCATGTCAAATTGAAATGGGTGCGTTTGATAAAAAAAAGCACAACAAGCAGTATCAAGAGTACTGCCACCCACTAGATCAGCGAAGGAGTGGGTTCAGAAATTTAATTAATCGAATTGGATTAATTACTCGTAAATGAAATAAAATAAACAAATCTGTAAAGAATATAGGAAGCGTAAGTACAGGGTGTACTTACAAGATCTTCAAGAAACCAACTACGAGTGGATTAACTCAACAAAATTAAAATTCTTTATGCAGTTCACGACTACAGCAGCCGGACAGTATAATTATTCATCTAAGTGATCATTACTCCAACCCACTTATGAACTTCACATGTTCTTTATAAGAAGTGATCTTACCAAACCGTAAGTACAAAATGAGCACTTCTAACTTTCAGGGTCAACCACCATCTCCCCTAAAAACCCAAAATGCCACAGCATCAAACGACCAAATTGTGCAGATGTCCGCAGATAACGCGTCCACGTGTCAAATCTGCGCTAACCCTCAAATATCTGAAATGATTTGCTGTTGCCGGTGCAATAAGCAATTTCACAAAAGTTGCACTAACGTAAACGCTATTTTACTCGATACCGACTGGCAATGTCAGTCCTGCCATTTAACAAGCCCAACTAATCGCACTGCGTCTGCCAAAGCTCTTGCTAGTGGTGCTTCAAATATATCCAAAAGCTCACAATCACGTAGAGCCGTTCTAGACCTACAACGTGCAGAGGAAGAACGTATACTAGCTTTAGCCGAGCTAGAAATCAACAAGGAATTCTTGAAAAAGAAATACCAAATTCTCGTCGAGGAATGCGAGGAAAATGAAAGTAAGAGTAGCCACACTGCCTCGGTAAGAGCCTGGCTCGATCAACAGCAAGAATTTGCGAATCCTAACAGTACGATAATTCCTCAAAATATTCCTACTCCCAGTTTGGGAATAAACAACAATCCACCGGCGACATCCATGCCAGATGGAGGAAGAATTGATATTGCTTCAAATAAGCTACTCTTGCGAGGTGATAGCGTCAAATTTTCACTGCCAGCAATTCCACATACAACAGAACAGGCAACTCTATACTCATCAGTCAATCCACCAACAACAACAACAACAACAACAACTACATCACGTTATCCACAGGTAGCCAGTTCAACATATCCTCGTCCATCCTTCATGCGTTCCAGCTGCAATTTCCACTTTGAAATTACTTTTCGGGCAGCCGGAGAAGATTCTACAGTCCATTAAAACAAGAATAAAATCAACGTCACCAATAAATATAAATAAACTCGAGTCATTTACCACATTCGCCGTTAACGTAAAAAGTCTTATTTCCACTATCGAGGCATGTGGATTGTACGACGAACTGAACAACTCTTCGCTTCTTCAGGAGCTAATAGAAAAAATGCCTGCACATTATCAACTCAGCTGGGGAACGCATAAACTCGGTTTAATGAAAGTTAATCAAAGACCTAATTTACTAAAATTTTCAAATTGGATTTTTGATTTTGGTCTTTCAGCTAGCAGTGTTACAGTGACAACAACTAATGACGGAGAAAACAACATGCGCAACAAAACAAAAAACGCTTTCATACATGCACACAGTGAGGAACAGCAGAAAAAATGTTACGTCTGCAAATCATACTGTAAAAACGTAGCTAATTGTGAATACTTTCTTAAAGCCGACCGAAGCGAACGATGGAATATTGTCCGAAAGAATAATCTGTGTAAACAATGCTTATTCCCACATGGTTTTATATGCCAGAGCGAGACGAAATGCGGTGTTAATGGCTGCTTATACAACCATCATGCTCTACTTCATCGCTTCTTTCCAGAAAAGACAAAACATGACGTAAAAGATTGTGTAGTTAAAGACGAGAGAAACGTCAACGCGCACAGTGAAATGAACTGCAACACATTGTTTAAAGTTTTGCCAATATCAGTTCTCGGAAAAAATAAAGTCATTCACACGTACGCTTTCATAGACGAGGGTTCATCCGTAAGTTTATGCGACGAAGAACTAGCAGCCGAATTAGGATTAAAAGGAATCTCGCATCCACTGTGCCTGAAATGGACAGGCCAAGTTCAAAGAACGGAAAATACATCAGAACGCTTGTCAGTGACTATTACCGGACTAAACGGAAAGCACACGACTCTAGAAGTGCACACAGTTCGTAAGTTATCGCTTCCAATGCAATCTCTGAACTACGAAGCACTTAGTAAAAGTTTTCAGCATTTAAGAAACCTGCCCATTTCCAGCTACAAACGTACGACGCCGAGACTTCTGATAGGTGCAAACAACTGGAGCTTAGGCATCCCCAAGGAAATTCGCGAAAACAAACCATATGAGCCAGTGGCCGTGCGTACTCAATTAGGGTGGCTTATATACGGTGGTGGAAAAGACTGTAAAGAGTCTTTTAATCTTCATATATGTGAGTGCGTAACTAACGATACAATACTACATAATATGGTAAAATCTTCATTTTCCATTGAAAATCTAGGTGTAGTAACTTCTGAAAGAGAAACTTTTGAAGAGGAACGTGGAACTATGCTATTAAGAAAGTACACGACAAGACGAGCCGATAACCACTTCGAGACTTCTTCTTTTAAACATGAATTCTCTAGAAAAACGCCGGAAAGTCAGCGATGCTATGTTTTTATACCAGCTCTTGGTTGGTTCCATAGATTCACCGGTTCTTCTAGAACAAATTCATTTTAAAGCTAGAAGCCACAGTTCTCGGAACTCTGAAATTTTTCACATAGACTTCCACCGTACCAATTATTATTATTATTATTTATTTATTATTATTATTATTAGTCTTGCACAGTAAGATACAATATCTTTTAAAGTAGTACAAGCTTTAGCGTTATAATTGGTTTACATGAAATGAATGATTTTAAATTTTAAACAAGATGACTTTAAAGAACCATTAATAAGAAAAGAAAAACTACATCAACATAAGAATAATTAATAGGTAAAGAAAATAAATAAATTAAATTAAATGCACTTAATTGTAATACCTTATAACACCTATAATACAAGATACAAAATACAAGAATTAGAAAATATCATCACAGCGCCTGAAAATAATGTCTTAGTCTCATTTTAAACTGGGTAGTACAACTTATCATCCTAATAGATTGAGGTAGGGAATTCCACAACCGAACCGCGTGTACGAAAAATTGACGGCTCGAAACAAGGTAGGAGAAGCGTACTGGTATCAGATCGCAACTTCGAGTGGATCGTGGAAAAAGGATTTTGTTGTAGAGATATGGTGGTTGTCGTGTTTGCATGACATTGTGGAGCATTATTAAGGTCCTAAACGAAAATAAATTATCAAGAGAGAAACCGTGTATTAGTCTTGTATATGAGAAAATATGATCATATCTCCGAAGACCAAAAATATATCTTGTCACGCTATTATAAACAACATTAAGTTTCCGTCTGTCCTTAGAATCACAATTGCTGAAAAGTTCACACCCAAATAACAAAAGCGGTATAAGCAGTGCCTTAGCAAGAATCATTCTTGTTTTGATTGGAGTAATTTTTTGGGTGGTCCATAACATACGTAAACTACCGTATACTCTACCTGTGATAAGTTTAATGTGATTTGTCCAGGTGAGTGTCTTATTGAATACTACTCCAAGATTCTTGGCCGAGTCAACAAACTGAATAGGATTATTATTGAGTAGAATTGGAGAAAAGTAGGATGTGTCTGTATAGTCTTTTGAAATGACTAAGCATTTGGACTTAGTTGGATTTAAACAAAGTCCGTTTGATTGAGACCACACCAAGATCTTACTTAGATCTTCGTTTATTATGGTCTCAATGAGCCTTTGACACGTATGAAACATGAGGCTAATATAAACCATGATGTTTTCGATTTAAGTTACTCAAAGCTTACACTTAAGCACAGGTTGTATGGGCGTTCTCATTAAGTATTGGAAACTACTGGTAACGTTATTGTTTTTATAGCAAGTAGTATTTGACTTGTAGTTATTTTTGTAGCTACAGATAGTAGATTAATATTTATTATTTCTTTGTTTGTCATATTTGTTCGTTTTTTAGTAGAGTGTTAGGCTATATGTATGTATATCTATTTACTAACAACTAACACCACGCTAAATGATGACTGTGACAAGCTGATGTTTCCCAGTATCTAAAGGTGAAAAAACCCGAAGAGAAAAGAAATATTGTTACAAATGCTTGCATTAAGCAGTACTGATGGCGTAAAAAAAAAGACTTGCCTCTTATGGCGATTCGATGAATTCGTGCTACCCGAGAGTTTCACAATGGCAACAAACAGGCTTCATTGCTTAGAAAAAAAGTTGAAGCTGCAGCCGGAATTGCTGGATGTATTTCAGAAAACCATAGCAGAATATTTGTTAAAAGGATATATCCTTAAATTAGCCTCAAACGAACCGGAGACAAGTAAGCTAAATAAAATCTGGTATTTGCCAATCTTCGCAGTCTTTAACAAAAATAAACCAGGTAAAGCACGCGTAGTTTGGGACGCAGCTGCCAAATCGCAAGGCGTGTCACTGAACTCTCTTCTTATTAAAGGGCCCGACCTACTTACATCTCTTCCAGCTATTTTATTCCGCTTTAGAAAGAAATCAATCGCTGTCTGTGGCGATATAGAGCAAATGTTTCATCAGATCTTTATACAACCAGAAGATCAAGACGTTCAGAGGTTCTTATGGCGAGACTGCGATGACACCAAGTCACCCGAGGTATACGTTATGAACGTTATGATCTTCGGAGCATCGTGTGCCCCCAGCACCTCCCAATTCGTAAAAAACTTGAACGCTTCAGAGTTCGAAGAAAAGTTTCCTGCGGCTGCCAAAGCAATTAAAGAAGATCACTACGTGGATGACTTCTTGAAGTCAGTAGATACGACTGAAGAAGCAATAAAATTGGTTGCTGATGTCAAGTATAAACACAAACAGGGCGGTTTTAATATACGAAAGTGGTCGTCAAACAGCAACGAAGTCCTTTTATCAATCGAAGAAGATCAGCGCGTGTTTGAGAAGAGCCTGGCGCTAAGCGAAGAATTAGCCGTGGAAAAGGTACTCGGTGTTTTCTGGATACCTAACGAGGATATGATAACGTTCAAGATTTCTCTATCAGTTTTGCAAAATGATATCTTTCTGGGTAAACGGCCACCCACCAAAAGGGAGATGCTTCGTATATTGATGTCCACTTACGACCCCCTGGGTCTCATCGGAAATTTTCTCATGTTTCTGAAGATCTTACTTCAGCAAGTATGGAGAAGCTCGGTTGACTGGGACGAGCCGATTTCAAACGCTCAGGTAATAAAGTGGAGCCACTGGGTAAAGTTTCTTCCCCATTTGCAAACACTAAAAATTCCACGATGTTACTTGCAAAATTTCTCTAACTATGATGGCATAAACATACAACTACACACGTTCGTTGACGCAAGTCAAGATGGGTACGCAGCAGTCTGCTACATCCGTCTCCCGGATGGAAAGAAAACCTCGTGCTCCTTAATAGGATCAAAAACCAGGGTAGCACCATTAAAAATTGTGTCAATTCCCCGCCTGGAACTTATGGCAGCGGTAATCGGAGCCAGGTTTGCAAAATATATAGTGAAGAGCCATTCAATAACATTCAGTCAACATTACTATTGGTCGGACTCAAAGACAGTGCTTAGTTGGCTGCGGGCAGCTGACCATCGCCAATACCATCAGTTCGTAGGCTTTCGTGTTTGTGAAATACTTGACACTACAGAATTAAAGGAGTGGCGCTGGGTTCCAAGTAAGTCAAACGTGGCAGACGAAGCAACAAGGTGGTCAAAAACTCCAGATATAGCGCAGAGTAGCCGATGGTTCAGCGGACCACCTTTTTTGCAACAGTGCGAGGCAAACTGGCCGAAAGAAGAAGAAGATATAACAACAACCAAGATAGAAATGAAACATCAGATTCTACATATTTCCCTAGCGAGCCCTTTGTTTAACGTGCAACGATTTTCTAAATGGAACAGGTTACTGAGAGCTGCGGCGTACATCTTTCGTTATTCACTGAATCTGAAGCGCAAAAAGGAAGGAAAACCTTTAGCCTGCGGTGAGATAACTCAAGAAGAGCTGCAAAAAGCGGAAGCTTTACTATATCGAGAAGCACGGCATGAAGAATATGCTGAATCTATCGGCGAAATAAAAGCTGGGAGACCTTTAAAAAAGACAGACGCATTATATCAGCTTTCTGCCTACATAGATGAAGACGATCTGCTTAGATTAGATGGAAGAATCGAGAACGCTTGTGTTCCAGAAAATCAGAAAAGGCCTATAATCTTACCAAGAAATAGTGACTTAACGCGCTTAATTCTAATGCATTATCATAGGCTGTATCACCATTTGAATCACGAAACTGCGATTAACGAGCTTCGCCAAAAGTTCTATGTAGCCCGCTTACGTACAGTCTATAAAAAAGAAATCAAACATTGTCAGAAATGTAAGATCGATAAAGCAGTTCCAAGCACCCCACAAATGGCTAAGCTGCCTCCAGCAAGACTCGCATCATTCGTCGCACCATTTACATTTACGGGGCTAGACTTTTTCGGCCCCATGAATGTCACCGTGGGCCGCCATACAGAAAAAAGGTATGGTGCTTTGTTTACGTGCTTGACGATAAGAGCAGTTCATGTGGAGATTGTGTACTCACTAAATACTAGCTCATGTACACTAGCTATTAGGAACTTTATGGCAAGGCGCGGTGTCCCGAGAGAATTCTTCAGCGACAACGGCACTAATTTCGTCGGTGCAGAGAGAGAGCTGCGAGAAGCACTCAAAGAAGTCGATAAGAACGCCTTAATACGCAACTTCACAACCACCACTACGAAATGGAATTTTAATCCACCCGCTGCACCTCACATGGGTGGTCTGGTACGCTCCATAAAAACAGTGCTGTATAAAATTGTTCCAATCCGGTTTCCTGGCGATGAACTTCTCCGCAGTATGATGATCGAAGTGGAAAATATAGTAAACACCAGGCCTTTGGCTTATGTACCGCTTGAAAACGACTTGGCAGAAGCTCTGACGCCAAATCATTTCTTGCTGGGGAGTTCAAATGGCATTTAACCAGTTGCGACATATAACGATGATGCAGTCATACTAAGAAGCAGTTGGCTCACTTCACAACAATATGCCGATAGCTTCTGGCGAAAATGGCTCTCTGAGTATCTCCCATCTCTAACTCGTCGGACAAAGTGGCACGAAATAACAAAACCTTTGTGCTTAGGGGATTTGGTTGTGGTGGTTGACCCTAAATGCCCCCGAAACGTATGGCCAAGAGGAAAGGTCCTCGAAGTGCGACTGTCAAAGGACGGGCAAGTTCGCAGCGCTAAGGTCCAAACAACTAACGGTATATTAGAAAGACCAGCAACTAAACTTGCAATCCTAGACGTGGCGACCAGAAAGGAGTAAGGCAGCGACATTGAATCTCGCCATACTGGGGGGTAGTGTTATCGCCACTGGCAATACTTGAACTAGATCTATTACTTTACTCTTATTCAAACCCTTCTGGTACATTTTTTTGAATTAACTGAACTAAAATAACATATTCTACTACATATAATTGTTACTTATAAAATATTATTTCTTTTCCTGAAGATATCCGCAAACTATAAACGTTGCCTAAGTGTTCCTTCAGAACAAAATCTAAAATTTTAATTGTAATCCCATGGTTTCTATACCATAAAGTAAGTTTTTATCATTCATATGAATTAAAAATTGTAAAATATAGTAATATTTTTTAGGAATTTTAACCTACTTTACCACATGTACTATATTTATGTATAATAAAGAACATTTGTTAAAATACATCTGGTATAGTCATTTTCGGTTAAAGAGGTTCAAGATCTTCAAGAAACCAACTACGAGTGGATTAACTCAACAGGGCCGTTTGCAAATAAAAAAACCGTTTCCCACAATTAACTGGGAAATTGACTAGCAAACCTCCTAATATCTTTAAGAATTGACACACAAAAAAAAACGCTCTACTTATCTTTTTTGTTTTAATCTACGGATCTCCTATCCGCTCTCTGTCACCTCGATTATTTCCCTGTTTCCTCAAAACTTCTTCTCCGCCTCGAATCACTATTTAGGTATCCTCAAAAATTTCCTCTAGTTTCTCGAAAATCGTTTTTTTTCCAATTTTATTTGCTTTTAGAATTTTTCTCGACTTCACAAAAAAAAAAAATCAACTTCTTGCTTGCCTAGTTCTCCAAAGAGTACCTTTCCAAGCTAAACCTATTGTCTTCCTCGGCCATTCCATATGTCGGCCATTCCATATATACAGCCAATCGTTTTCGAGATCTTCGGTCACGGGATCACGGCTTCCTGGAAAGCTACGTGGTCCCCTCGAAAACCTCCGTTCCTCCGTAGTCGAATCTCATCAACTTTACTCTCACACACACATTCAATGATTCAAAAAGTTGTTGGATGTCTTTCCAAAACTTGCCGAATCTAAATGACCGAGTTCAGACCCCTTCCAACTAAATTTTACGAGATAATCTAAAAGGACTAAAATCGAGAAAAAGTTAATACTAGGCATTCGCCTAGTTGCTACTAAATATTCGCGAATAATTCGAAACGCGAAGCAATGTTTCCAAAACTAAAACCGAGGTGAGAGAGGAAAACGTTTCTTTAAATTTTAAGCTCTAATTAGTTATTTCCTTTCGTTGTCAATTCTGAAAGATCTTCTATTATAACAAAAATTGCGTTTTAAGAATTTCAAAGCACGTTAACAACCCATTTTGCTTACAAAAAATATTAAATTACGTTAACAAAAAGTTAAATTTGGTTACTTAGATCTACTAACTCTATAAGTATTTTGGAGCAGCAACGGAAAAAGAAACTAAAAATAATTAAAGGCAGGTGAGACTTGTTGTAGTAAATTTTACCGCAACACCTTTTAAAGGGTTTTCTATAATTTCAAATGCAGGTCAAGGCAATTTAAAGAACAAACAGGTTAACGATTGTGAGAATAAGAATATTTATGACACCATTTTAAACAATTTAACGATTTTTATTGAACATGTACAGTGCGTTTCATTTGAATAGACGCATTAGAACTCCACTGAAGATTTTGATTTGTTTCTCTTTTGTGTGGATCAATGAGAATAAAAATGCATTTGGCACAAGGGTACATTCCTACTGAATAAAACAAATAAAGCTCTTTGTTTGATAAGAGATTTATAACTGTACTTTTACACTTTTTTTTGCTACACCTAGTAAATACTCGTACTAATGATTTTTTTTTCGATCATTTGAATAGTCGCAACGGTTAAATTGATTAGCTAGCAACAAGTGCTTGACAAAGAGCTGAGAAAAGTTAACTTTAAAGTGAAGCAAGTATAATTTTTTATTATTTCATTAAAATGGGCAGAAAAAAAGTGTTGAATTTGGAAGAAAGGGCTAAAGTTGAAGCTTACCTTTCTGTGAGCCTTTCAAAATTTGTGAAAAATTGCGAATCCTATGGAAAAATCTACAAAGGAAGGGCCACAAAAGTCACACCACAAAACAAGCGCAAAATTTTAAGACTAGCGTCTAATTCCGCTCAATCCATAAACAAAATTAGTGAATCTGCTGGGGTTTCTTGTAGCAAACCTACTGTGTGTCGTGTGATTTTGAGTGCTCCACACTTAAAGCTAACAAAACTAAAAAAAAAACACCGTTTAATAGAGCACACAAAAATGTTTTGAATTTTCAAGAACCCATATGACTTGGGACGTGGACATTCAAGCGGTCTCGAGAAACTGGAGCAAAGTTGTCTTTTCAGATGAGAAAAAGGTCAACTTAGATGGCCCAGATGGCTACAATTTCTATTTTCATGATCTGCGGAAAGAAAAAATAATTTTAAAATGGCATCATTCGAAACAAGGAGGAGTCATGGTATGGGGTGCAATTTCGTATTATGGCGCCTTAGATATGGTAATCGTTCCTCACAAAATGACTGCTGCTTCATATAAAGCGTGTTGTCAAAGAATGGATTGCGAGTGAAAACGTTGAAATATTGCCCTGGCCACCGTATTCCCCTGATCTCAACATCATCGAGAACGTCTGGGGAGGGGATGGCTATCCGGTGAAATTTATAGAAGAGGAAAGCAGTATGAAGACGTTGAAGAGCTGATTGCAGCGATTAAAGCTTCTTGGGCAAAAATTTCCTTAAACTATTTTAAAAGTTTATATGACTCCTTAAAGTATAGGATTTTTGAGGTTATAACCAAAGTTGGAGGCAGTACACATTTTTAATATGACACAAAATTTATCAAAATAAAAACAAAAGTCAAAATATTGCAAAAAGTATATAATAATATAGGTATAGCAAAAAAGTGTAAAACTACCATTAGAAATCTCTTATCAAACTAAGAAATTTATTTTTCTTATTCAGTTTTAATGTACTTTTCAGATAAACTATCTGAACTATCACTCCCTAGATCACGAATATGCAATTTTTAACTCGCTAAGTTGCCTAGTTTAGCCAGAAATCACGTTTGAAAATGTCAACTTTGGGGGGTCTACGGAGCTCCGTTTAGCCGCAAATCGCATTTAAAGATAAACATTTTTTTTTTCGTTGCATGCGATACGTGGATTGAAAGGTGGCACTCCCTAGATCATGAACATGCAATTTTTAACTCACTGAGATGACAAAATGTCCAAAAATATTTTTGGAAAAAGTTCAAAAATATGTTGGTCAAATGTCCAAAAATAATTGGCCAAACAATTGAAAATCATCTTATCTCTCTAAAGATGGAGGAGGTTTACCTCCTCGGAGTTCTAACATTTCATTCCATTTGTTAAAAAATAAATCAAAATAAAATATTCCGAATTCGGTTTTATTTCCAAATTCTGTTTGGCACTATTTCGGTTACCATAACGAAATAAAGCCAATAAATAAAATAAATAAATAAAAAATAATTAATAAAATAATTTCAATTTTGTTTTCAAAAATGAAAAAAAACCAAATTTAGAATTTGAGTTTATTAAGTTCAAATGCCTTTAGATCTAATTACAAAGTCGATAAAATGGCAACCTCGCTGATTAATCGTATCAAAATGTAAGCAAACCAGGTTGTATGAGTAATGAAACAAAATTCACAAAAACTCTCATACACTCTCAATACTATTTGCTTGTATTCATCTCGCGCTTGCATATAAAACTTTATATATGTACCTACCTACAATTGATTCTGACAGCAAAAAGAAACGCAGATAAGACTTTCTCCCTTACCCTCTTTATTGTTGTCAGAATAAATATATCACTACCGCATCTCTTCTTTTGCTTATATTTTTCCCTTCCACGTAGTCTCTGCACTGTTAAATATGGCTATACTTACGTTTCTGAGGCAGAGATAGGAAACTTTTAATTCGGTTTCATGAGACTACTATAGAGTTTATATAGTACAATGCCTATTGTCCAGTGGCGGTTTAAGTGTGCTTTGGAAGAAAGAGTTAACATTTAGCCGTGGCGGCGCGGCGATAGGCTGACCCAGGTTTTCTTCCATCACACTGGTTACTGTCGCTAGGTGGTCATCCTTCTCATTATCTGATTAGGGTTATTAGCAGATATTGCAGTAGCTTCATTGTCGAATTTACTAAGTATTTGTCCAGCGGTAGAGATTCTTGTTCCTGTAATGTTTTGCTAGCTGCCGCACAATGCGCCGAAATGGAGTTTCGCGTCTCAAAAATCTGTAACTTTTTTGTCTCTTGAAATAATTAAGTGAAATTTGGAACATATTACCTTCGTAAGATGATTTATTGACCAATTTGGAATTTATAAGTTGAGTGGAATTGATTTGAAATCTTTCCTTTGGCTTTTTTGGTCACTGTAATATTGGCAATGAAACAACTATGTTACATTGACTTTCCCGACGTTTCGGCAGGGTTTGCTGCCTTCTTCAGGGGAACTTTATTAACACAAAAAATACAGAGAAAAACATCAGTTAACTCAAGAGTATAATAACAATTAAAACAATAAAATAAACTCACTTGCTTATAAGTTATTTGATTTTTAACATAAAATAAAATGATTGTTAAAAAAAATAAAGAATAAAAGAAAAGAACACTTCAAATGAAGCTTAGTCTATAAAACTTATTTTTAAAATGTCATTAATTAAGAGACAAGCGAGCAATAGACGGCAGAAATGTTTTGTGTGTCTTGTTTTCTGTTCATGTTGTTTTTGTTACTCATTATGTGTAATGTTTCTAAGGTATAGTGTTTTGATGCATGTTGCTCGGTCTGCAGGATTTTGACACCTTCAAAATCTGGAGAATGACCGTTTTCGATGCTGTGATTCGCCAGGGCTGTCTTTGCAGGATTATTAGATTTGATGTCAGATCTGTGATTTGAAATGCGTTGTCGAAGGAATTGTTTTGTTGTTCCGATATAGCACAAGTTGCATGGTTCGTTTGGTTTCCCCTTACAATTAATTTTGTAAATAACATGTGTTCTTTCGTCCTTGTCCGGTTTTGTTTTAAGTCTTGTAAAGAGGTGACTAAGGGTTTTATTCGATTTAAAGGCCAAGCGAACGTCCTTTAGATTTTTGTTGATGACTTCTTTAAAGTTCTCAGTCAAACTTGGAATATAAACTATAATTTTGAAGTAGCCATTTCTTGGATCCAAATTATGTTCACGGACAGCTTTGTGATTATGCTTTAAAAGCAGACCACGAATGATAGCTGGAGGATAGCTGTTGTCTTTGAGAATTTTGACTACTTTTTTCTCGTTGGCCGTGTGGAATCGTTCGTCACTCAACGTAAAAACCTTACTTATAAGGTTCGAGGCAGTATTAATAATAGTGTGTCTGACTTGGTTAGAACGGAAATTGACTAATCTTCCTGATGCTGTACTTTTTTGATACCAATCGAATAAAAGATAGTCATTCTCTCTATGAATTTTGACGTCAAGAAACGCTATTGAATTATTTTTTTCCATTTCCACAGTAAACTGGATTTTTGAATTGAATTCGTTGAGGGTCAGTAGCACTTTATCTATGTTCTGTCTGTCGATCACGGCAAATATATCTTCGACATACTTTGCAACAAATGTAGGTTTTTCATCCATTCCATTATAAAGTTATTGTTACTTAACCACTTTACTAGATCATTATTGCGAGCTTGTAGTCTGATCGCAACACCTATAGGCGGGTGAGGAACAACCCAACAACAACACTACAAGCTCGCAATAATGATCTAGTAAAGTGGTTAAGTAACAATAACTTTATTGATGATAGGGAAAAATCTAAGATGACAACATATACTGCTCAGATTTCATGTATTTACGGTTTGCCAACAATTCATAAAGCAAACATGCCCCTTCGTCCCATTACATCATCAATGAAATTGCCATGTTATGAGCTTTCCAAGTTTGTTTTTTTTTTTTTTTTATAATCTACCCGCGCTCAAGGGATTATGATTACCCTTTAAATGTTTCAACACAGTGCGGGCGTGAAGTTAATGAACAGAAAGAAGGATAGGAAAGATATGTGGCACGATGGTCTGAGACTGTTGGTGTTTGTCTCAGATATTTTTATCTCCAGGGATGGCGGCTGAGCTAAAGCGGAGAAATGCCGTGTCTTATTTCTATGTCGTTTATAATTCACATTATTTTATTCGTGTTCATCCTTGTTGGGCATACTAGTTTAACTCAATTACATGTTATTAGTGTTATGCCTGAACAACATGTAATGAGTAAACCAGCAACCCATTGATGACAATTTTTAGAAGGTTTTAATGGAATTAAAACGACATAGACGACGGCAGGGATCGAACCTGTGATCATGAGGTTGACAGGCGAGCACACAACAACCATCGTGCCACGGCCACCCCCAAAATATTACAGTACGCGTCGAAAAAATGAAGCTATGCGATAAAAAATTCATTTGAATTTGTTGAAAAAGCTAAAAACATTAAATTAAGAGTTAATGATGTTTTAGTTTCGTATGATGCCGTGTCGCCTTTTACTAACATTCCCATACAATAAGCTATCACTATAGTCAAAAAGAAATGGGAATTGATTAGTAAAAAAAACTTCAATCAACCAAATTAAATTTCTGGAGATTCTCGATTTTTGTCTAATATAGAAATGCATGAGAAATGGTTTGACAATCGAACTAATATTGAATTTCCTCTAGAGGTCAAATGGCTTTTATCGTTGGGTAAAAAATGTGCACTCCCGATAGACAAGCTTCCTTCTATTTCAGTTGATAGCCGATTGAGAAGATGTAATTCGGAATGTACAAGACGAAAGAGAACAAGAACTCATGAGGGCACAATACAGCAATATGTTGTACTCGTTCCAACTCCACCAACAAAATGATCGATTTGCCAAGTATGTTCTTAACGTAAATACAAAAACAATTAATTTCCTAAAGCAGCATAAAAACATTGTCATTGTACCAGCTGACAAAGGCAACGTCACAGTGGCGATGGGGCGAGCAGAGTACGATGATAAGATGTGCGAATTGTTGTCTGATCGCAACACCTATAGGCGGGTGAGGAACAACCCAACAACAACACTACAAGCTCGCAATAATGATCTAGTAAAGTGGTTAAGTAACAATAACTTTATTGATGATAGGGAAAAATCTAAGATGACAACATATACTGCTCAGCTTCCATGTATTTACGGTTTGCCAAAAATTCATAAAGCAAACATGCCCCTTCGTCCCATTACATCATCAATGAAATTGCCATGTTATGAGCTTTCCAAGTTTGTTTGCAAAATATTACAGTGGGCATCGACAAAATCAAGCTACGCGATAAAAAATTCATTTGAATTTGTTGAAAAAGCTAAAAACATTAAATTAATAGCTAATGATGTTTTAGTTTCGTATGATGCTGTGTCGCTTTTTACTAACATTCCCATACAATTAGCTATCACTAAAGTCAAAAAGAAATGGGAATTGATTAGTAAAAAAACTTCAATCAACCAAACTTTCTGGAGATTCTCGATTTTTGTCTAAAAGACAATAATTATTTACAATTTAAAGATGATATCTTTAAACAAATTTTTGGAATGCCTATTTAGTACTAGATCACATACTAGATGAATGTTTTAAGGTAATGGAAGAAAAACCTACATTTGTTGCAAAGTATGTCGATGATATATTTGCCGTGATCGACAGACAGAACATAGATAAAGTGCTACTGACCCTCAACGAATTCAATCCAAAAATCCAGTTTACTGTGGAAATGGAACAAAATAATTCAATAGCGTTTCTTGACGTAAAAATTCATAGAGAGAATGACCATCTTCTATTCGATTGGTATCAAAAAAGTACAGCATCAGGAAGATTAGTCAATTTCCGTTCTAACCAAGTCAGACACACTATTATTAATACTGCCTCAAACCTTATAAGTAAGGTTTTTACGTTGAGTGACGAACGATTCCACACGGCCAACGAGAAAAAAGTAGTCAAAATTCTCAAAGACAACAGCTATCCTCCAGCTATCATTCGTGGTCTGCTTTTAAAGCATAATCACAAAGCTGTCCGTGAACATAATTTGGATCCAAGAAATGGCTACTTCAAAAGTATAGTTTATGTTCCAAGTTTGACTGAGAACTTTAAAGAAGTCATCAACAAAAATCTAAAGGACGTTCGCTTGGCCTTCAAATCGAATAAAACCCTTAGTCACCTCTTTACAAGACTTAAAACAAAACCGGACAAGGACAAAAAAACACATGTTATTTACAAAATTAATTGTAAGGGGAAACCAAACGAACCATGCAATTTGTGCTACATCGGAACAACAAAACAATTCCTTCGACAACGCATTTCAAATCACAGATCTGACATCAAATCTAATAATCCTGCAAAGACAGCCCTGGTTAGTCACAGCATCGAAAACGGTCATTCTCCAGATTTTGAAGGTGTCAAAATCCTGCAGACCGAGCAACATGCATCAAAACGCTATACCTTAGAAATATTACACATAATGAGTAACAAAAACAACATGAACAGAAAACAAGACACACAAAACATTTCTGCCGTCTATTGCTCGCTTGTCTCTTAATTAATGACATTTTAAAAATAAGTTTCATAGACTAAGCTTCATTTGAAGTATTCTTTTCTTTTATTCTTTATTTTTTTTAACAATCATTTATATTTTATGTTAAAAATCAAATAACTTATAAGCAAGTGAGTTTATTTTATTGTTTTAATTGTTATTATACTCTTGAGTTAACTGATGTTTTTCTCTGTATTTTTTGTGTTAATAAAGTTCCCCTGAAGAAGGCAGCAAACCCTGCCGAAACGTCGGGAAAGTCAATGTAACATAGTTGTTTCATTGCAAATATTACAGTGACCAAAAAAGCCAAAGGAAAAATTTCAAATCAATTCCACTCAACTTACATATTATCTTCGATATATAATGAATCATTAAATATACAATTTTTTAAAATCCATTTTGTATTTCAGTATTTAAGGTTTATTTAAAGTTAAGAAATACAATTTTGGCCAACCAAAATGTGGATTTTCGTTATAAATTTTGTTTTTATTAATTTTTTTTACTTAGGTAATACACATTAAGATAAATATATCAACAATAAACTATAACAACCAAAAATTAAACAATTAAAGCAATGAAAAAACGTTATTTAAATAAAAAATCCTTGCAAATAATTGGTTAAAATTAATAAATATAAATGTAAATAAAAAAAATTCTTAGTTCTGTAGTAGTTGTAAGGCTTCTTCAAAGAGCTCTTTCGATTCAGATATATTTTGTGTTCTTATTCTTGATATAAGAGGATCTGATATCAATAATAAGCGACGAAGAACATCCTCGGTTGCTTATATATTTTTTTTAATCCTCGTTAGGTGCTTCTTGGGCATCTTCAGATAGCTGACCTATTAGTAACTGAATCATGGCTTCACCGTGAATCAATTTTTTATATGCACAGAAGAGGGCATGTTATTCCATTAATATTTTTCAACATAAATGCGTTCAATATAAAATGCATATCCACCAAATTTCTGAGCATTTTTGGACGAACCAAATGATAGAGTTTGGAGAATAACATAAAACCTTTTTATTAATTCTATGTCAACTCCTGTTATGTTGGCAGATCTTTGAAAATTTTTAAAAAATCTCCTAGCAGTTTTGCCATCATTACTGTTACCAGTACCTTGTCAAGGTTTATCTACATATAAACCTAATTCAGCTCGAAAACGGCTCTCTTCTTTGCTTTTTTTTATTCTCAAGTGTTTGTTGAACACAATTAAGAAAATTAGAGAAGATAGTCCGTACCTGAATGCGTTTTCATTTTTAGGTTTGGCTTTGACTTTTATTAATAAGTTCATTTCTTTTAGTTTTGGGTGTTTCTTTTGAAAACTTATAGTTTGAAAAGCCATAGTTCCATCCAAATAAAAAACAAAATAAATAACTGAATTATGAGCAGTTATCATCAACAAAAAAAATTAAGTATTTGATTAGTAAAAAAGGACAGCAAGTACCATTTTTGCTTCATCTACGTCCCTGGTTACTGTCAAACATTACATTCATTTGAGAAACATACATATTTAACGGAATTATTCGATTGCGAGTGTAACAACAGTTTGGAAAAAAAAAAACAAAATAAGCCTTATGAGAGTTTTTTTTTTGCTCGTACTTTATGGAACATATTGCCATTGTTCAAAAAGGGCATAATTGGAGCAAACACTTTTTGTTGTGTCTTGTTACTAATGTATTTAGGAATAAATTGCACTATGAAAGAAAACAGCGCAAGACAGCGCAACCAATTAAAACCTTAATCAAAGATGAAAACAAGGGAAAAAAGCTATGTAAATACAAATAATTAAATATATTAAAGAAATTATATTTTTTAAAATTATTTTCATTGATTTGAAAAGCTCAAATTACAAGCTTTCCAACGATATAAATGACATTTGTGTGTTACCATTATAAAACGCGCGAAGAAAACTCTGTTAAAGACGTTCTTCATTTCGCCATTCAAATAGGGTTGTGTGTGGCGACCACTTCAGGTAGCCATATCCTTAAATCATGCAACTGAATCCATTAAATTTGAATTGCAGTACAAAATTTAACTTTTCCTTGAGTCATTTGCATACAAATTTCAGCTCCCACATTGATTTCGAAAAAGCATTTTTGAGACGCAAAATGCCATTTGGGCCCCTCTGTGCCGGTCGAAGTGGAGTCCAGGGTTTCCATCACACTTAGGTACTAATTCGTACTTAGTAATATATGTAGGTAGTAATAATAATAAAATACAGATTATTTTATTTCACTTATTTATTAAAATTCACTAAATACTACATTTATAGATAACAAAATTTAAAAGTATATTTAAGACTGTGCGCGTGTGCGTCTGGACCACCACGTTTCGACTGACTGGCTTTTTATATTCATTTCATTCTTCGTTCATTTATACCTTTCATTCTTGTAGCATTGCCAAGCTCGATATATTTGTGGCCAAGTTCTTTATGTTTACACTACATAGCTCCCCTCCGAGAGGAGTTGTGATAAGCAACTTCTATATTCAGTTAAATATTTTGTTCGAACCCACTTTCAATAGATTTTCATAATAACTTATTTGTTTCTTTTATTTTAAATCTTAAATATTGTTTCGGTAGTTATAAATAAGCGTTTTAAGCGGGTTTAAGCCTATCAATTGATATGGATAGATTTTTTTCCATTAATGTCCAAAACAAAATATTTTCTTGTTCGTCTAATAATTTTGAATGGCCCTTCGTACGGATGTTCGAGACCAATTTTAACTCTATCTTTTCTCACGAAAACGAAATCACAATTGTGAATAGAATCCGGTACATTATAACTGTTTTGTTTTGAACGATTTCTCGGAGTTTGAAACGAGATATGACGCATTTACCTACGCACGTTTTGAACTAAAGGTGTTGTATCTTTTTTCACATTAGTTACCGTAGGAACGAAAAACTCTCCTGGAACCTTAAGTGCTTGACCGTAAACTAGTTCTGCAGGGGATGCATTCAAATCTTCTTTTATTGTTGTTCGTAGCCCTAACAATATTAACGGTAACTCATCGTACCAATCTTTTGTGTTGCCCCGTTCCTTTAAAGAGTCTTTAAGTTGTCGGTGGACTCTTTCAACCACGCCATTGCTTTGCGGATGATAGCTTGTGGTCCGGATTCGGTGACTGCCAAGGAGTTTTCCTAGTTCTGCGAATAATCTGGATTCGAAGTGTACTCCTTGGTCAGTAGTTATCTCTACGGGATAACCAAATCTGGAAACGTAACCTTTTATGAAAGCGTTATCAACATTTACAGCTGTGCTATATCTAAGTGGGTACGCCTCTGGCCATCTGGTATATCGGTCTAGGACTTATGAGTTATATTTGATGTTAAATTAGAATTTAAAATGCACGTAGATTACGTTATATCCAAAGGCAACTCTATGCTCGGATTTTTAATGAGAATACTGTTACTGTTGTGTTGTCTGGGCTCCATACTATAAAAATGCTTCAAGTAGAATAGAAAGGATTCAAAAATGATTCACGAGGTTTTCGCTTCGAAATCTACATTGGACCGCTGCTATGCCTGCATATAAAGATCGATGTGTTTTGATTGACTTAAAAAGTCTTGAATCTAGGAGAGTTTACTTTTCGATCTCCCTTGCGCGTGATGTTATAACTGGTCACATTGATTGTGCTCCTTTAAAACTGCTGTTTAAACTATACACTCCCGCGCATTGTTTAAGACCAAGGGTTAACCACTGTTTCTTAATTCCACATCATTCAACAAATTACGGTATTAATGAACCAATAACATGAGCCTGTAAACTGTTTAATAAATATGCAAATGAAATATATTTCGAATGCTCTAAAAATGTTTTGAAGAAAAAAATATTAAATCTGATTTTATTTGAATAACAATAATTTATATTATATTGTATCTTAAGATTATTATTAAATAGTTTTGATGTACATTTTTAAGCTGTTAACATATTTTTGTAAGTCTAAGAAAGTCTTGTACTTATAGGCAAATAAATAAATAAATATTATTGTTAAGATGTAGTTGTGTCCTTTCGATGGTGGGAGTGGTCCTACCAAATCCATATAGTAAAAGGTAACTCTTGTACCTTGTTTGTTAATAGAAACACCAAAACCTTTTAAATATAAGAAACACAAAATATTTATTTTTCTGTTAACAACAAAGAGATTTATTTTACACAAGCTTTTAAGAGTCGACTAAACTTAATAATCTTAAAGACTAAAGAACTGGATTTACGATTTTAACTAACGATGTCACTGAATCTCTCCAACTTTAATTTCGATGAGAGATAATGTTGGATAGAGTAAATGAGTCATAATTTGTATTCATGATGTTTGCTCTGCAAACGACAAGTGTACTGAAAAGTGACCTATGTGTGTATATCTATGTGGGTAGTGTTCGGACGCAGAGTTACAATTAATTATGTGACACCTCCCTCACCGAGAATTTTTGGTCTCAAAAAATGTGTAACAATTACCAATAGACATTACTTTTGTAGAATTGGTAATAATTGATTAAACATTATTATCTACATTTTATTTTATTTCTCTTTGTTTGGTTTATTTTTTTTTTTTTTTTTTTTTTTTTTATAATTTACACGCGCTCAAGGGATTATGATTACCCTTTTCAATGTTTGAACAGAGCGCGGGCGTGAAGTTAAGGAAGAGAAAGAATGATAGGAAAGATATTAGAAAACTTAAAATTTTGTGTAATTATTATCATTAACAGATACCTATATTTGTTTTAGTAGATTTTAAATTAAATTTTTTTTCAACCAAAATCATTCTTTAAACATAAAACATTATTTTCAATTTTATTTTTTTAAACTTTAAGTATTATACATTAAACATAAGCAAATATATTTTAAGATGATTTTATTATATTTGGCGAAATTTTTGTAAATATTCTTTTACTTCAATGATTTTCTGTACAGGGGAAATTCAATGTATTGCTTGCAACTTATTTTTAGTTTGATAGTGCAGGTAAAATTGTTGCGAATTACGCAACAAGTTATTAACTTTAAGCCGAAACGCATCTTTAATGTATGGCATAACACCATGAATGAATGAATAACAAGATTACGACAGCTGCAGTTTCATTTTTTGATTTTCTGCGCATGTACGTCACAAGAGACAGTAGTTTGTGATTTAACGCGGTGCGGTGTTAAATGCTGAAAAAGTAAACAAACAAAAAATAAATTCAAAAGAAAAGATACTAAATTCATGTTTATGTTATTATTTTATTGAGCTTTCGTTTTTTGGATTTTGTGCTTTCTATTATTGCTCGGTTTAGTGTTCTTATTCGAAAGAACATTTGGGCACGGAAAAATAATTTCTTTATTTTTTCGTTTAGTTTAACATCCTCGGCCAAATCCAAAAGATTTTGGATATAGTTGGTGCATGTAACTAAATCTTCACCATTCAAAGATGTGAAGCTAAACCAAACGTATTCTCTAACACATCTTGGTTGAGCCGATACGTTAGGATGTACTTAAATCCGAAGAGGTCTTTTAGTTCTTCAAATAAAAGTTTTGTTGCGGTGTTTGATTGGATAATACCTAAAAAATAAATTGAACATCTTATTATTTGTACATATTATATGAAATAAGTACTTTCTTACCTTTTTGGAAAGGCAATAGAGTGTTTTTGCCGATTACTCTCATATTTTTCATTGTTTCGGACGTGGATTCGAGAATATGGTTTTGAAGTTCAATTGCAAGCCCATAAGCATGAACTCTTTCCCTTGAATCAGCCTTGGGTACTCGAACATTCATGACATCAAACCATTCATCGACCTTTATAAAAGGAAATCAAAAAATGTTTATCAGTGTTACATATAACTATTTCAAAGATTCTTACTAGCTTGAACAGATGATAACATTCTCTCCAGTTATCCCAAGAAGGTTAAGTGAAGCTGCTCTTTCTATTGCTTTGGCAATGGTGTGCGAAAACAGCTTAGTTGCAAGCTTCACTTTTTGCCTTTCTGCACCCTTGATATTTATATGATTTTCGCTTATCTGGTGTGTAATAGTAAGCTCTGATGCAGTACACGATAAAAGCTTCGTAATAATGTCTTTTTTGACCTCATTTCCGTTTATGAGGAAGCCACTGTCTATGAAGTGGTTTCGTAAAAGTTTAATGAGATGTAAGAACCGTCTATGAGTCACAAATCCTTAAATAAATATTAGCTTAGATTAGAACTCTTATTTAATTTTTCTGTGCAATTACCCATTTCGTACTGGAGGTTCCTTTCGAAGTCATCAGATTTGAAATGCTCAGTTCGTATATTTTCTGGAAGACTTTCGGCGGTAATGCTCTCGGAATCGTCTGTATTCCTTATTGCTCGCTTCTTGCGCCTCTTTGGACAACTACCCAAGTGGCAGTATACAAGCTTGAATGATCACTTTTGAGTGTATGAAAAGCTTATGTGTGCTTGCAGGCATATAGTACCAGGCATAATGTTGTAGATAAATATTTTTCGATTTAATTCTCTAATTTTCCGTTTCTGCACTTTGGGTGTACATTCCTCGAATTGCTTTGAAAGCCGTCCAGGATTTGATTTCGAGCTTGTTGTTGGAACAAGGTCATAAATTTGAACAGGCAATTCAATTTTATCATCCAACCGTCTTGCATAATCCCTCTTGTATATTTTTCCATCCCAATTACTTCGTTTCCATCTTACATGAATTCTGCAACTCATCGAGCTTACAAAAGTAACGCGTCGTCACCGGCGAAGTAGGCTGATGCTACTACCATCGTGCGGAGGTTGCCCTCGATGTCAATTTGGGCTTGTATGGGTACCAAGTCCCGCGTCATAAATTCTGAAAGACATATAAAATTTATGTTATTTCTTTTTTTTATGCATGCTCTGGGCGAGTCAATCCTCGTATCCCATATTAATTTAGAGTTCTTACATGTTAGGCCCCTAACTTGGCCCCCGTAAATCCAGGGTTCTTGGATCAGAACTAGCCCTAGGTTATCCGCAGTGATGACGGCTGATGCTGCCTTAGCGTGGTGGATATTCAACTGAGCTAGCCTGGTTCTGATCCCGCGTCCAGACATTGTGTTTTTATTGGGTAGGGGCAAATGCCCCTTCATCTGCAAGCAGATCATCCTCCTCCTCGTTCATGGGAAGCAACTCGTTGAAATCGAATGGGCTAGGAGAGAGGTCAATGCCCTCCATCTCTTCGCTCATCCGACTTGATTCGTCTGTTGCCAGTGTGTCTACCTGGCTTTGGTAACTGCTATGGTGTGGGTGGGAATGTGGGTTGGTTCAGGGGCCTTGGTGGGTTTTGTAGTATTGGACGGTAAAGGGGTTTGTGAAGGTTGGGAGGATTAGACGGGTTGGGAGGTTTGGGTTGGTTGGGTTGTGCATGTGGTGGCAGCTAATGAGAGGGGAAGGGGGGTGTTGACAGGTGTGGTGGGAGCTAATGAGGGGGGGGGGTGTTGGTAGGCAAACTGGATTGGGGCTGGGTTGTGGTTGTTGACGTGGTGGGAGCTAATGAGAGGGGAGGGGGGTGTTGGCAGGAAAATTGGATACGGCCGTGGTAGGGATGTTGTTGGCTCCTCTACCTGCTACTTCCATACAGCTTGTTTTACTGCTTTTACGTAGACCAGTAACGGGGATTTTCCCGAATTTGTAATGCAGTTGCTGTCCTGCCTTACTTATGGCCTCTGCTGACTGAACGTCAATGCTGATCACCAGGAGCTGCCATTTGCCCTCGACCTTGCTCGACAGAATCTTCCATGATGAGCGCGAGCAATTTTTTGTCGTCTTGCCCGGTGCTTCTTGGCAGAAAGAGTGTGATGTTGTGTATTTTGGGGATGTCATCGCCCATGCATGCCATCAGTTCGCTGCCCTTCCAAGTACTCAGCTTGGAGGCTTTCTCCTTGATCCAATCTGCCGTCTCTTGCCCAGCGCAGTCGACTAACAACAGTCCCGCCCTGAAGTGCACGCCATTAAATTTCAGTTTATGCGTCCATCTAAGGGAGACTTCCTCAATAATGACATCCTCCAATACTGACAATTCGTCAGCACTGAGGGAGACTTGAGGGTACTCCTTTGGCAGAACCGCAATCCTCAAAGTCCTGGCCGCACTCGCGTACGAGAGCTGCTGTACGTCGGCTCCGACTTTAGCGGTGCTTGTTCCCGCTGTGGTTACTGACGACGTTCTGGCTTTTAAATTTCAATACTAGCCGGTTTTTAGTGCATTTTTATCTCCACTTAAATTTGTCAGATCTTGACATTGGAATTCAAATGAAAACGACAGACTAAAAATCGAACTCGAGATTTTGATTAAAGTTGACATTACGATGATAGCGAAGACCAAAAAAGTGGGTCTCGCCATTCTGTCTGTCTGTCTGTTCGACTATAGCCTAAGCGGCTCGGCCGATTTTCGTTAAACTTGGTAGATATCAGTTTTAATTTTTTCCACCCATAAATGTTTTTTTTTTTTTAAGACCAAAAATAACGGTACCTGCCAGACGAATTTTTTTTCGAAATATTTTAAATATTTTTGTTTTCTCAAAAACTGTCCCACAGATTAAAAAAAAATCATTAAATTTTATTTAGTTAAAAAAATGGTTATTTTTGGTAGCATCCCGGGAACCATTTTTTTTGTTTTTGATTTTCTCAGTTTTAATCATTTTTCTTATGCTAAAGCTTCTCGAAAGTTTTAATATTATTACATATTCAAATTTTCAATTTTTTATTTTTTGGATTTTTAAAAAAAATTTCAAGATTTTTTTTGGAAACTCAATATTTCGAAAACTCCATGCTCGATTTTTTTTTTCAAATCTGATAAATAAGTTTCTTAATATAATTTATAAATTTAAGAATACAAATATTTGGTTTGCTACTTAAAAATATCGGTACCCACCATACAAATGTTAAAAAATGGTTTTCAAAAATCGTTTTTTCTTTTTTTATTTTTTACGTTATATAACTTAATAAAATAAAATGCACGACTGGGTCGCACGAATTTGCTCCTATGTAATAGACTAGGAATTTTAAAAACGAATGTTATTAGAGAAAACTGTTCATAAGGATAAAATGAATTTTTTTTAATTCTTTAAGTAGTAAGAGATAAAAACAGAATGATATGCAAATATGAATTTATGCAGGAACAAAAATTATAAGTCTTTGTAGTGGTTCCTTAAAAAAATAAGCTTTTATGTAAAATATTTTTAAAACATTTTTAAGAAAAAATTTTGGTACGCCAACCTTAAGTTTTTATTATTGTACGAATAAAAGTCTAATTTCCAAAAAAAATACTAAGCCGTTCTTGAGATATCGAATTTTTCAAAAAAAATTACTTTTTTTTCTAAAAATTGAAAAAATATTTTTTCTTAAGTTTTTAAATGCAATGTTTTTTAAACTTTTTAGGAGCTTTTTTATAAAAAATTTCATTAAAATCCGGTAAGTCGATAATGAGAAATTCAAAATTGGAAAAAATCGTTCTATGGTAGGTACAGTCAGTAATATCTAGATTTCAAATTTTTTTTATTAAATTATAAATCGTAAAGATTAATCAAAAGAAAAAAAATTTTAGCAAAATTCTCGGAACCGTTTTCGAGAAAAATGCGATTTTCGAAAACCATTTTTCAAAATTTGTATGGAAGGTACCGTTAGTTTTAGATAAAACAAATTTTTTTTTCTCAAATCTTGTAGATTATATTAAGAAACTTTTATTTGCCAAGTTTGAAAAAAATCGAGCATGGGGTTTTTGAAATATTGAGATTCCAAAAAAATATTTTGAATTTTTTTTTTTAAATCCAAAAAATTAAAAATTGAAAATTTGAATATGTAATAATATTTAAACTTTGGAGGAGCTTTGGCATAAAAAAAATTATTAAAATCGGCTGTACCGTTTTCGAGAAAATCAAAAACAAAAAAAATGGACCCAGGGGGGCTACCGAAAATAACAATTTTTTGTAAAATTTTTTTCAACCATTAGCTAGTTTTAACCAAATGAAATTTTTGGAATTTTTTTTAAAAAATTCTGTGGGACAGTTTTTGAGAAAAAAAAATATTTATAAAATTTCGAAAAAAAATCGTATGGCAGGTACCGTTATTTTTGGTCTTAAAAAAAAATAGAAAAAAACGTCCGGGGGTAAAAAATTAAAACCCATATCTACCAAGTTTGAAGAAAATCGGCCGAGCCGTTTAGGCTGTAGTCGAACCGACAGACAGACAGACAGACAGAATTGCCCACTTTTTTGGTCTTCGCTATCATCGTAATGTCAACTTTGATCAAAATCTCGAGTTCGATTTTTTTTACGAATGCATAACTTGTCTTATAGTACCTATAAGTCGCAAGTAAAAATTGAAATAAATATATGTATTACAGACTGTGCCATGTACATGCATACCATTGAATCATTTTTCGAATTTTGAATTTCTCATTATCGACATAGCTGATTTAAATGAAATTTCTTATGGAAAAGCTTCTAAAATGTTAAAAAAACATTGCATTTCAAAACTTAAAAAAAAAAATATAATGTGATTCAAACACATCAACCTTGTTATCTATTTGACGGATTACGTATGACCTCTTCTTATAGATCGGAACAGCTCATTCATCCTCGTTTTTCTTGCTTGACTTCCGAACGTCAGTTTTTCATCAATGCAATCCGCTTGTGGAACGCGTTACCACGGCATGTTACGAGGGTGCAGGGCATTGAAAACTTTCGTAAAGAGCTAAACATCTACTTTCAATCATATTCTGGCTAATATAACCCTTTCTTATACTAATTATTAATTAATTATATCTTAATTTGATTCGGTAATATCAGGTACTCGTAAATTCATAAATTATAAACATACATAATGTACATTTTACTTATATAAAATTGTTCTATAATAGTTCTAATTTATTCTTATTTATTATTATTTTTTCATTTTTTTAAACTGTTTCATATTAAAGCTTCACTAGTTAATAAGATACTATGTCTTAATGTGTAAGCATTCATCAATAAGGAAATACTAATACTAAGACTTCCCCCACTAGTGATAAGGAGTCTCAAACAAATTGACATGAGCTATTGCCGGATTCGTTTGTTGATTTGCCGAATTCGTCCGTTGATTTGCCGGATTCCTCCGTTCATTTGCCAGATTCGTCTGTGATTTGTCGGATTCGTCCGTTGATTTGCCGGATTCGTCCGTTGATTTTCCGGATTCGTCCGTTGATTTGCCGGATTCGTCCGTTGATTTGCCAGATTCGTTCGTTGATTTGCCAGATTCGTCTGTGATTTGCCAGATTATAAAATAATAAATGTAAATTAAGTTAAGATTTGCTTTTCGATATTTTTATAAATAAAGGAATATTGATGTTAAAATCTGAAGTTAGTACTACTTTAGATAGAACCCCGGTAAACCGGCGAGCAAAACCTCAGCCTTAGACAAAAAGTACATCAGAAAGGGGGAAGAAGATTTGCCTTTTATACAAATAACCAACAAAATTACTACTTTTAATTTAAGTATTTTTTTAACTGTTGGTAATTCAAAAGTTTGATTCGTCGAATATGATCGTTGCAAGTCATTCTAGCTTGTTAGAAGTTATTCCGATTTTTCTCTGAACCTTAAAAAAAGCTCTAATTCAACCCTTCTTGGTCTTACTTTATATAATATTTAACAAGTCTTTGAAAATAGAATTTTGACGAAACTTGAAATAAATGTTCCATTTGTATTGCAAGACAAGAATCAAAAATATCTCTGGCAAAGGAGTGATTTTTTGCTTGCGGGGTAGGGGAAGATGTGGACTCAAATCCCTGAAATAGATCCGAAATTATAACGATACATACATAGGTTAAAATGATCAAATACAGTTTTGATTTACGTTAAAATGAATTGCGCCTTAAGAAATTGGCGATAACTTATAAACTTTATATCAATATACATAATTTATGTATTACTAATTGAATATGCATACATTTTTTATGATTAATTTTCTGTTTATTAAAAACTGCATTTATTCTTGTTACTTTGACAGGGAATATTAATTTTATAGCCGCTTCTGAACAGGAAACTAGAACTTCAGATTTAGTGACCCAAACGGTTTATGGATTCTTGGACTTTACAACAACTATTGGAAAAACTGTAATGATTTTCTCACCCCAAAGTGCTCCTAGTTTGGGTAAGTTATGAATTAATTTTTGTATATATATTTTATATTTTAAATTTATAACTTATTTGTAACGAAATAAAGAATGTGGAATAAATAAATGCTTTGCATGTCTGGAGAAATGTTTGGTATTAATAGCCAATCTTAGGATTTCGATCGAAAAGGTGCATGACAAACAGTTACATATCTTTTAGTAGCTTACAAATTTTTAATTTTTTGAGACTTTTCCAAAAACTATTTTGTCGAGAATAATTTGTCGCTGAGCACGAAATTTTTTTTTTTAAAGAAGGGTTTTCGAGATATGTATATCAGACCAAAAACATAAATGTTAAAAAAAGAGCCAAGTTCTTCTATACAAAAAACCTTATTGTAACAAGTCAGCCGTGAAAAGTACTGAGATCTAACAGTTCGCGTACAATAAAACCGAATCATCGGCCGATATCAGGTCGGAGCTATTCGGACGACTGTCTCGGACGTTCGACTGCATACACTCCTTCCGATCTCGGATGGTGCCGGCCGGTCTGGGGTCTGACTGTGAACTTTGGATATGAAAGTAAAAAATTTTTTTAATTTAAGATTTTTTCTTTATGTCTGCAACAGTCAGTTCCATCTCCGATGAAATTTCGGCCCATTGTCGTTTAGCAATGTCTCAAAAAGTTGCCCTATTATAAATGGGATTAATTAATTTTCTAGTATCCATATTTTATTTTTACTTGCGATATACATAGGTATTGGCATGTTTTGCATTTGGAAAAAAAATCGAACTCGAGATTTTGATCAAAGTTGACATACTACTAAATATTTAAAATTGGCATGCCAAATTTTATTTTCGAAAAATTTAAAAAAAATTTGTTATATAAATAAATAAATATAAATAAATTCATACTTTTCTGAAAGTCAGACGGCTAGATCCTTATGGCAATCAAATCTCTGTAAAATGTCGTTTTCGAGTTTATAATTATAATATAATGGATTATGATTTCTAGAAAATGTCACAACGCTACATTTTTTATTGTTAAAATATAGCCCATTGATATTACAACATTTAATTAAATTATTTAAATCAATTTGAACGTTCTTTGCATCGTTCAATGAATTTATGGAGCTGAATATTTTCAAATCATCGGCAAATAGAAGATATTTAGAAAAAGTAAGATGTAATGGTAAGTCGTTAATAAAAATGATAAAAAGAAGTGGTCCAAGGTGACTACCTTGAGGAACACCCGAAAAATTTATAATTTCCTTAGACAAGGCATTGTCAATTTTCACCACCTGTTTTCTACCTACTAAATAACTCTTTATCCACATTAGGAGCTGAGAGTGGAATCCAAACATCTCTAGTTTTCTTAAGAGAACACTATGTTGAACGCGGTCAAAAGCCTTTGAAAAATCAGTGTAAATAGTGTCGACTTGGGAACGCATTTCCATCTGAGATAGACAAAAATTTGAAAATATTGATAAATTTGTAGTGGTGGATCTACCTTTTATGAAACCATGTTGGTAAACTGAAATATTATTATGAATAAGATTATACAATTTGTTTTTTACAACAGCTTCAAAAACCTTAGGAATTAACTGCAGTTTTGCGATTGGTCTGTAATTTTCAACCGAACTTTTTGTACCTGATTTATGAAGGGGAGTTATTATAGAGTATTTCCATTCATCTAAGAACTCACCATTACTTAAAGAAAGGTTAAATATTATACAAAGTGGAGTAGCAAGTATATTAGCACAAGTTTTTAAAAGAATTGGTGGAATATTGTCTGGTGAAATAGAAAAAATTATTTTCAAGAGATAAAAGTACTTGAAAAACATTGTCTACAGATAACTGCAAATTACCAAGATCAACCACAGGATCTGAATTTATTGTGTTGGCATAATCTAATTTGAGATCAATAAAATTAGATTGAAAAAACGACGCAAAGTTATTGCAAATTATATTAATATCATCGGACAGCACATTTTTATAAGTGATGCTAGATGGAATCCCAATTGAGTTTCTTTTCGTGTTCATATATGACTAAAAACTCTTAGGGTTATTCTTAATATTCGATTCAAGAGACGAGATGTATTGCTTATACCTATAAATTTTTTTTTCAAAAACTCATACTCCCTTCTAATTTGTTTGAACTGTTCATTTAAATGAATTGAAGATTTTTTAATTTTATTAAGTTTATTCATGACATTTTTCAGTCTTGATATACTTTTGTTGAACCAAATAGGTTTATTTGAACTTTTAAATAAAGTTTTTTTAGGAACGTAAGAAAAAACCGCTGAATCTAAAATGTTCCGAAACAGAGTAAAAGCTTGTTTAGTATCTTCACCACTTAAGATATGTTGCCACTCTATTGTGCTCAAATAAGTTTTTATGGAATCATAATCAGCTTTTTTAAAATCATACAATTGTGAATTATTATTTGATTTAGATTCATTCAAAATGGAAAAATTAAAAACTATTTCAACTGAATTGTGATGAATGCTATTTTCTAATATTTTACCATATAAGATGGTTCATTATGCATTGTGCTTCAAGGCAATTATCAATAAAAATTAAATCTAAAATACGACCAATAGAATTAGAAATATTGTTGATTTGATACACATTTAAGGCTGATAAACTATCAATAACATTATATTCATAATCTTTGACAACATTATAGATAAGGAAACATTTGCTTTTCATCATTTGAGAATTTCCAATTAATATTAGGCAAATTAAAATCTCCAACAACTACAAAATAACAATTTTCATCTTTATCATTAGCAATATCTAAAATATTTTTAATGTGAGACTCATACAAAGAATTTTGAGATGAAGGTGGGATATATGATACAAAAATATATAAATGAATCATTTTAAAAGATTGAATAAATAGATCTACACAGACACAAATCTGATCAATTTCGAAAGAATGATAAGGTAGTTTAATTTCTCTACTTGTAAAATTTTAGTGAACAGCCAACAAAACTCCTCCTCCTCTAGTTTGACCAGTTTGACGATCTTTGCGAAAGACGTTGTAATCGGAAGGGAAATATTCACCATTCAAAAAGTTATCATTTAACCAAGTTTCAGTTAAAGCTATAATGTTGTATAGACAGTCCAGGACAGCAATAAAGAAATCATGCGATTTGGTTCTCAAACCGCTCGCATTATGATAATAGACGGAAAAACTGTTGTCATAGCTAAAAATCGGAAGATCATTCACTATGTTGATGTTGGATTTTGTTTTTGGCCTAGTCCGTTTTTTGGATGGTTCACAAACTGCTTAACTTGTACACCAGTTGGCCATAAAGATGATTGAAGAACAGCATTGAAAGATCCCGAAGGTACACCAAGTTTAAAATTTATAAAATGTAGTTGAGAAACATCTGCATCTTTCTTTACCAGTTTAGAGCAAATAAGATTTTCTGCTGGCAGATTTAACTTTTGTGCAACAAATTTCTTAATGTCGTTTTCATTGACAGTATTTTTATGCCGAGAAACATGTATAAAGCGAAGTTTAGGTACAGAAGGAAGAACGGAAACGGCGAGAACATCGCTGCCTATTAAATGTTTTTGTTTCATACACTTACTAGTGACATTATTGCTTACAACAGCTTCAGCAACACGATCATCAACAGCAACAAGTTTTTCACTTTCGTTCGCACCTTCACCACGATCATCAACAGCAACAAGTTTTACTGTATCAACATTAACATCGGCAATATCATCGACATCACCAACATCACCGCGAGCATCGACAGCAACACGATCAACAACAGCAACAAGTTTTTCTCTATCAACATTAACAACAGCAATATCATCAACATCACCAACGTCACCGCGAGCATCGACAACAACAACATCTGATACAATTGAGTTATTATTATTACTAGTGTCATTGTTGCTAGCATCAACATCGATTTTTTTCGTAGTAACATTGTTCTGGTTAGGTGCCAATTTGACTTTATTGGAATTGGATAACGTAGAAGTTGATAACATTTTAGTTGATGAGGGAGTGAGAAAGGAACGCGTAGGAACGTTATTTTTTTAACGAAGAGCGACTCTGAGGTGTAGAGGTTTCTTCCTGTTTTTTATACAAAGTATTTTTTTTTCTCTTTCTTTTTATATTTTGTATAAATTACGCAAACATTCGTTGAGCCGAAAGCTATTATATACAAAAATATAATATTTTCGAACATTTTGAAAAATTTTTGGTTTTTAAGCTTAATGGTGAAACAAAGACTAATTTTAAAATATTTTGAAAATAAACATCGAAAGAAAATTCTTTGATAAAATGTAGAATTAATATTTAAACCTAAAGTTATTATTAATATTAATATCTTGAATAAAATCTGCAATTTTTCAGTCATATTATTCGTTTTAAAATGTACATTGAATCCATTCTATTTTTGGCTTTAATCCATATTTAAAATGTTTTAATCCAAACGTGTTCTAGATCAAAATCCGTTTTTTTTGTTTTCATTTTTAATTTTGACCTAGTTTCCATAGTTGTGTACTTAAACATAAATAAATAATAATTTCTGTGACTATAATTCAAGCGTTTAGTGGATCATAGGTCAATTAAGAGACGTTAGCTTTTATTGCAATGTTTTGAGTATGTTTAAGCTTTCCTTCATGTATTTTTCTAACTTGATATACTACAGTGGCGTGGATAATTTTAAATGGGAACCCGTCATAAAATTTTGTCACCTGTAAAAATGAAAAAAAAAATCTTAGAGCCTTCAGAACAAATGCATTCCACATTGACTTAGCAAAAAATGTGTAGCTGTATTTTTTATACTTCAAGACATTAATATTTCAATCAACAATGAGGACCTCCTTTTAGACACCACCCCGTTCGTCGGACATAACTGCGGCACCTTCCTAGGAATGTTCTATTAACTTTTCCTTGCAATCATATGTGTCAAGAGTATAAAATATATGATGGGACAACTCATCTGCATTAAGACTCGTCCTAACGTCAAAAAATACAAGATATCTTTCTTGTATTCCATTCTCTGACAAGAACCGAAATATGGCACTCAGTTGTCCCCTATGACTCAAATCTGATGTTTCGTCGATCATAATCGACACGAACCGAGCTTCTATGATTTCTGTTTTAATTTCAGATTTAATAACAGTCGCCATACTATGTATCAAGTCATTTTGAATATCATTGCCCTATAACACTACTCTAAATAGGATTCCATTAAAGTGTCATAGGTACTTATATGTTGATTTCCTTTACACATAAGAAATCAATTTCTGTGTGAAGATTTTGATCCCCCGAGAGATTTTGCGTTCCTAAACACCCAACAAAAATTAATTTTTCTTTGATGTACATGTATACATGAAACAAGCACACCAAACAAAAAATTTCGATCTGGGATCAAAATCCCTGATGTGTAAACGAAAAAAGGATAAAATATAAACTATCAACTATCCTTACTAAAATTATTTGGTTTCTCCGATAGGTAATCTGCTAAACAGCAATCTACATTTATCGAAGACATTTCCAAGACAAAATCTAGAACTGCACTAAAATTAAGAAGCTAATTTTTGTTATCACTGTAGTAAGTAATAAAAGGAATTAAATCTTCACTTTAACATCTAACTTTTCACTATTTTTAATTAAGTTCAAATTGGCTTTTCAAAACACTAGATTCATTTGAAGTTATTGAACCTGTGCAACACAGTCTTTTATTGAATTTAAATTTAAATTCCTATTAAAAAAAAGCATTTGCATTTTATTTGTCCAGAGTAGCGATATGCTAAATTTACACTGCTGACAAATTGCCATATTCCAGCATGATTTATTTCATAATTCAAAATTATCACAATAAAGTAGCAAAAATATCAATAGTGCATTTTACATTAGCATGCAAATCAACATCAAATTCAAAATCAAGAATCAACAATACCCACATGCCATATTTATATTTATATGACATATTAAAGAAAAAAAAAAAAAAACAAATAAGTCGAAGAACACCGTCTTATTTCTAACACAAGGTTGAAAAAAGGCGATAGTGTACTCCAAGTTTATGAAATGATTGAAAAAAATTCCTTTATTGACTACAGCAAAAAATTTTAAAAAATTGAAAATAGAAATAAAAACACAAACGAATTTATTTAAAAACAATTTTAATTGTATGCATTTCGAGCCGACATGCAGCCCATCATCAGCGAATTTCAATCGTTACTCAGTATGTTTATGCAAATTTTCAGCTTATTCGCTTCCATTCCGAGGTTTGCCCCTTTTTCTGGCTTATTTGACTGGGCTATAAACCTTTATTTTGATGTTCTAATGACTGACAAAAAAGTCTCATATCATATCATGTCTGCGTCACAAGTTATTCAAGGTCAAAGGTCAGGTAAATCGGTTTTTTGCAATTATTTCGTTTTCTATGCGAAATACCACGTTCGAGGTTATTATGAATTTTGTAGATCATACTCTTATCTAAAATTTTCATTTCAATCATTTTTTTATAACTCCAACCATTCTCGAGATATAGCGCGGAGAGTGGGGAGCGCGCATCCGTATATGTAAAGTCTATAGTAAACGGCGCGGCGGCGACAGGTAAATTGTAGATCATTTTACTTGGAGGCGGATAAGATTTAGTCTCGACGATAGAAGATCAAATATCTTCTCTAATAATTGCAGCTGCAGTTTCTACTACATGTATTCGTTCTTCTACCCCAGTGATAGCTTGCGTATCACGAAAAGAGATAATAGTAAATGATCCTATTTTCGCCGTTATTATTACTTCAGTTAAATATCTTTCCCTTAATTTTGAAATGATTGTTTTATCATCAGAAATATAGCCTGTAATGACATCCCTCAGCTCTTTTAATGTAAATTGTGAGTCTTCATTGTTTTCAATATAACAAAAAAAATCTTGCATTGCTGCTATTATTTTGTGGTCTTGTCGTTTTAAATTTTCAGCAATAAACGTCCGGTTGTCGAGATACAAAATTCAACTGAATAACACACATAGAATAGAGAATATAATCTTGAAATAAAACTAACAGAACATCTGCCTCGACTCACAATATATCTAAGGATGCGCGCTCCCCACTCTCCGCGCTATATCTCGAGAATGGTTGGAGTTATAAAAAAATGATTGAAATGAAAATTTTAGATAAGAGTATGATCTACAAAATTCATAATAACCTAGAACGTGGTATTTCGCATAGAAAACGAAATAATTGCAAAAAACCGATTTACCTGACGTTTGACCTTGAATAACTTGTGACGCGGACACGATATGGTATGAGACTTTTTTGTCAGTCATTAGAACATCAAAATAAAGGTTGATGCAAATTTTCAGCTTATTCGCTTTCATTCCGAGGTTGAAGGCTAATTTGACTGGGGTAACAAGGTTTTTCTCCCTTTGTTAAGTGTATCGATTGATTATAAACTTCAACCGCTCGCAATACTTTGTCGACTAAGTTCTGATTCGACAGCTCGAGAATCCTTATACGAGTATTATACTTTCGTTTAATATGATTCAACGCGTTCTACATCGGAATTTCCTGTGGATCTGTATGGTGTGGTGAAATGTAGTTCTATCTCATTTTCTCTAAATTATTCTTTTATTGAATATGGTTGGAAAATGGGATCGTTATCTAACTTAACTTGTTTTGGTTTAGTCATGTAAGTCATTATTTTTGTTATTGCGCTTAATGCATCAACTTGGTTCTCTGTGTTAAGCTTTTCTACTGATAAAAATTTACTTAACTTCTCTATATCGGCATACCAAATACAGGGCCGTAGCTAGAGTTGAATTTAAGGGCATCGGTGATAACATGTAGGTGTAGGGCGCAAGTAAAAATTTTACTTGATATGAAATATGATCTGATCTGGTAAAGGTGGTACTCAATTTATTGTCGGAAGGGGGTTATAGATAAGTGTTCATTTATATAATGGTTTATATTATTATTTCTCTCAACAATCAAGCTAAGAGACGACTTTAATATTTGAGCGAAATGAACCCTTATTTAAAGAGCTCTATAAAGTTAACCATACATGTTATGAACTTAATATTTATGTGAACTCTAAATTATGAACCATTTATTGTACGGAATCTAAAATATAAAATGCAGCATATATGGTCAGTTATATGTATAGAGTTCATTAAAAAATGCTTTATTTCGCTCAAATATTAAAGTCGTCTTCTAATTTGATTGTTGGTAAAGCCCATTATGTTCAGAATGCCCACATAGATAACAATACAAAGTTCTTTCATTAAAATAACTAAATTCTTTGATTGGCCATATTTTAAAAATAGGAAGGACTTCATCCAGATCAACTGACTTGGTTCTTTTCTTTTCAAAGGCCAGAAAGGCAGAAATACCATGCCTGCCTTTCTTTCGTGACTCATTGAAAGCTACTGAGGCCTATTGATTGCAGTCAAAGTTGAAAAACTAGATTCGCACACAGCAGTGCTACATCCTCTGGTCGCCACAGATGCAAAAAGTTCATATATATATATCTTTCAACGCCTCTCGCTGGTACAAAACATGAATTGTCTTTTCCTTTTTATTATTGAGGTGACTTAAAAAAGGTTTTACCAGAGTAGCCTCTTTCCTTGATGGAATTGTAAAACCTAAAAAAACAATTTTAACGCATTGCATTTTTCCAAAAAAAAATACTTAGACCTTCGCTTAATCGAAAATTTAAGTTTAATAAGTTCAATCTTGATTAAAAACTTTTTTGAGATATAAGCGTTTAAGTTGAAAATACTCGTAAATATTTATGTTTCTTTTCATCAAATGGGTCTTAATAATTTTGTTATGATAAATTTAAAAGTATGTATTTATTTATGGCCATATAAAGAGGGGCAATCAAAAAGACCGTTTTTCAACGGTACCATTTTGTCTACATCCAACTCATCGACACTCGCTACTGAATTTAGTAGATTGTCGTTGTCCGAAAATCTCTTTTGTAATTTAACTTTAGCAATTAGTATGTCCAACGTTTCGAAATACTCAACATTAAATGGCTGAGCGTTCTGATGTTCTATATTTTATATCGCAGAGGAACAGGAAGTGCCATTATACCAAATAGCCATCAATTCGATTTGATTTTTTGATTTGTCTCTTTTGCGTATGAGTCGTATTTTCGGAATCACCGCTTGACTTTGCTTCTTCCAAAATTTGATGATACATTTCTGATCTAAGTTTCCTTATTTTATTTTGGGTGAGTTTAATGATTGTTATGGTGTCTTTCAATCATGAGCTTCGGGATTGTAAAGCTGCGTCTGCAGGCTGGAGCATGGATAACATTTTTTTGGCCACAATCAAGGCCATTCGGAATTCTAAATTGAGCATCATTTTTTAATGTCCACACTCTTAGCGACGTCATCACCCTTAAATCTGTCATTTCTAATTTCATTCAAAGTCGTAAAAATCAATGAATAATTTTCGTATACAACTTTTGCTACGGCCATCAAGTATCCTGACCAGCTTTGTTCTAGGAGCCGGGAAAACCTTTTTCCACCATACAACACAAGGCAGCTATTTTTCCATGCTGAAAAAATTCATATAACATGATGCATTGATCAAGTGGGCGTAAGGGATTTTTCGACCCAATTTATTTTCTATTCTGGTCGCAACTCTCAAAACTTTCCCACCCATTACACTTGCGCTTAGCTTAGCATACAGGATGGGTCAATGTTATTTAACGTTAATTCCGTAAAATTGGCTGAATCAAGATTTTCAGTATTAGTAACAGTTAGCAACGACTCATTGACAATTCCATCTTTAACGTATTGTAATATTTTTGCTAGGTTCTTTAAATAAAACTTATTACTCCTTTTAGAATTTCTTCTTTATTTACACTTTTCAAATCAAAACAATAAATCTCAATTTATAATCAACTCTAATACTTTTATTCAAACTTAAATCACACTTCTTTAATTCCACAATCCAATAGTTCAGCTTTGCACACTTTCATAACCGAAAATAAACTGTGTTCCGCTCACCGTGAACACTCCCTTATATACTCAAACCAGTTGTTCTCGAAGGTTCTTGTCTAGAATATTCTATTTGCTTTAAATAAGGGGAAATTCATATGGAGATAGAATGTTCTAGTTGTTTGGAATAAGGGGAAATTTAGATGCGATGGAAAAAGAGCTTTTTTTTTGTTCCTTCATAAAGCAGATATGTAATTCTCAACAGATGGCGCTGTAGGAGTATAAAGCTCTGTTCGCAACATTGCCCCCTTCTCAAGATTGTTCGTCCCGAACAACTCTATCACCAGCTTCGGCACTGTATCGGTGCAGTCGATCGCTATGCACAACTTTTAGCTTTCCTCTTAACCCTCTTTGAATTCGGTAAACGACATCATTGATTTTCGTGACGACAGTATAAGGGCCTTCCCAGTTTTGTTGAAGCTTCGGCGACAATCCCTTTTGACGATGTGGATTATACAGCCATACACGATCTCCTACTTGCAATCCTGTCGTGTTTGCTCTTGTGTCGTTCCTTATCTTCATTCGATCGCTGTAAGTGCTCATTCTAGTCCTGGTCCTTTCGTGGATGCCGATTAGCCTCTCTTTTAGGTCACTCATGTAATCCCCTGTTTCCTGAGACTCTTGTGATGGGTGTCCAAACCTTATCTCACTAGGCAGGCGTATGCTTTTTCCGAATAGGATTTCAGATGGTGTTTGTCCTGTTGAGCTATGTACTGCACTTCGATAGGCCATCAAAAATAGTGGTATGTGCCTATCCCAGTTTCTTTGGTGGTCGCCTACGACCTTAGTGAGGTGCTCTTTTAACGTCCTGTTGAATCTCTCGACCATTCCATCAGATTGCGGCTGAAGTGGTGTGGTTCTCGTTTTCTTAATGCCAAGGAACGCGCAGACCTCTTGGAATATGTTCGACTCAAAGTTCCTTCCTTGGTCGGAATGGAGCTCCATAGGCACACCGAACCTGCTTACCCAGTTAAATACAATCTGGTCGGCCACGGTCTTGGCTTCTTGGTTCGGGATAGCGTATGCTTCAGGCCATTTGCTGAAGTAATCCATTACCACCAGAACGTATTTGTTTCCATCATTCGTTTCCGGAAATGGGCCAGCTACATCAACAGCAATCCTTTCAAACGGTGAACCAACATTATATTGCATCATTTTTCCTTGCAGTTTTCTACCAGGGCCCTTGGTTGCAGCACAAGCGTCACAATTTCGGCACCACTTTTCAACGTCGTCTCTTACATGCAACCAGTATAATCGTTGTCTCACTTTTTCTAAAGTCTTATTGACTCCCAAATGGCCTCCTGAAGGTCCATCATGCATCCCTCGAAGAACCTCTTTGATTTTTGATTGAGGTAACACAAGCTGCATCACATAGGATTTACCATCAGTGGACTCCCATTTTCGCCGAAGAACACCTTCTTGCACATGAAGTGAGTCCCATTGTGCTAAATAGGCCTTTAAAATTGGACTCCTATCGGAAATGTCATTCCATGCGGGTTTTTCTTCATGTTCCTTCCATGCGAGAAGTGGTTCAATGTCGGGGTCTTCTTGTTGAGCAGATCGTATTTCTTCATTGCTCCATCCACAAATGGGGTCAGCTCTTATTCGCAGAATGTTGATGGATTCCTTTTCTTCTTGTCGCCTGAAATGCTTGCAATCTATTTTACAAGGTCTTCGGGATAGTGCGTCGGCATTTGAGTGCAGCTTTCCCCTTCGGTGTTGAATTTCGTAATCGTAAGTCTGCAGTCTTTCTATCCACCTTGCGACTTGTCCTTCTGGGTTGTTGAAGTTCAACAACCAGTTAAGAGCACCATGATCGGTTCGTAGAAGAAACTTCTGTCCATAGATGTATTTATGGAAGTGTTTCGTTGCCAAGATGAGTGCCAAGAGTTCTCTTCTAGTCACACAGTAGTATTTGACAGTACTTTGCTGAAATAGGCGACAACCTTTTCTTCGCCATTGTACACTTGTGACAGAACAGCGCCGACTCCCACGTTGCTTGCATCAGCATCGATGATAAAAGGCTTGCCTGGAGTCGGATGGATCAGCACCGGAGCATTGCATAGACGGTATTTCAGTTCTTGGAAGGCTTTTTCACACTCACCTGACCATCCAAACTGCTTGTTCTTTTCCGTAAGCTGATGCAAACTCTTCGCAATTCCGGCAAAGTTCTTAACAAAACGTCTGTAATAAGTAGCAAGACCAAGAAAACTTCGTAGTTGATGTTTGTCCTGTGGTGTTGGCCAATTTTTGACGGTGTCAACTTTTTCAGGATCGGTCTTGACTCCTTGGGACGAGATGATATGTCCCAAATACTTTACTTCAGTCTGGAACAGTGCACATTTTTCTGGGTTCAGTTTAAGGTTAGCCTCTCGAAGGTTCTTACAGTGTTGGTCGTATGTCTTTCCATAAACGATAACATCATCCAAGTAGACAAGACAAGTTTTCCACGTCAGACCTTGAAGGACACACTCCATCAAACGCTCAAATGTTGCCGGAGCATTGCAAAGACCAAATGGCATCACGTTGAACTGCCACATCCCATTACCTGTGGAGAACGCTGTCTTTTCTCGATCTTCAGGGTGAATTTCAACTTGCCAATATCCACTTTTCAAGTCCAGTGTTGAAAACCAGTGTGCTCCTTCCATCGCATCTAAGGTGTCACTAATTCTTGGCAAGAGGTAGCTGTCTTTCTTGGTTAGGTCATTCAACCTTCGGTAGTCAACACAAAACCGTGTACTTCCGTCCTTCTTTTTGACTAGGACCACTGGTGACGCCCAAGGACTTTTGGAGTTTTCAATCAAACCATCCTCATTTCCTCAGCTTCACCTTGTTTGGCCAGTGGCAGACGTCTTGCGGGCTGTATTTATTTGATGCTGCACCATTTGTGTCCTTCCATATTTTCCGTTTGGTGAAGCGAAAATGTCAGCATACTCGTTCAGAAGGCTTTCTGCCGTTTTAACCTGATGTTGGTCTAGGTTAGATGAATTGAGTATCTTTGCCTTGATGTTATTATGCTCCTTAGGGTTTAATGACGTTCTCGGTGTTTCAGCGTCAATTCGTGTTATGGCTGCGACAGATTCGCACTTACCGATAACTTCTCCCTTTGCTAACTTTACATCGTACGGTTTGGTGTTGAGTATCCGTACGGGGACCATATTGTTCTTTGGAGCCACAAGTGTCTTCCCAATGATGACGTTTTGGGAAGAACAATCTGGGGTTGGTTCCACCATTAGGTATCGATGGCGTCCACACTCACCTTCTACTTTTGTCCAAACGAATACCTCAGAAGAAGTAGGAATAATCACGTCTTCTTTGATGACAGTCCTTAGAGTTGTTGTTCCTTCGTGCCCATAGATCATTGGAATCTCTGTATTCTGGTATTTGAGTACCTGGTTGCCAATATCCAAAATTACTCGATGTCCTTTCATGAAGTCCATGCCTATGATGCATTCGTCACATATATCTGCCACCAAAAATTTGTGTGAGAATTCTAGATCTGCAATTCGAATTCTAAGTCGGACTTCACCATAAACCCTAGCTGCTCCTCCTGTGGCAGTTCTTAGACGGTAACTATTGGTGTTGTGTAGTCAATTCAGGTGAACTAGGTCTTGACGCACAATGGAGGCTGTGGCACCGGTGTCGATGGTGACCACACGTTTGTTGCCATTTAAAGTTGCCTCGACAGTCAGACTTCTATTGTCTCGCTTAGTTTGGTGTTTCTGGGGCCATCGATACCAGAAACCAGCTTCTGCCCCTCGAAGTTGGTTCTTACTCGTTTCCCTGTTGGGAAACTGTTCGGGAAGTAACACTGATGTTATTGTTACCTTGTTCTGGGTTTGAAACTCCGTGTCCACAATGTTGACAAGCTCTTCTTGGTGGTAATCGACATTGACGCTGTAAGTAAGTCCGTTTCGTTGGTTCCTGTGGACATCAGTTCTTTGGCATGAGCATTCTTCGACGATGGCTTCTCTAAGTCGATGTACTCCGTGAGAAGCTTGCTCAGCTGCTTCCATTGTCAAGGCAAACGCTAATGTTTCCGAAAGAGTTCGTTTTCCAGCAGTTCGCACGGCCCTTTGAAGATGTATGTCAGAAATGGCACGAACAAATGCCTCAACTGCGAACTGGTTACAAATTTCCTCTCCAACATCTGGATATGCAAGATGAACAAGCCTTTCAATGTCCGCTTGCAGTTGTTGTAGAGTTTCGCCCCTCTTCTGAACTCTGGAATTAAGTTGCACTTTGAAGACTTCTTTCATGTGGCTGTTACCAAGCGTTTGTCTATAGCCAAAACGAAGGAATTGAAGTCGCCGCTCTTATCTGCTGGTATGGTTTGCAACAACTCAGCAGCTGCTCCTCTAAGAGCAAGAGTTAAGGCTATATACTTGTCAGCCTCATCCCAGCCATTTATTGTGGAAGCTGCCTCGAATTGCTTCTTGTATATAGACCAAGAAGTTTGTCCATCAAAGGTTGGAGGTTGCATCTCCTTTTTCCTCAAGGTTTCTTCAAACTTTCCCGAATCTTTATATTTCGAATGCGATCTACCGCTTTTGAAAACGTCTCCATTTTGTTGTCGACTTGATTCTCCAATAATGAAACACGTTCGGCTTGATTCTCCAACAATGAAACACGCTCATCAAGTGCAGAAACATTCTTCTCTATGTTAACAAGCTTGCCTTCTAGCATGTTTCTCTGCTCTTCGAGAAGGTCTTTTTGTTCGCTATGCTGTTTCTCCAGGCATTCGAGAACGTTCCTTTTTACATTCTCCTGTTCTTTCTTTTGTTCATTTCGTTGCCCTTCGTGACGTTCGAGAACATTCTTTTGTTCTTTCTTTTGTTCATTTCGTTGCTCTTCGACACGTTCGAGAACATTCTTTTGTTGTTGAAGCAGAAGACTAATCATATTTGAAACATCTGCATTTTTACTTACGTCTGCTTCCTCAGCGTCAGCTTCAAAGACGAAAATGTCCGGGTCCTCATTTTTTTGTTTCAAATATTCGGCCAAACGCAGAACAAGCTCATTTTTCGATCCTGCTCTAGAAAGTTCTCGCTTACCTAATTCACTTTTCAGCTCATTACAGTTGAGCTCTTTCAATAACTTGCTCATTTTTTTTTTGTTATTTTTTTTTCCGCATACTTCACTGCACAATTAGTTTTATTCCACTTTTCTGACACCTATGTAATATTTTTGCTAGGTTCTTTAAATAAAACTTATTACTCCTTTTAGAATTTCTTCTTTATTTACACTTTTCAAATCAAAACAATAAATCTCAATTTATAATCAACTCTAATACTTTTATTCAAACTTAAATCACACTTCTTTAATTTCACAATCCCATAGTTCAGCTTTGCACACTTTCATAATCAAAAATAAACTGTGTTCCGCTCACCGTGAACACTCCCTTATATACTCAAACCAGTTGTGCTCGAAGGTTCTTGTCTAGAATATTCTATTTGCTTTGAATAAGGGGAAATTCATATGGAGATAGAATGTTCTAGTTGTTTGGAATAAGGGGAAATTTAGATGCGATGGAAAAAGAGCTTTTTTTTTGTTCCTTCATAAAGCAGATATGTAATTCTCAACAGATGGCGCTGTAGGAGTATAAAGCTCTGTTCGCAACAGTATCGTATTGCTATTGCAATATTTTCGCGGTTATTTTTCTTCCATTATAGTAAACCAGTTTAGGTCCGATTCATTAATATCTTTAACAATGAAACTTCGTTTGAGAAAGTTCGTTGACAAACTGAATAACCTCAATAATAGACCTAACGTAGTACCTATGTATGTATCTTTAGCTATTTGTAGACTCTATTTAATTTGTCCTACCACATCGCGATAGCTTCGGTATCGGAAATGGATTTTCTTGTTTTGGAAAACCAGTTTTTGAATCAGTGGCATTACGATACGATAGTTGATTTTTTAATGTAGGGCATTGGAGGTTTTAAGGTAGGGCATTGCCCCCTAATGCCCCGCCCTAGCTACGGCTATGACCAAATACTTGTATTGGTTGGGTAATATCCATATGTCCATGTGATAATGTTCGTGTGGTTGTTGTGGTGGCGTTTTTTTTCATAGGGTAACTTGATTGGATTGCGTTCTATTTTTAGATTGCATGTATCACAATTATTTATAAACTTGGTTATTGCATCGTTAAAATTTTGGGTATAATATTTTTTAGAAAGTTCTAAATATGTTTTTTCTATTCGACATACATACATACATAAGCCGTGATTTTTTGGAAAAGTTATCCGTAGTACAGTAGGATATATATATTATATGAATAACAAATACAACATCCGCAGTAGGATCACTGCCGATAAAAGGAGAAGTGAAATCCTGCTGCGGATAGAGATTTGACGTCGAGTTTCGAGTATCGGCAGTGATCCTACTGCGGGTGTTGTATTTGTTTTTCATATAAAATCTTACTGTACTACGGATAACTTTACTAAAAAACACGGCTATAGTTGTATCTTTGATTTATTTCGTTTATTCCTTTTTCTAATTCTGGGATTTTCTTCATTGTTCTATATAGAACTTATTTATTATTATAATTTTTTCAATATTCTTGGAATTTTATGAAGAAATTGTAGTCTTCTATTAGTATATCATTTTCTAGTTTAATATCTATGTTATTTATTATCTCTTTAAACGGTTCTTCGCTTATTTCTTTTCTAGTTATGTTAATTAATATTTTTCTTAAAAATGGGAATTCTATTCATTCATTGTGAATATTTCCCATCTTTAATATGATTTTTCGCTTGAAGTGACTTAAGGGTTTTTTTCAGTTATGGATATGCGATATGAGGTTTGAGCTGTCTGACTCGACACTGTGTTTAGTGCTGACTAAATCTTCTTCTAATACGTTGATTCGCATCTGCAACTTTATTTTCTTTTCGGGATATATATTCAGTGTTAAAATCGTATTCTATTTTTTTAATTTTCCATTTTTGAAGTTCGGAATTGTTTTTTTTTTAGATTTTGGATCCATACCAATGGTCCATGATCTGCAAAGATCTTAAATTTTCTACTGTATAGGTAGTTTCTGAATTGTTTAGTTGCCCATACAATTGGGTGATTCTACAAACAATGGAATAAAATGATACAAATTTCGGCACGACATTTTTGATTCCAAAAGTCGTAAGAGTTGTTCTAGATGATCATTAGAACGTTCCTTTGCGTTGTTGAAAGCGGCCAGTTAAAAAAATAAAAAATGACGATTTTAAGGACATTTTTTGAAAAAGGATGTTCAGGGTACTGAGTTTTTTTTTAAGGGAACTGAATAAATTAAATTATATTCTTTTTAAAAATTTTAAAAATATTTCGCAATGAAGTTCGAAGTTCAATATAACTAAAAATTTCTCAGCTTTCTGAATAAAATATAATTTGCTCATTTATTAACCAGGGGACTGAGGCCAGCGGACTAAGGTTTTTCATGGTTTTTGTGCAAAAAAGGTATTAAGGTTTTACTTTAAAAAATAAAAATATATATATAATATTACAGTTTTATTAAACCTAGGTATACTATACTTCTAACAAATATGCCTTCTTACATACAAAATTGTTTCGTAAAACCTCACCAGAGGACTGAGAATCTAAAGGGACAATCCACGACTTCTTGCACAAATGTCTTTTTCACAATATTAACATAAGAAACAGAATCGAATTGCACTATAATTTTATTGTAAGGAGATTTGGTACTTCAAATTGCCAGTGCTGGAAATTCGATCGATATCCCAGTTATTGATTTTTTCGACTGTTTCAATATGCCAGGGGACTGATACAAAAAGCGGGGGACAAAGTTTAATTAAGTTTTTTTGTAATAAAATAAATTACTAAAAAATATTTATCTATTTCGTAGCAAAGATGTGTTATTTTCGGTAACTTTGGTGCAATTCATCTAAGTATGAGACCTGAAATAAGAGAACGGTAATAATTTTTCTTTGCGAAAACGCACTGGGGACACGACAGGGGACTGAGAATCAGACACTTTGAAGAATTTTTTGAGCAAGATAAAATAAGGTCAACCTAATAATATTGTTAGGCCAGGTGCAGGTAGATATCAACAAGATTTAATTTTATAAAAAAAAAATCAGATCAACTAATTGAACGGATTTTAAAATATTTCTTGGGCCACCGAACATTCCATGGTTTGTAGAATAACCCAATTGCTAAAAGTTCCGTTTCGTTTGTCGAGTAATTACATTTATGTGCGTAGAGTTTTCTACAAAGCATAAAGGTCCATGGTTCTGATTTAAAACTGCGCAAATTGTAAAGCTTGAGGCGTCTGTGGTTAAAATAAAAATTGTTTCTTAAAATCTGGATGTCTATTCATTAATGTATCTTGCATTGTCAATTTTAATTTTTCAAAAGCTTCTTATAATCTTTATCTTTTGTCTTCTATATCAAAGCCAAGTTCTGGCACTACACACATTTACAGGAATAAACTCAGGCGATTTTTGACCCCTCCCTATCTTCATTACCAATGAAGTCAGAAACTAGTCAGGCACGGGCGCCTTACCAAATTTCAATTTTCTAGTATAAGCGGTTCCTGAGATATAAGGCCTCAAAAATCACAAAAACCGTAACTGACTGACAGATCATCAAAATTATGGAGCACTTCCCGACATCGTATAACCTTGTAATTTTGCACAACGGTAGGTCTTGTCATGCGAGCAGTGGAAAAAATCGAAAATTTGAAGTTTTCCATTCAGGGGGCGTGGTATCCGTCCACTTTCTTCGAATTGGTGTTGATTGAATGGAGCATTTCCGACTGCTGTAAAACGATGAAATTTGGTAAAGTGGTAGGACTTAAATTGCATACAAAGAAAAAAAAATATAAAATTTGAGGTTTTCCATTCAGAGGCGTGGTATCCGGACTTAAATTGTATGGAAAGAAAAAAATATAAAATTTGAGGTTTTCCATTCAGGGGTGTGGTATCCGCTCGCTTTCTCAGAACTGATGTAAATTATATGGCACCCTTCCGATTGCAGTAGAACAATGAAATTTGGTAGAACGGTAGGGTTCAAATTGCATAAAAAGTACCAAAAATAATTTGGTTTTCCATTCCGGGGCGTGGTATCCACCCACTTTCTAATAAAAGGTTTAATTTATATGGAGCATTTCCGATTGCTGAAGAATAATGAAATTTGGTAGAGCCGTATAGCTTAATGTATGTACATTCAAAGCGAAAAATAGAAAATCTAAGATTTTTAATTCGAAGTGAAAGGTTGCTGGAGAATTTTCCAGTCCAAACGGCATTATTTCCTGATTATGTAAAAAAAGCGTTTTTTTTCTCTGTGTTTTTGTTCAACTTAGATTTGATAAAATTCTTTAGTTAAATCGATGGTTGTAAAGTAATTAGCTCTACACATTTTATTTAAAATATCTTGTATCAAGGATATTGGGAATTTATCTTCTTTAGTAACCTTATTTAATTTCCTGTAATCAATGACTATACGCTAGTCTATATTTCCCTTATCTTATCTTAACTTATGTATCTTCCTACTCATATTGGGGCATTATAACGACTTGAGCTTTTCGTGATTATTTTATGATCTATAAGATCTTGAATATGTTTGTCAACTTCTTTTTTCTGTACCTCAGGATAGCGATATATTCAAGTAAATATTTCTATATGATGTTTTATGTGACTTGTAAAGCTAAGATCGTCTCCTTTGTCTCCACTTTCCTTTATAGTCCAGTCAAATTAGTATTTTATATCTACAAAAAATACTGCGTCGAATTTTTTCTTTCGCTTTTTCATGTCGTTCTTATCTCCTTTTTTTTTTTGGGGCTAGTCATGCGAACATGATCATATTAACGTTGTTAGTGCTGAGATCGTCTTTGGTAGTTTCTTCAATGTTTTGAGATGAGGAAAAGTCTTCACATGCGTCTTTATCTTCCAGTAAATTTTGCAAGAAAGGAACATTCTCGCATGTTTTTCCACTGCAATAGAAACATATTAAGGAACAATTCAGACTAGATTTCTAACAGCCACAAGCTCGACCACACTGGCCCTTGCATTTGCAGGATATAGTTTGCAATATGCTTTATGGAGCTGGATCCTGAGTGCTTGTAACGGGCTCTAATCGTCTCGGAGTTCTTTTCCAACCCCATTTTAGTGGGTCATGGTGAACATTGATCCCAGTCTGTACTTGATGGTAGGTACGGAATCTGTGTTGCCGAGCAGCGGATATAAGAACGACATGAAAAACTATGCCACATTGAGCTATCGATAGGCTGATATAGAAACGAAAACGATTGAATCGTGGATTATACCTCCTGGGGACACTACATTAAAAAAAATGCGCCGTAACTCTACCTAGGTGGTGGTGTGGAAAGGAGTTTGAACTGTTTCTTTAAATTTCATAATGAACATAATCAAATTTGAAAATTTTCAAACGTGAGTAAATTTCTTTTTTTTTAATTTTCGCAGGATATTGCCCATTTTGACAGGTTATATTTCCTACAGTTTTTGTCACACATAAAATTTAAATATACCAAAATGTAGGAAATGAAGTGGTCTATAAAAAACACCTTAAGTATTTTTTCGATCAGATGAGCATGAGGCGAGAAAAACGTTAAAAACCATTTTTTACTTCAAAATCTCGACAGTTTTTCGTCGATAACTTTTTTTTGGAAAGAGGTTTCAAATTTTTTTCTCAACAAAAGTTCAAGAAGATATTTTAACATACAAACCTAAAAAAAAAATACAGCTCTATACATGATAGGAGCCGAGAAAATCAAGTTCACGCTTTCCAAAGCCTTTTTCAAAATGCCGGACAACGCATGGGCGCTTTTTGTTCGAACTTTTTGGATTTACACTCTCCAAGAGGTACTCTTTAAGAAACAAAAAAAAAAATTCGACGCAGTATTTTTTGTAGATATTTCGAATTAATTAATTTAATTTTACTGGACTATTAATGTTTCATTAAAACTTCATTATTTAACTAGTCTAACCCCTAATTTCACAGTAAGAGTTTAAACTCTACTTTTGGTTTAAACTTCAGTTCAACAACAAATTTGGTTTTACAGTTTCATTTAAACCTTGAAGAGAGTTCATTCTATAGTTTAAGTTAAACGACACTATTCTGGCGTTTAAGCCCCTTCAAATATTTGTAAATAGAATTTATTTTCATTTCTTAATTTTTTTCCTGTCACATATCGTAACTGAAACAAAGCAAACTTTACTTGGTTGTTTTTACTTGCGACTTATAGGTACTATAAGGCAAGTTATGCATTCGAAAAAAAATCAAACTCGAGATTTTGATCAAAGTTGACATTACGATGATAGCGAAGACTAAAAAAGTCGGTCTCGCATTTCTGTTTGTCCGTCTGCCTGTCTATCTGTCGATCTGTCTTTTCAACTACAGCCTAAACGGCTCGGCCGATTTTTTGTAATCTTGGTAGATAGTTTTTTCCCTCCTCGTTTTTTCTTTTTTTTTTTTAACTAAAAATAACGGTACCTGCCATACGAATTTTTTTCTAAATTTTATTTTTTATTTTTCTCAAAAACTGTTCAACAGATTTTAAAAATAAAAATGTAAAAAAATTTCATTTAGTTAAAGTTAGGTAATGGTTGAAAAAAAATTTCCGAAAAATGGTTATTGAGGGTACTCCCCAAGGAACCATTTTGTTTGTTTTTGATTTTCTCAAAAACGGTACCACCGATTTTGATGATTTTTTTTTGCTAAAGCTTCCCAAAAACATAAATAGAATTAAGTACTCAAATTTTCAAAAAACATTTTTTGGATTTTAAGAAAAAAAACTGCAAATTTTTTTTTAAAAACTCAATATTTCGAAAACCCCATGCTAGATTTTTTTAAAACTTGATGAATAAAAATTTCTCAATATAATCTATAAGATATGAGAAAAAAAATTATTTTACCTAAAAATTAAGGTACCTACCATACAAATGCTAAAAAATTAAAAAAAAATGGTTTTCAAAAATTATATTTTTCTCGAAAACGGCGCCTAGAATTTTGATAAAATTTTTTTTCTTGGAATAAATTTTTACGATCTTGATTTTAATAAAAAGAATTGAAATTAAGATATTACAGCTTGTACCTACCATAGAACGATTTTTTCGAATTTTGAATTTCTCATTTTTTAATTTTTTTTCCTTTTTTTTAAATTCGATATCTCAGAAACGGCTCAGTATTTTTTTTGTAAATTTAATTTTTATTCGAACAATAATAAAAACTTTAAATTAGCGTACCAAATTTTTTCTTAAAAATCTTTTAAAAAGTTTGTATACTTATAAAAGCTTTTTTTAAGAAACCACTACAAAGACTTATAATTTTTGTTCTTGCATAAATTCATATTTGCATAGCATTCTGTTTTTATCACTTACTACTAAAAGAATTTAAAAATTTATTTTATCAATATGAACAGTTTTCTCGAATAACATTCGTTTTTAAAATTCCTGTTCTATTACATAGAAGCAAGTTCGTGTGACCCAGTCGCACATTTTATTTTCTTTCGTTTAATTTTTACGATCTATAATTTAGTAAACAAAAATTGAAATTAAGATATTACTGACTGTACCTACCATAGAACCAATTTGTCAAATTTTGAATTTCTCACTATCGACAAAACGGATTTTAATGAAATTTCTTCTAAAAAGTTTGAAAAATATTGCATTTCAAAATAAAAAAAAAAAATTTTTTTGAATAAAAAGTAATAAAAATTTTAAGTTGGCGAACCATTTTTTTTCCTTAAGAATATTTTAAAAAATTTGTATTTAAAAGCTTATTTTTTTAAGAAACCGCTACAACGACTTATAATTTTTGTTCTCTCATAAATTCATATTTGCATACCATTCTGTTTTTATCTCTTACTACGTGCATTTTATGTCTTTGATTCAGATAGAAAGAGAAAACAATTTACTTAATCTAATACGTTGAAGAGTTGAACTTCAAATTGAAACCCCAGTTCAGGTTCAGCTGAACTTAAGTTTAAACTTTCACTGTGAAACTGGTAAACGTTTTTCTACTAATTCATCAAATATTGAATCTTCTGGTTGTAAATTCTCCAAATGATAGATTTCCTCTTTGTATTATATTTCTTCATTTTCGCTGAAATATAGGGGGATTAGACTTCCATTGAGTTATGGAGTCTTATCATTATAATTAATTTTCCCGTTATTTGGAATAAGGATATTATTACCTATGATGCCATTAAAATTTTGTTGAAGGTCGAAATATTAAAACAACAATCTTCTTTTACTTTATGTGCACATTTTTCTTTTGGTATTATTAATTCTTTATCGATAACTATCCAGTTTCGTATAGTTTTAATTTATTAGTGGTTTCTCTATTTTTGTAACATAATTTATTGGTGCATCGCATTCATTTAAAAGGCAATTACTCGTAGTTGTGCCTGTATCTTATAACATGCGAAGTATTTTATTATTATTTTCTAATCGAACAAAGGGCAAACCGGTTCAAGGGCTGGTAGCCGATAATTTTTCAGGTGAATTGGCAGTTTTTTCTTTGAAAACATTTAATGCCGTATTATTATTATGTGGAATGTCAATTGGTCTCTCTTCTTGTACTGATTTTTGATTTAAATCACATAACAATTTCTGAATATTGTGATAAAATTCTGATACACTACGAGTATCTCTGAATTAAATGTTTCTTAGTTCTTCGTATGATTATCCACTAGCATTTCTCTGATATCGAACCATTTGGTTAGATGCATATGGATTTCCATACATCTTTCAGCCCTACGTATAAACTTGCTTCTAAGGATGTTCATACATATAATCTGTGATTGATCATCATATTCCCTAAGTGTCGGAATTATGCCGTATACATTTAAAAGAAATGTATCTAAGTCTTCAGACCTACCAAAAAAAAACGTTCCTAATTTTTCAATGTTTTTTAATTGATCTAATGAACTCTACCATGAAAAATGAAAGAAAGTCAAAACGCAACTAGGATCAACAAAGACTTTAAATCTTATTTTTCAGTTAGTTGAATTTCTGATATCTATCAATTGTTGATTGAATTCTTCTTCTGATGATGAGGTTCCTTCGTCTGTGAATATATGTTGGAATATATGTAGGTAAGGTATGTATATAGTTTTTCTTCTTTTTGTTTTTTTCTGGGTTTGCGTATTGATATTTCTTTAATTAGGGTTGTTTAAGCCAACGAACACTGGCAACCAACGAAAGAAAAAAATTATTGATTAATTAATAAATAATTTTTAATACGCTCGAAAACGAATTTCTGTAAAAAAAAATAAATAAAACTAAATTTTGATATCTATGATGATTTGAACTCAGGATCTCCCAGATCTGCAACGGAATTGGTCAACCCTTAACAGTCTAGGCCACCACTGCTATAAATTTCCACCATGTTCACGGTGAAATATTCCCTTGAGACTGTCTTTTTTTATTTTAACAACAAAATCCCGTATAAATGTACATATGTATGTACGTCTTAAATAACTGCACGCCTGGTACTTGGTCTTAGAAATAAATAATTGCAAGTGTTAAATTAAGCAATTGTTTATTTCGACTCTTTATTTTACCTTTATTTAGCTCCACGTAGTTCTTTGTTTTTATTTTAATTTACTTCATTAATAAATTCTTATTTTTAAATTAAAAAAAAACTTTTCCTATCTAACTGTATATTTTTACTTGCGATATACAGTGGGGAGCAAAAATGAGTACATGTTTTAAGAAAATGAAACAAAAGGATAGAATTTTATGTTTTTTTTATAAACAATTGAAACAAATTGAAAATGTAGATACGGTTTTCAAATTTCTAGTAGTAGTAGTTAGTTGTGATCTTTATTCAATACTAGCTATTAACAGTCCGCTTCGCTGGGCGCTATTCAAATTAATACAAAATTGCGAGATGTTCATATCTTCTAGCAATAAAAATTTTTACAATTTTAAAATTACATATTTTTAAAGAACTCTTATCATTTTGTATTTATTAATTTTTATTCTTCTTATAAAGATTCTTCTGTAGTTTTATTTTTACTATTGGAAATAGCAATATTATTTAGTTTTTGTGCTGGTTCCTCGACATCTTCATCTTCAAATAAATTTTGAATTTCAAAAATATCTATTTTTTCTTTGTCGCTGATACTTGTTCTTCTTTTTTGATAATTTCATTTTCTTGCTAGTTTTTTTTTCAAACGGACTTTTTTCTTTGGAATATCTTAAATCAAATAAAAAATCAGTTTTACCTTCATCGATTTCAATTTTTATGGCACGATATATTTTTTTAAAAACATCAATTCTCATGATATTTGTCGGACTTCAGAAAAATTCTGGATAGAATTCTTAAATTTTTTTATGGCTTGCATTGTCTTTTTTTAATTCATATGCATCCATTATTTATAAATATTAGTTAAAAGAAAACAGTTAAAATATACAACTGATTTAATAAAAATTTAAAAACTGAAATTTAGGTATCTACATATTTATCTATCTATCTATGAAAATATCATTTTCTTGAAATCATCTTCAAATTCTTTCACAATATCAATGATATTCAGCTTCTAGTTTAGCAGCATCATTATCAAAGTAATAGGAGAAAAAAAAAGGACCATGGATATCAAGAATGTAACCATCAGGATCAACTATAAGAACAGGATTTATCCAGTGACGCCCTTCATGAATCGAATATGATTTTCGAAGAGCTTGAAAGTTTATTTTTAAGTTTCTCTATCTTTTGCATAAAATGCAATATTAGCTGGAACGAAACGTTGCATCAAGGACTGTCTAACAGTATACTGAAACCTAAGCTTGTTTGCTGCGGACTTGAATGTTGGAACATGACACATACAAATTCATTAGAAAATCCCTGACGCCTTTTGCACAAAAAGAAAAGTAAGTCCCTTCTGCTAATATTCAGCCACTATATTGAAGCACACTGTCACAAAATGTGCATAAACCTTGAATATTCCTGTTTTGTTATGGAAAAAAAACTTGCGAATTCATCACCATTAAGAGTATTTTCGTCAAAATTTCTCGTCACACTTCTTGCTATATTCCGAAGTTTTTGTAACAACATTGATATATTTTCTAGTCATAGAGCCTAGTCCAAGGCATAAAGGTGGTAATATAAAACCTCTTTCATCCAAAATTGAATTAAATTTTATTTTCCATATTTTTTTATTTACATAATGTATGTATGTATGTATATTTTCTGAAAAAAAAAACTTGGATTTTTTTTTGATAAATAAAGGTCCTATATCACCTACAGTGGTAAATATTCGTTTAAACGCACTGCTCAAATTATGAATAAAACAGATATACTGTTTGAAGTTCCCAAATACAAAAATATAAAAATAACTATATTTTTTGTATGGAAATTGTTCACCAATTTTGGCTTTATTTACTTAGAAATATGTACATACATAAAAATAAAACAATAAAAACAACAAAAACTTAACAAAAATAGAGTTTAGTGAAATATTTATTTGAAGGCACTAACTTAATACTTCTTTTATTTCAAAAACATAATCGAAAATAGCCAAATTAATATTTAGTATGGCCTCCTTTATTTTGTATAACTTCAAAAATTCTGTTTGGCATTGAATGTGTTAGCTTTTTCAAGACTTCAGGGTCTATTTCTCCCCAACATGTCTGAATGCAGGTTTTAAGCTCTGAAATTGTATCAAATTGTCTTCCATTTTGGTAAACTTTTGACGCAAGTATGCCCCAAAGATTTTCAATTGGATTACAATCGGGACTGCAAGCTAGCCAATCCAATAAAGTGATGTTTCTCTCACGAAACCACTGTTTTGACTCCTTAGATACGTGGATTGGAGCATTGTCTTGTTGAAAAATCAACTCTTTTTCGTGCTGCTCATCCATGACCGAAAGTAGAACGTCTTCCAGTAAATCGGTGTACGTTTTTGAGTTCATAGTGTTTAATATAAAACAAATTGGAATCTTTAAATTGAAACAAAATGCTCCCCATACCATCAAACTTCCACCGTAAAAATTTCGCTTTGTTCGAGGATCATTTTTCTTCGAAAGATCATGCCAATAACAGCTGTAGCAGTCAGGACCATCCAGGTTAAATTTCTTTTCGTCTGAAAAAATAACATTTTCCCACTGATCCTTCCAATGCATATTCTATCTGGCAAACAGCAATCTTTTTTCCCTGTGTACAGCTGTAAGTTTGGGTTTTACCATCATTTTCTGCCATTTGACCCTTTTCGACCTTCGAAGAATTCTGGCAATGTGCTGTTTTGTTATTGGAAAACCTAATTTGTCTTTAATTTGCCTACAATTGAGCCGATTTTTTGTAGCCTCTTGAAAAATTTGACCCTTTTGTCTTAATGTTAGCTTGGTATTGCCTTTTGTTTTCGGTTTTTTCCAAAATTTTTTCTCCTTTTTTAAAAAAATTGCGAACAACACACTCGGATCTTTTTATTTCCTTGGCAATTTGGCGGTTTGAAAGTTTAACGGTGGTTTGGGAACTAAGAAATTTAATTTTATCGATTTCTTGAAGACTTAAGCGTTTTGCTTTCCCCATGATTTCTAAAAAAAATGTAATTGTTTACTTAAAAAACTTGTAACAGTATGGACTTACCCTTTTAAAATAAAAAATTACAAATTTTAAACTGTAAAGTTGTTTTTTTAATAAATAATACAACTGCGTTTAAACGTTTGTTGACTTATCACAAGAGGCTAACAAAGAATGCGATGGATTTGTTTATAAACTAAAGCGAAACACATTTATTCTTATTATTATTCAACTCTCTCAAAAGAGATTTGTTATAACGGTACCTTTCGTCAACTAACCTGCAAGAGAAAAATGGTTGCTCACTCATTCCTAGTCCAGGGTTGTCAACAACATAAAAAATATTGCAATGCGTTTAAACGAACATTTACCACTGTATATCTCAGTTAAGCTCGTGTTGCTTTTAAGTCCACCGTTTTATTTTTGTTTTAAGTATATAGAAACACTCACGTGCTCGAATGCAATGTTGTGTCAAAATTTCAAAGCAATCGGTTAAGAACTTTCTGAGATTAGCGATTAGGAACAAACATACATTTACATCTTAATTTATATAGATTTTGATTTTTGTTTAGATATAATTCACAATAAGAGCATGGCGTTAGCCGTCAGCCGAAAAGAGAGAAAATATAATATCCAATATCGGAAACATTAATCAATTGTTATTTAATTGTGTTACAACATAGTAATAAGTATACAAATCTAAATGTTAATCAGAAACTTTCGTTAATTATATGAGTACGGTACTTCAAGGCAGATTTGATGTAGCTTACTTGAGTTGGCCAGCTATTGTCATTTAGTATAATTTGTAGTTCTTCAGTAGCTAGATGAACTTTACCCCAGTGCGCGCGGCTAATGGCATTGAGAACGGGACAGGTTCGAATAAAATGTATCACATCCTCTGTTGCATGTAAGTTGCACAGTGAGCAATAGCATTCAGTATCTTGGTCACTTCGGTGGGGCATATAGTTTAGGTACAGGAGCTCCCCTATCGCTTTGAAGATTATGGAAGATTCCTTGATTCACTTTGCCTAGCTCGTTCATGAAAAGGCTTGAAAATCGCTTGCTTGATTGTATGCCATAGGTAATCTGACGATTTTTTCCATGTTGCGGGATTGTCACTGATGATTTGCGCGTTGTGTTCCAGGCTCAATCTTGACCACTCTCCAAAGCATTGAGACTTACGTTGTATGATATGGGAGGCAACAATCTTAGGAAGCCTTTGTGGGTGATACTCCATGACCTTTTTGATATAGCTGAAATGTAGCTTAAGAGTGTAAAAGTAGAGAGGAGGAAGTCCAGTTTCAAGATGAAGCATGTACGTTGAAGTGTTTTCTGTCAGACGAAAAATTTTCTTTAAGAAATATCTAAGCAGTTTATCTACATCATCATGCTGGAATACTCCCCAGACCTGTGCTGCATAACACATTATGGTTCTTACCACTGCTTCAAATAATTTGTACTTCACGCTTGTTGCGACGTTATTTTCGCCAAGGAGTCCTTTCCAGTTGCAGTTGATTGCCATTTTGGCATCCTGGAGTTTGGCACGAAAGTGTTTTTCGAGGGAGAATTTGGGAGTCAAAATTACTCCCAGATACTTATATTCTTTTACCTTTTCTAGTTCCTCGCCTTCCCACGTCCATTTTTTCTCCCTAGAGTATCGGCCCTAGCCATTTCTGACGACCATTATTTTGGATTTATTTGTGTTAACCTTTAAATTCCATTTGCAGCAGTATTGCTGTAATTTGTTGACCATGAGTTGCATCATATTTGGTGTTTCTGCCAGCAGCACGATGTCGTCGGCGTGCATTAAGCACTTGATATTTAGCCCATTAAACATAATTCCTCCTGGTATAAAAGAAGTGATGTCATCCAGGAATAGCGAAAAGAGTAAAGGACTTAGTAAGCATCCTTGCTTGACACCCACTCCAGTATCAAACCAGGGAGATATTTCTTTCAAATCCCAAACTGCAGCTTGGTTTTCTTCATACCTACTTTGTATTACTTTCAAAAAACACTCCTAAATTGCTAAGTTTGAGGAAGAGAGCAATTATATCTATGGAATCGAAAGCGGCCTTAAAATCCACGAAAAAAACGTATAATTTCCTTCCATTGTCTTTGCTATGCTTCTTAGTATAAAAATGTTATCCACGGTCGAATACTCTTTGCGAAAGCCTGCTTGGAATTTACTGAGGAGCCTGTTATCTGTTACCCAATTCGTTAGCTGATTGAGGAGTATTGAAGATAAGATTTTCAAATTGTGTTTAAAAAAGATATTCCCTGGTAGTTGCTGGCGTCTCCTGCATTCTCTTTCTTAAAGATCGGAAAGATAATACTTTTCCTGCAGTTTTTGTACACCACCTCCATCAGAAATTCTGTTAAAGCATTTAGTGAGGCGTTTTAAAAAAATTTCTGTAGAATATTTGTAAAATTCGTATTGTACGAGTACCTATTTTTTTTTTTTTTTTTTTTTTTTTTTTTTATGATCTACACGCGCTCAAGGAATTATGATTACCCTTTAAATGCTTGAACACAGCGCGGGCGTGAAGTTAAGGAAGAGAAAGAAGGATAGGAAAGATGTGTGGCACGATGTTCTGAGACTGAAGGTTATTGTCTCAGCTATTTTATCTCCAGGGATGGCGGCTGAACTAAAGCGGAGAATGCCGTGTCTTATTTTTATTTCGCTTATGATTCACATTATTTTATTCATGTTCATCCTTGTTGGGTATACTAGTTTAACTCAATTACATGTTGTTAGTGTTATGCCTGAACAACATGTAATGAGTAAACCAGCAACCCATTGATGACAATTTTAGAAGGTTTTTAATGGAATTAAAACGACATAGACGACGGCAGGGATCGAACCTGTGATCATGAGGTTCACAGTCGAGCCACGGCCTTCTGGTGCCTTGTTTAGTTTACATGCATAAGCTACATTTTTGACCTCAAGAAGTGTGATCATTCCATCTAGCTCCATATTTTCTATATAAGGAAAAGCGAACAAGTGTTGATTTGAGATTGGGGCGGGATTTAACAAATTTTTAAAATATTCCGCCAAAACATCTGCATTTAATTGTATTTGAGAACATTTAACGAAATCTTTGTTGTTCAATCTTCTAGCTAATTTCCAAAAAGCACGGCTGTTCCTATCATCAGTTATTTCCTACGTAAGATTTTGCCAATATTGTTTTTGTTTTTCTTTGCAGATCCTTTTATATTCGCTGTTCGCTTGTTGATAAGCTATTTTGGCAGCTGAGGTTGCTATTCTTTTTGCCACACGCTGTGATGTACTTTTGTCAAAGGCTGAGGTTTTGCTCGCCGGTTTACCAGGGTTCTATCGAAAGTAGTACTAACTCCCGAATTTAACGTCAATATTCCTTTATTTATAAAACAAATATTGAAAAACAAGGGCTGGTACATCACTCTTGATGCTGGTAATCTTCAGATGGGTCCGGCAATCATAGGGGCTTGCGGTGAATTACCGACGAATCTGGTAAAATCAACGGGCGAATCCGGTAAAATCAACAGACGAATCTGGTAAATCAACGGACGAATCTGGTAAATCAACGGACGAATCCGGTAAAATCAACGGACGAATCCGGTAAAATCAGCAGACGAATCTGCTAAATCAATGGACGAATCTGGTAAATCAACGGACGAATCCGGTAAAATCAACAAACGTATCTGGTAAATCAATGGACGAATCCGATAAATCAACAGACGAATCTGGTAAAAGCAACAGACGAATCTGGTAAATCAACGGATGAATCCGGTAGAATCAACAGACGAATCTGGTAAATTAACGGACGAATCCGGTAAAATCAACGGACAAATCTGGTAAAATTAACGGACGAATCCGGTAAAATCAACGGACGAATCCGGTAAAATCAACAGACGAATCTGGTAAATCAACGGACGAATCCGGTAAAATCAACAGACGAATCCGGTAAAATCAACAAGCGAATCCGGTAAAATCAACGGACGAATCCGGTAAAATCAACAGACGAATCTGGTAAACCAACGGACGAATCCGGTAAAATCAACAGACGAATCTGGTAAATCAACGGACGAATCCGGTAAAATCAATGGACGAATCCGGTAAAATCAACGGACGAATCCGGTAAAATCAACAAACGTATCTGGTAAATCAACGGACGAATCCGATAAATCAACAGACGAATCTGGTAAAAGCAACAGACGAATCTGGTAAATCAACGGATGAATCCGGTAGAATCAACAGACGAATCTGGTAAATTAACGGACGAATCCGGTAAAATCAACGGACAAATCCGGTAAAATCAACGGACGAATCCGGTAAAATCAACGGACGAATCCGGTAAAATCAACAGACGAATCTGGTAAATCAACGGACGAATCCGGTAAAATCAACAGACGAATCCGGTAAAATCAAAAAGCGAATCCGGTAAAATCAACAGACGAATCTGGTAATTCAACGGACGAATCTGGTAAATCAACGGATGAATCCGGTAAAATCAACGGACGAATCCGGTAACATCAACGGACGAAACCGGTAAAATCAATGGACGAATCCGGTAAAATCAACGGACGAATCCGGTAAAATCAATAGACGAATCTGGTAAATCAACGGACGAATCCGGTAAAATCAACAGACGAATCTGATAAATCAACGGACGAACCCGGTAAAATCAACGAACGAATCCGGTAAAATCAACAGACGAATCTGGTAAACCAACAGACGAATCTGGTAAATCAACGGATGAATCCGGTAAAATCAACAGACATATCTGGTAAATCAACGGACGAATCGGGTAAAATCAACGGACGAATCCGGTAAAATCAACAGACGAATCTGGTAAATCCACGGATGAATCCGGTAAAATCAACAAACGAATCTGGTAAATCAACGGACGAATCCGGTAAAATCAACAGACGAATCTGGTAAATCAACGGACGAATCCGATAAAATCAACGGAAGAATCCGGTAAAATCAACGGACGAATCTGGTAAATCAACAGACGAATCTGGTAAATCAACGGATGAATCCGGTAAAATCAACGGGCGAATCCGGTAAAACTTGTGTTAATTTTTTTGAGACCCCTTACCACTGGTGGGGGGAAGTCTTCAAACTATTTAACTTAATTACCTTCCTTTACTCGGTCTTGAGGTTACCTTGTTTAAAGCTCGCCACGTTCTAGCATTCGATGTTGCCCTGGTAATGGTCCAACGGACTCTGTGATTTTGTTGAACGTATGGCGGTCTTTTATTATACTTTTCAGCCAAACCATGCGTGAGCTGTAAAGCTACGAAGTGCACATTTCCACGCAACATGATCTCTTTCTCTACGTCATCGCTTTTTCTATTAATAACATTGTTTTCCTCCACTTATAGTTGCCGTGTGCGGTAGGAGGGTAGTCAGTTCTATGCTCCTTAACTCACCATCGTGGTTTTAGGCCATAGTTGATAACAACTGGGGCGACCGGCGAGAGGACGATAGATCCCTCTTTTCATCATTTGGTAATTCACCATCGAGGCTCTTGATCGTTGCCCAGTTGCTGCTTTCAGTGGAGTTCTTCCTTCTTCGTAGTTCTTCTCTTGCAGTAAGTTCACCACACCTAGTATTTGTTTATAGGAGCATGTTGTCGCTTTGGTGAGCATTCATTTTATGTTATTTTTCACAGGTCCGTGGCATGGGGGGTGTCTGGGCTACGTTAATATGGGACCTTGCGGGGTGGGGTTCGGGGTAGGAACAGCGTTTAGCTGTGGTGAGGTACTGGAATTAACAGTAATACAGGTCCGCAGGTAGGGGGGGTGGGAGGCAGAGTTGTAATGCTTCATTACAAACCCCTCCTTCTTTGGAGACGAGAACCTTCTCGTCTTGAATTTTTTCTTTTTTTTGTTCCATTTTTTTTTCTTTTTTTTGTGTTTGTTTTTTTTTTTTTTTTTTTTTTTTTTTTTTTTTTTTTTAACTAAATAACAAAAGTAAAAAAAATTAACGTTCCAGTTCAAAAAAAAAATTACTCCTGGTAAAAAAAATATCCTAAAAAGAACTTTTGCTTTGTGTTGTCAAAATCTAACTGAAATTAACAAGGTATAAAAAAAAATCGTAATCATGGTTTAAAGCTAATTAATTTGGTTTGGTCACCAAATCTTAATTCGGCTCGACCTGGTCTCTTGATGATAGCTGAGACGTTTCCCCACTTTCTCTTGAAAATTAGTTTTTGTCTCCGAAATTTCGGGTTATATAGCCTGTGCTGCGTGATATCAATTGAAGCAAATGGGTCATTCACCTTGGTCGTATTTTGGCTACCGGTGGTGACGATCGTTAGACATGTTGGCATTGGGTCTGGGTTTATTGAGGACGTTTCTCCCAAGGGCTGCTCGCTGTTGAACTCCAAATCGGGTATCTCTGGTGTTTTGGGTATGTTGGTATCCGCTTCTAAGCCCGCTGGTCTGTGTACTGGCGGGTGTCTTGGCCTTGTAGCTTTCTTCACTTCCCGATTGCCTGAAATTTATCCGTTTGTTGTTGGTCCTTGGAGGTATGTTTCGGGCACAGGTTGCTGGAGTAGTGCACCGTGTCCTTGGATATCTGTGGTGGCTGTCTTTGGCTTCGTTCCTTTTTTTCTGTCCGCTATATGGACTGACCTTGCGGTTTTTGTTGCTGGGTCCTGTATTGGGGGTGCTATCATCACCACTGACCAAATAATTGGTCTATCCTCGCGCTGACTCACCGGCTCCTTGGACTGCGGTGACTGGGGTTTGGTACCCATGCGGCGCGGCGTGGTAATGTTGGTTGCCTTATCCATGGATGCGACATCGTGTCGGTTCTATTCTGTTTGGTTGTTGATTTCAGACTGTGGGCTTGTGCTGCGTCGTTGGTTCCTTTTATGTCGCGCAGATGACAACGCACCATGTGCTTCCTGGCTTTGTTGTTGTGTTTTACCTCTCTCAGTATCACGATGACTGGGAAAATAAATTTCACCACTTCAAAGGGGCCGTCATATCGTGGGGCTAGTTTCTCTGAAAAAGTGTGTATTGCTGAAGAAAGTACCTTTGCCCTTCGGTACACATGGTCGCCTATGCTTGGCTTCCATGGTCTTTTCCTTAAGTTATAATATTTGCCTTGTGTATCGGCTGCTCTTTTTAAATTAGATGAAACTAACTCATAAAGAGTCTTCAATCTCTCTTGCCTTCTCGAGAGAAGTTCTGGGCCGATGTCATCGAGGTTTCTTGGCAGCTCGGGCTGTCGGGGCATCCGCAACTCTCTTCCGTAGTTTAAAAAGGCTGGTGAAAATCCTGTTGACGAGTGTTTGCTGGTAGTTATGGCGAATGTGAGTTCTGGTAAATGTTCGTCCCAGGTTCTGTGATTGTCTTGTACATACTGTGCGATCATTGTTTTAAGAACTCGGTTCACTCTTTCTGTGGGGTTTTCTTGAGGGGTATACGGGGCGGTTAGCAGCTATTTAATCCTTAGGTCTTGTAAAAAGGTCTGAAACTGCTGACTCACGAATTGAGATCCGTTATCGGATAGCAGGGTTCGTGGGATTCCGAACTGATAGATGATATTTTCTCTCATGATTCTAATTAATGCCGTCGATGTGGCTGCTCGTGAAGGTATTGTTTCTACCCATTTTGTAAATTTATCAACAAATACTACCATCATGGTATTACCTTTAATGGACCGGGGCAATGGTCCCACAAAATCCACTGATACAGTGTCCCAAGGACTATCCGCTGGTTTGGAGTGCATCAGTCGAGCAGGTCTTATCTGGGGTACCTTGTATTGGTTGCATGTGACACATTTCTTGACATACTTCGTGATGTCGCGAATCATACCAGGCCAATAATAAGCTTTCATAATTTTATCTATCGTCTTCGCGATTCCTAAATGACCAGCCGTGACTGCGTCGTGATTCTCTTTGAGGATTTGATCTCGTTCATCAAGGGGTACGCACAGCTTCCAGTCGTGGATATGATCGGCTAGGGGGTGAGCGTCAAAATTTCTGTATAATGCTTTGCCTTGTATCCGGTATTCGGGGAATTTTTTCGGGTCGTTTTGTACTTGTTTTATGCGGCGTAGAGTCCAGTCTTCCGTTTCAGCATTTATAATACCCAAATCGCTTTCTTGTACGGTAATGGGTCTCTGGACAATGTGTCGGGCACTATATTCATGGCTCCCTTTCTATATTTTATTTCGAAATCGTATTGCTGTAACTCGATTGCCCATCTCGCAAGCCGTCCCGAAGGATTTTCTAACGAATGCAGCCACTTCAGCGAGTGGTGATCAGTTATGACGGTAAAGTGGTATCCCTCTAAGTAGGGTCTCATTTTACGAATCCCCCATAAAAAAGCTAAGCATTCCTTCTCTGTCACGGAATACTTTTTCTCTAAGTCGGTTTGGGTCCGGCTGGCATACGCAATCACTCGTTCTTTTCCTTTCGTATTTTGTGATAGAACCACTCCTAGCCCGTATTGGCTAGCGTCCGTTTGTGAGGTGAAAGGCAACTCGAAATCTGGACACGTTAGTACCGACGCTTCGGTAAGTTTGTCCTTTAGGTGCTTAAAAGCATGGGGCTGTCACCCCATTCCCATGCCTGCCTTTTTTTTAATAATTTCGTAAGTGGGGTCGCAATTATTGAGAATTTTTTGATGAATCGACGATAACAAGACGCTATCCCTAATATACGTCGCAATTCTCGTACGTTTTTGGGTGCTTTAAACTCTTGTACCGCAGTAATTTTATCTGGATCGGTGCTTATCCTTTCACCGCTCACCACATGGCCAAGGTACTTGAGTTCTCGTTTGCAAAACTCGCATTTTTCTTTGTTTATTTTCAGGTTCGCCTTCTGGATGCGTTTAAAAACTTCTCTTAGGTGTTTGAGGTGTTCCTCAAAGGTTTTACTTTTTACGATGATATCGTCTAGGTATGCAAATGCAAATGGGTCTATATCGGGTCCTAGGACGGAGTCGAGCATACGTTGGAATGTGGCTGCCGATAAATTAAGACCACAGGGTAGCACCTTCCATTGGTATAGGCCGTGTCCAGGGACGGTAAAGGCGGTCGCGGGTCGTGATTCCTTGCTTCAGAAATATGGTGGAAAAATATCTGGCTTGCCTCAATTTATTTAATATTGGCAATATCTGCGGTAGGGGATATGCGTCTATTATGGAAACCTCATTTAACTGTCGATAGTCAACACATACCCGCCAGGTGTCATTCTTTTTTTTTTCACGAGTACTATTGGGGATCTATGTGGGCTGTTAGACGGTTCAATTCTATCTTCTTGTAATAGTTTGTTGATTTCTTCATCTATTATCTTTTGCATATCTTATTGTGACCTCTAGTCCAAATAGTTAGAAGGGTACGCCAGCATCTAACTGATGAGCCTAACTGTCGTACCTGGGCGAAACGCATTTGGACTAGAGGTCACAATAAGCTTTCAATTGATTTATTCAATATAGTCCACGAAAAACAAAAACAAAAACTATAAGAATTTTTGTTATATTTTTTGTTTTAACTTCTTCTTCTTACATCAGCCAGACCACGGGCGTCATTTTCTAGGTGTCTGAATTTGAACAAATTCCCCTAGATTAATATAATTTACATTGCGTTCCTGCTGTAAATTTTATTTGTGTTGATAATCATCGACTAACATATTGCGTCTTAGAAGGGTGCGACAGCATCTAACTGATGAGCCCAACTCTCGTACCTGGACGAAACGCATTTTGACTAGAGGTCACAATAAGCTTTCAATTGATTTATTCAATATAGTCCACGAAAAACAAAAACAAAAATTATAAGAATTTTTTTTATATTTTTTGTTTTAACTTCTTCTTCTTCTGTTTGAAATAACTTTTTTGTTCATTGAATTTAATTAACAAAATACAAAAAAAAAATATGTGGTAGTTGTATTGATTATCCTGCATTCATAAGGATATGGCAGATAATGTCATATTGATTGCATTTTTAAATATGTTAGAAGAAAAAGTATATTTTTTTTTAAGATCGCGGCTAGTTCCTTTGTTAGCCTTTGAATATAAAGATTTCGAAAAATTAAAAAATATACATTTTTCAATTTTCCGGCAAACATTTTGCAAAAAATATAGAAAAAAGGGAATATTTTGTTGTATGTATTTGACCAATTATTTTTCAGTTTATTGATGACTTTGTACTTTTAGGCTCTTTTGGTCTATTTGTTTTTTTGAATGCGAATAAAAGACTTTATTCCAATCTTCACCCAACGTTTCGTAAGAATTCCTCATAAACGAACTCTTCAAAAACGAATACATAGATCGCTGGCTTAAAAACAAATTACATTGCTCAGCAGCCATTGCACCGAGACTATACGGACTTCCAAAGATCCACAAGCCAGGTCTACCTCTACGTCCAATATCATCGTCGATGAATGTTCCATGCTTCAATTTGTCCAAACATTTAGGAACAATTGTAAAGAACATCATATCCCACAAATACAACATAAAAAACTCCTTCCAACTCAAAGAGAGATTAAAAGACGTAGTTTTAGACGATGATGAAGTTATGGTTTCGTTTGATGTTGTTTCGTTGTTTACCAACATTCCCACGTACTTAGCCATTAAAAACATTTTAAAACAATGGGACACGTTGTAAACACAAACATACCAAAACAAAAATTTCTAAAGCTTTTAGAATTTTGCCTGAGAGAAAACAATTACTTCCAATATGGCGAAAGATTTTATTTACAAACATTTGGTATGCCAATGGGAAACCCCCTTTCCCCTACAGTTGCAGACGTAATTTTGGACAACCTACTAGATGACACCATAGAAGAACTAAATAAAATGGGTATTAACATAAAATTCATAGTCAAATATGTGGATGATATCTACGCGATCATTAAAAAAACAGAAAAAGACATAATCCTTAACAAACTTAATTTGTACCACAACAAAATTCAATTTACAATAGAAAATGAACAAAATAACACTCTTCCATTCTTAGATCTACTACTACACAGAGAAAACAACATTATTGTATACAATTGGTACTCAAAACCAACTTCATCAGGACGCATGATTAACTTTTATTCTACCCAACCAATTAAACAAAAAATAAATACTGCATTTAATTTCATAAACAAAGTCTTAGATCTTAGCGACGAAAGATATGAAAAAGAAAATATAAGAAAAATCAAAACAATATTAAAAACTAACAACTACCCATATTACATAATAAATAACCTACTTAAAAAAAGAACAGAAAACCTAAAAACAAAAACTAATCAAAATCAAAAAAACAACAAATATTCGGGAAACACAGCTGATAGGGAAAAAAAGTTCTTCTCTATACCATATGTCAACAATCTTACAGACAATAGAAGCACAGATAATTATATACAGATGTCGCATGCCCATAGAAAAAACTGACATATGAAAATGAAAATCTTCATTTGAAAGAGCTTTTAAGAAAGCTGTTTTCAATTTATTATTTTAAGATTATGTGAGAAGTGCTTTTTCTCTTTAAAATGTGTGCTCTCTGAATTCACGAATAAAATCTATTTCGTCTGTTGATCTTGCGTATTCAACTCTGTGTCTGTATTCTTCGTTTTTTTTTTAATACCGCCAGACCCTTTTTTTTAAAATAGATTTGTTATGGACACAAGAACACATAGAGGGATCTTGGCAAGAAAAAATTGTACTTTGTGTGTTTATCTGGGAATCTAAGGCAATTTTGTTCATAAAAAGGACACTTACCTACTTAGATATTTTGTTGCATTTAGAAGCAAATTAGGAACTTATATAGGTACGTATTTCAAAGTCTTTGGATGGATTTGTGAGAATTATTCTCTATCTTTTAGGTATGTAGATATTTGTTCTTTACAATTCCCATACAAATTATTCTAATTTCGTTACTCAATTTTGTCTATTAGAGCCAAAAACAGAAACAGTATTGTTTGTTACTCCTAGTCCTAGTTGCTACATACATAGATACATATGTACGTATTTTGCATTCAGGTTCATGAGGTTATGATGACACCTGCAGGCAGGAAGGTTGGTTTTATTTGATTTGGTGCGATCTTTTGATGATGGCGAAAATAACGTGGTTGACTTTTTTGGGTTTGATAAAAATAAAAAAAAATCTGAAAAAAATAGTTAAATTAAAACTTCAATTTGAAGTAGGGCGACAAAGAAAATAAAGTCCTAAGAAATTGTGGATACAGATTTTTTACGGGTTAGGTACCTATTTATTTTATGCCACGTAGTTAATTAAGAGGTTGTATGGTTATGATAGGTTGTAGGTAGGTACCTATGTTTGTATGAAAAACGGCAACCAGAAGAATAACTGTAGGTACGAGAATATACATTGTACATACATACATACGTATAGTACATACAATTTTTCAAAAACGTATGCCTAGGAATTCATTGCGTTTGTGAAAATTTATTAAAAGGTGACAATTTTCTAGTTATCAATTAGATACAAACATACAAATTAGCTGGTTAAAGCTAACGATAAAATTTAAACGAATCGAAAAATGGTTTTTTAAGAAAAAAAAAGCGTGCGGATAACTTCGAGTTTCGGTTTGGAATAATTGTATTCTTCTTATTCTTCTTCTTGTTTTTCATTTTTACAATTTAATATGGCCGGATGGGCGGGAAATTCAAATTTTATACCAAATTTAAATAGTTAACAACAGTAAATTTAATTGTTTTAATTAATTCATTTTGATTTTTAAAATTGTTTGCATCGTCAAAACACCTTTACTGTAGCAGAAGTTAATTTATAAATGTTACGAATTGTCAAATGAAACAATTTATACCTACTACAAATTTCAAAATTATTTCATTTCAGTAAAAATAAGAAAACGTAGTATGTATGTATGTATGTACATACTAAGGTACATAAGAACGGTTTTTCTGTTTTCTATTTTTTTTTTTGTAAATGAAAAAATAATGATAGTGTTAATAAAGAAAAAAAGAGCATTTTTTTAGCTTTTCTGCTCCTAGCCTATTCCATATAAAATGTCTGAAGCATTTATACTGTTAATTGCGTATTTGCTTAGTTCCCCACCCTTCATCCCATTTTACATTTATTATTTTTACAATCCATTTTTAGTTTTTCATAGATACTGTTTAATTCTTAAATTTTTTAAGCATTCACTAAGTTCTGTAGCTTCTTATATGTATATTAAGGTTTTAAGTTTTTCTAACGTTCTTGTCATTTACAAATTTTTGAGAGAAAAATAATTACCAAGAAGTTGACTGTATATCAAGTCTGTGCGTACGGCATTCATTCTTATTGGCAAACCAATTTGAAAAATATGTTAATGCAAAATCTTAAGCATTTTAAACATTTTAGTAAGTTATTAAGTTAAAAAATAGGATTTCGCTAATTTTAAACGATTTTATCATCTTACTATCTCTAAACATTTTACTTAAGTTAAAATAACAAACTGTTTACTTTAACTTTTAGTAATTTACTAAATTAATATGAAATCTGTCATTTTCCTCAAACAAAATCTCTAGGCAATTTTAGAAGAGTTAAATTCTGTTTTTTTATTTCGATTCGTGAGTAAATTGTTTTTAAAAGTAAATAAAATATTATAAAATGTTTTCGAAAAACGAAGATTTTGATATACTATGTATGTACATATGTATATGATTGAAGACCCAACTTTATGGAGAATTTTGCTCCAGAAATAGGTTTGTTAAGATAGCAGATCGGCTTTTAGTTGAAAAACTTAAAGATCCAAGATCAAATTATAAGCCGTAGGCTTCCGATTGCACCCGAATTTCAAGTACCTACTATTTACATTACACTTTCTTGGAAGGGAAGAAGTGGCGAAATAATATAAAAAACATTTCGAAAAAAGTTGTCAAAAATAAACAAATAACCAAATAAATTTAAGGTTGTCCTTTTGACTTTTGAGTTTCCGACATTTCAAACTATTAGGTCCGTTCCCCAGATTAAGTTTAGTTTGGTTTGTTAATTTTAACGAACTCTCATGATTTAAATGTGTTCAAATGCACCGTTTTTGATAAAAGGGAATTAGTCTATTACTAGTTAGTAAAACGAAAAAAAAAAGGTTTAAAAATTTCGAAGAGTTAGTCAATTACTAAAATTTTAACAAATTGCTAACTAATAAAATGCTAAGCCCTTAATAAAATGTTGTTTAAAATGTTGCTCCTATGTTTCTACCATCACGTGTGAAAGTTTGTTTCCTATTGATAAATCATATAATCAATTTATTTATCTAATAAAATTGTATGTTGGGCTTGCATAGGTATTCATTCAACGAAATGTTGTGAAAATTTGTGTTAAAGCTGAAATAATTCTCTTCTAATAGCAACTGTTTCATTTATTGTCTGTACCGCCATTCCGACAATATTTTTTTTTTATTTTTTCATTTTGGAGATAAATTCGATTACCTTTAAGCTAAAAATTCCATCAGGTGGTTCTTAAAACAAAAACAAACTTTAATCAACGAAAGTATATGAAATACTAATAATATGTGCGCTTAGCCCAGGTACGACAGAGGGCTCATCAGTCAGATGCTGTCTGCCGTACCCTTCAACATCTTACTGATGAGCCCCACTGTCGTAACTGGGCGAAAGCACAGTACACCGAAATTAAGGACGAAAAAAATAAACTCAAAACCTGCATACCATAAAAATTGAAAAAAAAATATATTTTTGAAAAACCTGTCTATACTAAATGTTTGTTTAGTAGGCATAGAATAATTACATAGAATCGGGAGTGTTTACATTCCAATATTTGCAGAAATATAGATCTGTTATACCACCTACTTAATTAAGAAACAAATACTTTTGATTATACAAGTAGTATTCGACTAATATGTAAAATTCAACCATATGAAAAAAATCATAAAAAAATATATATTTATCTAGGGTTTAGTTAAAGGTATCTATAAAACTCGTTTTTGAAAATTGTAACTTATGAAAAGCACAATCAATCATTATTTTGGTGCTATCATTAATTTTTTTCATTTTATTTGTACAATTATTTCTTCTGTGCCTGCATACCTTCCAAATAAAATCAATTATTATATTTCAATTGGTATGTTATTCTTATTTTAAATTTTCGGATTAGCCGCGTATATAACAGATATTTAGCAAGTGCAATATGCAATACTGTAATCACCTCGAACGTTTCCCCATAAAAAAATTTAAAAGTTCGTATTTCGCTATAAAATAGTTCATAAAAAAAGATTAATGTTAAACTAATGTTAATGTTGTGAAAACACATAATAATTGATGATGGTATTTAAAAAGTGAATAAAAAAAAAATAAGTTTAAATTTTCAATGATGAGTTTTAATGAAAACCTACTTAGATTTGTCTGTATGTATGTATAGGTACATATAAAGTCTAAAGTCAAATTATGTATTTTTTTATCAAGATTTCTGTGTTAGACAAATGCCGTCGTGATTTTTCTGTTAAATACGATACATTAAATTTTGATATATTTAAATAAAAGTGTAGGTATAATTAACACTTTATTATAACATTAAAACCTTTCTGTGTTATTTTATTTTAACTTTAGAAAATTCTTTCCTTGCTTAGAAACTTGAATGAAGACAATAATTATTTTTATTTATTTTTTATTCGTTCTTCTAATAATAGCTATGAACAGTTCTAATTTAAGCAATGAAACCGGCTCTACTTAACGCAGTCGCTTAGCTTGGAGGCTTTGTCTAACTTTTTCATAATTTTAAACACTTAAGACAACTCTTCTAACTAATGTGGGTTTTACAACAGAACCTCAGCGAGTTTACGTTGAACAATCCTTAATTTGACAGATACATAACTCAAACACAACAACACAAATAAAAAAAATAAAAAGCCAACTTTAAACCAAATAATCGCCGAAAAAAGTACACTTTATATACTACCTCGGTACAGAATTTGATTGTTTATGAATTATTTACATTATTTTAGATGGAAATGAAGTAAACAAAAAGCTAATTAACTAGCATACAAATCCAATTTTGTTTTTCCTAGTTGCAAATTCTTTTGGCTATACTCGTAACATCGTAACATAGTCGTCTGTATGCACACTTGTATGTACAGATTTGCTGATCGTAGAGCACTTTTGCAATTGTTTCGAATTTCTTATATTCAGTAATTGAGTCTATTTACAAAGCACATCTTTTAAAAAGCGAATGAAACAACAGTAAACATTTTTACTTCCATTTGTTTTGGTATGAAATAATCATTGTCAAAATGGATAAAGTACACTTCTAAAAGACTAGTTTATCTTTTATCTATTTGCTGCTGTTAAAGTTAGACGAGCTCTTTCACGTTAAAGTATAGTTTATGTCCTTTAAAATTAACAAAAAGTCGGTTCTCGCTTTATATACAGTAATTAGAGCCGACTCCAATTCTAAAATTGATTTAGAGCAGGTTTTAAATATTTATAATTTTGCGCCTGTCTTTTATTTGTCTCACTCGTGACAGAAAAAAGACCCTGACTATTTTCAAAATACATAAAGTGGTGTTTTTTTTTCATTTCAGCAAAAATGAATTAGTAATAATATTATTAGTTCTAAGAAAGTCCATGTAGATTTTATAAGAAAAATTAAAAACTCTTAACTGTGGAATTACACTCTAGGAAATTTCATAAAAATGTTCTGTATAAAAAATTGAAATTCATTCACCCGTGCGCGGTGTGGGCTCTGTGTTGTCAAACTTACAGAAAAACACATGCACATTCTTCATAGAATACCGACCTACTCCATGGATATACACACACAAAGAAACAATAACAACATGACGAACAGGTGTAAAGTATTTAAAAAAAAAAAACAAAGATTATAAATTAATATTACACAAATGATGGATATTAATAGAATATGTTCTATTTACCTAATGCCTTACCTTTTGCCTTTTTTCTGAACAAGAAAAAAGATACCCCAGTAGGAAATTGCTTTTTTTGGTAGATATCTACATAATATTCCACATGAAAAACAGGTAGCCGCATTGTCTACCAGTTTTATCTTTCTCGCGCATAATAAAAAAAAAAGTCCTTAAACAGAAGAGAGAATATTACTCGTATGTCGTATATTGTTCTCTTTTTAATTCAGAAAAGCTTTCTTATGGCGATTATAACATTCTCTTCTTCTTATGAAACCTTCTTAAAAAAGCTTTTGTCTGCTCGAGATTGTCTGCTCGAGAAAATTTTCGATGACAGAATTTTGTATGGAGGTGAGACATCTGTATATAATTATCTGTGATAGAAGTTTACATAGAGTAATAAATAAAGAGAATATATCATTCTCACATAAATCAAATCTCACACTAAAATCAATTTTCACAAACACCAAAACTAAAATACAAAAACAACAACAACACAACGTAGTCTATGAAATTGAATGCAAGGGAAAAGAGAACGAGAAATGCAATCTAGTATACATAGGACAAACAAAGAGAAACTTAGCCACAAGATTAACTGAACACGAAGCGGACATAAGGAAGAAAAAAGAGACAACAGGGCTTTCGCAGCATATAGCACAAACTGGACATTCGGTGAGCTTCGAAGAGGTAAAAATATTAGACAGAGAGAGAAAAGCAAATACAAGGCTTACATTAGAAAGCTTACGCATTCAACAAAAAATAAAGAGGACAATGAACACAAAGGAAGACACCGATAACATCAAACAAAGCTATGCTGTAGCACTTTAACAAAGTACCTGCCTAAAATCTGTGATATAAATGTCATTTCTTGTCTAATTTGATAGTTTTCTTTTTGTTTTATTTCGTTTTCATGTTTGTTATTTTTTTTTTTAATTTGTGTCAGTGCCGTCATCGGGAGGATGCAATAATAATAAACATATTATGATATAGTACAAAAGTAAGAAAATATAAAAGTTATTGTTAAAACTGTTTTTAATATTGTATAAGTTAATAAATTATTATTTAATTTATTTAAAAAAATATTTTTGTGGAGGCGAACCTCTTTATTGTTTCAACTTTACAATTGGAATGAATCTTAAATCTAACATAATTGTTTTTCTTAACTAAAGATGGATGAAAATGAGGGATAAGGAATGTGCAGTGTCAGGTGGTTTGGTTGGATGGTGGTGTGATTTTTTATCTTATGGTGTCGAGTGTAGGAGTCCAAGAGTGTAGGAGTCCAAGCGATGTGTTACATGAGAATCTGTGTCATCATTTCTTGTGGGAATGATGATGTTTTGAATTTGTTGATTGTTATTTAACTCTTCCCCCTTTAAATTCGAACGTCCTCGTTTGACTTTTAGAAAAGTGGAATTTTGCTGACTCTTGCTGTGGGTTGACTGACTCTTGCTGTGGGTTGATGTAGGTCAGTATTGTCTTTTGGAATAGGAATACTTGGAACTGTTTGTACTCTAAGAGCTATTTCCTCATGTACTTCTAATGGTTTTTTCTTGATGTAGATAATGATGGCTTTTAATATGAAGGTTATAATTATGGCCAAAAAGATTGCTGATAATGTAAAAGTGATGAATGTGTTAACTCGATGTTTTGTCTCGATTACCTCGATTGTTTCTGTGTTCTTGAGATTGATTTCATGCAGCATTTCCAATGACAGTTGTTCTTTGAAGAAATTTTTATTGATTGAAGGATTAGCGGCTGCAGGTAAGAGTTCGTGTGTAACAGCTTCAGTAAATTTGTAGGTTGAATTTCCTATTTCTATTGTTGAGTTTTGTACGCGAATGAGGTAAGTTCCGTGCAGGTTCATGACGTGTTCTTCGAATTTGATTGTTCCGTTATATTGGTTTAATAGAAGTATTCCGGGGGAAATTTCTTCGATTGTAGGGATATGATGATTATTAGTTACAGTGCAATTGGTAGGGGAATTATTAAGGAGATTGGGAATACATGATGTTTCGCTTAATTTAATAACATTTTTATTACTACAAATAGACAGGTTTTGATATTTCTTACAATCTAATTTGATACCATAAGTTTCTTGTCCACATTTTAGTATGTTTTCGTATTCTAATTTAAGGCATAATTTTAATTTTTTTATTGGTTTAATTATAAGATTTTCACAAATTTCTTCTTTAGTTGTTGGTATACTTACTATATAAATTAAGGAAGTAGTGTTAGTTGCTACTTTAACATCAGCATATTCAAGTGCTTCATCCAGATTACTGAATGGTACATTTTCTTTGTTTAGAATTTTTTTCACATTATTTATTTCATTTACTGATAAAATATATGAGTTAATGATATTAGATTTGGCCCAATGAACGGCATATTCTATATTTGTAAGTTCGTCTTTTATTAGTCTAATTTTGTACTTGATAATTTCTACAATTTCGTTATTTTTGTTTTTTAAATTTTTCAAAATTTCGTTTGTTATATTTGTAATATTGTTTATTCTGTCTATTGAAATCTTATTAATCAAAATTTGCTTATTATTGTTTACTACTACATTATTTATTTTATTTCTGATTATTTTGAAGTCGTCATGGTCGGGGCTTCCGCCTATCCATTTCCATGCACTTCCAATAAAATTAAGGGAACGGGGTGATCTTTTGGGAGTAAGCTTTTTTAGAAGGTTTTGGGTTTGGATAATTTCATGTTCTATAAAATGGTATGCGTAGTTTCCTTTACTAACATTTAGTGTGAGTGTTCCGTTTATGTCGTCTATCAAGTTCTGGTAAAGTCTGAGGTCAATGTCATGTATTAATTTAACTGTACCAGTTTGTAGTTTGGAGGTTCCTGTTTTGACGGTAATAAACTGGGCATTTGAGTAGTCCAACACTTGAACCTCTGCCTGAATGAATATTGGTCTGTAAAAAAATGTTTTTCCTTTAAATGTTAATTCTTAATTTTGTTCTTATGTATTGTTCTGCCTGACTCTGTTAGTATTGTAGTATTTTTGTCGTCCCTAACAATTTCTTTTTTATATCTAGGGGTTAGTTTAGATCCTAATCGTTTGTCTATTCTTACAAAAATAACTTCTCCTGGTGAATAAGTTTTAATGGGTTGTAAGTTTTCGTTATGGTATCTTAGGTCTCTCTTTTGTATTTGTATAAGTTTGTCTATATTTTCTTGTCGAGCTTTTTCAAAGTCTTGTGGGTCGTTACTCATGTTTCGTCCAAAAAATACGTCAATTGGTCTTTTACCTATTGTAGAGTGTATTGTAGAATTGTATTCATGTACACAGCGTTGAAGAAGTTGTGTAAAGTCTCTGTGTGTTTTTTCGGTCTTAAGACATCTCATAATTTCTGCAAGTGTCGAGTGAAACCTCTCTACTTGCCCGTTTGCACTGCTAGTGTATGGAGGGGTTTTAAATATTTTTATGCCTAATTCATCGCATATCATAAATGTGATTGATTCAGAATTCAAGGACTTTTCATTGTCTATAACTATAGTCTCTGGTATTCCATAGGAGAATAGTATATCTCTCAGAGGTTCCCTGATATCTTCGATCGATCGAGATTTCAATAATTTTGCCTGTGCATACTTTGAGAATTTATCTATTGCTGTTAAGGCGAGTTTGCCTTCAGTCATGAAAATGTCTATGTGCAAAATTTGTCCTGGATATTTTGGTATTGGTGTTTCTTGTATTTGTATTTTGTTTGGGTGTCTGTCGTATTTGTTAACTTTACAGACTTGGCACTGTTTGACAATCTTATTTATTTTTTTGCTCATTTGGGGAAAATAATATTTTTCAATGATCTGAGTTTTATTTTCTTTGGCATTACGATGTGCACGCTTATGAGTCTCAAGAATAAGTTCATCTTGTTCTGTTTCACTAGTTATGTCTTTGATTTGAGTTTGGGCAAAACGTATTTTATATTTTTTGAAGAAATTTGAATATATCTGTTGTATCTTTTCCATGGTTGCTTCGTTTGTAAAGATACCGTTCATAGCGTAAGGATTGAGGTATCTCTTGAAAATAGAGATTAAGTTTTCAGTAGAATAAGAAGTTTGTGTAAAGGTGTGTCTTCGATATTTCAAAAATGGATTTTCTAGTTTATAATTTTCTGGTTTACCTATTAGTAAGATGATTTGCGTCTTAAATGCATTAATTGGAGCATTCACGGTGGGTATTAGCTGATGAGGAGAAGATTCGCTACCTTGTCGCGTTGAGTTAGTGGAATTAATTTGCGTTAGATGAGGAGATCTGGATAGAGCGTCGGCGACAACGTTTGTTCTACCAGGCTTGTATCGGATTTCATAATTATACTCCTCTAAGATGGACTTCCATCTTTTCATTTTGGAATTATTATTTTTGGTGCTAAGTGCGAATGTTAGAGGCTGGTGGTCTGTGAAGATTTTTACCTCCGCTGACCCATAAAGATATGTTCTTAGCGATCCCAGAGCCCAAATGATAGCTAGCATCTCCTTTTCATTAGTTGCATAGCTTTCCTCAGTTTTCGTGAGGGTTCTGGATATAAAAGTGATGGGTTTTCCATCTTGTTCTAGCACTGCACCGATTGCAAATTGTGAGGCATCTGTTGTAAGATGAAATGGTTTTGTGAAATTTGGATAAGCTAATATAACGTCTTCTGACGCAAGTGTAGTTTTTAATTTCCTCAGTGCTTCTTCTGCTGAAGGGCTTAGTTCAATGTGTTTTTTGGATGATGCCGTTTTCGATATACGGCCATCTTCACCTCTTAGTAGTGATGTGAGTGGTTTTGCCAATTTGGCGTAATCTCTTATGAATCTTCTGTAATAGCCTGAAAGGCCAAGGAAAGACCTTAGTTCTTTCAGAGTTTTAGGGTTTGGAAAATCCAAGATTGATTTAACTTTAGATGGGTTTGTTTTAATTCCGTCTTCTGATATGACGAATCCTAAAAACTCGACTTGATTCTTAAAAAATTCACATTTAGCAAGTTGTACTTTGACGTTTGCTGCTTCTAGTGTATTAAAAACTTTTTTAATATTTTCCAGATGTGTCTCTTCATCTTTTCCAAATATAATAATGTCGTCCACGTATATGTAGCATATTTTCCCTATAAAATCTCGGAGTATTTCGTCTACGGCTCTTTGGAACGTCGATGGTGCGTTCTTTAACCCGAAAGGTAGGCGTGTAAATTCATATTTGCCATGGTTTACCGAGAAGGCTGTCTTCTCGATGTCAGATTCTCGTAACAGGATCTGGTGGAAACCACTTTTTAGATCTAAAACTGAGAACCATTTATTCTCTCCGAGTTGTGATAGGACCTGGTTAATTTCTGGGATTGGGTACCTATCTGATATTGTGACAGAGTTTAATTTTCTATAATCGATAACTAATCTGTACTTTTTTTCACCGGACGCATCCTGTTTCTTGGATACGATCCATACAGGTGAATTATAGGGGGATTTGGATTTTCTAATTATACCGTCTTCAAGCATTTGTTTTATTTGTTTATCTACCTCTTCCTTCATTGCCATTGGATAAGGGTAGTACTTTGAATATACTGGGGCGTCTGAAGAAGTTCTGATCTCGCCCTTGACATTTGTAATATAGGCCATTTTGGCATCATTGTCCGAAAACAGGCAGGGATGTTTTTGTATTAGAGATTCTAATGATTCTTTCTGAGCATTTGTCATATGCTCTGTTCTCAGAGTTATATTGTTCACAAGGTGTGAGCTTTCTTGTTTAATTCTAATTTTTGTTTTATTCTTCCCTATTTCCATATAGTTTTCACTAGCGTGTATTATTGCATCTATTTCTTTGAGTGTATCATTGCCTAAGATAGCATCAAAGGATTTGAGGGTTGGGAGAAGGAAAAATTTAATTTTGATATCTTTTAACCCAAAAAGATTCGTTTCTACGTGATGGTCAATTTTAATATTGCCTGCAATTGAGCTGGCATAAAAAGATTCTTTATTGGGCACAGGATTACTAACCAGTTGTGGTTGAATATAATTCCTGTTTGACCCAGTATCGATCAGTATTTTTAGCATTTTTCCACTCTTCGTTTTGGATTCAAAATAAGGCAACGAAGAGTGCCTTAGTCTAAAAAATGTATATCGGTATGATCTACAAATTCGGTATTGTCCATATTGTTGTTAATGTACTCGTCTAAAGTTTCGTCATACTTAGTATCTTCGTTTCGCATCTGTTGGGTGTATAGTTCTTCGTCTACGTCTTGTGACTCTATGTGAAAGTTTCGCTGTTTAATCTGGTTGCTAGATTTCTCTGCAGGTTCTTGTTTAATTTGGGGTTGATTTCTATTAGCTTGGCCCTGTGTATTTTTGTATCTGTTGTCTTGTGTGCCTGTATTTGTCCTCTGTATGTTTTGGTTATAATATGTATTTCTTTGGGGATCAAAATTTCTATTTTGTCGTGGTTGGAACCGATTACCAGAAAAGTTGTTGGGATACTTTCCCGAGTTGTATTTGTTTGGTGGTTTGTTAAAGTTTGTTTTTTGTCCAAACGTGTTTGGAGGAACGTTGTGGTTATATCCTTTCTGAGGATTTTGAAGATTCTGAACATGATTTGATCTGAAATTCTGGTTTTCTAATTTAAGGCACAAATGAAGCGCCTGTGGCAAATCGACTGGTTCCCTAATTCCCAGTAACCGTGGAAGGTCTCCTTTCAGCCCACGAATGAAAGTGTCTAGGGCTTTGTCGCGGTATGTTTGCGTTAGGACACGCATTGATTCTGCGGATATTTCCATACAGGAAATTCGATTAAGGATGAGGGATAAGTGGCTATACACAGTTTGGTAGAAATCAGAAACTGTAGAGTTTCCTTGCACAAGGGTGGACATTTGGTACTCAAGAGTACTAACATCTCGCTTATCTGCGTAATGCATAGCGAGGCATCGGGAAATACTTTCCCAATTAAGTGGGGTGCTGTATGCTTCTAAGGCTGCATCGGCATTCCCAATGATCTTGTTCCTTATTGTACTAAGTATTCCGAAATATTTTGGCGTTCCCCTCTGAGCTTCATAGATTTGTAGAACTCTATCTACGCTCTTTTTCCATGAAGAGAATTCTCCTGGAGTACCCGAAAATTCACGTATGCTCCTGACAACATCAGGTATTTTATCTAATTCATTGAGTCTATTTTGAAATTCTGAATAGATTGGCTGGTCTACACCAGAAAAAGGATCTGCGTTTGGGTTCAATATTTTTTGAATCAGTTCGCGGCCTTGTTTTTCTAGAGCTTCTTTTACGATTGATGTAATTAATGTGCTGAATTCGGGGGTAGTTCCTATATTTGGTTCTTGGGAAGCGCTTGAATGGAAGGACACGTTTGGGTTCTGTTCTTCCATGTTTATAGGATTAGGATTGGGATTAGGATTAGTGTTGTTTGATGTGCTAGCTAAGTTGTCAGTTGACCTAAACATGTTTCCTGATCTTAGTAATGGCATTTAAATGAATTAAAAATAAATCTGGAAATTTAAATATGGAAGTATGTGTACTTCTAATTATTTCCTAGGTGCAATTAATTATAATTTTAGGATATGAAACAGAAAGCAATGAGTTATGATTTATAATTTATCTTAATTTATTTTTCATTCGTTTCACTGAGGTTATTCCCTTTTTTAATGTTTAGTTAAGATAATAATATAATTAAATCTTTTGTTATTAATTTTCTTCGAGTAACAATATAATTTTGATTTTGTATATTTAAATTTGAAAATTTTCTTGTTTTTAATAATATAACTTACAATAATAAAATCATTAAGTACTGCTGGAGTTTCTTCATCTCGAAAATTGCATTGTCCAGCGTTGGGTTTTTTTTTCTTCACTGCACTTCTTCTTTTTCCCACTGCAACTTCTTTCTTTCTCCTTTTTTTTTCACAATGATTTTACTGTTCGAGTGTCTTCCGCGGCGAGCTGTTTTAGGTCGGGTTATGCAGTTTTCTTTTTTTTCTCACTCAATTTTTTCACAATGTTAGAATGTTTTCCGCGGCGAGCTGCTTTAGGTCGGCTTATGCAGAATTTCTTTTTTTTCTCACTCAATTTTTTCACAATGTTAGAATGTCTTTCGCGGCGAGCTGTTTTAGGTCGGCTTATGCGGTTTCTTTTTTTTTTTTTTATTTTTTCACTTCAATTTTTTTCACAATGTTAGAATGTTTTCCGCGGCGAGCTGCTTTAGGTCGGCTTATGCAGAATTTCTTTCACTGTTGGCGGACCACAGGTGTGTTTCGTGTTTTTGTGTTTCTTTTCTTTTCGCGACGAGCTACTTGAGGTCGTTTTATGCTAGAGTAATTTTCGGTTTTTTTAATTTTTCACAAATTATTTATTCAAAACTCGAATCACTTTTTAACACTTATTTTACCCGTGGTCCCTGCTCGGGCGCCAGTTAATAAATTATTATTTAATTTATTTAAAAAAATATTTTTGTGGAGGCGAACCTCTTTATTGTTTCAACTTTACAATTGGAATGAATCTTAAATCTAACATAATTGTTTTTCTTAACTAAAGATGGATGAAAATGAGGGATAAGGAATGTGCAGTGTCAGGTGGTTTGGTTGGATGGTGGTGTGATTTTTTATCTTATGGTGTCGAGTGTAGGAGTCCAAGCGATGTGTTACATGAGAATCTGTGACATCATTTCTTGTGGGAATGATGATGTTTTGAATTTGTTGATTGTTATTTAACTTATACATTATATTATTAGATTAAATAAATACAAAACCCCTGAAGAAGTAAGGAATTCTTACGAAACGTTGGGTGAAGAGTGGAATAAAGTCTTTTATTCGCATTCAAAAAAACAAATAGACCAAAAGAGCCTAAAAGTACAAAGTCATCAAAGGGAATATTTGTTTGTTCTCGGTAACTAAAAAGTTACTGTAAAAAATAGAAAAAAAATGAAATGAAATGACTTTACATATAGGTAATACCTGTTAGGTATAATAAGCTTTGTAAAAAAGTTAGTTTTACTTCGTTACCTTTATAACTTTAAAAGTTATTTAATGTAGTGCATTCACTCCACTTTGTAAATTTCCTTATTTTTTTATACTTTTGTTTCATTCAAATATTCGGAAAATTGTGAAAGCTACACAGTTTCGCGTAAAAGTCTATTCTATTATTTTAAAGGTACACCTACCCTTAAGAAGATGTTAAAGTAAATTCACATATATTGTATATTTATTAGATTTTTAAAAAAGATAATTTTAATTAATTACATTTATAATTCTACAAGTTATATGATGTAGTGCATTCACTCCACTTTGCTAAATTTCTTAATTTTTCATAGTTTTGTAATAACAAAAATTAAAACCGCGTTGTAGGTAGTACTGAAATATTTTTTTTTAAAGAAAATATAAAAAATATATTTAATGAATTTCCCACTGATTTGCATTAAAATTGTACTAAGTTTTATGATTTCTCTATTTGTCTGGCGGTTGTGAGGCACAAAGATTTTTTTTATTTTTAGCCTTTAAAGAAAAACAGAATGCCATCAGTACTGCTTAATGCAAGCATTTGTAACAATATTTCTTTTCTCTTCGGGTGTTTCACCTTTAGATACTGGGAAACATCAGCTTGTCACAGTCATCATTTAGCGTGGTGTTAGTTGTTAGTAAATAGATATACATACATATAACCTTACACTCTACTAAAAAACGAACAAATATGACAAACAAAGAAATAATAAATATTAATCTACTATCTGTAGCTACAAAAATAACTACAAGTCAAATACTACTTGCTAATAACAATAACGTTACGAGTAGTTTCCAATACTTGATGAGAACGCCCATACAACCTGTGCTTAAGTGTAAGCTTTGAGTAACTTAAATCGAAAACATCATGGTTTATATTAGCCTCAAGTTTCATACGTGTCAAAGGCTCATTGAGACCATAATTGGTACGGTGGAAGTCTATATGAAAAATTTCAGAGTTCCGAGAACTGTGGCTTCTAGCTTTAAAATGAATTTGTTCTAGAAGAACCGGTGAATCTATGGCACCAACCAAGAGCTGATATAAAAACATAACATCGCTGACTTTCCGGCGTTTTTCTAGAGAATTCATGTTTAAAAGAAGAAGGCGACTGCTGTATGGAGGAAGATGATTTGGGTCACTCCAATTAAGATGACTTAATGCGAAGCGTACATATTTACGTTGGACAGATTCGATTCGATCAATGTGTATTGAGTAAAGTGGCGACCATACAGAACTAGCATATTCTAATTGGGGACGAACAAAGGTGTTATACAACGAAGATGTTACAAGACTACAAGAAAATTCCTTACTCCAACGCTTAATAAATCTAAGCATTGAGTTTGCTTTAATGACAATTTTCTCAATGTGGAGTGAAAAGTCTAGATTTTGCGAGAAGTGAACGCCCAGGTCGCATGTTGTTTCTACCTTACTTAGAATGGCTTGATTTATGCTGTAATTGTAACATATTGGGTTTTTTCTTTTAAAGAAGGACATTGATTGGCACTTTGAAACATTTAGAAAAAGATTGTTATATGAGCACCATTCAGAAAACATATTTATGTCATTTTGAAGAGTGTAACGGAAGTTGGTCCTATCAAACCAAAACGCGATCTTAAGCGATCCCAAAGATGCCCAAGAACACAGGAATTCTTGCAGGAATCTAAGGGTGGTGTGACAGGTTGTTCAGCCAGCAATGCACGAAAACTAGCTCGTCGGTGGGGTGGGATCTTGCGCAGGCTGCTGAACGTCCGTACATATTTACATGCCTAGAAAATTGTATTCACTCTTCCTAATTCATAAAAACAATTATCAGCGGAATTAAACTTCAAACCATGGGAAACTTTAAGATGGTAACAGTTCCCCTGAGTGTTGCCCTCCCTCAGTCTACATATCAGAAAAGATATGTGGATAAACCTTGGCTTTTACTCCACTCTATTTTTTGTAAAAGCCCCTAAAGTAAGCCTAGGTGAACCTTTAAGGTATCACTTTTTCATTACAACTTTTACACAATTGCTTCACTTCCCCACACATGCACAAAATGAACTAGATGCTCATCTTCGAAACTCAAAGCGAAAAAAATCTATAATTATTTCTTAATAAATTGAAAAAAAGGTATGTTTCATTATCAAAATTCAAAATCGAGATAAATTTTATTCATTGTAAAAGCTTTTAAAGAGTGTCATTAATACTCGTATACACGTAATGTCGATTGTTTTAACTTAAGTTATATTCTGAATTCACGAAATGAAAAAAAAACTTAATAGAGCTTTCAATTCAAATTTAACTTTAAAATGTATTCAGTACTGTTTAGGAAAACATATATATAACGAATCGTAATAAGATTTCAATAATTATAGTTCGTTCATATGTAAATATATGTATTTAAATAAAGTTATCTTTCATAATAAGAAATGACTTACCAAATCATGACAAGAAAAATTGACAAAAAAAAGGAACTTGAATTACCATTTACGCAGCATCGGTGATGTCTCAACTTGTTGTGCACAGCAGATTGAAAGGCGGCCGATGCTCTAGCTAAATGTTATTAAAAGGTAAGAGAAATAAAATTATATAACAAATGAGCGATCTTTACAACAACAAATAACAAAAGGAAGGTACTCAACTTTCGGAATTCAGAGATCAGTGCTCTTGTACTGATAAGAGTAGTAAACTCGGAAGAGAATACAAAAAAAAAACAATTGATACACCAACTTAATGATGATTAAGCAATATGCATTTGCAGTAGAAGATGCTGATGATGGTATTTACAGATGATGATAATGATAATATGTTGATGATGATGCCGGTGCAGAGACTGTTGTTTGGAGATTTGCAAGATTCAAAGAAAACTGCTTCTCGTTCTCTGTTAAGTAGAGTTATCGTCAAAAGAGCTTTGGTGTGCTGCTCGATGTTCAAATTTTTGGACTTCAAATCGTTGCTTTTATTTTTACAAGCCTATCATGCAGTACCTTGTAAAGGTTATGGCTTGGGCGTAAGCTTGAGCTGATTATTTGGTACAGTTGCGTAAAAGTCAGGTGATGCGCAAACTTGATGATCATTAAAAGATATGGATATTGATGTGGACGATGATGACGATGATGCAAGATTCAAAGAAAACTGCTTCTCGTTCTCTGATAAGCGTAATCACCAAATGGAGCTACGGTGTTTTGCTCGATGACCAATCTTACACTTGTACGAGTGATGGCTTGGAGCGTAAGTTTGCTCTGAAGATTTGGTACAGTTGTGTATGTCTGGATTTTAGTTTTCTTTTTGGTTATGAAAAGAATTCATAAAATTTCACTGCCGGTGGTGATTCAATTCCTATTGTAATCGAAAGATTACAGCTGGAATTGATGGATTTTCACTCTTCGTTTTTTTTTTTTTTTATGAAAATAACGTTTGAGGGCACTGAATAGGGATTGTGTAAATTTAGAATATAATTCAAAGGGAAAATTGCGAAGTGGTTTACCTGTAATCACCGCTCAATAGCTTTTATATAAAAGTTTATAACAAATGTTGTACTTTGTTTTTCTTTTAAGCTTGGTAATTAAATTATTTAAAAACGAAATTAATTTTAATACCACTTATTTTACATCGACAAAGCACTACGTTAGAGGATGGAAAAGCTTAATTCTGTCGGAGAGTTCTACCACCGGCAAGTGCTAATACGGAAAAGAACGATTGTGTTTGACCAGATCTCTCATGAGGTTTCGATTTCACACATTTTATGCAAAGGAGGAAATGGCTTTAGTTTCGCTGAGTTTTGTGTGACATTTGATATCAGCTGTAATAAAGATCGAGTACTAATGGAATTCCGTATGGGTGGTGTTCGTAAATGCATTCATTATATTTTGTCTTTTGTTTTTATTTTAGCGATACAAAAAAAAATTATACCTACTGGTGTTGAATATTAGGCTTAGGGGTTTGGTCCCCAACAAGGCATCTAAATAGCTTTGACGAAAGGAAAAGTCTTTTGGATGAAAAAGGACCATAGGCTATAGAGTAAGTTCTTAAGGTATCTCATACAGTTTTAGGTTTTAACTTCTGATATCTTTTGCATGAAAGATTCCCAACGACTTTCCTTCCATATCCTCAAGTTCATAAAGACTATTGCCTTTAATCGCTTTTATTTTTACTTGCACAAATTTTGGACTGAGTTTGGCGTTAAACTTCTTAGCTGCGTCACTAAGAACAAAATTTCGCTTCATAACTACCTGTCCTACTTTATAGGTGACATTCTTTGATCGGGTATTATATATATGTTCATACTGACTATGAGCTTTTGCTAGAGAATCTCTGAGATGTTTATGAAGTATATTCATTTTTGAAGCTTTGGGTAAAATATCATACTCAGGGTTGTTCAAACCATTTAGCTTTCTTAACAAATCATAGTCGGAACCATGTTCTATTTTGGAATGTCCAAATAAGGCTTCATGCGGCGACATGCCGATGGCCGAATGCACTGTGGAACAAAGAGCTGATGTCATAGAAGTTAAGTGCTTATCCCAATTTGTATGATTCGTACCTATATACGACCGAATGGCTGAAAGGATGGACCTATTTACGCGCTCACTCGCGTTAGCTTGCGGTGAGTATGCAGCCGTTTTGACGTGTTTAACTCCATAGCTCGAGAGAAATTTTGCAAACTCTTTTGAGGTGAACTGTTTCCCATTGTCAGATAACAGTGACTCTGGTACTCCAAACGTTGCGAACACTTTTTCCTCAAGAAACTTTATGGCCATCTCACTTGTAGCTTTTCTTAATGGTGATACAGAGACAAATTTAGTCAGTTGGTCAAGACATATAATTAAAAAAGTGTTTCCAGATTTTGATCTTGGGTAGGGACCAATGAAATCGATAAAAAGATGTTGAAAAGGCCTTTCTACCACAAAAGCTTTACCCATTGGCGGTCTGAGAATTGAATTTGGAGCTTTGGAAGATTTACAGACAGTACAGTTTGCGATGAACGTTTTAACTTGAACCGCCATATTAGGCCAGTAAAAACGATCACGCAAACGGTATAGTGTTTTAGCGATCCCACCATGCGAAGCTTTTGGAGGATCATGAGCCAGAAGGATCAATTGGTTGGTCAGCGTAGATGGAATCCAGAGCTTCCAGATGAGGTCATCAGCTCTAGGATCCCCTGTGCAACATTTAACCCTTTTGTACACAAAATTTTCTGAGACAACCAGGTCAGGTAACTGTTCATTGTTTTCCTCAATTGTTTTGATCAAATTAACATATTCATCCGACTTGAATGCCGGATCTGTCAAATCGATCGATAGAACATCAGGTCGGTTCACGTTTCGTGTCATATCAGATTCGATTCCATCAACCGCATACACTCTAGACAGAGCATCTGGTACAACATTTTGCGTGCCCTTCCTGTGCTCTATCTCAAAAGAGTATCGTTGAAGTCGGAGACTCCAACGAGCTAACCGTCCACTTAGATCCTTCTGATTCATGAGCCACTTCAAGCTCGCATGATCAGTCACTATTTTAAATTCTTGGCCTTCCACATACGACCGAAACTTTTCAACGCCCATGACCGCGGCCAAGCATTCCAATTCAGTCACGCTATAGTTGCGTTGAGCAGAGTTAAGCTTATGTGAGAAATAATAGATAGGCCTTTCAATGCCTTCTTTGTCTTTTTGGCATAAGACTGCACCTATTCCTGATGTGGATGCATCGCATAAAATAACAAAAGGTTTTTGGAAATCTGGGTTCACTAAAATAGGAGCTGTAGTCAACGCAGTCTTCAGTTCCTCAAACGCCGCAGTTGCCTCTGGACCAAATACGAAAGATTTTCCCTTTTTTAAGGTGTCAGTAATGGGTGTGGCAATGGAAGAATAATCTTTCACAAAACGCCTGTACCATCCCGATAATCCTAAAAATCTTCGTACTTGTCTTGGTGTTTTTGGAATTGGAAATTCCTTGATAGCTGCAACTTTGTCAGGATCTGTTTTGAGGCATCCTCCTCCTACTATGAATCCTAAATATTTCAATTGCTTAAAACAAAATTTGGATTTGGCTAGATTTATTGTTAGTCCTGCTGAACTGAGAAGTGATGCTAACTCTCGTAGAATATTAACGTGTTCTTCAAATGTTCCCGAAATGATCAACAGATCGTCCAAATAAACGAACACATTCTGTCTTAGCCGGTGCGGAACCACCTTATCCATCAATCTGCACAAACGTTGAGCGGCACCGCAAAGACCAAAAGGCATCACTGTATATTGATACAGTGGTCGACCAGGCACAGCAAACGCAGTCTTTTCCCGTGATGATTTCTCCAGGGGAATTTGCCAAAAGGCGTCTTTCATATCCACACTCGATATGAAGTGCGTATCTGGAAGACGACTTAGCAACCCCTCCATATGAGCAAATGGATAGGCGTCGTTCTTGGATACTTGATTCACCTTCCGGGAGTCAAGGCAGAGGCGATTTTTTCCCGGTTTTCGCACCAAGACAACCGGAGAGCACCACGCACTGTGGCTTTCTTCAATGACACCAAGACCGAGCATCCTATCCAGTTCCTCATACATAAGGTTTTGCACCGCTGGAGAAACCGGGTAGTGTCTTTGCTTGATTGGCCTGGTATCCCCTGTATCAATAACGTGTTCTTCAAGTGCAGTTCGCCCAAGCCCAAGTTTGGCAGATGATGGAAATAAGTTAATGACATAATTTAATTGCTTAGACTGATCTCCTGTTAACGAGTGAATATTTGGATCGTTCGAGTCTGGAATATATCCGGACGAAATCTCAGAGATTATTTGAGGTGCAATCTCGAACAGTCTCCAAAAATTAACCCCCAGATATAACTGTTGGTCTAACGAAGGAACTAAGAATAACGTTATTGGCTTCGAAACTCCTTTATAAGTTATTTCGGTTTTAACCTCACCCACAATCGGTTGTGATTGCCCACTTGCGGTTCTTATTTTCGATTTAAATGGCTTATATTTGATATTAGCATTTTCCAATAGATCGAGACATCCACTACCTAAGCAACTGACACTTGCACCGCTGTCAAGAAGTCCAAGTATCTGTTTGCCAAAGACAGTAATATTTGTATATGGTCTTGGATCATCCATACTACAAATGCTGGAGATTTTGATCTGGTTTTGAACTTCTCTCTTTTTTCGGAAACGTTCTCGAAGTTTAATTATATGTTTTGGAGGCTTGCAATTAAAAATTCTGCATCGAACATCATAATAATTAAGCAACCTCTCGTGAAGAGATTTTGGTTCTGTTCTAGCTAAAGTTGACTTAAATGGTTTTTCAAAATTCTTAGAAATAGTAGTTATAGGTTCTTTTAAATTGATTGGTTTAGTCACCGTCTGAATAACTGATTTATTTTGAATGGCAGATGGGTTTTCAAGTTCATGATTCTCATTAATAATATTCCGTAAAATTGTACTGTTAGGTATTTTTTGTAAGTCAGGTTTATCTGAAAAGTCGAATGAAGTTTGGTTATAGTTGACTGATGTCGGCTTTAGTAATTTGTCGGTTTTGTTACTGCAGGACAAAACTCCCCGATCCTCGATTCGCCCTGCACTCGGTTTCCGGAACACTTGGCACACTCTGGTGTGGTCGTGTTCTCAAGTCCACATCTAAAGCAGAAAAGATTTCTTTGTGGGCTGGGACAGTTGACGAACGAATGACCTTGAGTTTTGCAGTTCCAACAAACATAAAGGGACTGATCTCGTTTTGGAAGCGAAGTCCTGAGTGCGTTAATTTCGAACTCATGCGGATCATCTTTCACAAATTCGAGTTCATTGACTTGTCTTTTGAAATTCGACTGAACGAATTGCTTATTGCGTATACTATCGCTTTGCACGACATACTTTTCTATTGTTCTACATACATAGATCATCTCGGGTAAGCTATTTGTATTATACGTAATCATAAGCTCACCAATACGACGTCTTACATTTTGCTTAACTAAATCGATTATTTCTCGAGATGTCTTAGGATTTCGAAGTCGAGTATTCATCAAAACTATGGCGTTATAGAAGTCATCAAAGCTCTCATTGTGACCTTGTCTCCTGTCGAACATCTTTCTTGAAAGCTCAGAATCTGATTCTAAGCTTCGATATTGCTCGATTAATGCGAACTGTAGACTTTGCCAGTTTAAGGATGGATGAGATTTAAGATACATCCAGTACCAATCTTCGACTCGCCCTGCGACAAACAGATGAAAATGGAGGAAGATATCTTCCCATGAAGCTCCATAGCACTCTTTCAACCTGTTGAGCCTAAAGACGAAATCGTCAACCGTCATGTTCTGGTTATCAAATTTTAATCCCCACTTATGGAATTCAAACTTTTTAAATGGGTTACTACGTGAAGAAGTTGGGCGTTTATTTGAAATATCTTGATTAATGTTCAAAGCATTTAATTGAGAAATAAAATTATGAGTATTTTCACTAATATTAGCGGGTTGGTCAGTTAAGTTATTGTTAATAGCGTTTGTTCCGTTTGGAACAAGTGCCTGAGGAGTAAGTCTGTTGGCAGTACTTTGCGATTGTGGACGTCTATTAACATCATATTCCTCTGAATTTGCCTGAGGAGTTGGCGCTGAAAGAGATTGCCTAATAGTTTCGGCAACTCTATCTAAGGTTATTTGCCTTTCTCTCTCTATTTCCTGACGCAAATTTATCAAATCGGTAGTTCTAGCCATACCTATTGAAGCAGCTACTACTTCTTGAATATGCTCAGTTAAGGTCCTATTAGCCGGGAATTGTCGATTGACATTGGAACCACTCGGTCCATCTATATTATTAGCGTTCTGGGAATCGTTTACATTATTTGAACTATTTGCAATGTTTGAAGAACTCGCTTGGGCTTGATTTTGGTTTGGAGGTACTTCAAACACTTCATTAGGATTCAACGAATTGTTCTCAGTATCTGTTGGTTCTCTGTCAACGTTTGGTAGTTCAATGTTATTTGAATTAATGGAAGGATTATTTGTTTTTCTTGTAATACGACCACCTTGGGCAATTCTTTGCTTATTAGAAGCCATATTTAAAGCTACTTTAAATATGTAATATTAAAAGAATGTTTCTCTAAAACTTTATTTAAATGGTCACCAAAATATTTTAAAAGTGTGTGTAAATAAAGATTTTTTTTTTTTTTATTTTGAAATAAAAAAAATAATGAAAAAAGGGAAAAAATGAAAAATGTATATAATAAAAGATAAATCAAAATATTATTTGTAAATTAAATCATAAAAGTGCGTGTGGGTATGTGAAGTGCAAATGTGTGTTGTGTAGTGCGGTTAAAGTTTAAAAAAAAAACTCTGAAAATTATTTTGTTTACTTAACTCAAAAGAATGATTTGAAAACGTTCTTAACGCTGCGACGAGAAAAGTGGTAAAATCCACAAAGATTCTGTCGGTCGTTAAAATATATTATCATTCTTGAATCAGCTTGAAATCTTGTGATCAAAAGAAACGTCGACGCTGCAATAAGTGCATGATTTCATTGATCTCATCTTTTGGTCGTCTATTACGTTTAAAAAGAATCACAAAAATCTCATTTTAAACATAGTTTTAAAACAATATGAATTTCGAAAGAAAGTAAATAATAAAAAAAAAGTAAAAATTGGGACAAGTAATGTGATTATTAGTTCTGAAATTTTGAAAGCTTTTTAAAAAGAAGAATTCTCCGACGCAACATTCGAAGATATGATCTCAATGAATCGAATCTTCCGGTCGTCTGACAAGACCTTCAAAAAAAAATAATAAAGCTGTACCTAGCAATAGTTGGTTTTATACTAAAGATTCAATGCGACGGCAAAGAAGTTGTTTCTTGAACAGATATCTTTCGGACACTGAAAAATTTAGCACTTTATTTTGCTTAGCTTGAACTAATATGTAATATCGGGTTGCCATTTTCTTGCCCCACAATGGGCGCCACCTGTGTAACGGAAGTTGGTCCTATCAAACCAAAACGCGATCTTAAGCGATCCCAAAGATGCCCAAGAACACAGGAATTCTTGCAGGAATCTAAGGGTGGTGTGACAGGTTGTTCAGCCAGCAATGCGCGGGTAGGCATGCTTGCGTAATGCACGAAAACTAGCTCGTCGGTGGGGTGGGATCTTGCGCAGGCTGCTGAACGTCCGTACATATTTACATGCCTAGAAAATTGTATTCACTCTTCCTAATTCATAAAAACAATTATCAGCGGAATTAAACTTCAAACCATGGGAAACTTTAAGATGGTAACAGTTCCCCTGAGTGTTGCCCTCCCTCAGTCTACATATCAGAAAAGATATGTGGATAAACCTTGGCTTTTACTCCACTCTATTTTTTGTAAAAGCCCCTAAAGTAAGCCTAGGTGAACCTTTAAGGTATCACTTTTTCATTACAACTTTTACACAATTGCTTCACTTCCCCACACATGCACAAAATAAACTAGATGCTCATCTTCGAAACTCAAAGCGAAAAAAATCTATAATTATTTCTTAATAAATTGAAAAAAAGGTATGTTTCATTATCAAAATTCAAAATCGAGATAAATTTTATTCATTGTAAAAGCTTTTAAAGAGTGTCATTAATACTCGTATACACGTAATGTCGATTGTTTTAACTTAAGTTATATTCTGAATTCACGAAATGAAAAAAAAACTTAATAGAGCTTTCAATTCAAATTTAACTTTAAAATGTATTCAGTACTGTTTAGGAAAACATATATATAACGAATCGTAATAAGATTTCAATAATTATAGTTCGTTCATATGTAAATATATGTATTTAAATAAAGTTATCTTTCATAATAAGAAATGACTTACCAAATCATGACAAGAAAAATTGACAAAAAAAAGGAACTTGAATTACCATTTACGCAGCATCGGTGATGTCTCAACTTGTTGTGCACAGCAGATTGAAAGGCGGCCGATGCTCTAGCTAAATGTTATTAAAAGGTAAGAGAAATAAAATTATATAACAAATGAACGATCTTTACAACAACAAATAACAAAAGGAAGGTACTCAACTTTCGGAATTCAGATATCAGTGCTCTTGTACTGATAAGAGTAGTAAACTCGGAAGAGAATACAAAAAAAAAACAATTGATACACCAACTTAATGATGATTAAGCAATATGCATTTGCAGTAGAAGATGCTGATGATGGTATGTACAGATGATGATAATGATAATATGTTGATGATGATGCCGGTGCAGAGACTGTTGTTTGGAGATTTGCAAGATTCAAAGAAAACTGCTTCTCGTTCTCTGTTAAGTAGAGTTATCGTCAAAAGAGCTTTGGTGTGCTGCTCGATGTTCAAATTTTTGGACTTCAAATCGTTGCTTTTATTTTTACAAGCCTATCATGCTGAAATAACCCAAGTACCCGTGCTTCCTGACTTTCAGGGAAGAGTGTATATGGGGAGAATTTAGTTTATTAAATAAAAGATGAAAATGATTAAAAAATGAAAGATTTATTAAAGTTTAAATGTTTTTTATTGTTGTTCTCGCAAGGCCCGCTGTCTCTATGCGTAGGCTGCAACCTTCGAGTTTAATGTGTGGCTAAATTCTAGTTTTTCCTAATCATCCTTTGCTTATTTATACTGATTTAAAAGAACCAATTTCCATCCCCACCATTCAACCACTTGATAATGAAATTCGGCATTTCCATATGAAAATGCATTCTTACGCAACCTCATATGAAAAGAGCATTTTCATCATAATTCCCAACATCCGTTGCCAACATGCATTGACACCAAATCAATATTGCATTATTATTATTGCCTAAGAGTTCAATGGATCATATTTCATTTATACTGGCCCAATACAAAACATATCCAATAGATACACGTATCCATTGTAGTTCCAGATACACACAGTCAATATAGTGACCTAGTGTATTGAAGTGCCATATGATGTCCATAGAACCCAAAAACAATGCATGTGCATAATTGTCATTCTTACTTTGCCTTACTTTTGGAACCTTCGTTCGTACCGGCTCATGTTATAGTCGTAGCTATAGTTATGACACAGAGCTGGCGACAATTAATTAATTGCCGTGGTGTTAGGTTTCACCAAGTGGGCTCTCGAAGATGACACATTAATGTGCCGCAGTGTTGTGGATCGGTTGCGCGAATTACAAAGAAAGATGATACCGTACAAGATCGTGTGTGGTATCTTGGGAATGGAAATGAATATTTATATGATATAAGGCTGTCAGAGTGGTCGCATGTAGTGGATCACTACATCCCGCTCCCCTTGAAGAAAGAAAATTATACCTTGAAGAGGTTAATTTTCTGTAAGGTTGCGAAAGGATGATAAGGTTACATTTTTGGTATAATTTTGATATGGTTTAAATAATATTTTTATAGTTTTTTTTTTTTTTTTTTTTTTTTTTTTTTTTTTTTAAATTTCTTTTTGTTTGACATTTAAATTTTAAAATATTTATGTCTTAATTAATAACATAAAGTTTTATATTTGAAGTTTAAGCATTTTTTTTTTATATAATTTTTTTTTTTTATAGATTCTTAAGTTTTACTTACATAATTTTTTTTTTTTTTTTTTTTTTTATTAAAAAATTTTCATTTGTTTCTTAAATTTTTAGATATGATTTTGAGTATGTTTAAATATATATTTTTTTTTTTGTACAGTAACATAATAATAAGTTTTTGTTCTTAAAGGTAGCTAAATTATAATTTGTAAATATTTGTTTCTTCAATTTTTAGAAATAATTTTATAATGTTTAAGTATATGGATATACTATTTTTTTTTTTTTTTTTTTTTTTTTTTTTTTTTTTTTTTTTTTTTTGTTTAAATAAAATATATATATATTTCTTTGTTTTTAATTGGGTTTAATTGGACCTAGGACAAATTTTGGAGAGGGTTCGGGTTTTGAATTAAAATTTGTTTCTACTATGGTATCTTTAGGTGAGGAGGTTTCATTAGGAAAATTGTCATGGGTCTGTAAGTCTGTTTGTATTTTGTTATTTCTGATTGTTTCTGTTTTTGTTTCTGTTTCCGACGGAATTGGTTTCAGTTTAATTTTATATTTGAGGATATAGATAAGAATGATGAGTAAGGCAGTTGCCATGCTGTAGATAAGAGTGTAATGATGTATGTCGTGTTTGTTTAGTGGTTGTAATTTTTTGTTTTCTTCCCTTTTTAGGTTATCAATTTGTTGTGATAACTCTGTAAGACTATTATCGTCTTCATACTTAAGTAATTTTAATTGTTTCTTATTTGATAACTTTGGTGGGGGAGAGGAATTTAACAGACTTATATTGATTGGGGAATAAATGAATTTTTCAGTATAGTATTTTCTGAATGTTGACCAAAAATTGTTAAATCTTTGCTACGAAGGTAGCATTTTCCAGTAAATTCTATTAATCCTGTTCCCTTGAATTTATGGGTAGTTATTTGTCTGTAAAAAGTTTGAGGTCGTTGTTATGGATAACTTTTGTTTGATTTCGTACTTTTATTTCAGTCGTTTCGTCGGAAATTATTCTACATACCTCATGGGGACCTTCCCAAAGTGAGGAGAATTTGCTTTTTCTCGTATGGTTTTTTATGAGAACTTTGTCTCCTACATTAAATTTCTTTTGTTTCGAATGTTCATCAATATATTTTTTTGACTTTTCTTTATTACCTATTAGAGTCTCCTTAGCGATATGAAATCCATGCTGTAGTCGGGACTTTAGTTCATTCACGTAATTTTCGTAGTTGTAAGTTACTTGCGGATTTTTTCCCAAAATGGTAGGAATCCTAGCTGGATAACCATACAATAACTCATGAGGCGTATAGCCAGTGCTGCTATGGGGAGTTGTGTTGAACACGAAAATAGCGTACGGAATCCATGTGTTCCATGAAAGAGGATCACGGTTAACGTAATGCCTCAGGTATTCAGCTAATGTTCGATGGCTACGTTCGAGAGCTCCATTAGTTTGAGGGTGGTATGGGGTAGTTTGAATTTTTTTGATTTTGAGAAGCTTGCAAACTTCTTTGAATAATTGACTGAGGAAGTTTGTGCCCTGATCCGTAAGGATTGCCTCAGGAAATCCGAAGCGACACAAAATCTTTTCGACAAATTCCCTAGCTACGGTAGAAGCTTCTGCATTTTGTAGAGGCATAGCCTCGGTAAATTTGGTGAGGTCGTCTTGGAATGTAAGGAGATACTTATGGTTCTCGTAACTAATAGGTAGTGGACCAACAATATCCAAGGCTATTCTCTCAAACGGAGTTGAACTTGTCGTGGTGATTTTCATGGGAATTCGTGGATTTTGTATAAGCTTGTTTGTTTGACAGGATTTACATTGGAGTATGTAGTTTTTTATGTCTGAGTTCATGGTTGGCCAAAAATATTTTTTTTTTATTTTTTTCGTAGTTCTTGTTATACCTTGATGACCTCCGAGTGGGGAGTCGTGGAAATCATATAATACCGTTTTAATAGACTCGATATCATTCAAAAATATCTTTTCATTGGTAAAAATGTGAATGATTTTATTTTGTTTTTGAAAAATGCCTGTAAGAAGTGTTTTAATTTTAATTTTTGATTCATTATCCATGCAGGGTAATGAGAATGCAATCGACTGTTCATTGATATTTAAATTGCTAACCGAAGTGAGACATTTTTTTATTAGTTCCATATCTTTGTATGTTCTAATTGGGATAGGTAAAGTGATTATAAAAAATGTTTCTTTATTATGTGGGAATGTTGTGAGTTCTCCTATATCAGGTTTAATATAGTTTGGACATTTATTTTGTAGGTATTCCTCATCTGTTGATTCGATAATTGGAACTATTAATACTTTTATTTTAACTATTTTGTTTTCAAAGATTGATCCTTTATCTTCCAAAAGAGTGAATGTTGATAGGTGTTCTATACTATCTTCTCCGTTATCTTGCACAGTTTTGTGGTTATTCTGGTTTCTTGCTTGATTACGAGTTGTCACTAGGACTTTACTTTCATTGTCAAGCTTTACTCTACTGAGGGCGTCTGCAATAACATTGCATTTGCCTTGCTTGTGGATGATATTGAAGTCGTATTCTTCCATCAATATACGCCAACGTAATAATCTAGATGTGGGGTTCTTTTGCCCAATCAACCATAAGAGATTGTTGTGATCAGTATAAATGGTGAACTTTCGCCCATAAATATACGGTCGAAATTGTTTGAGAGCGTACACTATTGCTAGTAGCTCTTTTTCTGATGTGGTGTATCTGGTTTCTTGGTCATTTAGCGTGCGGCTTATAAAAGATATTGGCCTGTCTTGTCCAATTTGACCTTGGGAAAGAACTGCGCCTAATGCTAGATCGCTGGCGTCGGTAGTGACAATAAATTCTGCTGTGAAATCAGGGTAAGAGAGTATTGGAGGTTCTATAATTTTTTGTTTAAGATTTCTAAAAGATTCATCACAAAATGCATCCCATTTGAAAATAACATCTTTCCTTAAAAGTTTTGTCAATGGCTTGGCTAGATGAGCAAAGTTAGGAATAAATTTCCGATAATATCCTACGAAGCCTAGAAATGACTTAACATCTTTTGGTTTCTTAGGAATGGGAAAGGTTCTTACTGCCTTGATTTTTTCGGGATCGGGTTTGATTCCATCTTCCGAAATAATATGTCCTAAGTAAATTAATTCCTTTTTTAGAAAATTGCATTTATCTGGCTGGAGTTTTAGGTTATGTTCCCGTAGACGTTTTAATACAGTGATGAGTTTTCCATTGTGATTGTCAAGATCATACCCATAGATAACTATGTCATCTACGTAAACAAAACATTCTAGGCCTTGTAGACCCATAAGGACGTTATTCATAAGTCGTTGGAACGTAGCAGGGGCGTTTTTCAACCCAAAAGGCATACGATTATACTCGTAGTGGCCAAATGGTGTACTAAAAGCAGTTTTTTCTTTGTCGGAGTCTGCCACCAATATTTGGTGAAACCCTTTAGCTAAATCCAAGGTACTAAAATATTTTGCTTTACCTAATTGGTCGAAAATGTCTGTGATATTCGGCAGAGGATATGCATCTCCGATTGTTTGTTCGTTGAGTTTTCTAAAGTCTACAACAACTCTCCATCTCTTTTCACCAGAAATGCCAGACTTTTTCGGAACTAAAAGAAGAGGTGAATTCCAAGGACTAAAACTAGGTCTGATTATTGAATCATTCAACATTTCTTTCACTTGCTTGTGAATTTCATTTTTCTGACTCTCGGGGAGTCTATAAGGTTTCAGAAATAATGGGGGATTAGTGTTATTTGTTATTATTTTGTGTTGTATTGTATTCGTGTGGGTGAGGTGGTCGCCCTTTAAAAAGAACAGATCATTGAATTCTCTACAGATTTTTAGTATGGACTTTTGTTCTTCTCGATTACAGTGGTCTAATTCTATTACGGCTTCCAAGTCTGAAAGTCTTTCCTGTAAACGATCTTGGTGACCATTAGGTGAAATAATATTATAGTCGTTAAGGGTATCCCATTCTATATTTAAGTCATTATAGTTTAAAGTTTTCTCTTCATCCAAAATGTTCATTAAGAGTATTTTTATTCTGTTATTTTTAGGTGTTACTATTGATTCGCCCAGATATATTCCAGGGGTAATTTCCTTCTTTCTTATTATTATATCTTGTGAGTTTAAAAGTTTGTTTTCAAAAGGGATTTCTACCAATTTTTGACTACGTTGCTCAAGAGTAATGTTTATAATTTTTTTATTTTTTTCTTGCCCAGTCTTATTTTTTGCTGAGATGTCTTTTATCTCAGTCTTACTTTCTGCTGGTTTAAATGTATTTTCTGCTATGGTTTCTTTTACCATAGGCTTATTGTAAATTATTTTGCCTTTGACCTTCTTCGAATGAAGTTTTTTGCTAGCAACTTTATCGAAGTCTTTTTGTGGCGAATCTCCTGACCCGACCCGAAGGCAAGCGGTATCATTCAACGATTCCCATACCTTTTCTGTACTTCCTGCATTGATGTCTGTAAGACACTGAGGGGAGTCAGAGTCAGTATTTTTAGACCCTTCCGTCGTGCAATCTTCTTGAAGGTTTGTTTTGGCTTTATTTTTGTATTTTTTCTTGAGCATAGTAGTTTGAGCTAAAATTTCAGATTTAGGTATGAAATGGATTTCTTGATTTGCTTCTGACACATAAGTTTTGTGATCAGGAATAGTACTCAGTACTTTCCCAAAACTATGCACCATAGCAGTAGAGTGGTTATCAATAAAAGGGAATATCTTTATAAAATTTTCATCGTAGTTAACTATACATGAATATTTCTTCAAAAAATCGTTACCGATGATGCCGTCAAAATCCATGTCAGTGCTTGTATCTAGAATATGAAAGGGGTGAGTAATTTTTATTTTATCTTCATCAGAACCGATCAATAGACTCTCATGGGCAATTCCAGTACTTATTACCTTATGGCCGCCCATGGTTGAAATTGTCATATTTGTTTTTTCGTTTTTCATGGGTTGGGTGGTAGGTTTTTTTATGATACTGATTTCTGCGCCAGTGTCGATAACGAGATTTCTATTTTGACCGTCTGTGAAGGGAATTCGGATGATTGTTAGGTCGTTATAGGGAAGCAGTTCGATGACTACGCTTGCCACTATTCTTGTGTTTGGTGGATTTCGGCTTGAATGTGTTGTCGGGATGGATAGCCGGTCTGATCGTCCCGACAGTTTTCGTTTCCCGTACCGTTGGCAGAAAAATGGCTTTCGGGCAATACGTGGTGGAAATTCACCTGTCGCTTTTCGCCATTTTTATTCCTGTCATTATTTTGGGTACCTGTAAAGAGGTTCTGCCTGAAAGGATTTTGGGGGTTTATTTGGTTTGATTGTGAGTGTATTTTTCGTAGTCTACACTCACTTTCCGTGTGATAATTTTTCTTGCAATAGTTGCATTTAACTATTTCTGTTTTAGGAGTAATATTAGGTAGGGTCTTATTGCGGTAACAGGTTTGGGCAGAATGTCCCAAGATCCCGCAAATTTGACAGGTGGGTCGGGAAGAAAAGTTTGAGGGTGAGTTTTGCTGGGTTTGTGTTTTATTTCTAAACGACGACATTTGTCTTTCCACTCTTGCAGCATGGTTTTCTGCAAACTCGATTGCTTTTTTTAGATTGGTTTCCCCATGGGCTTGAACCATTAACCTTAAATTATGGCTACTGAGGCCATCCTCAAAAGTTTGAAGAGCCAATTTTTCATTTTCTTCCACCAAATAGCTTCTGACGGATTCGTCGTTAGTATTAGCGAACGTCGCTGAGTTGAGGGAGGTTAAGAGTTGACAAACTTTGTCCCCGAATTCTTTGACCGACTCTCTAGCAGTTTGCCTAGCTAAGAGCAACTCATTTTGCGCGACGGTACGAGTTTTAGTTACTTTAAACTCATCCTCTAGTTTTGTAACCAGATCGCTCCATTTAGTGAATGAGTTGAACTGTATGAGTTCGAAAGCCGGACCTTGTAGCCTCGTTTTTACTATTTCGAGGAACGTACTATGTTCCTCTTTTTTACATGACGAGAACAGTATGTTCCCGCATGCGATAAATTTATTTAGGTCAGTGGGGTTACCGTTAAAAGTGGGAATGATATTGAAAATATCACTTATATTAATACGGAACTCCATTATATCGGATTCGGATTCAGAAAAAAAAAAGGTAGTTGAAAAAAAAGATCTAGTCTTTGTCGGTCTTGTCGTGTGGAGACAATTTTGGAAAAATTTTTTTATATATTTTTTTTTTTCTTAAGGGAGGGATAAGGCAGAAATATATATATATATACAAATTTCAAAAAAATAATTTCTTACTTTTAGGTTGTTGTTATTATTGCTGTTGTTTTGTGGTTGATGCCGCTGATGTTGTTATTATTGCTGTTATTGTTGTAGTCGATGCCGTTATTGTTGTTATTATTGCTCCAGATGCTGTGGTTGTTGTTGTTGTTGCTGCTGCTTATGTTGCCGTTGCAGTTGTTGTTCTTTGTTGCCAGGCAGGCTTCACGCCCTAAAGTTGAGGATTACGGCCTGGTCTTTTATCACTACCTACTGTCTGCCAAATGCTTAAGCTCTAAAGCTAGCAAGGTCTTACGCTCGTAGGATTTCTAACACTTTAATCACAAAAGCAAAAAAAAATTTTCACTTCACTTTTTAACGTTTTTTTCTGGTGTGTAGCCCCAGAACGCATCAAGAGAGAGGTCTCTTGTATTGGCAAGGCTAAATAACTATGGTAGGGGATTTTAAAGTATCCCACCGCTGCCACCATGAAATAACCCAAATACCCGTGCTTCCTGACTTTCAGGGAAGAGTGTATATGGGGAGAATTTAGTTTATTAAATAAAAGATGAAAATGATTAAAAAATGAAAGATTTATTAAAGTTTAAATGTTTTTTATTGTTGTTCTCGCAAGGCCCGCTGTCTCTATGCGTAGGCTGCAACCTTCGAGTTTAATGTGTGGCTAAATTCTAGTTTTTCCTAATCATCCTTTGCTTATTTATACTGATTTAAAAGAACCAATTTCCATCCCCACCATTCAACCACTTGATAATGAAATTCGGCATTTCCATATGAAAATGCATTCTTACGCAACCTCATATGAAAAGAGCATTTTCATCATAATTCCCAACATCCGTTGCCAACATGCATTGACACCAAATCAATATTGCATTATTATTATTGCCTAAGAGTTCAATGGATCATATTTCATTTATACTGGCCCAATACAAAACATATCCAATAGATACACGTATCCATTGTAGTTCCAGATACACACAGTCAATATAGTGACCTAGTGTATTGAAGTGCCATATGATGTCCATAGAACCCAAAAACAATGCATGTGCATAATTGTCATTCTTACTTTGCCTTACTTTTGGAACCTTCGTTCGTACCGGCTCATGTTATAGTCGTAGCTATAGTTATGACACAGAGCTGGCGACAATTAATTAATTGCCGTGGTGTTAGGTTTCACCAAGTGGGCTCTCGAAGATGACACATTAATGTGCCGCAGTGTTGTGGATCGGTTGCGCGAATTACAAAGAAAGATGATACCGTACAAGATCGTGTGTGGTATCTTGGGAATGGAAATGAATATTTATATGATATAAGGCTGTCAGAGTGGTCGCATGTAGTGGATCACTACAATGCAGTACCTTGTAAAGGTTATGGCTTGGGCGTAAGCTTGAGCTGATTATTTGGTACAGTTGCGTAAAAGTCAGGTGATGCGCAAACTTGATGATCATTAAAAGATATGGATATTGATGTGGACGATGATGACGATGATGCAAGATTCAAAGAAAACTGCTTCTCGTTCTCTGATAAGCGTAATCACCAAATGGAGCTACGGTGTTTTGCTCGATGACCAATCTTACACTTGTACGAGCGATGGCTTGGAGCGTAAGTTTGCTCTGAAGATTTGGTACAGTTGTGTATGTCTGGATTTTAGTTTTCTTTTTGGTTATGAAAAGAATTCATAAAATTTCACTGCCGGTGGTGATTCAATTCCTATTGTAATCGAAAGATTACAGCTGGAATTGATGGATTTTCACTCTTCGTTTTTTTTTTTTTTATGAAAATAACGTTTGAGGGCACTGAATAGGGATTGTGTAAATTTAGAATATAATTCAAAGGGAAAATTGCGAAGTGGTTTACCTGTAATCACCGCTCAATAGCTTTTATATAAAAGTTTATAACAAATGTTGTACTTTGTTTTTCTTTTAAGCTTGGTAATTAAATTATTTAAAAACGAAATTAATTTTAATACCACTTATTTTACATCGACAAAGCACTACGTTAGAGGATGGAAAAGCTTAATTCTGTCGGAGAGTTCTACCACCGGCAAGTGCTAATACGGAAAAGAACGATTGTGTTTGACCAGATCTCTCATGAGGTTTCGATTTCACACATTTTATGCAAAGGAGGAAATGGCTTTAGTTTCGCTGAGTTTTGTGTGACATTTGATATCAGCTGTAATAAAGATCGAGTACTAATGGAATTCCGTATGGGTGGTGTTCGTAAATGCATTCATTATATTTTGTCTTTTGTTTTTATTTTAGCGATACAAAAAAAAATTATACCTACTGGTGTTGAATATTAGGCTTAGGGGTTTGGTCCCCAACAAGAGAAACACAATCGGATTGGCTTCTGATGATTTTAAATAATTTAATATCATCTGCGTAGATAAGAACCCTAGATGATTTTACAATTGAAACAACATCATTGATTGATACTATGAAAAGAAGTGGACCAAGGTGACTACCTTGGGGAAGAAGCAAGCTATATTCAAATGAAGTTCTTATTTTTATAAATTTTAGTTTATATTAAAAATCTTAACCTCAATCTAAATTTGTTAAGATCAAAATCTTTTCGGTGTGGACTGGGGGGGCTTGTGTGCTTGAGACCCTCGAGTCCTATGGGTACGTGGCCAGAGAGGATCAAGAAAGTATCTCGTATGGATCATTGCTTCGTGTATTTGAATATTTTAACGTATCGGAATTTTATCGGTTTTATAGTGTGAAAGAAAGAAAGTTTAAATAATTTGTTTTGTTTTATTTCACCTTTACATACCCATCGTAGTACCCCTGTGCATAATGGTCATAATGGTTAGTGCGTTGGACTGTCACGCGGAGGGTCTCAGGTTCTATTCTCAGCCACTGCAAAAAGGGGAGTACCTCCTCTTGCGAGGAATTAATAAATCCTTCAAGAGTTTCTCTTGTCATGAAAATTGCTGCTCATTAGCTGTACGGAATCCACAGAAAATTGTAGGTCTCCTCCATTTATTCAAACATGCACACAAAAATGGTTGAGAATCACTAGGTTTCTAATTAATAATTAAATTCTTAGAGGCTATTACAAAAGACTGATACGCGCTTATTATAAGGCAAACACATGTACAGACGTATTCCTTTTAATGAATGGTTATTTTGTTCGCCTTTTCAAAAAACAACGCAAATGCAATATATGTACACATTATTTACTCGTATGTTTATTTAATATTTATTTTTTAGAATTGTATTAGGTATTAACACTTAATTTTTCTTAGACATTTCAGCTTTGCTTCCACACAAGGGGGATATTATTAAAACTAAGCCGTTAGTTATTCAAGAAAAACCACCAGGAATTCATCCAACTAAATTATCAACAGACGTAAGTGAGTATAAGAAATCAACAACTCAAGAAACTGATATCGCTCGCAAGGACTATTCCAGTCAACCAGATTATGATTTACTATCCCGTCAACCAGAAACGTTTGCTGAGGAATCTTACCATGTTGTTGATTTAGTATCAAGAAAGAGAAATGGTTTGAAGAAAACGACCAGCACAAAAGATCCTCATCAAGTCGGTTTGGTTACAACTTTGAGCGGGAAAGTAGCTATGGATGGAACTACAACAATACACGAAACAAGTGTAATTGGGACGTACATTTCGGGGAAATATGCTCAAGTATTACAGAGTAGTTCACGTGTTTTAAATAATAATCATGCTTCACCAACTCAAACGCAGCGTGTATTGAGGACTGAAAGTCCAACCTCGAGACATTTTAACGGACAAGTAGGAAAATATAAAACAAGAACTTCTATAGACGAAAATAGAATAGTTTCTTCCACATCGGAATCGAGTGTTCAATACAGCATAAGAAAACATGGCGGTAGTGGAAAACATAAAGCAAAAGGTCATCAAAAGAAGTAAGTTTTGTGCTTTGAGGATACATATACATACATACATAGATACACAATTTAATTGAATTAGATCAAACCCAGTAATTATATAAAAGCTCATTATGTGCTCTTATATGATGAAACAAAAAATTTATAGCTATGGCCAAAATAATAGCAACGCTCTTTACGTATTTAATATTTGTATCTGAAACGTTATGATTACGAGAATATATATTTTACGGGTTCTGTACACTATGACAATCCTTTTTTTATATAATTCCAACGCGGTTAAGGGTTTTTTAAGAGACCCTTTTAATGTTAAACACAGCACAAGCAATTGGAAAATTAGGGGGTAGAGAAAGGAGGTGTCGATGAACAATGGCCTCAAATGTTTGCAAATTGAAATGGCAAAAAATAGAATCTCTGTATTTGACAGTACGACCAAAATCAGGCTCGAGGGTAAACTGATGAGCATTCCTAGCGAAACGGGTATCATGAGTAAACTGATTGAGGGGACCGCCATCAAAAGTTAAGTGTTCACATTTAATGACTGCAATAAAACTTTATATGAAGCTGGTGACACACAACATGATGTTTTTGCACGTGATAAAATACTGCCAATAAAATTGAAAGACAAGCCATGATGACAATAGCAAGCAAGTCTTATTTAATGTTACCATTCGAAAAGTATGTTTTGCTTTCAAACTAGCGATTTTTGATGCTTTCCCGGAACCCACAGAGGAGAGCTACTTGAAGAACAACTTAAAGGAACTAAACCGTCGGGGATCCTTACAGGAAACGCTTGTCCCTAGCACGAGTTATACAGGGTGTACCTTAATTCATGCATAATATTTTAGGGCGTCATTCTTGGGCATATTCTAAGAAAAAAACTCGTTCTACAGTAAGGGCATTTCTCCAATTTGTATATCATACATCGGGGATTTGAGAAAAGTCATACTTTGGTGTACCCTGTGCCATGCTTACGGTAATTGCACTGTGAGTACTAATGATGGAAACTTCATTTAGGCCTTTTTTTTAGAAGAGAAACCAGCCTTTGCAATTGCGCTTAAATAATTTTGATATACCATCTCGATCTTGAGATATCTAGTTTCTAGCATGTTCCATTTAACCTGTCCGTGCTAATTTTTTGATCTTAGGCTGATTTTTCTCCAGCCTAAAAATGCGTAAATTAACATATCGTTTTATAATTTTTTTTTAAATGGACGTAACAATGAAAAATCATAAAACTCGATCACAAGTTTTTGCAGAAAAACCCATAGATTTTATGATACTTGGGAAAACCTGACACATCTAATAGTTAAAGCAAGTGTTTTTTTCATTTTTTTTTTTTTTTGGGAAAACCTGCATCAGGTATAAAATTTGGAGAAAAACTCTCATTGTAGGACGAGTTTTGTTTCTTAGTATATACCCAATTATCACGATCTCAAATATTATGTACGAATTAAGGGACACCCTGTATATAGAACAAATATTATTGAAAAAACAAAAAACTCTTTTAATAAATAGGTCTGTAATCTTCAAATTCCAAATGAAATGAAATTATTCTTACAAGCTATGTTTTTTAGACAAACAAAGTACGGTTGTTACTATGTATATAAAAGGGAGAATTTGAATAATGACTAGGTAATAGTCATGCTAATGATGACGATGAGATGCCGTTTGGAGATGATGATGAAGACAAAATGCTGCCTTAGATGATGATGATTATTAGATACACATTTTCTTATATGAGGGTTTGTGAGAGTTTTTGGGCAACTCTCATTCGATGCTGCGTGGGTATTTATTGATCCCTGGATTAAGCCAGTGGTCTTAGACGTGTGCATTTGATTATTTAAGTTCATATTTCATAAATTCTGACTCGTGTAAAGGAGTGTTAAGGGTTAATATCCCTTACAGCAGCACGTAACTCATGGAACATAGAGAAGAAAAAAGTTGGAACTCTAGGGGGAGAACATGTCTAATGAGTTTCTTGAAGAGAAGCTCAGAGGAATAAAATGGGTGCGGGGATCCTTTTCGGAAGCCCTATGTCCCTAGCAAGAAATCAAGGGAACAAGCCCCTTGTCCGTAGCACGAAATATAGAGAACAAAACGGTTGGAACTTTCAGTGGAGAACCTGTCCAATGAGCTACTTGAAGAATGAAGACGATCTCAGAAGAACAAAAAGGTCGGATTAGATAATATCTATGTAATAAATAATAAAAAGAGTAATGCCTCTCTGTCACTGAAACGCTTTATAAAAGTTTTTTGTTTGTGGTTCGATCTTAAATTCTCTATACACATACACTATAAAATTGTGGCACCTCTATTGTTTTTATCTGGTTACACAACTTCAAAGTAGCTCGGTTGCTTTTTTTGTTAAAGCGTTCTGAAATTTTTCCCCACGGACGCTTTATGAAGAATGCACGGTAGTGCCTTTTCCTATTAAGGGGTCGCTAAAGAATTTCGCGGTCATCTTAATATCTTGTGGAGTCGATGCAACTGGCGTAGACTAATGGACTTACGGCAGGGTTTTATTATATCTGAAAGATCAACTTTTTCCTCGTTTAGAATCTGGATTGCGGTAATTCTAGCGTCCATAGTGTTAAAAGCTGTATATATATACTTTGATAATTTCTACTTGCTTAGAAAAGCTTATACTTTTATATCTTTGACATACTTTTATTTCTTATTTTTTTCGGATTAAATAAAAAGCTTGAGGACGCAGCGATGTAAACAAAGGCGGTTGAGAACTCTATAATTTCACATCGTGTAAATTCTTCAAATTTCAGATGTTGGAAATTTCGAATGAATGCAGTTCTCCGAAGCCATGATTTATCAGATATTGTAGATGGAACAATTGCGAAGCCAAATAATAGTGAAACTGCAGAAGTCAAGAGTAGATGGTTGCAACGTGATCGTAAGGCCATGGAAATATTGTTTGCATCGACTGACCAAGAACAAGCCTCGTACTGATGGGAATGCTCGAAAGTATTCATCAAAAGAAGAGTGACTTCCGAGTAATGATGTTGTACGAAGATTATTTCTGTCTTAGGATGACCGAAGATGAATCCGTTACATCACATGTTTCAAAAGTAAAAGTGCATCGGAGCTAGAGGAACAAGGAGAGAAATTATCCGATAATTTGAAAATGTGTCGTATACTTAGCAGTTTGTCTCCAAGATTCCGAAATTTCCGTACCGTTTGCAGCATTTAGCGCCAAACAGACAATCAAGAAGAAGAAGGTACATAAAAGTGAGTGAAAAGATAAGTTAGCATGTCATTTATGTGGCCAGGTGGGCAATTGGAAACGCAACTGTCCAAATAATAAAAATGACAACAGATTTAGCAATAATACGAGCAATCATAGAGGTAGTAAACTTGTTGTTTACGCTATAGTGGACGACATTCTATCAGCCGACTATTCTGTCTTGTGGTTAGCATATTCAGCAGCAACTCGTCACATGCCCTTTCGAAAAGATTGGTTTACTACATTTTCATCTGAAGGAGTGTTTAAAGGTGTAAAAATTACAAATGATGAGACTGTAGACATCGAAGGAATCGGTTAGATGAAAATTGAAGCTTGGCTTGATGGAAAATGGGTAAAAAGACGTGCGCTATGTTCCAAAAGCAAAAATGAATGTGTTTTCTATCGTCCATTTGGGAAAGAAAGGTTTTGAAACAAAATTCACTAAGAAAGGATGCATAGTTGTCAATGAGGACAGTAAGAGTTTATCTGCTACAGGTTACACGGATGTCAATGTTTTAGTCAGAATGGCGTTTAAAAATGTTCAGGTGGAATGAGCATGTATTTCAACAAGTGTCAAAGCTTCAGAATGTTCTCCACAGCAATGGCATCGACGTTAAGGACATGTCAATGTTGCCAGCATCAAGTCTTTGTACTCAAAAGATTTGGTAAGAGGTGTCAAGTTAACAAATCAAACTAATTTCTATTGCGAGGAATGTCAACTTGGAAAAATGCATCGAGTATCACACCCTCTTAGTCAAATCAAGCGTGCTCTAGTGAAGGGCGAATGTATTCACGTTGATTTGTGTGGGCTAATGGAAACTATTGGAATAGGAAAAAAGGTGGAGTTCGTTATTTTATGATATTGAAAGATGAAACAACGCGGTTCAGATTTGTCTACTTTTGGCAACGGAAGTCTGAAGTACCAATATTCCTTGAAGAGTTTTTGGCACTATGCAAAAACTGCATGGAACTGCAATGTAAAGGGAATACGTTGTGATAATGGGACAGAGTTTATAAACAAAGAGGTTTTATCAATTCTGGTAAAAGTTGGGATAACTATAGAACGCATTGCTCCATACACTCCTGAGCAGATTTGTTTTATTGAAAGAGACAATAGAACAGTTCAAGAATCTACATGGACCATGCTGATTTCAAGTAGCTTAGGGAATGCACTTTGGTCAGAAGCTGTAAAATTTGCAAAAGAAATTTGTTTCAACGATAAAAATAAGTGAAATGAAAAACTTATTAAACGTTATAAAAGAATTATTTTTTAATTATAATCTTGAGTAACAATAATTATCAACTGTTTAGTTCGATGGTTAACTTTCAAGAGAGTTACATTTTCAATTTTACAAATTAAGAAAGCAAGAATTTAGTGTGGTGAGTTTCTTTTTAAGGAAAATAGCAACAAATGAAATCAACTGATTTGTACTAAATAAATACATATTTTTGAGTGGCGGGAAATTAAAAAATTCTACGTTATTTCTATGATGAATAATTAATTCAAATCTATTATTTTATTTGGCCGCAACATTCTGCCCCATTGACAAGCTATGCTTTCAATCCAAGTCAAGCGGTGCTATCTTTGAGATGGGACGTCGGAATCTTCCAGCTGCAGTCTTCAAATCGACAACTCGTACCATTTCGTCGGCCCCACGGATAACTCGTTCTACCCTGGCAAGAGCCCATTTGTAGGGTGGTAAATTTTCATCCTGCATTACCACAAGAGACCCTTCTCTAACGTTTGGTTTGGTTTTGAACCATTTAAACCTTTCTTGTAGACTACGGAGATAGTCAGTTGACCACCTCTTCCAAAAATGCTGTTTAAGTGCTGTGATTCTTTGCCACCTGTGAAGAGAAGAAATTTTGTTAATGTTTCTTTCCGGTTATGGAAATGAATTCATGGGGACCCAATTAAAAAATGTCCCGGGGTAAGAGCACTGAAGTCCTTTGGATCTGACGAAATTGCAGTAATTGGTCTTGAGTTAAGTACGGCTTCTACTTCCACAAGTGCAGTATTTAGTTCCTCAAACGTTAATAGAGCTCCTCCAAAGGTTTTTGTAAGAAGTGTTTTCGCGGATTTAATTGCCGCTTCCCAAATGCCTCCAAAATGAGGAGGTGGTATGAACTCGAGTTGGATTCCTTTATCTGCAACGAACTCAAGAATTGTGTTTTTACTTAATTGTTTAAAAAATGATTCTCTAAAATCTATTAACTTAGTTTTTGCGAGAACAAAATTTGTTGCATTATCGCAATATATTTTAGAAGGACAACCCCTTCGTCCTATGAACCTCTTAAGAGCTGCAATAAATGCATCAGAGCTGAGATCAGATACAATTTCCAAATGAACTGATTTGGTAGCGAAACAGACAAAAACTGAGACATATGATTTATAGGGCACCTTTCCACGAATCTTCCATGACGTTAGCATCGGGCCACAAAAATCTACTCCGCAAATATCAAATGGTCTACCTGGTATAACTCGATCTTTGGGTAAATTCCCCATTACTTGCTCAAGCAACTTTGGTTTGTACTTTCTACAATGAATGCACCTGCTGATGACTTGCCTAGATAATTTCCGCGCGTTAAGAATCCAGAAACGATCTCTTATAAAGTTTAAAAGAGCTTGAGGTCCAGCGTGATAATTTCGAATGTGAAGATGTTGAACGTATTCCTTCACCAATTGACTATCGCCTGGTAAAAGTATTGGAAATTTGGCCTCATATTCCATATCCGAGTTCCGAATACGTCCTCCAACACGAAGAAATTGCTTTTTGCATGTGACATCTACAAATGGGGATAATTTTGCTATGTTTTTTGATGACAGGTTTCCTTTTTTGGAATTTATTTCTGCAATCTCCGTTGAAAAACTTTATTGCTGAATGCACCATATTATAGACATTGTCGTTTCGTTCAATTCTTCTGCAGATAGTGGTTTCCCTTTTAGCTCCTTTCTTCCTTTTGTTCTAGAAATCTTACAAAATCGAAGTATATAAGCTATAATTTGAATGGTTTTGCTGAAATTACTATATTTTTCAATTTTTTCCAAAAAGTCTCTTCCGACTGAAGAACAAACTAAAACGTGTTTTTTCTTTTTGGTTTCTAACAATGATGTGTCGATATCTAATTGATCAAATTTTGGATTTTCTGGCCATTTATTAAGAGGGTATTTTAAGAATTCAGGACCCTCAAACCAAATTGATGTATTTAAATCTCGGACGAGACTTCCTCGCGATATAAGATCAGCAGGGTTTTGTTCGGATCTAACATGTCTTCAACAGACATTTGAAGCTAAAGATTGAGTATCACTTAGTCTATTAGCCACAAAAGTTCCGTACAGGTTACTTGAGGACGAAAGCCAATACAAAACTATTTCGGAATCCACCCAAAAGAACACTTCATTTGACTTAATTTTTAATGATTCTTCAACCTTTTTATACAATTTTGCCAGCAACTGGGCACCACAAAGCTCGAGCCGTGGTATGGATTGTGTTTTTGAGGGTGCTACTCTCGATTTCCCAGTTATAAGTTGTGGGAAACGGCACACAGATTTCTTGTCGGATTTAATAATAATTATAACTTCTTAAATAAATCAACCATCATAACAATAATATAAATATATAATAATAATAACAATAATAATAATAATAATAATAATAATAATAATAATAATAATAATAATAATAATAATAATAATAATAATAATAGTAATAATCATAATAATAATAATAATAATAACAATAATGATGTATATAATAACTTAACCACCTGGACTATAATAATATCAAAATTCAATTATAGAAATAATTTGGGAAAAACGGGGTATTGTCTTGCTACAAAATACCGGCACTCTACATGGAGTACATGTATACTTAATTTTGTCAAACTGCACAAAATCTAACATTTCTATCAGGATGACCGCTAATCCTTAGTAGCCGGACTTGATCATGTCATCGAACTTGGAAAAGCACCGATAGTTTCAACTTTAAACTGCTTGAAAAGAGGCGGAGCCAATCTGCAGCTTGGGAAAGAGGAACTTTCTCTAGCATAGCAAAGGACAGTTGGTGGATAAGCTTTAGCAGTGCGGGTCGATACCGAAAATTAGAAGCCAAAGTAACGCGGTAATTAAGAACAAAAAAAAAAAATAATATTCGTCTTAAAACTCATATACGCGCGCTATAAAAAGTGCCTCAATTTAATTGATACAAAAAAAAATATAATAAAGTTAAAGTTTCAACAAACAAAAACTACATTGATCTACTTACACAAAAACAAAAAAAAAACAAAATCTAAAAGTATTTTATAAAATTAAGTGTTTGGGTATGCATCCCAAAATGCATAATCCATAAAACAAAAGTTTTAGTATACAAAAAAAAAAAAAAACTAATATACATACGCAGTGATAACAAAAAAAAACAGTGTGCCATACCTTCCTCTTAAGAAAAAAAAAAGAAAATATAGGAAAACTAATAGTGCACGATACAATAAAAAAAAAGAAATATCGAAACATACCCTATAAAAAAATAAATAAAAGCCCTTGATAGCCCCTCTGCTCACAACAAAAAAGTTATCCCTACCAACCAAATAACACACCAATTTTCTTACCTACATTGAAAATAAAAAGAAATACTCACCTTGAAAACCTGGAAAAAAAAATTAAAGAAAAAAAAAAGGAAAACAAAAATACAGAAAAAAAAACGTTATACCTAATTGATCACTTACCTGAAGTCCTGAATACCTACTTACCTGGAATACTAACTTACCTGACCTGGAGAATTCGAAGAAAAATAACTTACCGGAGAAAATACCTGAAATCAACGGAGCAGCACCCTACAAACAAATTACTTACCTTGTGAAAAAAGTGTGTCCAAAGTGTTCTTACCATTACATACATACCTACCTATCAATACCTACCTTCTTCATTTGTGTCTACCCCCCTTCTTTCCTCTTGTGTCTAGTGTGTCGTTGGTGTCTTAAATTTATAAGTACCCATAAGTCAAAATAAAACCAAATAATATCCACATAAATGTAAAGTTGCCAAGAGTAAACAAAAAAAATATAATTAATTTAACAAATCAGGGAAAGATAGTGTGTTGGAAATGATTCTTTTTTTTTTAAGAAAAAAAAACAAAAAACTAATTATAATCAAAACAAAACAAGATAAACTTAATTAATTGCAGAACGTCATACTATAGGATAAGTACTCCAAAGCGGTGCACCTCCTTGGCAGTGACGATATTCGGATGACAAAGTAAGTTTCTTTTTTATGACAATACTATACTTACCTCTTTAAAATTTTTTGATTTGTTTTGATATATAAATATATATATTTTTTTTACAACAACCAATAATAATAATATTAACAGATAATCACACTACACTGAAAAAAAAATAGATATACAAATAAAAATAAAACTAAGAGAGAAAAAAAAAAAGGAAAAATAAAGTTAAAAAATTTTAAATTTGTTTTTTTTATAACAACAAATAATATTAGTTGATAATTGCATTACACTGAAAAAAAATTTTTAATAAATATACAATTAAAATTAAAACTAAAAGAAAAAAAAAGAAAGAAAACCTATAATTGGAAAGAAAATTAAAGTTAAAATTTTTCAACTATTAGGGTTGCCACCCCTACCAAAAATTAAAAATTCAAAAAACTTTTTCTTAAATTTTTTTTTGCATTGTATTTTCAATCTTGTTTTTTTTTTATATGTTTATAACTCAATGTGATAATTTCATGCTTAGCCAACTACAATAAAACTACGATTATAATTCTGAGTAAATCCAATGTCGTCGTCTCTTACTTTTTATGGATTCAACCTGTCATGGTTTTCATTTCTGAATGATTGACGTGTTTTATTTTAGGAGGGAAGTTATTTCGCTATCATTACGTATTTTTTTTTGGCTAAGATTGGATTAAGATGGAGTCTTAAACCTAAGGCTTGAGGTGGAAGGTGATACGCAACTGAGGTAGGTGTCGATGAAATGGTGAAGTGGTAAGCTGGTGTAATATCAGGTCTGGGGTTACTGCATAGCATTGGAGGAAACAGTAACCATGGTGGTATCTGTTGATACATTGGGTGGGTTAAATCCTCCGGAGGGCCAACAACATCATGGTCTCTCTCCCCCCTATAGGAATTACACCCTTCTAACGGAACGGATTCGGGTCTCATTGTTTTATTAATGAACCAACGTATTTTTTTTTTCTCTTTCTCCGGCATGAAGTCGTAACGACAGTTCAGTGCTGCGGTAGCAAGAACCCCCCCGCCGACGAGCTAGTTTGTGCTAATGCAAGCATGCCACGCTGCCGTAGCCTGGACACCCTCTCCTCCTTGCTGCCCGGATCAGCCTCACGTTTCCTGTAGGCATGAGGTTGTAACGGTGGTATAGGGAGGAGAGGTCGGATTCTCAGATTGGACTAGGGGCCTGGGGTTTGTTTATACCTCTACGGGTAAGTCCTAACCTCCAGTTTAGGAATCCAGCCGACAACACCATCGGTTTTTGTTACAGGTGGCGCCCAACGTGGGGCACGAATTCGTTCAAATTTAGAACATCTTGAAGGGAAGTTTGGTTTGGTATACTTCAGTGAACATGCTGCGGACACGTAGTGTGTTTTGGACAAGGGAAATGTTTTGGTTTTTAAATAGAAACACCTTTACAAATGTTTTGATGTTCTTTTGTATGGAACATCCGATAAAGGGGTTTATGTACCCAACTTTATGCAGCTGTTGTTCCTTAAATTGAATTTGAATGAACATTTTTTTTATTTTTGTTGGTTCTCCGGAACGTCCGGTGAATTGGGTCTGTTGATCCACAGTTACGCAGTTGCGATGTCGCGAGTCAACAAATATATTTTAACACCTACACTTAACGTTTAAAAAAATTTTTGAAGCCTAAGTTTGGAGACCTATTCCGACTTCAGTTGTTCAATTTTTTTTGTTTGCCTTCTAAGTCTTTTTACTTTTCTGTTTTATTCATGCAGTGTTCTTGCGCCTTGTCTTTTAATTGGCTTAAAAGCCAGTTGAACAAAGCAAGCACAAGCACTGTCATACAATTCCTCCTACGTCCAGGATGCCTTATTGTGAAAGTGGTGTGTTTGCTTGTATCCTGATCAAACTTACGTGATTTCTTGGGGGGGTACCAGCCTTCATCGTCATCATGCTTCAGATCCTTCATAAGGTTGCGTCACTTCCACCTCGACTACATTTATGAACTTTTTGAACTTTTAAGGACTTATCTTTGATTATTCTTTTGAATTTTTTTTTTTTACTTATTTGCTTTCGTTTGGATTCTGATAATCTTTTTTTTTTTAAATAAACTAAATCTAAATTTACACTCAACTTTTGAGATTTTATTTTGAATTTTTATTTCATTACTATTTTCATTTTTTCATTCACTTTTTTATTATTATATTTTTTTTGAGTTTTTTTTGAATTCTTATTTTGAATTCAAAACTTTAATTTCTTTTTTTTAAATTCCTCTCAGCGGTATCTTTTATTGTATTCAATCTTGATCTTTAACATGCCAAGTCGAATGCCAAAGGGCAAGGGTAAGAACCCCGCGATAGGACGTGTTCTGCGGTCGGGTTTACTTACAGACTCCTTTACGGAACTAGCGGCCACAGCTCAGGGTCCACCTCTACCACCTCCACGACATTCTTTAGATGGGGCAAGTAGTAGCGAGGGAGCTGCATCATTACTAGCGCAAGCTATGGGTGGGGTTTCTCAGAGTAAGCGACCATTTCCTACTCCCAGACCACGCGAATCGATAGGCGGTACAACTGAGGAACATTTAACCGGGTATATCCAGGATGTCGTCACTGCTGCTGTTGGTGCGAGTCGAGCTGAAGATTTTCGGTTCTTCACGGGGGAGATGGAGCGAACCAGGAACGCGTTGCGAGACGAGCTGGCAGGTATAATGCGTGAGAAGCTGATGGAACCAACACCTGAAGTTATACCTCGACCTTCACCACGAAATAAAACTCAATGCGAGGAAACGCACCATTCTTCTAATGCCGCCAATGTTCCACCGAGATTTTCACCCGGCAACCGTTCGCCAACGCGAAATGAAACTCCATTTCGCCCTCGATCACCTCCACGTGGAAACGCAGCAGCTGATCACTCCAACATGGATGAATTTCTGCGCCAATTACACAATCTGACCATGAGTGACCCCGTCAACTCCACTCGGGCAGTGCCTCGATCCTATAGATTACAAAACTTTCACAAATGGGGGCTTAAGTTCGATAACAAAGCAATGACCGTCGATGACTTTTTGTTCCGGCTAGAGAGGCTAAAAGTAAGCTACAACGCAACCTGGGATGAAATCGTCATCAACTTTCATCATTTCATCTCTGGTGGAGTTGAAACTTGGTTTTGGGTTTACGTGAAGGCGAACCCGGATGTACCCTGGCTTACATTGAAAGACGCACTAGTGGAGCAGTTTAGGAGTCTGGAAACGGATTCAGAGCTGTCGAGAAAGCTGTACGACAGACATATGGGCCAGAACGAAACCTTTGACGACTTCTACTCTGCAATACAAAAACTGAACAGTAGGTTGAGAGTTCCTAAGACAGACACTGAAATTATTGACATTCTTAAAAACAACGTTCGACGACAAATGGGAATGCTACTGATTACTTTCAATACCAGTACCTTAGCTCAAATGGTCCATGTATGTAGGAAAGTGGAAAAATACATTCTCGACCGTGAAGCCGGAGCGCTAAAGCCACGAATGGGACCAACACCATCTCCACGTAGAACCGCTGTCTCCGAGCTCGTTGCTGAGGAAAGGGAGGGACAGGATTTCGATCCCGAGATAGAGGCATTCCACCCTAGGAAGGAAAGGGATACTCGCAATTTCACCTGTTGGAATTGCAAGGCTAAGGGCCATTCGTTTTTCGAATGCCCTGACCCTCGGAGGTCCCTCTTCTGTTTTAAGTGTGGCTGGGACAATATCACCTCTCCGCAATGTCCTCGATGCTCGGGAAACGAGTCGAAGAGCAGTTTGAAGCCCCGGGGGAATTGCTCTCTGGAGAAGAACCCGGATGCTCAGTAAAATTGCCTGTTATTCATCCTCCTTCCCTCAGTAATTCTGAGTCCGTTCCAGTTACCAACTCTGCTCCACCACCATCACCTGTGCCAGCCCTCAGGATTTTACAACGTCCTTGCCAACCCCTTAAAAATGAAGATCAACAACCACCCTTTGCTCCCAGAAGGCCAATCAAAACCCTACACGAAAGGCTACAAAATTACCTCGACGTGCGTAAAAGGATTTTTGGTGAGCGAAATACCATCGTTTCCGAGAAAGTGGCTAAGCTGAGGAAGAAGTTTCGGGAGAAGAAGAAGGCGCACCAAGCCATTGAAGCCACCATCTTATGCAGCTCAGAAGATCCGCGACCCTACGCTACGGTGCATATTTTTGGAGAGCCTCTGCTAGGTCTTCTCGATAGTGGGGCCAGCATAAGCTGCTTAGGCTCGAATGGTATCGAATTCCTTAGAAAACACGACCAGCATATCTCGAAAATTTCTTCCGAAGTGAAGACCGCGGACGGAAAGAACCAAGCCATCGTGGGAAAAGTCTGTGCGGAGGTTACCTATAAAGGGATGACGAGAACAATTCCTCTTTATCTGGTTCCGTCCTTGCAGCAGAAACTATACCTGGGAATCGACTTCTGGAGGGAGTTTGATATCGCTCCTCAGTTGATCTCCGAAATCTCTTGCACAAATGAAACAATGCAGAACATAACAGATCCGAATGCCCATATATTAACCGAACAACAATCCAAACGGTTAAAAGATGCCATTAGCTTGTTCCCATCCTCTGCTGTTGAAGGCTTAGGAAAAACTACGCTAGAGGTACATACAATTGATACAGGTGATGCAGAGCCCATTAAACAGCGGTATTATCCGATTTCTCCAGCGGTACAGAAACTGCTATATGAGGAAGTGGAACGTATGCTTAAACTCGGAGTTATCGAGGAAAGTACCAGCGCGTGGAGCTCTCCTGTAGTTCTAGTGCGGAAGCCCGGCAAAAATCGCTTATGCCTGGACTACAGGAAGGTCAACGCCAAGACAAAGAAAGATGCGTATCCGCTTTCTCATATAGAAGGATTGCTATCGCGTCTTCCAGATACACATTTCATTTCGAGTGTGGATCTGAAAGATGCTTTTTGGCAGATCCCGCTTGAGAAATCGTCACGGGAAAAGACGGCGTTTACTGTGCCCGGTATGCCCCTGTTTCAGTTTACGGTTATGCCCTTTGGCCTCTGCAATGCTCCTCAACGCATGGTCAGATTAATGGACAAGGTGGTTCCGCATAAACTGAGAGAGAAAATCTTCCCGTACCTGGACGACTTGTTGGTTGTATCAAGCACTTTCGAGGAGCATATTCAGTTGCTAGAGATTTTGGCCGGTCGACTGAAGGAAGCGGGATTGACAATGAACGTCCAGAAGTCAAAATTCTGCTTTAAGGAATTAAAGTACCTAGGATATATTGTCGGAGATGGTTGCCTGAAGACGGATCCAGACAAGGTAGCCGCCATAGCAGATTTTCCCACTCCGACTTCGGCGAAACAAGTGAGGCGATTCTTGGGAATGGCGGGATGGTACCGACGTTTTGTGAGGGACTTCTCTTCTTTATCAGCACCCATCACCGATACGCTGAAGAAAGGGAAGAAGTTTGCTTTCACTGAAGATGCGATCGATGCGTTCAACAAACTGAAGACGGCCCTGACTACTGCTCCGCTCTTGGTGAATCCGGATTTCTCAAAGGAGTTCATTGTTCTCTGCGACGCCTCGAATACCGGAATTGGTTGTGTGCTTAGCCAATTGGATGAGAGTGGAAACGAACGACCTATATATTACCACTCACAGAAACTCAACTCGGCCCAGCGCAATTACAGTGTGACCGAGCGTGAATGCCTGGCTGCTGTCATGGGAGTTCAGAAATTTAGAGCTTACGTCGAAGGTCATGCCTTTAAAATTGTGACGGACCATGCGAGTTTGAAGTGGTTGATGAGCCAGAGAGACCTCAGTGGTCGGTTAGCGAGATGGAGCTTAAAGCTTCAGGGATTCGATTTCATCATCGAACACCGTAAAGGAACACAGAACGTCGTACCCGATGCGCTTTCACGAATACATGGGATGGACACACTGGCTTGCGATGTTTCGATGTTGAAAGATCCCTGTGATGTGTTGCATATTGATCTTGAGGATCCTAGTTTTAAATCTACGGAATACCTCAAGCTCATAGACAGCATCAAAAAACAACAGATAAGGCTACCTGACCTTCAAGTGTCGGAAAATTTCGTCTACAAGAAGGTCAAACATTGCACAGGGAATCCCGTAGAGGATGACCAAGTATGGAAGCTTTGGGTTCCAGAACCTCTGACTGGACGCTTGATCGCTCTGGCCCATCAGCCACCTCGGGCTTCGCATGGAGGAATTGCTAAAACCTTATATCGACTACAGCAACAATTTTTCTGGCCTAACATGGCAGCCCAGATAAAGGCGTTTATCGGGATGTGCGACATCTGTAAGGCCTCGAAAGCCCCAAATGCAACGCTGAGACCTCCGATGGGCAAAGCATTTTTGGCTGAGAGACCATTCCAGATGGTGTACATCGATTTCCTGGGCCCGTATCCACGCTCGAGAGACGGCAACACTCACATTGTGATTGCGTTGGACCAGTTGACCAAGTTTGTAGTCGTAAAAGCTCTTCGAAAAGCAACAACCGATACGGTATTGAAGTTTCTGCGAGAACAGGTGTTTTGCGTTTTCGGAGTCCCGGAAACCATACTCTCCGATAACGGCAGACAATTTATTAGCCATGAGTTTGTGAAGTGCATGTCGATGTTAGGGATAAACCATGTCAGGACCGCCGCCTATGCACCTCAAGCAAACGCTAGCGAGAGGGTTAATAGGTCGATTCTCGCAGCTATTAGAGCCTACATTGATCCTGATCAAAGAAACTGGGACATTAATTTGCAGTCGACAGCTAGCGCCCTTCGTACAACAGTTCACTCGGCAATAAAAATGTCTCCGTACGAAGCCTTATTTGGACAAAAATGCGTGGAACATGGCTCTGACTATAAATTGCTCCGTAAACTTAATGGACTAAACAACTCAAACATCGATATCGTTTCCAAAGCTGCACATATGAACATTCTGCACGCTTATATAAAGAACTCTCTCGCTAATGCTCATAATAAATACGAAAACACCTATAATCTGAGGAGCAAGGATGTAAAATTTGCGATCGGAGATGTGGTCTTCCGCAGGAATTTCGCGTTAAGTGATGCGTCGAAGAAGTTCTGTGCGAAGCTCGGTCCGAAATTTGTCAAAATGAGAATTTTAAAAATAATTGGAAATAATCTTTACGAGCTGGAGGACCTAAATGGGAAAAAGGTTGGGATTTTTCATTGCAAAGATCTAAAAAAATGAATTCTTTGAAGGCCCGGCAACAGTCAGTGCATGAGACTCGAGAAAAGTAGCTGGATTGTTTCTTTTCTTCCTCTTTCGACTCGAACGATCTCCTCGAAAGACGAAGCTTTGTGGGAAACGGCACACAGATTTCTTGTCGGATTTAATAATAATTATAACTTCTTAAATAAATCAACCATCATAACAATAATATAAATATATAATAATAATAACAATAATAATAATAATAATAATAATAATAATAATAATAATAATAATAATAGTAATAATCATAATAATAATAATAATAATAACAATAATGATGTATATAATAACTTAACCACCTGGACTATAATAATATCAAAATTCAATTATAGAAATAATTTGGGAAAAACGGGGTATTGTCTTGCTACAAAATACCGGCACTCTACATGGAGTACATGTATACTTAATTTTGTCAAACTGCACAAAATCTAACATTTCTATCAGGATGACCGCTAATCCTTAGTAGCCGGACTTGATCATGTCATCGAACTTGGAAAAGCACCGATAGTTTCAACTTTAAACTGCTTGAAAAGAGGCGGAGCCAATCTGCAGCTTGGGAAAGAGGAACTTTCTCTAGCATAGCAAAGGACAGTTGGTGGATAAGCTTTAGCAGTGCGGGTCGATACCGAAAATTAGAAGCCAAAGTAACGCGGTAATTAAGAACAAAAAAAAAAAAAATAATATTCGTCTTAAAACTCATATACGCGCGCTATAAAAAGTGCCTCAATTTAATTGATACAAAAAAAAATATAATAAAGTTAAAGTTTCAACAAACAAAAACTACATTGATCTACTTACACAAAAACAAAAAAAAAACAAAATCTAAAAGTATTTTATAAAATTAAGTGTTTGGGTATGCATCCCAAAATGCATAATCCATAAAACAAAAGTTTTAGTATACAAAAAAAAAAAAAACTAATATACATACGCAGTGATAACAAAAAAAAACAGTGTGCCATACCTTCCTCTTAAGAAAAAAAAAAGAAAATATAGGAAAACTAATAGTGCACGATACAATAAAAAAAAAGAAATATCGAAACATACCCTATAAAAAAATAAATAAAAGCCCTTGATAGCCCCTCTGCTCACAACAAAAAAGTTATCCCTACCAACCAAATAACACACCAATTTTCTTACCTACATTGAAAATAAAAAGAAATACTCACCTTGAAAACCTGGAAAAAAAAATTAAAGAAAAAAAAAAGGAAAACAAAAATACAGAAAAAAAAACGTTATACCTAATTGATCACTTACCTGAAGTCCTGAATACCTACTTACCTGGAATACTAACTTACCTGACCTGGAGAATTCGAAGAAAAATAACTTACCGGAGAAAATACCTGAAATCAACGGAGCAGCACCCTACAAACAAATTACTTACCTTGTGAAAAAAGTGTGTCCAAAGTGTTCTTACCATTACATACATACCTACCTATCAATACCTACCTTCTTCATTTGTGTCTACCCCCCTTCTTTCCTCTTGTGTCTAGTGTGTCGTTGGTGTCTTAAATTTATAAGTACCCATAAGTCAAAATAAAACCAAATAATATCCACATAAATGTAAAGTTGCCAAGAGTAAACAAAAAAAATATAATTAATTTAACAAATCAGGGAAAGATAGTGTGTTGGAAATGATTCTTTTTTTTTTAAGAAAAAAAAACAAAAAACTAATTATAATCAAAACAAAACAAGATAAACTTAATTAATTGCAGAACGTCATACTATAGGATAAGTACTCCAAAGCGGTGCACCTCCTTGGCAGTGACGATATTCGGATGACAAAGTAAGTTTCTTTTTTATGACAATACTATACTTACCTCTTTAAAATTTTTTGATTTGTTTTGATATATAAATATATATATTTTTTTTACAACAACCAATAATAATAATATTAACAGATAATCACACTACACTGAAAAAAAAATAGATATACAAATAAAAATAAAACTAAGAGAGAAAAAAAAAAAGGAAAAATAAAGTTAAAAAATTTTAAATTTGTTTTTTTTATAACAACAAATAATATTAGTTGATAATTGCATTACACTGAAAAAAAATTTTTAATAAATATACAATTAAAATTAAAACTAAAAGAAAAAAAAAGAAAGAAAACCTATAATTGGAAAGAAAATTAAAGTTAAAATTTTTCAACTATTAGGGTTGCCACCCCTACCAAAAATTAAAAATTCAAAAAACTTTTTCTTAAATTTTTTTTTGCATTGTATTTTCAATCTTGTTTTTTTTTTATATGTTTATAACTCAATGTGATAATTTCATGCTTAGCCAACTACAATAAAACTACGATTATAATTCTGAGTAAATCCAATGTCGTCGTCTCTTACTTTTTATGGATTCAACCTGTCATGGTTTTCATTTCTGAATGATTGACGTGTTTTATTTTAGGAGGGAAGTTATTTCGCTATCATTACGTATTTTTTTTTGGCTAAGATTGGATTAAGATGGAGTCTTAAACCTAAGGCTTGAGGTGGAAGGTGATACGCAACTGAGGTAGGTGTCGATGAAATGGTGAAGTGGTAAGCTGGTGTAATATCAGGTCTGGGGTTACTGCATAGCATTGGAGGAAACAGTAACCATGGTGGTATCTGTTGATACATTGGGTGGGTTAAATCCTCCGGAGGGCCAACAACATCATGGTCTCTCTCCCCCCTATAGGAATTACACCCTTCTAACGGAACGGATTCGGGTCTCATTGTTTTATTAATGAACCAACGTATTTTTTTTTTCTCTTTCTCCGGCATGAAGTCGTAACGACAGTTCAGTGCTGCGGTAGCAAGAACCCCCCCGCCGACGAGCTAGTTTGTGCTAATGCAAGCATGCCACGCTGCCGTAGCCTGGACACCCTCTCCTCCTTGCTGCCCGGATCAGCCTCACGTTTCCTGTAGGCATGAGGTTGTAACGGTGGTATAGGGAGGAGAGGTCGGATTCTCAGATTGGACTAGGGGCCTGGGGTTTGTTTATACCTCTACGGGTAAGTCCTAACCTCCAGTTTAGGAATCCAGCCGACAACACCATCGGTTTTTGTTACAAAGTCTCACAAATATATTTCCACTTTCATCCTCACATCTTGCGTATAGACAGCATCCGTATGCCTTAATCGATGCGTCCGAAAATCCATGAATTTGTATACATTTCATTTTTGGTTGGAAGATGAAACGAGGAATGCTAATGACGTTGAGATTTTGAAGATCTTCGACGTACTCCTTCCAACAACTCCCTAGTTCCCCAGGCAATGGATCATCCCAATCTAACTTTTCCGCCCACAAACTTTGAAGAAATAATTTCGCCTTTACTACAATAGGCCCAAGAAGTCCAAGAGGGTCGAGCAATCTACTTGCATCGGAAAGCACAGTCCGCTTGGTAGCATAATTTGTTAAAAATGTGTTTTTGGCGAAGAAATTGAATTTGTCGTCCTTTGGATTCCATTCAATTCCAAGAGTCTTTGTTGTTTCCATTTCATCAATTTTCAACTCCATCTTGCAATTTTTTGTTGATGAGTTTATCAAGGCGTTGGAGTGCCACTTATGCAACTCGAAATTGGCTAAACCTAAAACTCTAGTTACTTCTTCTTGGATTTGTATGAGTTCTTTGATTGTGTTGGCTCCTGTTATGAGATCATCGACGTAAAAATCTATTTGGATAATATTACTTGCAAGGGGATATTGAATTTGGTTTCGAATTCCAATTTCTTTAAGGCTACGCGTTGCCAAGAAAGGTGCAGCAGAAGTGCCGTATGTAACAGTATTTAAGCAATAAAATTGAAGCCTTTCATTAGATTCATTTCTCCAAAGTTGAAAGCGTCGATCATCTGGATCGATTTCAATCTGACGATACATTTTTTGTATGTCAGCGGTCAGCGCGAATCGATGGGTCCTAAACCGCAAAACTATTGAATACATTTCCTCCTGTATAGTTGGTCCTACCATAAGTAAATTGTTAAGCGATAATTTAGACGTAGTTTGGCATGATGCGTCGAAGATGACTCTAAGTTTAGTTGACGAACTTTCAGGACGTAAAACGCGTTGATGAGGCATAAAATAATGGAGTTTATCAAGACTGATATGCTCAACGGAAGTTTAACGCGAATCCGACCATTTTGCATGACCTCATGATTTTGTTTGAAGAATTCTTTACATTGTTCATTAGGGTGTGTCACTTTTGTATGGCCGCAAAAAAGTACTCTTATTTTTAAATGTAATAGTGATCAAAAGTTGTATTAGGGTCTGAGGTTTAAGAACATGTAAAAAAAAAATAAGATTTTGTTCGTCTTTGGCTCGCTCAAATCGGTTGAAGTTGAAAAAAAAAATTTAATTTACAGTAAAATTTTTTTTTTTTTTACGTTTACTAAAAAAAAAAACTAAACAAAATACAGAAAGAATTTTTGTATTTACAAAAAGATATACCACGATATTGTAGGTGGTTCCGTTGATTTTTAAGAATTTTTTTTGTAAAAAAAAAACAAAACGATTTTACATAAAAAAATGATTTTTCTTCCTTCTTTTATTATTTCATAACTTCTTTATCAAGTGTTCAATTTAAACAAATATAAGCTTAAAAGTGTTTCCTTGCAATTATCTTTGACTTGGAAGCCTAAAAATATCTTATATATTTTTTTTGTATCCACACGGTGCAATTTAAAACAACACCATATTTCAAAAATCTCGAAAAATCAAAATTTCTTGGATTTCATCCTATTTTTGAGCGAGCCAAAGATATTAATTAAAATGAAAATTGTAAACGCAGGATTTAATTTTGATAAGCAATACAACTTTTAAACGCTATTACATTTGAAAATACCATAGTTGAGCACTTTGACACACCCTATTGTTCATGTTCATGATTCAGATGTTCTGTTCATGTTCTGGATTCAGAGGCGATTTACATGAAACCTCTTCCAACCTCCAAAATCTTTCCACCATTTCATCAAGCTGTAGCTACACCAAATTGCACCATCGCACAGTGTTTCGCCTAGAACAGGCTAGGTGGACAAAGGTCATTTTTCCTTTTCAATAAATATGTAGTCAGGTATTGTAAACAATAACCTCAAAGCTCAGATTTCGAAAAATATATACGACTTACTTATTAGAGTGACAAGTGAGCGTGCTCAATAAACAACTAAGGAGTAAAGTGCAAATTTGTATGTTATTTATTTTCAAAATCGCAGACCATTTGAGTGCATATAACTATAATATTTTGAATTAAGTTGAATATTTAACCAATGGATTTAATAAATAAGGGTATGTGCTATATTTATTTATTAAAATAAATAATTTTACTAGTTTAGTTTACAATTACTGATAATTTGAAAGTATTAACAACAATAATGGTAGTTTTACTAATAGTAAGAATTTTAAAAGCGTGTAATGTACTTGTCACCTCATGTCCCCGGTCTACATTTTGTATATGTCTTAGGGGCATTCCTCAGTGTTATAACAGTATATCTTTTAGCCTGCAAAATTTAGTTCAAATATTTTTATTTTTTTTTATTCAGACAACTTTCACTCAATATCGAAATATGAGTTTTTTGATGAATGGCTCAAATGGGAAAAAAGTGAAAGAAACGTTAAACTTTTTGATTTTGTTTCTTCTAAATTTAATATTTGCGATGTTAGTGAGCAATCCAAAAGAGAACTAAAGAAGAATATAGCCAATTGGTCTTCAAAAATAGCTGATAAATGGTATAAGGCGGGAAAATCAAAGAATCGGTTCTTGATTAAAAATAAAACGTGGTTGGATGCTGAAAATTATCAATTCCATTTATATTCCACCCAACTTAAACCTTACTCGGCATCTGAATATCGTACTCCTACTGTAAGGCAGTTAAAAGGCTTCGAAGAATCTTCATTTAAGACGAAAAAACGTCGTGTCGAAGACCTAGTTAAATTGCGAAGTTTTGGCGAGTTAATGACTGCTGCAGAAATAGTTGCACGTTCAGAAGGGAATAGGAACACAGCCAGAGAGATAAGAGAAATTAGTACAAGTACAAATTTGGCAAATAAATCAATTGTCTGCAAGGATACAAGTTCTCCAATGACTTCTAGACAATTAAGTGGTAACGAGGCTTTAGCTTATTATATTGATTCTAAGTCAACAACAAACTCTTATAAGCAAACTAGGAAGTGGTCTATGAAGGCTGGCCATCATGTTTTTCCATCCTATCACTGTTTGAGAAAGTCCAAAAAGGCCTACTGTCCTTCTAATGAACATATTGTTGTCAGTGAGACTCGAGCTGAAATAAATTTACAAGCTATGTTAGATAAAACATGTGAGTGTTTAGTAGAAGCTCAGGATGAAGTAATAAGAAGTGTACTCCCTAATTAATCAATTACTCTGATAAGTAAATGGGGCTGCGACGGGAGTTCTGGCCACAGTACCTACAAACAGAAATTTGAGAACCAGGAGGCTACTGATGAGTTATTTTTTATATTTTCATTTGTCCCCATTAGATTGGTCGATAACAATATCATTATTTGGCAAAATCCTCGATCATCACTTACGAGGTTTTGCCGTCCCATTAAATTTATTTTTGCTAAGGAAACCACTGAGTTCACAAAAAAAGAAACTAGCGAGGTCTTGGAAGAAATATATCATTTACTTCCATCTGTTTGTAAGCTGGGTGATTCTCTAATTTCTGTTAAACACGAACTTCTTCTGACAATGACTGATGGTAAGGTATGTAACGCTTTAACCGAGACTCTCTCCTCACAGAAATGTTTCATTTGTGGTGCCACCCCCAAAATGTTGAACCAAGAATTAATAAATTACAACAGCAATCCAGATAATTTAGGCTTTGGTTTGTCGACCCTTCATGCCTGGATTCGTTGTTTTGAGTGTTGTCTTCATATCAGCTATAAGCTGGAGATAAAAAAATGGCAGGCTAGAAGTAACGAAGAAAAGGCTTGCGTAAAACAGCGATCTGACCATATCAAACAACAGTTCAGACAAGTTATGGGACTTATTGTGGACAAACCAAGGCCAGGATTTGGCACCACAAATGACAGCAACACTGCTCGCCGATTTTTCGGAAACCCTGAATTACTCGTAAGTGCCCGTATAACAGGATTAGATGTCACACTTCTCACGCAATTTAACATAATATTAAGTACATTGTCTTCTGGATTTGAAATAAATTTAGTTGAATTTAACAAACTTTGTATTAACACCAGAAAACTTTACTTAAGCCTATATTCATGGTATTACATGCCAGCCACAGTGCACGAAATATTGATCCATAGCCCAGAAGTAATCATCATTGTTCCAATAGGACAACTTTCGGAAGAAGCGCAGGAAGCCAGGAACAAAGATTGCCGTAGGTTCCGACTACAAAATACAAGGAAATGCTCACGTACTGCGACGAATATGGACTTATTAACAATGTTGATCGTAACATCAGATCCTCAGATCAATAGCCTCCGAGAGATACCTAAGAAGAAAACGGATAGATTGAGTGAAGAAGTCCGAAAACTTATAATATCACCAAATTTGGAACCTCAACCTCTAGCGTGCGCAAGCAATTTTCAAAACTAAGATGATTATAACTTATCTGATTCATCAGAAGATTCTGATAATGACGGTTAGTTAGACATACATAAGTATATTATTGATTAGGGTATTAAAATACTTTTTTATTTTGAATTATTTGTTTTGCTTAATTTCTTAAATTTTTTTTGTAAATAAAATCTTAGTTTCGACTTTTTTTGTTTTATTTAGCAAAATACTATTATGTAATTCCACAGTATAAGTCCAAAAACACATGAACACAGTTTTGTCCAGCTAGCTTATTCTAGGCGAAATACTGTGCATCGCCTCTCTACTAAACAGTTACCGGAGACTACCCAACCAAGAACTGTTTTTTGTAGCGTTGGTAAATTAGAGCCCAATGATATTTTTCCGTTTTCTATTAAATCAAAAAATATTTCCGCCCCTAACAGCATGTCAACTCTTTGAGGCTTATAGAAAAACGGATCTGCTAACTTTATATTTTTTGGAATATTCCAAGCGCCATGCCAGTCAGAATTTCTTTTTGCGGTTGGAAGTCAGTTATAGATCGAGCAATCCAAAACTCAACATTTTTCGCAAACCCACCAAACCTTGATTGTAAAGATGTCATGGTGTAAGAATCAATTTTTGTTCCTATTGCACTAACTCCACTTATATTTACTGGGCTATGAATAGACTTTAGTTGAAGGCTGTTTGCAAGTGATTGAGTCATCAAATTAATTTGCGATCCTGCATCAAGTAGGGCCCTGGCTTCTATGAGTTCACCATTTTTATTGCGAACCCTAACAACTACCGTAGCCAAGACTACCTGCAATTCTGCTTCAGCGGATTTTGAACTCAATAGAGTTGTTCGGGAAGTTCCAGCAGCTTCCTTAGCTCCCGATTGCTCAGCGTTAACAACGATATCTCCATACCTATGTAGAAGAAGGTGATGTGGATCCGAACAAACTTCACATGTTTTGGCAGAACAATCTTTAACGCCATGCCCTTTGCTTAGACAGTTAATACAAAGAGATAGAGCCTTTGCCCTTTTGTACCGATCGTAAACACGGAGTTTTTTAAATTTATTGCAATCTACAATGCGATGGGATGGCGATTTACAATGAAGGCATGTTGTTTTTATTACTGACAACGAAATATGAGAAGGTTTCCTCTGTGATGATTTTACTAGATCAGACCCTTCCGAAGAATTAAAAGTTTTTGATTCCTTGCTTTCCAAAAGCTGACAACGATTATTAAGACACTCTGAGCAATTTTCCCATTTTGGCAATTTCGAATAATCAAGAGACTCATTTCATTTATTGTGGGTTTGAGTATCAACTTTGGACATAATTAAATGAATTATAATGGCATTGCAAATTTCTTCGTGATTTCCTAAAGATTTGAGCGAGTCAAATAAAGCAGATGTATCGTCCACCAAAGTCCTAAGTTGCGATGCCGAAGCTCCTTTCATTTTAGGCAGATCGAATAATGAGGAAATATAGATATTCCATGAATATTAAACCTTTTTTGTAGTACCTCTCTTCAAGGCGATTGAGTGCTTTAATGTAGTTCTCCTCAGTAACTTGAAACGATTTAATTGTACCTCGAGCTTGCTCACTCAAACAAGAAATCAAATGATTAAATTTTTCAATTGGTGCAATAGAATTATCGTTATGCACTAAAGTTTTAAAAAGCCCAATAAAATTTTTATAATCTGCATATTTGCCAGAAAACTTAGGAAGTTTTTGCAGCGGTAAGCGAGAAGAAGGCAAAGAGGTTGATATAGTAGTATCTCCAACTCCAATACTACTCCGCCTGTTGTTACCCATTAACGATAAAATTTTAGCTTTTGTTATGCAATATAATTCCTCTAATTCCGGACGACCATTATCCGAAGGGTTTTCCTCTTCTATCTTTGTTTGATAATTGAGACCTTGTTTAAAGTAGGATTCTAAAATACCCAAGCCGCATTCAAGTTCAGTAATTTCTAATGTTTTACTGTCTATGAGGTTTTTAATTCGTGAAATACTACCCTTTGTTGAAGCACGATTTGTTTTTAAAGTCTGCAATAACTTCTCATCTACATTAGCCATAATAAATAATTGGACCAAGATTTTATTATTGTTACAGAAAGTTTATATTCAGCGAGACAAATTCAAATCGCATGCGAGAAAACAAAGGAGCTCTTGTATATATTAGGTAGTTGTTTGTTGCAAACAAAACAATAAATGGGCAAATCTCAGAAACTTTTGACTTTAGACTTTTGAAAACGCGTAAAGAGAAAATAACTAAGCACACCTTTAAAATTAAGTTTATAGCACCATTGTAACATCAGAAAATATAATTGATGGTGTTCCTCTTTTATTAACGAATGCTTAAAAAATTCTCACTCATTTTCCGGCGACGCACTATGCAAACCATTTCAAAAATCCATAACTTTTTCGTTTCTCAATATTTTTTTTTGAAATTTTGTATACTTATACTTGTATAACCAAGAATTTAAAATATTAAAACGTTTCAGATAGAAATAAATTATTTTATTTTTTTTTAATAAAATAAAATAACAAATTTGTAGATTTTGTTTCATTTATATGGGAAAAATTTGTTGGAGCAAGAATTATTGCAACAATTTGGATGAAATTTGTTTTCTTCTTTTACCGGTGAAAATATTTGAAAGTAGTTTTTTGTAAATTCCGCCCACTACCACGCCCATATTTTTTAAATTTTTGTTATTTTCTTATTTTTAGTGAACAGGAAGCCGAAAATTTGTTTTTGAGGTTTTTTTAAACTTAAGACATCGCATGTATATTTTGTCTGCCCACTTGCCCGCCTACTTTCACTCCCCTTTTTACTTGCGATATAGGTACTATAGGGCAAGTTCTGCATTTGGAAAAAAAATCGAACTCGAGATTTTGATCAAAGTTGACATTACGATGATAGCGAAGACGAAAAAAGTGGGTCCGACAATTCCGTCTGTCTGTCTGTATGTCTGTATGTCTGTATGTCTGTACCTCGAACTACAGCCTAAACTACCTGAGGTATTTTCTTCAAACTTAGTAGTTAAGGGTCTTCGGTGATTCCCTAGAGGAAAAATTGAAATTTTTTTTTTAGCTCCAAAACTAAGGGTACCCCCCATACACCCGTAATGCGAAATCTTATTTATATCGAAAACGGCTCTAACGATTTTGATAAAAAAAATTAAGTGTGATATTATGGACATGGACTATATTTTGGTGAAAAAAAATTTTGGGGGGAAATGTTATTAGGGGTACCTGTCATAGAACGGTTTTATTGATTTTCGAATTTCTCACCAACGGCTCTAACGATTTTAACCAAAATTTTTATGCAGGAGCTGCTTTGCATTTGAAAAAATATAAACTAAAAATTTTTTCGAAAAAATAGTTTTTGGATTTTTAAAAAAATAATACAATTTTTTTTTTGAAAATTCAATATCTTGAAAACCGATTCACGATTAAATTTTTAAATTACGTTTTAAAATGTATTTTATTAAATACTAACAATTTGCATATCAATTTTTTTTATAAAAATTTTAAGGAAAATTTAGTACACAAAAAACATGTTTCAGTGTGTCTGTATGTCTGTACCTCTCACTACAGCCTAAACCACTGGACCTATTTCTTTCAATCTCGGTAGTTAAGAGTCTTCGGTGATTCCCTAGAGGAAAAATTGAAATTTTTTTTTAGCTCCAAAACTAAGGGTACCCCCCATACACCCGTAATGCAAAATCTTATTTATCTCGAAAACGGCTCTAACGATTTTGATAAAAAAAATTAAGTGTGATATTATGGACATGGACTATATTTTGGTGAAAAAAAATTTTGAGGGGAAATGTTATTAGGGGTACCTGTCACAGAACGGTTTTTTTGATTTTCGAATTTCTCACCAACGGCTCTAACGATTTTAACCAAAATTTTTATGCAGGAGCTGCTTTGCATTTGAAAAAATATAAACTAAAAATTTTTTCGAAAAAATAGTTTTTGGATTTTTAAAAAAATAATACAATTTTTTTTTTGAAAATTCAATATCTTGAAAACCGATTCACGATTAAATTTTTAAATTACGTTTTAAAATGTATTTTATTAAATACTAACAATTTGCATATCAATTTCTTTTATAAAAATTTTAAGGAAAATTTAGTACACAAAAAACATGTTTCAGTGTGTCTGTATGTCTGTACCTCTCACTGCAGCCTAAACCACTGGACCTATTTCTTTCAATCTCGGTAGTTAAGAGTCTTTGGTGATTCCCTAGGGGAAAAATTGAAATTTTTTTTTTAGCTCCAAAACTAAGGGTACCCCCCATACACCCGTAATGCAAAATCTTATTTATCTCGAAAACGGCTCTAACGATTTTGATAAAAAAAATTAAGTGTGATATTATGGACATGGACTATATTTTGGTGAAAAAAAATTTTGGGGGGAAATGTTATTAGGGGTACCTGTCATAGAACGGTTTTTTTGATTTTCGAATTTCTCACCAACGGCTCTAACGATTTTAACCAAAATTTTTATGCAGGAGCTGCTTTGCATTTGAAAAAATATAAACTAAAATTTTTTCGAAAAAATAGTTTTTGGATTTTTAAAAAAATAATACAATTTTTTTTTTGAAAATTCAATATCTTGAAAACCGATTCACGATTAAATTTTTAAATTACGTTTTAAAATGTATTTTATTAAATACTAACAATTTGCATATCAATTTTTTTTATAAAAATTTTAAGGAAAATTTAGTACACAAAAAACATGTTTCAGTGTGTCTGTATGTCTGTACCTCTCACTGCAGCCTAAACCACTGGACCTATTTCTTTCAATCTCGGTAGTTAAGAGTCTTTGGTGATTCCCTAGGGGAAAAATTGAAATTTTTTTTTAGCTCCAAAACTAAGGGTACCCCCCATACACCCGTAATGCAAAATCTTATTTATCTCGAAAACGGCTCTAACGATTTTGATAAAAAAAATTAAGTGTGATATTATGGACATGGACTACATTTTGGTCAAACAAAATTTTGGGGCAAAATGTTATTAGGGGTACCTGCCATAGACCCGTTTTTTTGATTTTCGACTTTCTTATTAACGGCTCTAAGGATTTTAACCCAACATTTTTAGCAGGAGTCCCCTTAAGTTAAAAATAATATTGTATATAAAAATATTCGAAAAAATATTTATTGGGTTTAAAAAAAAAAAAAAAATTTTTAAATCAATATCTTCAAAACCTATGAACGATTATTTTTTGAAATTATTTCCTAAAACCAATATTATTAAATACTTAAAATTCGCATCCCACATTTTTTTCTTGAAAAATTTTAGAGAAATTTCTTATATAAAAAATTTATTTAATAATAAAACGATTTTTTAAGGTTTATTTGCATAAATTCATACTTTTCCGGAAACCAGACGGCAATTTTATGCATTTGCACATTATTATCTCATTAAATCCATGTTTTATATTTATAAAATGTATCTTAAATTCCAAAGTACTTTTACATAAGAGCAAGTTCGTGCGATCCAGTCGTGCATTTTATTTATTTTCAGCTTAAAGTTCATTAAGAGCAGGCATTTTTTAATTAAGTTTTATATGAAGAAGTGAGTTTATGAAAAGTGTTATTTATTTTTAGTAAAATCCGTGTACTGCCACGCCCCTTTTTGATATATGAAAGTTTTTCGCCCTTAAGACAAAAAAAAAGGAATTCAAAAGTACACCTTATTACTAGGTATATTAATTAATGTCTAAAAGTTCTTAAGCCTCGTCAAACAATGCTAGTGTTATTTAAAACTATGTACCTACATTTGTATTATATGCAACCATAAACCACACACCCCCTCCCACCCTCAAATGCTTGGCATTTATTTTTATTTAATTATGATTTTTTTTAATATCTATAAATATGAGTAAGGAAGTTTAAAATTGGAAAACAAAAAATATTTTATTCTAAAAATAAAATTTAGAATTTTAATAATATTGGAAATAAATGATAAAAACTTCTAAATTTTGTGGAAACATAGTCACTTATATGATGTTTATGAAAATGTGTTGCACATGTTATATTTTTTAACTTTTGACAAAAAATAACATTTTTTTTTTTTTAATTTTGGGCTAAAAGTAATAAAATAATGGTCTAAAACTTTTTGGAATACACATTTATGTGCATCAATAAAGGTTCCACATTTTTGCCAAACTTTAATTTTTTTCATCACTTAACAATAAAGTTATAAGAATACGAATTTTTATTCTAAAAACTTATTTTTCTTCCTCATCATACGTTTTTTCTTCTTAAACAAAAATGCATGAAAATGCGAAAGTTTTTATTTTTTCTTCCAAATTTAGAATATTTTTAGAATACTAAACAGCCATTAACTAAACGCAGGCAGCCGGAGCTAACAGAGAAAACTTCAATTGAAAACAAAAAAATGAAAAATATACTACACCTTACTCATTTTTTTTATTAATTTACTGGTGAACTTAATTAAAAAAATATAACTGTTTTGTAAAGAAGAAGGCTTGGGCTTTTCAAAAAGGTATAATACTTATACATTCTGTCCAGAAAAAATACGAAATAATTGACTTCAAACTCTCACTTCCAATAATTCTAAAAAATAAAAATATCGAAATGTCATTTTTAACTGTAATTTTAGGTATCTAGAACAAAAGTAAGATACAAAAAATTTACTGTGTTAGGAAGAACCCTATTTCTAGTATATAATCCCATCATTAGATTTTTCAAATTACGAAATTCACCAAAACCATTTTTGAGATGGATTTCATCTTTTGGTCCCATAGTGCGACGTTGAACTATCGAAACAGTAACACGAAACGACTTTAAGTGGCCGAGTCACAAAGACTACTGATACCACACTAACGTTCGACGTAAGTTGTTTATACCTATGTTTATAAGAATGTTATTGATAAGGATCATTTTCTTTCACTTTTCTCACTGCCCTAGCTTGCATTTGTTAATATTTGAACTACAGAAAATATGTAAGCGCGAAATTTTAAATTAATATAGAAATTTTTAATTTTTTATAACAATGATAAATGTGGTACAAGTTATTGTTTACCAAGGTCATTCGTTATTCAACTTTTGTAAGAGTGAAGTGTTTTTTTCTCTAAATGAAAAAAGGCGGTTAAACATCTACTACTCCATCTCAAATTGAATAATTTTCCAATATTTTTTTCTTTCGGTGATTTAGTGTCGACCAACGAAAAAAATATTACTTTTTTCGAAGAAATTGGCTTAATACCAAATGAAAATTCAACTCCCGTGGCGGTGTGCAATTCTGGTGTAACGCTAAATGAATTGCTCTACTGAACTAACAAAGATGCATTATGTTTATTAACATTAATCCTTAAAATGGAATCACCGTCACCACCAAAAATAAAAAAAAAACAGTTTTGGTAGTTTTCGATTTTCTCAAAAACTAGAAGACATAGAATCATGCGGTTTTTTGCGTTCGATAAAGAACTGATAGATACATGGAACACATATAAGCTAATTTACAATTTCATTTCACAATTTTGAAAACAATCGGTCTAAACTTTTTGTTTCACGTTTTTTTTATCAAAATTTGGACTTTAAATGCGAATTTCTCAAAAACCATTGACATGAGTAATTTAATTTAAATGCAGGATTATAGAAGAATCTTCTGGCTTTCAAACGCAGTACAGCACTTTATTGTAAGTGTTGCCGTTGTTTTTTAATATTTATTTTTTTTTCAATTTAAACCATTTTTTATAAAAGTGCCCCTACCTCCTAAGCGGGGGGAGATAGACCCCCCCTCCCATAGTAAAAAGTGCTTGTTTTTGACCCCTCTACAAAAATCCGTCATCAAATCTTGGCGGCCTCTTAAAAAGTAATGTATAAAAAATATCAATGATTTTTCTTTGTAATTAAGTACTGAATTTTAAAGATCCATAAAATATGTAGCGTCAGCGACAAAACGTACACTTCTTAGTATGATTTAGAAGAAGGAACAATAGTTAAGAACGGGAAATATTGCTTTTTATGAGAGTGCTAACTGAAAATGTCTTGAAAAAAAAAGTTTCGCACTCTTTTAATTCAGTATAAGCTAATTTTAACCAGGTTGCGATTTTAGCACACACCTCTACCAAAGCTTAATTTATTCATTTTTGTCTATAGAAAATGAATATGTAATTTAGAAATCGGTGCAAAGCATGCTGTGTACATGATAAGAGACGTACCAGATTTTAATGATTTTTTCGGAAATGTGGTACCCAAACTTCTGACAAACACTGTCATAAATCTAAGCAAAGCACATAATTTTTTCATAAAAAATTTTGATTTTCAAAGTTTCTTATGTACCCCATTTGAGTTTAACAAATTAAAATCTATACTATATTTTCGAAAAAATTATCAGAGATAGAGTAAAAAAATATGACTATGAAGTAACTTAATTTCAAAGTTACACGAAAGTCAAAAGTTTCTGAGATTTGCCCAAATATGTTGACTTAGTTTTTGTACACGAAGGTCAAACGATCCAAAAGTAAGTATAGAGTGATATAAACGAAAAACGATTTTCATTAACGAACTCGCCTTAAGGGTAGGTGTCCATTGAAAAAATAGGTTAGACTTTTGCGCTAAGCTGTATAACTTTCACAATTTTACGAATATTTCAATGAAATAAACGGTCATCGATTAGAAAAATGTTATTCAAAATACTTTTGCAGTTTTGAAAAAAATATAAAAAAATTGTGTGCCCAGAAACTGCCACACAAGTGGAAAAATCATACATTTTAGTAAGGTCCTTATTCAAATGATAGGGAAATTCCGAAAATATTACTTTTTTATTTTTTTTATATTTTTTTTATAGAAACAACATATTCCCAAATCACGTATCGTTCTTCTTTTTTTATTCTGTTTTATTATTTATTCAAAAAAAAAATATATAAAACTATGAAAAACGAAGGAAATTCGCATAGTGGTATGAATGCTCTACTGGATAAAACTTCATAAGTATAAAAGATAACGAAGTAAAATTCACTCTTGTCATAAAAAATAAAAAAAAAACGTGTGAGAAATGATTGTTTTTAGTAGGTATATGATGCAATGACCATTCCACATTGTCGGAGGTAGGGTGGAAAAATGTTCTTTGTGTATGTATAAAAAAGAATATAAGTAGGTTATCACACATTCGCTGTCATAAATTTTGTTTTTTTGTATTTTTTTATTTGCGATCTATCATCATTCTACTGGTTTTTTTTTTGTATCGTCTATGGAGAGCCATTTTAGGTACACACATAGTAATAAATTGCGATGCATAGTGATCTTCATCTTTTTGTTTTTATTTGCCAAAGGGTGTGTACATGATGGAAGAAATCTGCGATGTTGTGTATAGAATAAGATACATATGCATATAAGTATCTACAATAGATTTTGTGTTGTTTTTTCTGATAGGTAGGTTCATAGGTAATGTAGAGGTGCAACGCCTTGTATTGATTTGGGTATCGTAAGGATTGTTTTGATTTAATTTTGCGTAAGTAGGTAATGGATGTATCAAAAATATATTAGATTAGTAGATGTTAATCCTGTGAATGAACGCAAATTGCATTTCACTGTAAGCGAATACGCAACAACCAAGGGATATGGCAAGTGGATGGCGCCAAAATATTATGTACAATATTATGCAGGTATCTATTAATCTAAATATGTACCTATGTACATATTTATATAAATAAGTTAAGAAGGAAAATTCGATCACTTTTTGTTTTCGGTGGTGACGTATTCCACTGGTAGAAGAATGGTGAATGTATATAAGAAAGAATATGGGAAGTGCGCTTCTTTTATGTATTTTTGTTGGTTTTACATAGGAAGAGTTGTCTCCTTTATTTTAATATGTCATGGTGATAGATAATACTCTCGTTACAGTTATTTTCTGTTGTGTTTTTATTGTGCAAATCTATTTTGTACATACCTATAAATATTTTTTTGCAACAACTGCCTCCAAAAACAAACAAAGGAAACAAAAAACTCAAGCAAAAAAAATTGATAAAAAGTAAGCAAATAGAAAATACATACATAATATGTAATAGCTACTTCGTTTTCATAAGGCCACATGATGTAATTTCGTTCAAAATTTCGAAAAGAGATAATTTTTTTAAAAAAGGACAATAGGCAAATCTGGCCTAGTTCTAATAAGAACGACCTTTATATAATATACATATGTATGTTCATATATTCATTATCACTTAGTTTTTAATTTGTAAAAAAAAAAACAAGTATTAGTTTTCCAATAATGTTGTTGGTGTCAAAATTAAAAAATGATATAAAAATAAGAGCACATTTTTTTTTTCGATGAAGATTTTGACATGTTTGAAAAACCAATATTAAGTTCGTTTTTATTAAAGCTTGGCCGGTTATATGTACATATCTGCCCATCAACATTTTTTTTAACACGTTTTACTTACGACCACCAATTGTTACGTTGGTAGTTGACAAATTGTGAATAATTTCGAAATGACTTAATGAAATTCGTTTTTTTTTTTTTTTTTTTAATTAGATCAGTTTTTATTTATATAAAATGCATTTTTAGTATTTGCTTAATAAAATAGAAGCTTAAAATTAGTATACTAGTATACAGAGTAAAATTAAAATACAATGATGCTATTGGAAATAAAATTGACAAACTTTTTCTACAAAATTTCTTTCAGCTAATGGGAACCAGTGGCACCATTTTACTTCAATTATAGTAGATATAGTTTTTTTTTCAAAATATTTAAAATCTACTTCTTACTTCGCACCATCAGCCAAATACTGAAATCTACCTCATTTTAAAAATCTCTGTTTCAACCTACTTCAATTTTACAAAAAAAGTCCAAATCTACTTCTTTTTATCTATTTCACTCTAGGTAGTGTTTTTTTTTATATTAAACGCGCACTCAAGGTCAAGGGGTTATGAATACAATTAAAATGTTAAACACAACACAGTGCAAGAAATTAGGATAGTAGGATAGGATGAGAAAGGAAATACCGATACATATTGGTTTTTAATGTCTGCACATTACAATGAGTGGGAAATATTGAGCCGGGTAAATCATTCCAGATTCGTGTAGTGCGGCTAAAAAAAGAATCACTTTACTTGACTGTACGTCCAAAATTGGGCGAAAATGATGAGCAGTCCTAGAAGTACGGGTATTACGGTTGAATTGTTTGAGGGGGAGAACGCAACTGGCTACTTCACTAGAGCACTGTTTATGAAAATTGCGGCGGTGCTCGAGAGATTCAAATGTTTCAGTTAGACAACGGTCGCTTATAATTTTTAGAGCTCTCTTTTGAATTCTGTGCAAGAGACTAAAGAGGGTTTTTAGAGCACCTGCCTAGTGGGAATTGCACTCGAGCTTTGGACGCATATAGGCCTTATAGATTACAGCCAGATTAGTAAGTGTAAAAAATTTCTTGCAACGTCGAAGGAAACCTAAACACTTGGCAGCGTTTTTGGCCACGTCGAATATGTGATCATTCCATACAAGGTGGTCTGTAATGCACATACCGAGCACAGAGTTGTTCAGTTTTCTCGATGCAAGTCCCAAACAGCATTGAGTTTTCGAAGCTTTAAATTCTATACGTTTTTTGATTCCCCATTGGACAATGCTATCAAGATCAGAATTTAATGAACTTATGTATCATACGCTGCCGTTGGTAGTCCACATCCGAAGGACAAGGATGTGAATCTAAAAACGAATATGAAAAGCTGAGGTTACTGTCGTCAGCAAAACAATTAAGCGGAGCAACAGTTATAGACAGAAACTGTCGGAGACAAATGGACCCCTGGGGCACACCAGCATTTATTTATTTATTTATTTATTCATCCAGCAGAGACACAGCTCTTAAAGACTACTTAGAACAATAGTAAATTTATATAAATAATAATAAATAAAACAAAACAAAAATAGAATGTACAATAAACATTAACCACCGAAGTTTATTATTAATAACAATTTTTTTTAAAACATTCCCTACTTAAATATAAATTAAAATCAATAGCATTACAAACAGAATTAGCTTGTCTTAAACAGCGAGTTAAGAGTTCATGGATTCCATAATTGACATACATAATTAAAAAAAAAAAAGCATTAGAGCCGTTTTCAAAATAATTATAATATTTCATAATGGCTGTATGAACCGAGCTAAACAAACCATTTCAATTTCTCCTCTAGGCTGCAGATTGAGGTACAAAGTGCAGATAGACGGAATCATTACTCTTTTGTGTTGTAATGTCAACTTATGAAAATTCCCAGTTCAAGTTTGTCTAAAAGCAAGTAAAAAGTCATTTTAAAATCTACTTCGAAATTTCCCAATTTACTTCACTTTAAGATATGTAACAAATGCAAAACTATGAAAATTGTTATCATTGTTTTTATTTAGATGATTAGGTACATAATATTCAGGAACAATAGATAATAAACGAACGGTTTGATCAACCAATTACAAAATTGATAATCAGTTTGTTTAAAAAACACTTTTCCACTTTTCTTAAATGAACGGTCAATTGTAAAAAATCAGTTATGTATCTCCATAAATTGTTTCAAAGAATCCATTATCTATAACGAATTTATTCATGTTTTCAAAACTGACCAATTTACCTTTTATGTTGTCAATTTTTACATGTAAATTAGTGGTCAAAGACGGAACCACTTTTTAATCTTAGGCTATATTTTTTTGCACTTATTAATTTTATTGAATCATAAATAATCTCAAGACAATGAAGCTATTTAAAAAATAAAAATTTAAAATGTTTAACTATGGATATTTTTTATTTTTAGAAACTCTGAAACAAGAAAAAGAAATATTTAAAACGCTTTTGGTTTCATCCCAATACGACCACTTTTCGCAGAGTTACAGCCCTTTGAAAAAGACTCAAAAGAACATTTATAGGTATAGGTACATAGTTACCATTATTATTTTCGAAAGTGTATTAATTTACTTGGGTTAGGAAATTTAATAATTTTTTTAGTTAAGCAATTTTTGAATTGTGAACTTTTTCCTAAAATTAATTGTCTACATTACAAATAAATTATAAATATCAGAGCAAATTCCCCGGGTTCCTAATGTCTAAATCTGTGCTCCCTTTTCTTTATTTTTTAAAATATCCTGAAAAGTAAAAGTCCTAGAACCAACAGATTAACCTTGTATAAATACGCAAAGAATAAAAACGCTATCTACCTAAATGCAAAAAGTTTCAATTCACCTGCAACCAAAAATAAAACAGAAAACAAACCGTCTATTATTGTGTCTAATTGTGAGCGCTGAATGCAAAAAACTCAATTTGCCTTTTCTAAACCACAAACAATCACGATTCACGAAAAATTATTTTTTCTACCCAAAATACAAAAGGAAAAAAAACTTTCATTTATCTTGTGCGCAATCCGAGTCAATTCAAAATCAAATGCTTGTGCGCTGCCTGTGCGGCTTGCCAGCTTGCCACTCGTGCCTTGTTCCCGTTTTCTGTTATTTTTTTTTGATATTCTATTCCATCTTTCTCTATCTCTATGCGTGATGCGAAAAAAGAGGTATCCTGAAGAGACGAGACGAGCTAAATTTATTTTCTTAACACAAAAATTCTTAACTAAGAGAGCCATATTTGTGCACCAATACATGTACACGTTTTTACATTTTTTGTATTGAAATGGAATAGAATATCAAAAAAAAATAACAGAAAACGGGAACAAGGCACGAGTGGCAAGCTGGCAAGCCGCACAGGCAGCGCACAAGCATTTGATTTTGAATTGACTCGAATTACGCACAAGATAAATGAAAGTCTTTTTTTCCTTTTGTATTTTGGGTAGAAAAAATAATTTTTCGTGAATCGTGATTGTTTGAGGTTTAGGAAAGGCAAATTGAGTTTTTTGCATTCAGCGCTCACAATTAGACACAATAATAGACGGTTTGTTTTCTGTTTTATTTTTGGTTGCAGGTGAATTGAAACTTTTCGCATTTAGGTAGATAGCGTTTTTATTCTTTGCGTATTTATACAAGGTTAATCTGTTGGTTCTAGGACTTTTACTTTTCAGGATATTTTAAAAAATAAAGAAAAGGGAGCACATATTTAGACATTAGGAACCCGGGGAATTTGCTCTGATATTTATAATTTATTTTTAATGTAGACAATTAATTTTAGGAAAAAGTTCACAATTCAAAAATTGCTTAACTAAAAAAATTATTAAATTTCCTAACCCAAGTAAATTAATACACTTTCAAAAATAATAATGGTAACTATGTACCTATACCTATAAATATTCTTTTGAGTCTTTTTCAAAGGGCTGTAACTCTGCGAAAAGTGGTCGTATTGGGATGAAACCAAAAGCGTTTTAAATATTTCTTTTTCTTGTTTCAGAGTTTCTAAAAATAAAAAATATCCATAGTTAAACATTTTAAATTTTTATTTTTTAAATAGCTTCATTGTCTTGAGATTATTTATGATTCAATAAAATTATTAAGTGCAGACAAATATAGCCTCAGATTAAAAAGTGGTTCCGTCTTTGACCACTAATTTACATATAAAAATTGACAACAAAAAAGGTAAATAGGGCAGTTTTGAAAACATGAATAAATTCTTTATAGATAATGGATTCTTTGAAACAATTTATGGAGATACATAATTGATTTTTTACAATTGACCGTTCATTTAAGAAAAGTGGAAAAGTGTTTTTTAAACAAACAGATTATCAATTTTGAAATTGGTTGATCAAACCGTTCGTTTATGATCTATTGTTCCTGAATATTATGTACCTAATCATCAAAATAAAAACAATGATAACAATTTTCATAGTTTTGCATTTGTTACATATCTTAGACTTGAAGTCCCTATCAGCGTTACCACTTCCGGAAAAAAATGGAAGCAGATTTGAAGAAAAAAGTGAAGTTAATTGGGAAATTTCGAAGTAGATTTTAAAATGACTTTTTACTTGCTTTTAGACAAACTTGAACTGGGAATTTTCATAAGTTGACATTACAACACAAAAGAGTAATGATTCCGTCTATCTGCAACTCTGTACCGCAATATGCAGCCTAGAGGAGAAATTGAAATGGTTTGTTTTACTTTAGCTCGGTTCCTTCCATACAGCCATTATGAAATATTATAATTATTTTGAAAACGGCTCTCATGCTTTTTGTTTTAATTTTGTATAGATAACTGTACCAACAATGCAGTCCACACTTTGGTAAAAAATAAATGTTATTATCGGTACCTGTCATAGAACCCTCTTTTTATTTTCTACTTTTTCATTTGCGACTCTTCCAATTTCGATGAAAATTTTTACATCGCAGATTCTTTGATTTTGAAATAATATTGTATACCACAAATGTTTTCCAAAATGTATACTTTAAAATACTTAAAATTGTCAATACATTTCTTTAAATTTTAAAGAAAATTGTGTACAAAAATTTAATTTAATTTAATTAATAAAACATTGTTTTATAAAAAACAACAGTTAAATTACTATATTTAAATATAGTTTAATTTTATATTAAAAACACATATGCAAGCGAAATTTTCATACATAGGATTCGTGTACACATCAGTGTGTTGAGTTCCTATGCTTTTAAACTTACTTATTTGTGTATTTTTATTGTTTTGATATTCTTTTTTTTTTGTAATTCGATGAATCTCTTCTTCGTTGGATTAGAAATTACCTTTCGGACCGTTTACTAAAAGTAGTTTTGGACGGTTTCAAATCTGATATTGGGCATTCAATCCCTAGAATCACGACGTATTTTTTTCGGTGTAATGCTTGTCAGAGATTTAATAAATTATAAAATCAATTGCCCTTACTTGCTTTCGTTGATTGGCTTTCATGTTCCTTGTCGTGAATTACGTAATAATCGTTTATTTTGTGTACCCTTTCATAGGGTCAATTATGGAATCAATGAATCCTTAACTCGCTGTTTAAGACAAGCTAATTCTGTTTGTAATGCTATTGATTTTAATTTATATTTAAGTAGGGACTGTTTAAAAAAAAATTGTTATTAATAATAAACTTCGGTGGTTAATGTTAATTGTACATTCTATTTTTGTTTTGTTTTATTTATTATTATATATATAAATTTACTATTGTTCTAAGTAGTCTTTAAGAGCTGTGTCTCTGCTTGATGAATAAATAAATAAATAAATAAATAAATGCTGGTGTGCCCCAGGGGTCCGTTTTGTTTCCGACAGTTTCTGTCTATAACTGTTGCTCCGCTTAATTTTTTTGCTGACGACAGTAACCTCAGCTTTTCATATTCGTTTTTAGATTCACATCCTTGTCCTTCGGATGTGGACTACCAACGGCAGCATATGATAAGCTCATTAAATTCTGATCTTGATAGCATTGTCCAATGGGGAATCAAATAAAATGCACGACTGGATCGCACGAACTTGCTCTTATGTAAAAGTACTTTGGAATTTAAGATACATTTTATAATTATAAAACATGAGTTTAAAATGAAATTGCCGTCTGATTTCTAGAAAAATATGAATTTATGCAAACAAACTTTAAAAAATCGTTTTATTATTAAATAAATTTTTTATATAAGAAATTTCTCTAAAATTTTTCAAGAAAAAAATGTGGGATGCGAATTTTAAGTATTTAATAATATTGGTTTTAGGAAATAATTTCAAAAAATAATCGTTTATAGGTTTTAAAGATATTGATTTAAAATTTTTTTTTTTTTTTTAAAACCCAATAAATATTTTTTCGAATATTTTTATATACAATATTATTTTAAACTTAAGGGGACTCCTGCTAAAAATTTTGGGCTAAAATCCTTAGAGCCGTTAATGAGAAAGTCGAAAATCAAAAAAAACGGGTCTATGGCAGGTACCCCTAATAACATTTTGCCCCAAAATTTTTTTTGACCAAAATGTAGTCCATGTCCATAATATCACACTTAATTTTTTTTATCAAAATCGTTAGAGCCGTTTTCGAGATAAATAAGATTTTGCATTACGGGTGTATGGGGGGTACCGTTAGTTTTGGAGCTAAAAAAAAAATTTCAATTTCTCCTCTAGGGAATCACCGAAGACCCTTAACTACCGAGATTGAAAGAAATAGGTCCAGTGGTTTAGGCTGTAGTGAGAGGTACAGACATACAGACACACTGAAACATGTTTTTTGTGTACTAAATTTTCCTTAAAATTTTTATAAAAAAAATTGATATGCAAATTGTTAGTATTTAATAAAATACATTTTAAAACGTAATTTAAAAATTTAATCGTGTATTGGTTTTCAAGATATTGAATTTTCAAAAAAAAAAATTGTATTATTTTTTTAAAAATCCAAAAACTAATTTTTCGAAAAAATTTTTAGTTTTTATTTTTTCAAATGCAAAGCAGCTCCTGCATAAAAATTTTGGTTAAAATCGTTAGAGCCGTTGGTGAGAAATTAAAAAATCAAAAAAACCGTTCTATGACAGGTACCCCTAATAACATTTCCCCCCAAATTTTTTTTTCACCAAAATATAGTCCATGTCCATTATATCACACTTAATTTTTTTTATCAAAATCGTTAGAGCCGTTTTCGAGATAAATAAGATTTTGCATTACGGGTGTATGGGGGGTACCCTTAGTTTTGGAGCTAAAAAAAAAATTTCAATTTTTCCTCTAGGGAATCACCGAAGACTCTTAACTACCGAGATTGAAAGAAATAGGTCCAGTGGTTTAGGCTGTAGTGAGAGGTACAGACATACAGACACACTGAAACATGTTTTTTGTGTACTAAATTTTCCTTAAAATTTTTATAAAAAAAATTGATATGCAAATTGTTAGTATTTAATAAAATACATTTTAAAACGTAATTTAAAAATTTAATCGTGTATTGGTTTTCAAGATATTGAATTTTCAAAAAAAAAATTGTATTATTTTTTTAAAAATCCAAAAACTAATTTTTCGAAAAAATTTTTAGTTTTTATTTTTTCAAATGCAAAGCAGCTCCTGCATAAAAATTTTGGTTAAAATCGTTAGAGCCGTTGGTGAGAAATTCAAAAATCAAAAAAACCGTTCTATGACAGGTACCCCTAATAACATTTCCCCCCAAATTTTTTTTTCACCAAAATATAGTCCATGTCCATTATATCACACTTAATTTTTTTTATCAAAATCGTTAGAGCCGTTTTCGAGATAAATAAGATTTTGCATTACGGGTGTATGGGGGGTACCCTTAGTTTTGGAGCTAAAAAAAAAATTTCAATTTTTCCTCTAGGGAATCACCGAAGACCCTTAACTACCGAGTTTGAAGAAAATACCTCCGGTAGTTTAGGCTGTAGTTCGAGGTACAGACATACAGACATACAGACATACAGACATACAGACATACAGACATACAGACATACAGACATACAGACAGACAGACGGAATTGTCGGACCCACTTTTTTCGTCTTCGCTATCATCGTAATGTCAACTTTGATCAAAATCTCGAGTTCGATTTTTTTTCCAAATGCAGAACTTGCCCTATAGTACCTATATCGCAAGTAAAAACGTATAGAATTTAAAGCTTCGAAAACTCAATGCTGTTTGGCACTTGCATCGAGGAGACTGAACAGCTTCTAGGTATGTGCATCACAGACCGTCATTTGTGAAGTGATAACATGTTTGACGTAACCAAAAACGCCGCTAAGTGTTTAGATTTTCTCCGCCGATGCAAGAAGTTTTTTACACCTACTAATCTGGCTGTAATCTATAAGGCCTATATTCGTCCAAAGCTCGAGTGCAATTCCTACTAGGCAGGTGCTCTAAAAACCCTCTTTAGTCTCTTGCAAAGAATTCAAAAGAGAGCTCTAAAAATTATAGGCGACCGTTGTCTACCTAAAACATTTGAATCTCTCGAGCACCGCCGCAATTTTCATAAACAGTGCTCTAGTAAAGTAGCCAGTTGCGTTCTCCCCCTCAAACAATTCAATTGTAATATCCGTACTTCTAGGACTGCTCATCATTTTCGCCCAATTTCGGACGTACTGTCAAGTACAGTGATTCTTTTTTTAGCCGCACTACACGAATCTGGAATGCTTTACCCGGCTCAATATTTCCCACTCATTGTAATGTGCAGACATTAAAAACCAATGTGTATCGGTATTTCCTTTCTCATCCTATCCTACTTTCCTAATTTCTTGCACTGTGTTTAACATTTTAATTTTATTCATAACCCCTTGACCTTGAGTGCGCGTTTAACAAAAAAAAATACTACCTAGAGTGAAATAGAGAAAAAGAAGTAGATTTGGACTTTTTTTGTAAAATTGAAGTAGGTTGAAACAGAGATTTTTAAAATGAGGTAGATTTCAGTATTTGGCTGATGGTGCGAAGTAAGAAGTAGATTTTAAATATTTTGAAAAAAAAAACTATATCTACTATAATTGAAGTAAAATGGTGCCACTGGTTCCCATTAGCTGAAACAAATTTTGTAGAAAAAGTTTGTCAATTTTATTTCCAATAACATCATTGTATTTTTTAATTTTACTTTGTATACTAGTATACTAATTTTAAGCTTCTATTTTACTAAGCAAAAACTAAAAATGCATTTTATATAAAAACTGATCTTATTAAAAAAAAAAAACCAATTTCATTAAGTCATTTCGAAATTATTCACAATTTGTCAACTACCAACGTAACAATTGGTGGTCGTAAGTAAAACGTGTTAGAAAAAAATGTTGATGGGCAGATATGTACAGATAGCCGGCTAAGCTTTAATAAAAACGAACTTAATATTGGGTTTTCAAACATGTCAAAATCTTCATCGAAAACAAAAAACAAAAAATGTGCTCTTATTTTTATATCATTTTTTAATTTCGACACCAACAACATTATTGGAAAACTAATACTTGTTTTTTTTTTTACAAATTAAAAACTAAGTGATAATGAATATATGAACATACATATGTATATTATATAAAGGTCGTTCTTATTAGAACTAGGCCAGATTTGCCTATTGTCCTTTTTTAAAAAAATTATCTCTTTTCGAAATTTTGAACGAAATTACATCATGTGGCCTAATGAAAACGAAGTAGGTATTACATATGTATGTATTTTCTATTTGCTTACTTTTTATCAATTTTTTTTTGCTTGAGTTTTTTGTTTCCTTTGTTTGTTTTTGGAGGCAGTTGTTGCAAAACAATATTTATAGGTATGTACAAAATAGATTTGCACAATAAAAACACAATAGAAAATAACTGTAACGAGAGTATTATCTATCACCATGACATATTGAAATAAAGGAGACAACCTCTTCCTATGTAAAACCAACAAAAATGCATAAAAGAAGCGCACTTCCCATATTCTTTCTTATATACATTCACCATTCTTCTACCAGTGGAATACGTCACCACCGAAAACAAAAAGTGATCGAATTTTCCTTCTTAACTTATTTATATAAATATGTACATAGGTACATATTTAGATTAATAGATACCTGCATAATATTGTACATAATATTTTGGCGCCATCCACTTGCCATATCCCTTGGTTGTTGCGTATTCGCTTACAGTGAAATGCAATTTGCGTTCATTCACAGGATTAACATGTACTTATCTAATATATTTTTGATACATTCATTACCTACCTACGCAAAATTAAATCAAAACAATCCTTACGATACCAAATCAATACAAGGCGTTGCACCTCTACATTACCTAAGAACCTACCTATCGGAAAAAACAACACAAAATCTATTGTAGATACTTATATGCATATGTATCTTATTCTATACACAACATCGCAGATTTGCTTTCTTCCATCATGTACACACCCTTTGGCAAAAAAAAAATGAAGATCACTATGCATCGCAATTTATTACTATGCGTGTACGTACTTCCATAGAAGATACAAAAAAAAAACAGTAGAATGATGATAGATCGCAAATAAAAAAATACAAAAAAACAAAATTTATGACAGCGAATGTGTGATATGATAACCTACTTATATTCTTTTTTATACATACACGAAGAACATTTTTCCACCCTACCTCCAACAATTTGGAATTGTCATTGCATCATACACCTGCTAAAAACAATCATTTCTCACACGTTTTTTTTATTTTTTCTGTTCTTGTAATACGAGATGCAAGATGACAAGTCATAAACAAGAATAAAAAACTAAATGAGCCCAGACAAAAAAAAAAGAGTCAAGAGAGCGGATGGGCGGACAAAATTCTTTTGCACAGAGAATACGAAACCTTCTCTTCAAAGCGCTGATATTGCAGTGGCATTCTTGTGAACTGAAAACTTACTTGTGTGCGTGTGCAAAGGAACTTTTTGTTAAAAAATGCAAAATAGACCTCTTTTATAAAAATAAAATTAGATAAATATTGAGTGAAAAAAGTATTTTGTATTTTTGAATTTAGTAAATAAAATATCAAACAAAAATAAAAAAAATATGTGAGAACTGTATTATTAATACTTTTCTTGCAAATGCATTACAAATACTGTCATATTGAATTGCATTTTTGTGAACTTTAGATGAGTTTTATTAAATTTTTAAGAACGATACGCTGTTCAGGGAATATAAATCTTTGATTAAAAAATTATTTCCAAAAATTAAAAAATATAACTCTCAATTTCCCAGGGTAGAGAACAAAATATTTGTAAAAAAATGTATATTTTTTTACTTTTGTTAGTAAAAAGTTACTGTAAAAATAAAAAAACAAATAAAAAAAAAATTAACGTAATTGCACATACTTATTGGCTTTGTACAAGAGTGAATTTTACTTCGTTATCTTTTATACTTATGAAGTTTTATCCAGTAGAGCATTCATACCACTATGCGAATTTCCTTCGTTTTTCATAGTTTTATATATTTTTTTTTGAATAAATAATAAAACAGAATAAAAAAAGAAGAACGATACGTGATTTGGGAATATGTTGTTTCTATAAAAAAATATAAAAAAAATAAAAAAGTAATATTTTCGGAATTTCCCTATCATTTGAATAAGGACCTTACTAAAATGTATGATTTTTCCATTTGTGGGGCAGTTTTAGGGCACACAGTATTTTTATATTTTTTTCAAAACTGCAAAAGTATTTTGACTAACATTTTTCTAATCGATGACCGTTTATTTCATTGAAATATTCGTAAAATTGTGAAAGTTATACAGCTTAGCGCAAAAGTCTAACCTATTTTTTCAATGGACACCTACCCTTAAAAGAATTATTTGAATTCTTTTTGCAGCAACAATTTTGCAATGTGTGCGATAAACTAGAAAAGCTTTTTCATAAATTTCTCCTGTATCAAGATGAACTCTTAAGCAACCATATGCTGTCGAAAGACACTTCCCCTCCAACAAGAAGTCCAGCGATGATTTAAGTAGAAAAAAGCTTTTATTAAAATTTCCCCACGGCCGAATTAGATGATGAGGATCTGCTGAGTGATCGATGATCGTAAACAAGAGATCGTTTTCTCATAAGAAGGCTCCGATGAGCACAAAGAGAATTTTTCGATGATGATCTTCTGATTAAAGTGTGCTCTTTAATAAAGATATCGGTATTATACGATATAATATGTGAATCACGTATGTATATAGAAATATGCCGAAGTTAAAATAAGTTATTATTTAATTATTAATTATTTTGTTTTAGGCTGAAAACACACCGGATAAAGCAAAACATGTTTTTTTGTTTCGTGAAACAAGAGAATATTGTTTCTTATGAGACTAAACACACCAAAGAAAACGAAACAAAACATATGTTTTTGTTTTGAAGTGTTACGATGGTGGTTGTCGAAAATACACATGCTATTGTATACGAGCAACACACACCGAATGCAACAAAACTGTTTCGAACAAGGGTCGTTGACGATAATTGCATACATTCTTATGGCGCAACGCACACCAAATGAAACAAAACATAAAAACAAAAGCAAAACAGAAAAACATGTTTCGTTGCCGATAGCTGAGCTATTGTTTTTTGCAAAACAAAATTTTGACTCCGTTGTTTTTATTTTCTTCTTTCGTTGCACTTTACAGATTTATTTGCTTCTACGTTTACTCTGTGCGCAAATTTTAAATAAAGATGAAATATGTAGATGGAGAGAAATTCATTTTTTTTAATTAAGGCAAGAAGCCCTATCTATAATTATAAAGATAAGGAACATGCCAATATTACTATTGATAAGCTGTGGATTGCTACTTCCTACTATGACATTTGAAGATTAGCAAGATTAAAAGCCTTTGTCTTTTCTTATGAATAAACACATAATGTCTGTTTTGTAAACACAAAATTGTTATTTGTATTTACTTGCCGTAGAGTTATAATCTTTCAGCCAGAGTTAAGCTTTTACGATAGTTCGTATTTTGTTTCATTTCAACGCACACCAAACGAAACAAAAAAACAAAACGTTTTGTTTTGTTTTATTCTGTTTCGCTTGGTGTGTGTTCAAATAACTATCGAGTAAAAAACGTTTTGCTTTATCCGGTGTGTTTTCAGCCTTAGCTTTATGAATTTTTATGATTTTTTCTCAACGATATGAGATAAAGCCATCAACTAAACTGTCTTTAAGATAGAAATATATCATGCAAAGTATCAGAGTTGCGATTGTTCTTTTTTGCAGATTCGAAGAACAATGAAAGAGTTTCTTGTGAAATTTTGAAAGTGCAATAATGTATGCAATCGACGGTTTGTTGTTGGCGCAAAATATTATTTATATATGTACATATAATGCAACAAATTGAACGATACAGACTCACCAATATGTATCCATTTAATCGATGCAATGACGATTCCCTTGATTAATGAAGAGTCTTTTAAAGGAGGATCTCTTTGTATAAATCACGATGTGGGTACTGGGTACAATGCAGCTTCAACCGAACGCGAACCGAACACTTGCAATTAATTGTTTTTTATTTATTTTTTTTGTCTTTTTAAGTCTTTTTTCACATAAAGTTAATTTTTTTTCACTTGGACACTATAGTCCTGTCACGGTCGCCATGTAAAATTTGCAAAAGAAATTTGTTTCAAAAACTTATTAAACGTTATAAAAGAATTATTTTTTAATTATAATCTTGAGTAACAATAATTATCAACTGTTTAGTTCGATGCCTAACTTTCAAGAGAGTTACATTTTCAATTTTACAAATTAAGAAAGCAAGAATTTAGTGTGGTGAGTTTCTTTTTAAGGAAAATAGCAACAAATAAAATCAACTGATTTGTACTAAATAAATAGATATTTTTGAGTGGCGGGAAATTAAAAAATTCTACGTTATTTCTATGATGAATAATTAATTCAAATCTATAATTTTATTTGGCCGCAACAGAAGCTATAAGAACTGCTGTTTATATTCTTAACCGGATATCTGTTGCAAAAGATATCAATCAGATATCTTACGAACATTGTTTTGGAGAAAAACCTCAGCTAGATCATGTAAAAGTATTTGGAACTGTTGGATTTGCTCTTATTCCGAAGAATATCAACAGAAAGAAATGGGATCCAAAGGCAAAGAGAGTTCATCTAATTGAATAATGTTTATCCTAAAGTGGGCTTTTGGTCAATTTTTGTTAATATTGTAATATTTTACTAAGGTTCGTTAAATAAAACTTATTACTCCTTTTAGAATTTCTTCTTTATTTACACTTTTCAAATCAAAACAATAAATCTCAATTTATAATCCACTCTAATACTTTTATTCAAACTTAAATCACACTTCTTTAATTACACTTTCCACAATCCAATAGTTCAGCTTTGCACACTTTCATAATCGAAAATAAACTGTGTTCCGCTCACCGTGTACACTCTCTTATATACTCAAACCAGTTGTTCTCGAAGGTTCTTGTCTAGAATATTCTATTTGCTTGGAATAAGGGGAAATTCATATGGAGATAGAATGTTCTAGTTGTTTGGAATAAGGGGAAATTTAGATGCGATGAAAAAGAGCTTTTTTTTTTTGTTCCTTCATTAAGCAGATATGTAATTCTCAACAGATGGCGCTGTAGGAGTATAAAGCTCTGTGCGCAACATTGCCCCTTCTTAAGATTGTTCGTCCCGAACAACTCTATCACCAGCTTCGGCACTGTATCGGTGCAGTCGATCGCTATGCACAACTTTTAGCTTTCCTCTTAACCCTCTTTGAATTCGGTAAACGACATCATTGATTTTCGTGACGACAGTATAAGGGCCTTCCCAGTTTTGTTGAAGCTTCGGCGACAATCCCTTTTGACGATGTGGATTATACAGCCATACACGATCTCCTACTTGGAATCCTGTCGTGTTTGCTCTTGTGTCGTACCTTGTCTTCATTCGATCGCAATAAGTGCTCATTCTAGTCCTGGTCCTTTCGTGGATGCCGATTAGCCTCTCTTTTAGGTCACTCATGTAATCCCCTGTTTCCTGAGACTCTTGTGGTGGGTGTTCCAAACCTTATCTCACTAGGCAGGCGTATGCTTTTTCCGAACAGGATTTCAGATGGTGTTTGTCCTGTTGAGCTATGTATTGCACTTCGATAGGCCATCAAAAATAGTGGTATGTGCCTATCCCAGTTTCTTTGGTAGTCGCCTACGACCTTAGTGAGGTGCTCTTTTAAAGTCCTGTTGAATCTCTCGACCATTCCATCAGATTGCGGGTGAAGTGGTGTGGTTCTCGTTTTCTTAATGCCAAGGAACGCGCAGACCTCTTGGAATATGTTCGACTCAAAGTTCCTTCCTTGGTCAGAATGGAGCTCCATAGGCACACCGAACCTGCTTACCCAGTTAGACACAATCTGGTCGGCCACGGTCTTGGCTTCTTGGTTCGGGATAGCATATGCCTCAGGCCATTTGCTGAAGTAATCCATTACCACCAGAATGTATTTGTTTCCATCATTCGTTTCCGGAAATGGACCAGCTACATCGACAGCAATCCTTTCAAACGGTGAGCCCACATTATATTGCATCATTTTTCCTTGCAGTTTTCTACCAGGGCCTTTGGTTGCAGCACAAGCGACACAATTTCGGCCCCAACTTTCAACGTCGTCTCTTGCATGCAACCAGTAGAATCGTTGTCTCACTTTTTCTAAAGTCTTATTGACTCCCAAATGGCCTCCTGAAGGTCCATCATGCATCTCTCGAAGAACTTCTTTGATTTTCGATTGAGGTAACACAAGCTGCATTACATAGGATTTACCATCAGCGGACTCCCATTTTCGCCGAAGAACACCTTCTTGCACATGAAGTGAGTCCCATTGTGCCCAATAAGCCTTTAAAATTGGACTCCTATCGGAAATGTCATTCCATGCGGGTTTTTCTTCATGTTCCTTCCATGCGAGAAGAGGTTCAATGTCGGGATCTTCTTGTTGAGCAGATCGTGTTTCTTCATTGCTCCATCCACAAATGGGGTCAGCTCTTATTCGCAGAATGTTAATGGATTCCTTGTCTTCTTGTCGCCTGCAATGCTTGCAATCTATTTTACAAGGTCTTCTGGATAGTGCGTCGGCATTTGAGTGCAGCTTTCCCCTTCGGTGTTGAATTTCGTAATCGTAAGTCTGCAGTCTTTCTATCCACCTTGCAACTTGTCCTTCTGGGTTCTTGAAGTTCAACAACCAGTTAAGAGCACTATGATCGGTTCGTAGAAGAAACTTCTGTCCATAGATGTATTTATGGAAGTGTTTCGTTGCCAAGATGAGTGCCAAGAGTTCTCTTCTGGTCACACAGTAGTTTCTTTCCGTCTTCGACAGTACTTTGCTGAAATAGGCGACAACCTTTTCTTCGCCATTGTGTACTTGTGACAGAACAGCGCCGACTCCTACGTTGCTTGCATCAGCATCGATGATAAAAGGCTTGCCTGGAATCGGATAGATCAGCACCGGAGCATTGCATAGACGGTATTTCAGTTCTTGGAAGGCTTTTTCACACTCACCTGACCATCTAAACTGCTTGTTATTTTCCGTAAGCTGATGCAAACTCTTCGCAATTCCGGCAAAGTTCTTTACAAAACGTCTGTAATAAGTAGCAAGACCAAGAAAACTTCGTAGTTGATGTTTGTCCTGTGGTGTTGGCCAATTTTTGACGGTGTCAACTTTTTCAGGATCGGTCTTGACTCCTTGGGACGAGATGATATGTCCCAAATACTTTACTTCAGTCTGGAACAGTGCACATTTTTCTGGGTTCAGTTTAAGGTTAGCCTCTCGAAGTCTCTGGAACACACCCTTTAGGTTCTTACAGTGCTGGTCGTATGTTTTTCCATAAACGATAACATCATCCAAGTAGACAAGGCAAGTTTTCCACGTCAGGCCTTGAAGGACGCACTCCATCAAACGCTCAAATGTTGCCGGAGCGTTGCAAAGACCAAACGGCATCACGTTGAACTGCCACAGCCCATTACCTGTGGAGAACGCTGTCTTTTCTCGATCTTCAGGGTGAATTTCAACTTGCCAATATCCTCTTTTCAAGTCCAGTGTTGAAAACCAGTGTGCTCCTTCCATCGCATCTAAGGTGTCACTAATTCTTGGCAGGGGGTAGCTGTCTTTCTTGGTTACGTCATTCAACCTTCGGTAGTCAACACAAAACCGTGTACTTCCGTCCTTCTTTTTGACTAGGACCACTGGTGACGCCCAAGGACTTTTGGAGTTTTCAATCAAACCATCCTCATTTCCTCAGCTTCACCTTGTTTGGCCAGTGGCAGACGTCTTGCGGGCTGACGAATGGGCCTTGCATCTCCTGTATTTATTCGATGCTGCACCATTTGTGTCCTTCCATATTTTCCGTTTGGTGAAGCGAAAATGTCAGCATACTCGTTCAGAAGGCTTTCTGCCGTTTTAACCTGATGTTGGTCTAGGTTAGATGAATTGAGTATCTTTGCCTTGATGCTATTGAGCTCCTCAAGGTTTAATATCGTTCTCGGTGTTTCAGCGTCAATTCGTGTTATGGCTGCGACAGATTCGCACTTACCGATAACTTCTCCTTTCGTCAACTTAACATCGTACGGTTTGGTGTTGAGTATCCGTACGGGGACCATATTGTTCTTAGGAGCCACAAGTGTCTTCCCAATGATGACGTTTTGATAAGAACAATCTGGGCCTGGTTCCACCATTAGGTATCGATGGCGTCCACACTCACCTTCTAGTTTTGCCCAAACGAATACCTCAGAAGAAGTAGGAATAATCACGTCTTCTTTGATGACAGTCCTTAGAGTTGTTGTTCCTTCGTGCCCATAGATCATTGGAATCTCTGTATTCTAGTATTTGAGTACCTGGTTGCCAATATCCAAAATTACTCGATGTTCTTTCATGAAGTCCATGCCTATGATGCATTCGTCACATATATCTGCCACCAAAAATTTGTGTGAGAATTCTAGATCTGCAATTCGAATTCTGAGTCGGACTTCACCATAAACCCTAGCTGCTTCTCCTGTGGCAGTTCTTAGACGGTAACTATTGGTGTTGTGTAGCCAATTCAGGTGAACTAGGTCTTGACGCACAATGGAGGCTGTGGCACCGGTGTCGATGGTGACCACACGTTTGTTGCCATTTAAAGTTGCCTCGACAGTCAGACTTCTATTGTCTCGCTTAGTTTGAGAGACCTGGATGGTGTTTCTGGGACCATCGATACCAGAAACCAGCTTCTGCCCCTCGAAGTTGGTTCTTACTCGTTTCCCTGTTGGGAAACTGTTCGGGAAGTAACACTGATGTTATTGTTACCTTGTTCTGGGTTTGAAACTCCGTGTCCACAATGTTGACAAGCTCTTCTTGGTGGTAATCGACATTGACGCTGTAAATATCCGGTCTTGTTCCAATTTCAGCACTTTGCAAGTCCGTTTCGTTGGTTCCTTTGGACATCAGTTCTTTGGCATGAGCATTCTTCGACGATGGCTTCTCTAAGTCGATGTACTCCGTGAGAAGCTTGCTCAGCTGCTTCCATTGTCAAGGCAAACGCTAAAGTTTCCGAAAGAGTTCGTTTTCCAGCAGTTCGCACGGCGCGCTTTGAAGATGTATGTCAGAAATGGCGCGAACAAATGCCTCAACTGCGAATTGGTTACAAATTTCCTCTCCAACATCTGGATATGCAAGATGAACAAGCCTTTCAATGTCCGCTTGCAGTTGTTGTAGAGTTTCGCCCCTCCTCTGAACTCTGGAATTGAGTTGCACTTTGAAGACTTCTTTCATGTGGCTGTTACCAAAGCGTTTGTCTATAGCCAAAACGAAGGAATTGAAGTCGCCGCTCTTATCTGCTGGTATGGTTTGCAACAACTCAGCAGCTGCTCCTCTAAGAGCAAGAGTTAAGGCTATCATCCCAGCCATTTGTTGTGGAAGCTGCCTCGAATTGCTTCTTGTATATAGACCAAGAAGTTTGTCCATCAAAGGTTGGAGGTTTCATCTCTTTTTTTCTCAAAGTTTCCCCAGAACTTTCCCGAATCTTTATGTTTCGAACACGGTCTAGCTCTTTTGAAAATGTCTCCATTTTGTTGTCGACTAGCAGTGAAACACGTTCATCTAACACTTTTGAGAACGTCTCAATTTTGTTGTCGACTTGATATTCAAGCAATGGAACACGTCCATCAATTGCAGATACATTATTCTCGATGTTAACAAGCTTGCCTTCTAGCATGTTTCTCTGCTCTTCGAGAAGGTCTTTTTGTTCGCTATGCTGTTTATCAAGGCGTTCGATAATATTCTTTTGTTCGTTTTTCTGTTCATTTTGTTGCTCTTCGAGACGTTCGAGAACATTCTTTTGTTCATTTCGTTGCTCTTCGAAACGTTGAAGCAGAAGACTAATCATATTTGAAACATCTACATTTTTACTTACGTCTGCTTCCTCAGCGTCAGCTTCAAAGACGAAAATGTCCGGGTCTTCATTTTGTTGTTTCAAATATTCGGCCAAACGCAGAACAAGCTCATTTTTCGATCCTGCTCTAGAAAGTTCTCGCTTGCCTAATTCACTTTTCAGCTCATTACAGTTGAGCTCTTTCAGTAACTTGCTCATTTTTTTTTTTTCGCACACTTCACTGCACAATAAATTTTATTCCACTTTTCTGACACCAATGTAATATTTTACTAAGGTTCGTTAAATAAAACTTATTACTCCTTTTAGAATTTCTTCTTTATTTACACTTTTCAAATCAAAACAATAAATCTCAATTTATAATCCACTCTAATACTTTTATTCAAACTTAAATCACACTTCTTTAATTACACTTTCCACAATTCAATAGTTCAGCTTTGCACACTTTCATAATCGAAAATAAACTGTGTTCCGCTCACCGTGTACACTCTCTTATATACTCAAACCAGTTGTTCTCGAAGGTTCTTGTCTAGAATATTCTATTTGCTTGGAATAAGGGGAAATTCATATGGAGATAGAATGTTCTAGTTGTTTGGAATAAGGGGAAATTTAGATGCGATGAAAAAGAGCTTTTTTTTTTTGTTCCTTCATTAAGCAGATATGTAAATCTCAACAGATGGCGCTGTAGGAGTATAAAGCTCTGTTCGCAACAATATTTTGTTTTGTTTTTTTTTATGTTGTGACGTTTCGGACGTGGTTACACCCTTCTTCAGACTTATTTATTAATTGAAAAATCATTTAAAACATATATACATATATATTAAATACATCAAAATTCTAAAAGAGTATACTTACAACTTTAAAAAATACAAATATATTTTTATTTGGACGGGTACGAATGTTTGACAAAAGGGGCGGTGGCATGCTGGCAACGCACGGCTTAGCTCGCCGGATATAGGGGGGGATCTTGCCCCTCAGCCAAACCTCACCACGCTACAAAAAAAACTGTCATGCTAAAAAAAACTTTCCCACTTATCAAACTGCTGTTCTTAGGGTTTATTGCCGATGTTGTTGCAATAAGTGGCCTTACCCTCTCCTCTCCTATGGAATCTGTATGGCCAAAGTGTTAGCAGATTCCCCTTATATGACTATGACATCACTCCACTCTGTTCAGTATCCGCTGGCCCTCCACACCCCCTGAAAATTAAAACCTAGTCCATCATTCTATCGGAACTCACTTGTTCCAAAAAAAGACTTTTAGCTGGCGTGGCTTACAAAACATTTTTATTAATATCAAGAGAATTCTTCGAAATCTTACAAAATGACAAACACTACCGAAATTATCAAAATTTGCTTCATAATAAAAAAAATCTACATATTTTTAAACAAAGGTAAAAAAAAAACTGATATAGAAATTTAGTATCGAAAGTATTATGTGGAAAAAGTAAATTATATGGGTCATTGATCGAATTAACAAAATCGATTAAGTATTTCAGCTATTTGTTTCTTCTTAATTTCTATGGAATCGGTATCTGTAGTTTGGCGAGAAATCGGACAATCGGCAAGTATGTGCCAAACTGATAGAATCGCCCTATAATATTCGCATTCTTCTGGGGGGTCGTTAGTAAAATAGTGACGACTTGAAAATAGCGTTTTTCCTACTCTGATCCGAAATAAAGTAATGTATTTTTCTCTGGTTAGAGTTATGTTGTAGGGAATTCGAAGATGTGTTGCGTGATGTTGTCGAAGAAAGTTTTGTTCACTACGCCAGAAGCTTTCGAGCTCTTCATTTTCGTTTGAAATGAAAACTTTTCGGATGATTTGGGAGATATTTGGCAGTTCTTTTAAATACGGATAACGAGTCGCTTCTTTTGCTGCAGTATCGGCAGCATCGTTTCGGAGGATGCTTCGGATGTAATTGAGAGTAGAGCAGTTATTGGTTGCACTTTTGATTCCTGTAAGTGTACTTAGACTGTCGGTGAGGATCAACGTCTTTTCAGTCCAGGTCTGTGCCATAGAAAGAGTTTTTGACAATGCTGTTACTTCTGCTAGGTAACTACCCGCTGCGTCTGGAAGAATGCCTTGGAAAAAGATGGTTTCGTCGTTGTTTGCTTTCAGTTCGATGACTGCATAAGTAGAATTATTATTCCTATAGGATCCATCGGTGTATAATGTTCTCAAAGGCTTGATAGTTTCAATTAGTTCACGGTGAAGCATAAGGAATTGTTGATTTGAAATGTTTTCTTTATTGTGGCGGGAGAGGCTGGTGTCTATAGATAGCAAGTGTCTTTTCCAAGGAGGGGGAAGGGATGTCCACTGATTTCCTAAAGTTTCTAAAGGAATACAACCATGAGTCGAAATTAAGGTAACTATTTTGGTAAGAGAAGATGTTGAATTTTTCTTGTTTTGTTTTTTTCTGGATAAAGTTTCCTTTGAAGCTGTGTGAAGAGGATGAGAAACATCAGTAAGGGCTTTGCTCATTAAGTTTACCGCTCGTTTTTGTCCTAGTTTGTTGACTGATTTAAATCCAGCTTCTATTCTAAGAGCTTCGATTGGTGTTGTCCTTAGCGCTCCTGTAGATGTTCGGTAGCATGCGTTTATGGCTATATCGATGCTTTCCAAGTTTTTCTTCGAAGTCCACATAAATTGGGTGAGCCAGTGCTGGATGGTACCTTCGACCAGAGCTTTGGTTATTTTGAGAGTGGTTTCCAGATGTGGTCCTTTTCTACGAGAACATATCATTTTCAGAACATTGTTCTTTCTTTTTTCTAAGTTCTTTTTTCAGGTTCACTGTAGAGTTGCGAATTACGAGTGGAATGGTTGAATATAAACATTTCTTTTTCCGGTAAAGGTGCAGTGCTTCTATCTTAGATGGCGGGACAATTGCACCGGTTTTTTGGGTCCAAGCACGGATTTCATTGTCTGCCGTTTTTAAAATGGCGTTCACCGTAGATGGGTCTCCAGAAGCTACCATGAAGATATTATCTACATATACACCAACGAAATCTAGGTTAAGTTCTGGTTTTAAAAGATCCGTTATAAGGGAGTCTATGTATGCATTATAGAGGTATACTGACAAAGGAGACCCTTGTGGTATCCCATTTTCAAGTTTTAATTTGTTTGAAGTAAAGCCATTAACATTAACACAACAAGTTCTTCCCGATAAAAAGGATACTATAACCTTAAGGATATGTTTAGGGACTCCCCATTTATGTAATTGTTCAATTATAGGAAAAGTTGTGACGCGATCGAAAGCCTTCTCAAGGTCAGATGACATCACTACGCTGTGCTTACGAGCTGAGAGATTGTCTGCTAATTTATGTTCCATGATATGAATAAGAGATTGAACTCGTCTGTTTGGTCTAAAAGCATGTTGTTCATTACTAATTGACTTTTCCATCAGCCAGCCTATTCTACGTCCTATAATTTTTTCAAAAATTTTTGAGAGAACAGGTAGAAGAGATATCGGGCGATACCCATCTATTTGTTGATAGTTACGTGAACTCTTAGGAATCGGCTTCAGTATAGCTTTCTTCCAGTCATGAGGAAAGATACCAGTCCGAAGGATTTTATTATAAAGCGAGCAAATTCGGTTCTTAAGACTATCGGCAGCTGATTTTACCATTGTATATGTAATTTTGTCTTCTCCTGGGGTGGATCATTTAAGCATTTGTAGTGTAGTGTCAAATTCAAATCTTGAAATGTCTTCTATAAGCTCTAAGCATGGGTTTTCTTGAAGAGGAAGATCACTTACGTTGAAGGTCATTTTCTTAGCAATAACGTTATCTGCAAAAGTATTATTCTCACTATACTTTACCCATAATTTTGAAAACGTGTTGGATATTTTTTCAGGATCATTTTACAAAGAGCCATTTAGGAAAATATAAGGAAAATGTTGAGAGTAGTTTGAAGATCTTAAAGATTTTATTCGATTCCATAGAGTTTTGGTGTCAAGAGTTGGGTCCATTGTATTCACAAAGTTTTCCCAAGATAGTATTTTTGCTATGATGCTTTCATATTTTACCTTGGCACTAGCTTTTCTGTAAGCTAAGCAATTTGGAGTAGTTGGATATCTTCGAACTTTTTTCCAGGCTAAATTTTTAGTTTTAACCAATAGTGCAATGTCTTCATTAAACCATACTGGATTTTTATTTCCCTTACTTTGCTTCTGTTTAGTTGTTGGCATAGATTTCGCAGCTGCAGTTCTTAAATTTTTTTTAATCTTCGCTGCTTCTTGGTTGATATTATTGGAGGCAGGGATAGATGTAGATAAGGAGTGCGTAGATGACACAAAACTATCCCAGTTAGCTTTAGCTTCTTTGAATCGTATAGTTGGTTTTTTAAGAAGTTTTCTTTCATGCGTATTATGATTGGGATGTGGTCTCTATTTTCCCCATTTGGGAGTACTTCCCATTGAAGAAGTGGAGCTAAATCTGCGGATGCGAATGCAACGTCACAGCAGAGAAGGTATTTCTTGTATTGAAAAGTGTGGGTGATCCATCGTTTAGAATAACGAGGCCTTGATCATTGGCGAAGTTTTAAAAAAGTGTACCTAATCTATTGGTCGCATTTGAACCCCAAACTGTGTTTTTAGCATTTAAGTCACCTAGGACCAGATTATGCTTGTTATTATCTGTTTGAATATCGTTAAGAATTTCACTTGTAATATAAACTTCTCTATATACGTTAGTAAGCTTTATTGGTTTTCGTGTAGGAATTTCTATTGTTTGATAGAGAAGATTTGAAGAAGAAGTTATGTGGGATGTCACTGGTATTTTATTTTTAACGAGAAACCCTATGCCTGATTTGGAGTAGTCATATCCCTTATTATAATAAAACGGTTTATAATTTTTAAGCTTAAACATATAAGAATTCGATGTAATGATGTGTGTTTCCTGAAGCGCTATAATATTTGGGTTGTATTTTGCGATTAAAAGTTCGAGAGCATGTTTGTTGTTTATATAGCCTTGGATGTTCCATTGGAGGATAATGAAGTCATTATCCAACAGTGTCATTATCGTTTCGGAGGATGCTTCGGATGTAATTGAGAGTAGAGCAGTTATTGGTTGCACTTTTGATTCCTGTAAGTGTACTTAGACTGTCGGTGAGGATCAACGTCTTTTCAGTCCAGGTCTGTGCCATAGAAAGAGTTTTTGACAATGCTGTTACTTCTGCTAGGTAACTACCCGCTGCGTCTGGAAGAATGCCTTGGAAAAAGATGGTTTCGTCGTTGTTTGCTTTCAGTTCGATGACTGCATAAGTAGAATTATTATTCCTATAGGATCCATCGGTGTATAATGTTCTCAAAGGCTTGATAGTTTCAATTAGTTCACGGTGAAGCATAAGGAATTGTTGATTTGAAATGTTTTCTTTATTGTGGCGGGAGAGGCTGGTGTCTATAGATAGCAAGTGTCTTTTCCAAGGAGGGGGAAGGGATGTCCACTGATTTCCTAAAGTTTCTAAAGGAATACAACCATGAGTCGAAATTAAGGTAACTATTTTGGTAAGAGAAGATGTTGAATTTTTCTTGTTTTGTTTTTTTCTGGATAAAGTTTCCTTTGAAGCTGTGTGAAGAGGATGAGAAACATCAGTAAGGGCTTTGCTCATTAAGTTTACCGCTCGTTTTTGTCCTAGTTTGTTGACTGATTTAAATCCAGCTTCTATTCTAAGAGCTTCGATTGGTGTTGTCCTTAGCGCTCCTGTAGATGTTCGGTAGCATGCGTTTATGGCTATATCGATGCTTTCCAAGTTTTTCTTCGAAGTCCACATAAATTGGGTGAGCCAGTGCTGGATGGTACCTTCGACCAGAGCTTTGGTTATTTTGAGAGTGGTTTCCAGATGTGGTCCTTTTCTACGAGAACATATCATTTTCAGAACATTGTTCTTTCTTTTTTCTAAGTTCTTTTTTCAGGTTCACTGTAGAGTTCCGAATTACGAGTGGAATGGTTGAATATAAACATTTCTTTTTCCGGTAAAGGTGCAGTGCTTCTATCTTAGATGGCGGGACAATTGCACCGGTTTTTTGGGTCCAAGCACGGATTTCATTGTCTGCCGTTTTTAAAATGGCGTTCACCGTAGATGGGTCTCCAGAAGCTACCATGAAGATATTATCTACATATACACCAACGAAATCTAGGTTAAGTTCTGGTTTTAAAAGATCCGTTATAAGGGAGTCTATGTATGCATTATAGAGGTATACTGACAAAGGAGACCCTTGTGGTATCCCATTTTCAAGTTTTAATTTGTTTGAAGTAAAGCCATTAACATTAACACAACAAGTTCTTCCCGATAAAAAGGATACTATAACCTTAAGGATATGTTTAGGGACTCCCCATTTATGTAATTGTTCAATTATAGGAAAAGTTGTGACGCGATCGAAAGCCTTCTCAAGGTCAGATGACATCACTACGCTGTGCTTACGAGCTGAGAGATTGTCTGCTAATTTATGTTCCATGATATGAATAAGAGATTGAACTCGTCTGTTTGGTCTAAAAGCATGTTGTTCATTACTAATTGACTTTTCCATCAGCCAGCCTATTCTACGTCCTATAATTTTTTCAAAAATTTTTGAGAGAACAGGTAGAAGAGATATCGGGCGATACCCATCTATTTGTTGATAGTTACGTGAACTCTTAGGAATCGGCTTCAGTATAGCTTTCTTCCAGTCATGAGGAAAGATACCAGTCCGAAGGATTTTATTATAAAGCGAGCAAATTCGGTTCTTAAGACTATCGGCAGCTGATTTTACCATTGTATATGTAATTTTGTCTTCTCCTGGGGTGGATCATTTAAGCATTTGTAGTGTAGTGTCAAATTCAAATCTTGAAATGTCTTCTATAAGCTCTAAGCATGGGTTTTCTTGAAGAGGAAGATCACTTACGTTGAAGGTCATTTTCTTAGCAATAACGTTATCTGCAAAAGTATTATTCTCACTATACTTTACCCATAATTTTGAAAACGTGTTGGATATTTTTTCAGGATCATTTTACAAAGAGCCATTTAGGAAAATATAAGGAAAATGTTGAGAGTAGTTTGAAGATCTTAAAGATTTTATTCGATTCCATAGAGTTTTGGTGTCAAGAGTTGGGTCCATTGTATTCACAAAGTTTTCCCAAGATAGTATTTTTGCTATGATGCTTTCATATTTTACCTTGGCACTAGCTTTTCTGTAAGCTAAGCAATTTGGAGTAGTTGGATATCTTCGAACTTTTTTCCAGGCTAAATTTTTAGTTTTAACCAATAGTGCAATGTCTTCATTAAACCATACTGGATTTTTATTTCCCTTACTTTGCTTCTGTTTAGTTGTTGGCATAGATTTCGCAGCTGCAGTTCTTAAATTTTTTTTAATCTTCGCTGCTTCTTGGTTGATATTATTGGAGGCAGGGATAGATGTAGATAAGGAGTGCGTAGATGACACAAAACTATCCCAGTTAGCTTTAGCTTCTTTGAATCGTATAGTTGGTTTTTTAAGAAGTTTTCTTTCATGCGTATTATGATTGGGATGTGGTCTCTATTTTCCCCATTTGGGAGTACTTCCCATTGAAGAAGTGGAGCTAAATCTGCGGATGCGAATGCAACGTCACAGCAGAGAAGGTATTTCTTGTATTGAAAAGTGTGGGTGATCCATCGTTTAGAATAACGAGGCCTTGATCATTGGCGAAGTTTTAAAAAAGTGTACCTAATCTATTGGTCGCATTTGAACCCCAAACTGTGTTTTTAGCATTTAAGTCACCTAGGACCAGATTATGCTTGTTATTATCTGTTTGAATATCGTTAAGAATTTCACTTGTAATATAAACTTCTCTATATACGTTAGTAAGCTTTATTGGTTTTCGTGTAGGAATTTCTATTGTTTGATAGAGAAGATTTGAAGAAGAAGTTATGTGGGATGTCACTGGTATTTTATTTTTAACGAGAAACCCTATGCCTGATTTGGAGTAGTCATATCCCTTATTATAATAAAACGGTTTATAATTTTTAAGCTTAAACATATAAGAATTCGATGTAATGATGTGTGTTTCCTGAAGCGCTATAATATTTGGGTTGTATTTTGCGATTAAAAGTTCGAGAGCATGTTTGTTGTTTATATAGCCTTGGATGTTCCATTGGAGGATAATGAAATCATTATCCAACAGTGTCATTATTGTTTTTTAAAATTTGTTGTTGAGTGTATGAAGTATTTCGAGTTTGACTGTTCGGTGAGTGGGATTGAGTTGTTGAAAGTATTTGAGTTTTTTGTTTTTTCGTCTGCAGAATAAGAGATAGTATGTAATACTTTGGTAGGTTCTACGTCACACATTTCTGTGTCTGAGAACGATGACAATTGCGTTTCGTCAATGAGAGTATTTTGAGTATCATTTGCTGATTGTGCGGGGGTAGAGGTGATGAGGGATTTGTCAACTGAGCTAAGCTCTTCCATAAGAGATTGAGTTGTAGTTTCGTTTTTGTTTTCGATTTCAATGTGGAAGTGCGAGTGATTGTCTTGTGTTACAACTTTGTTGTGGAGTGAATCGAGTTTTGTTGGTGTTATTGTTGGTTTTGTTTCTGATTGAGCAGAAGAAGTAGTTTGGAGGCTCTTTGAGTTTGTTGTCTCATTATTAATTCTCTTAGAAATTCAGTTTTCTCAAAATTAAAAGATAAATTAGAAAAGGAAGAAAAATCAAATATAGTATACAAGATTAAATGTATAGGTGATGGCTCAACATCATGCCCATCAATCAATGTAGGAACCTCAATGCAAAAACTTCGAAATCGTATATCAGGTCATAAATCTGATATAAATAGTGGTAGCACACAAAAGACTGCACTAGCTCTCCATTGCATAGAAGAAAATCATCGTCCTGACTTCAAAAGTATAACAATTTTACAATCAGAACAGAATTACAATAAAAGAATGTTACTAGAAATGTTACATATTAGAAACACCGAAAATAGTATTAATAGACGTTCAGATTGTGATAGACTTAGTAATATTTACGGTCAGTTTATTAATTATCAAACCATATCTACGTAAACAAAACTCAACGATTAAATATATTATACATATCATCATCATCATCGGCTCGACAACCGGGTTCCGGTCCTGGCCTCTTTCAACAAGTTTCTCCACCTATCCCGGTCTCTAGCCGACGCCATCCAGTTGCGCACCCCAAGGCTTCGGGCGTCCTGGTCTACGCCATCTCTCCAGCGCAAGCATGGTCTACCACGCTGTCGTCTACCATAGAATGTACCACAAAGAACTTTCCGAGCAGGTTCCTCTTCGCTCATGCGAGCTAGGTGCCCTGCCCACCGGAGTCTACCGAGCTTAATTTTTGTCACGATATCTGCTTCTAGGTAGATTGCGTACAATTCATGATTGTACCGTCTCCGGAATCGTCCTTCCTCACATATGGGGCCAACAATTTTCCTTAAGACTTTTCTTTCGAACGCAGCTAAGAGATCGGAGTGCCTTTTGCTAAGCACCCAAGTCTCGGATCCATATGTGAGTACTGGCAGGACCATGGTCCTATACAGCAGCAGTTTTGAAGTTATGGTGAGATTTCTGGATTTGAAGAGCTTTGACAGACTATAGTAGGCTCTGTTGGATTTGAGAAGCCGCCCGCGTATTTCTTCTTCTATATTGTTATCGGCTGCTACTATTGACCCAGGTATTTAAAGGATTGCACCACTTCAAATTCGTGCTCCGCTACCTTGATTGTTTGACCAACTGTTCCTCTCGCATACGACGCCACCATGTACTTTGTTTTACCTTCACTAATGTGCAGCCCCAGATTTTGTGCCGCCTGCTCGATCTGGATGAAGGAATCGTGTACAGCTTGTTCGGTTCTTCCGATGATGTCAATGTCGTCTGCGTAAGCCAGTAACTGGCTGGACCTGTTGACGATGGTCCCTCTTGTTGCCGTGCCAGAGTCACGGATTGCTTTCTCCAACGCCAGGTTGAAGAGGAGGCAGGCCAAAACGTCCCCTTGTCGGAGTCCATTAAAGATGTTGATTGGTCTGGATAGCAATCCGGCTATTTTTACTTGGCTTGTTACGTTGGTCATGGTCAACCTACATAGTCGTGTCAATTTATTTGGGATGCCGAATTCTCTCATGGCTTTGTAAAGTTCTACCCTGGCTATGCTATCATAGGCGGCCTTAAAGTCTATAAACAGATGGTATGTTGGGATGTTAAATTCTAGACATTTTTCCATCGCCTGCCTAAGGGTAAAGATCTGATCAGTTGTTGATTTGCCTGGAATGAAACCACACTGATATTGCCCGATGACGGTTTTAGCGTATGGGGTTATCCGGTCTTGTAGGATAGAGGAGAGTATCTTATAGGCGGTACTCAACAACGTGATACCTCTATAATTGCTGCACGTTGTGACATCTCCCTTCCTATGTATGGGGCATATTAAACCTTTTCGCCAGTCTTCTGGCATTTCTTCCTGCTCCCATACCTGTACTGTAATATCATGAATTGCTTGACGTAAGGCTGGCCCGCCGTGATGGAATAATTCGGCTGGTATGCCATCGGCTCCCGGGGCTTTGTTCTGTTTAAGCCGGCCTATAGCCTTCTCAACCTCTTCTATGCTTGGTGGCGGCAACATAGGGTATTCTTCTTGAAGTAGTGGAGCCTCCACTTCTGTAGTGAGCTGACCATTTAGCAATTCATTAAAGTACACTTCCCATCGCTCCAGTATGCTTTCACGACCGGTGATCAGATTTCCCTCTCCGTCCTTGCAGTATGTGCAGCGTGGTGTGTACTGCGTCATGTTTCGGACGGATTGGTAGAACTTCCGCGCCTGGTGCGGACCTCGCTCTCGGCTGTTTTCTATTTCACAGATTAGGTTCTTCTCCCAGGCTGATTTCTTTTGTCTGTGAAGCCGTTTTTCTGTTCTTCTGAGCTCTTTATATTCCTCTTCGCGTGCCCGCGTTCTATGAGATTGTTGCATTGCTCGGTACGCAACATTCTTACGTTCAGTCGCTAGCTTGCATTCATCATCAAACCAGTCGTTCCGATTTTTACGACTGCTGCCTAAGATGGAGTTGGCAGTACTAATGACAGTATTTTTAAGACGTGTCCACTTCTCATTTACGCCCAGCATACTGGCTCCAGGACTTACTCTCCCTAAATCAGGTGTTTCTAGGGCGAGTCCTAACGCATTACCAAAGGTGTAACTGGTGTTTTCATTGCGCAGGGCAGCCGTGTTTATTCGAACGTGATCGGCGGATGCAATGCGTCTTCGCAAGGCAATCCGCCCTCGGAAAACCATACCAACAAGATAGTGATCCGAGTCGATATTGGCACCTCGGTACGTTCGTACCGTCATCAAGTTCGAGTATTGGCGACGATCTATCAACACGTGGTCTATTTGGTTACGAGTGACTCCATCAGGTGATACCCAGGTGGCTTTGTAGATATCTTTACGCGGGAACCTGGTACTCGCAACGACCATGTTTTTCGATGCTGCCAATTCTAAGACTCGAAGTCCATTGTCATTAGTGTTCTCATGCAAACTATGGGTGCCTGCGTAATGCCTGAATACCGGCTCCCGACCTATTTTTGCGTTCAAATCCCCAAGGATGATTTTAACATCATACCTTGGACAGGCATTGAGGGCCCTCTCGACTTGTTCGTAGTAAGTCTCTTTTTCTTCGTCTGAGGACTCCTCCGTAGGTCCGTGAAAGTTAATGAGGCTGATGTTCGTAAATTTGCCTCGCACTTGAAGGGTCCATAGCCTTTCGCTTATAGCGTTAAAGCCGATGATAGTAGACTTCATTTTTCGCTGACTAGAAAGCCTACCCCGAGCACATGGTGTTTTGTATGACAGCTGTATTATATATCATATTCTTTCTTCTGTAAAACACCATTCCCTGTCCATCTGATTTCTTGAAGAGCTGTTATGTCAGCTTTATATTTTGACAGGGCATCGGCTAGCTGCTGAGCAGCTCGAGCTCTATAGAGCGATCGTACGTTCCATAAGAAAATTCGTAAATCGTTTTTCCTTTTTCTTTGCGTGGGTTGTCATCGTGAGATCAGTCCGTTTCCGAGGCTTGTTGTCGTTCTCGAAATTCATTAAGTTTTACGGGACAGGGAATTAACCTGTCGCCACCCTGAGGAACCAGCCTGATCATATTAGCCAAACCTTTTTTAAAAGGCTTGTTTCTAGCGGCCGCCGCGGAGAGGCTATGATCACACTTCCACCAGTCCCGAATAGTTAGGCACGTGCATGTTTTCGTATGCTACATGTTGTTCCCCCTATTTGTCTGATGGCTGACCGCCATATTATACATATATACATAAAAATATTTGAATTTATTTTCAAAATAAATTATTTGAATTTAAAAATTTAGATAATTAAACATCATTTTGTTTAAAATAAATTTTCAAACAAATTAAAAAATAAAAAAACAAAAGAGATACTCGTTAGATATATACAACAAAAAAGAAAAAGATTTAAAACGTCTTTTAAACTTTAAAAACAAAAACACGGAAACCAAAAAAAAAAAAAAAAAAATAAAAAATGTTTTAAATTATTTTTCAATTAATAAATAGGTCTGAAGAAGGGTGTAACCACATCCGAAACGTCACAACATAAAAAAACAAAACAAAATATTAACAAAAATTGACCTAAAACCCACTTTAGGATAAACATTATTTAATTAAATAAAAGGTCACGAAGAAAGAAAATATTTGTTCATCTAATTGGTTACAAATCTTCAAATAGAAACTATCGGCTTTATGATCCAGAATCCAAGAAGATTTTATTCAGTTGTGATGTTAAATTTAATGAACATTTTATTAGCAAGGAGTATCTACTTTTCTTTCACAAGAAACACAGGCTAATGAAATCAAAAATGGACAAGACAATGAAAGAAGCTTACGTAGAAATCGCAAAAAAACTATTCCATGTGATGCTGAGCTTAGTTGCTGAGCAATGTTTATTGAACCATCCTCATACGAAGAAGCAATGAAGTCAGATCAATCGTTGGAATGGAAAAAGACCATTGAAGAAGAGCTTCGATCGTTACACGAAGCATTGCCAAAACGTAGTTGGCTGCAAATGGATATTCAAGCTGAAGGTGACGCCAAATGAAGACCTAAAATACAAAGTGCGGTTAGTGGTAAAAGGATATTCACAGAGTGTAGGCATCGATTACACTGAAACATTTTTCGGCTGACGACAAGCCAATGCTTATTTGTGAACTATGTACACTTTTAAACTTAAAGAAATAATAAAATCACATATTACTACTACACTGAAACATTTTCCCCGGCAGTACGTTATGATTCAGTCAGGTGTGTTTTGGCATTAGCAGTTATTTACGATATGCAGATCGTTCAATTCGATGTCAAAACAGCTTTCTCAAATGGAAACCTCGACGAAGAAATCTACATGAAGGTCCATGATGGAATAAACTGTATAAAGGTTCAAGTATATCGGTTGAAAAAAGTCTATACGGCTTGAAGCAGTCATCACGTCAATGGAACTCGAAATTTGTTGATTTCATTAAGGCTAGTCGTGCACTGGCAACTGTTATCGAAATCAAATATGTAGTTTATTCACCAGTTGAAAGCGAACCGCGCACTCGCAACTCTTTACTTATGCTCACACTCTTTTCTCTCTTGCGCGTATAGCAAACAGCTCAACTGTTGCGAAAGCAATCGAGTTGCTCTAAGTGCGCAGTGTCCCATATAAGCCCATATGTTTTATTTTAGCAACCAAACAGTTGCGAAACTAAAAATTGAATGTACGCGCCTGGCCTAAGGGTAGGTGTCCATTAAAAAAATAGTTAAGACTTTTGCGCTAAGCTGTATAACTTTCACAATTTTACGAATATTTCAATGAAATAAACGGTCATCGATTAGAAAAATTTTAAGAAAAATACTTTTGTAGCTTTGAAAAAAAAAAATAAAAAAATTGTGTGCCCAGAAACTGCCATACAAGTGGAGAAATCATACATTTTAGTAAGGTTCTTATTCAAATGATAGCATGTACATCTTTTTTTTCTTTTTTTCAGTGATTTTTCTGTCTCTTTCAGAATTAAAGAGTAAGCAGAGAAATTTAAAGAGAGCTGCGCAGTAGAATGGCCAACTGAATTGGTTCAAGCTATATCATCACTTCTACTGGTTTTTTTGTTTCTTCTATGGAAAGCCATTTTAGGTACATACCTACATACATAGTAATAAATTGCGATGCATAGTGATCTTCATTTTTTTTGTCAAAGGGTGTGTACATGATGGAAGAAATGAAATATGCGATGTTGTGTATAGAATAAGATACATATGTAGAGGTGCAACGCTGTGATTTGATTTGGTATTGTAAGCATTGTATCAAAAATGTAGTTAAGTTTAATTTATTTGTCACTCAGAATTCTTACAGACTAGAATACATAGTTAATATTGATAAAGATTTAACAAAAAAAATGAAAAGGCAGATAGCAAATTTATAAATACAAATAACAATTTTAGATTAAAGATTAGCTAATACGTTCAACAGTTTATTTTTAAAAGCAACTATTGAGCAATTCTCAAAAATATCAATGAACATACAAACTGAGTTTACCTCTTTGATGCATCTTATAATTGGTTCATTGTAACAGTGGCGTAGATAGTTTTTCGCTCATTTTTTTTAAAGTTTTAATAATTAGAAAAAAAAACAAATAACAAGACTTCATTGAATTCATTATGTATGCCATAAAAAAATTATATTTTTTAAAGATAATATACGCATTAATTTGAATATGAACTAGAATGAATATTGATATACAGTGCCTTGCATAAGTATAACCGCACCTGTAAAAATGGTTTTGTAGAAAATTAAAATGGGAATGACACTTTACTATTTTTTTTATTGAATGGCATCACTAATCAAGTAAATTGAGAAGAAAAAAAAGTTCCTTTATTTTTTTGTTGGTGTTTAAAAATTAAAAACAGATTTGTATGTATTGCAAAAGTATAACCGCACAATACAAACCTCGCTGGAGCTTCATTCAGTTATGTGCTTTGAAATGACAAACAACAAGGCCGCGTGGTACACATTAAAGCGATACGGAAAAGGGCAAATTTCAAGCTCTTCGGTTAAGTGGCCTAAGCTTAAGGGCTATTGGTAGCAAAATTTCAAGATCCGATCGTGTCATCCGAAATTTCTTACAAGATCCAAAATCTTATGGGACAAAAATAAAACCCGGGCGTCCGCAGAAGCTGACACGTCAAGATAAGAAGCGTTTAATCAATGCTGCATCCGATTCGGTGCATTCTTTGCGGGAGTTCGTGACGAATTGGGCTTAGGAATTTCGGTTTAAACGGTTTTTCGTGCCTTAAAAAGCAGTTAAGTGATTGTTCGGTGCAAAATGATGCCAACTCCAAATTTGACAACAGTCTACAAAAAAAAAGTAAGAATTTGCCTAGCAGAACATGAAACGGAACTGAAAAACCATAAGTTTAGATTATTTTGGATTATTTTCAGTGGCGAAAAAAAGTTTAATCTTGATGGGTCAGGTGGTTTTAACGGATATTGACACGATCTGAGAAAGGAAAAAAGTTTTTTTCCAAGAGGAACTTTGGCGCTGGCAGTTGTAATGTTTGGGGGCCTTCTTCGACCGTGGTAAGGTTGCACTTGCTCACCTCTGCAAAGATGAACAGTTCAGCTGGCACCCAGGTGCTTCAGGACAATTTGGTACCCTACTTAAGACGATTTCGTCGAGTTCGGCATGTCTTCCAGCATGATAATGCCCCAATTCACGTTAGTCGTCAAAGTTTGGGATGGTACGAATCGAATAACATACATTTTATGGTGTTCCCGGCACGTTCTCTAGATTGTAACCCTATTGAAAATCTTTGGGGAATTTTGACCCCCAAAATGTATGTCCATAATAGGCAATTATACAGTGTTGCTGAGCTGCGAGAGGCGATTGTGGAAGAAATAGGGGCAGCAATGTCCTTTACTAATTTAGCCGAAAAAATTTACTTAAAATAAAAAAACAGTTAAAAATAAAAAAGCGGTTATACTTTTCCAATAAAAAAAAATCTGTTTTAATTTTTAACCACCAGAAGAGAAACTAACGGAACTTTTTTTTCTTCTCAATTTACTTGATTAGTGACGCCATTCAATAAAAAATAGTAGGGTGTCCTTCCCATTTTAATTTTCTACGAAACGCAGTTTTACAGGTGCGGTTATACTTATGCAAGGCACTGTAGTAAGTAAAATAATATTAATTTAAAAAATAAATCACAAAATAAAATCCAGTTTTTTGTTCTTTTTAGATAAGACACTTATAACCTCGTCTGCTATTATAGGTATTTCGCTATGAATAGCTAGAGCAGCCAAACCATTCAAACGATCCTGCAAATAAGTAAACATCCAAAGCTTATCACACTGTTATTAAAATAGACATATTTTTAATATTCTCACTTCGTTGGTCATGATTCATTGTATTGTTTTTATTCTCTTTACTAACTGGAGAAAGTTCTTTCGGGAGTTGACATTGAAACCGGCAAAATATAAAATATATATAGCTGGATGGAAGCTCTTTTTCTTGCACGTTTACGCGTTCCGATGAAAAGGAACGAAAAACAAAGCTGTTACCCTTATATTTCTTGAGGGGATACGGAGACCCAATTCATTTAAAAGAAATGAACATTTAATACGATAAGAAAACACATCACGAACAAATATAATAGAGAAATATTTTCGTCGAAGAACGAGAGTTTGGATTCCCATTAATAAGCATCTCGCATTAAAGCTCGGTAAATCACTATTCCATTAATTAAGTTTAAGGATAGCGTATCTTGAAAATCGCCTTTGGACTCTTTCTATTCTATCCGAAGCATTATTGCAATAAGGAAGGGTTCCATATAATAGAGCAATACTCTAGAACTGAACGGACCAGTGAAAAATAAATTGTTTTAAGAGTTAGTAAATCTGAGAACTCACGAGTATTTCTTTTAATAAAACCTAGCATAGAATCACTTTTGCTAATAGTATGATCTATATGGGGCTTAAATGATAAATTTATCATCTAGAACTATGCTCAGATCTTTTTTTTGAGAAATTCTTTCTATGATAATATTACTCAAATTATATCTGTAATTAATCCAGATTTTCTTAAGATAATAGGTTAGAACCTGACACTTAGATAAATTCAGATGAAGGGAATTTATGTCGCACCATTGCGAAAGTCTTTCGAAGTCATCTTGAAGGAGTAAACAATCATGAAAGGATTCAATCTTTCTATAGAGCTTCAGATTGTCGGCATAAAGTAAGCATTTATAATGAATAAAAATATCTGATATATCATTAATAAATGGAAGAAATAGCAATGGTCCAATGTGGCTACCCTGGGGAAGTCCTGAAGGCACATAGATAGGGTCAGAAAAACTTTTATCGATTTTCACGATTTGAACTCGACCAGTTAAATACGATTCGATCCATTTCAGTAAATTAGAATGAAATCCAAGACAAGCAAGTTTATGGAGTAAGATCTTATGGTTTACTCTGTCGAATGCTTTAGCAAAATCGGTAAAAATGATATCGGCTTGTAAGTAGCTTTCAAAATTCGAAATTATATGGTTGACAAAGATAGCTAAATTAGTTGCTGTAGATCTTCCTGGTATGAAGCCATTTTGAAAGATCGATATATGCTCTCGGACAACGAAAATTATTTTGTCACATGATTTTTCCAAATATTTTTGGGATAACTGAAATTTTGCAATTTGGTCTGTAATTTGATATGATTTACTTGGACCCAGCCTTAAAAATTGGAGATTTTCCATTCCTTCAAAAATAAACCATTAACCAATGACTTATTAAACAAAATTGTAAGTGGTTCGGATAGAGAGCTTGCTGCATTTAAAAAAAAAAAGTGGTGAAAAACTATCCGGTCCAGCCAACTTTGAAGTTTCTATTTGCATCAAGGCAACTAAAACTTCCTCAGCGTCGATATGAAGGTAACCCAAACTAAATCTTTCAGGTATGTTAGAAAGATTTTGAAAGTGTGTTTCGTTAGTATAAACGGATTCGAAGTATTTGGCAAAAAGATTGCATATTTCTAATATATCACTTGAAATTTTTCCTGCCTGACTCATACAATTTGGAAGGCCTGTATTTTTTCGTTTGGAGTTAATGAATTTCCAGAAATGGCCACTATCATTTTTGATCTTAATCTCAGTAGAAGTTATATAATCATTTTATAACACTAAATTAAGAGAATCAAACAATCGTTGCAATGCAAGATACGTATTATGAAGATCTTGATTACTTTTATTAGATTTGTATCTCTTATAGGCTTTATTTTTCTTATTTTTAAGACGCGACAAACTTTTATTGAACCAAATAGGATTCGAATTACATGATATTGTTTTTTTGGGAACAAAATGTTCTATAGTGTTATTAATTATATCTTTGAAGTTATTGAACGCATTGTTTAAATCAGGTTGATTCATGATATCCCCCCAAGACAACGAGGCAGCATTCTCAAAACAATTTACAACTTTTGAATGAACTAAATTGCTCTTTTTTAAATAGCTATAGAAAGTTAGATTTCCCTCTAATGCATAATAATGACTGAGTTCTGAAGCATTGGTAGCAAACATTTTTCAACATCGACATTAAATTGTTTATCGACGAAAACTAGATCAAGTATACGACTGAAATCATAATAACATTTATTAGTTTAAATGATATCAAATTGGCTGAAAAAATCTACAAACAGTGCCTCAGAATCAGTATTTATATTGAAAGGGATTAATTATTTCTCATCCTGATCAAAGATCCAATTAATTTCACTTAAATTAAAATCTCCAGCACAAAAAACCAGAACCAGAAAGATTTTCTAGAAAGTTTTTACAATTACTTAGATGTATATCATATAGATCGATAGTAATTCTTGGAGGTATATAACTACACATAACAAAAAGTTCTTCTTTATTACACAATAAAACATTAATAATTAATTGATCAATATCGTAACTACAATTATTATTAGCGGAGGAGTCAGATTCTAAATCTACAAGTTTGCAAGATAGGCTCGATCTAACAGCTATAAGAACTTCTCCTCCACGCTCTAAACCTGTTTTTTGTGAACATATATGTATCTTTTCTAAAAATAGTATAAGTAGTTAGAAAATTTTCATTTAACCAAGTTTCGGTAAATATTATAACGATATCATATAATTCTGAAGAAAGAGATAAAAATAGTTGATTTAACTTAGTTCTTAAACCACCAGTATTTTGATAATAAATTGATAAATTATATGAATTCGATGAAGTCAATAAAGCACCAGATACCTACATCATTTACTCTTGAAACACCATCTTTAGTTAAATCCACATTGTTGAGAGTCATGTTTCTTCTATCGCTTTCGAGGCAGCTGTTCTGTTTTTTGGATGGTCAAAAAATTGTTTAACCTTGACAGCATAAGGCCAAATCGATGAGTCATTCAAAAGATAATCGACATATTCAACAGGAACACATAATTTAAAGTCGACAAATTTCGCATGATCCAACGAAATCCCTTTTTTGATCAACTTAAAATATTTAAAAGCATTAGAAGAGATGCCAGTTTTAGAGACAATATGTTTAATAATGTCCTCCGGCTCCGTACTTTTAAATATAATAATAAATTTAGAAACATGTATTCATTTCGACTTGTATACTAAATTCAATTTAGAATCAAAATCAGCACCAATCAGAACAGGATGAGTTTTTTTATTTGTTATGTTTGAGGTGTTGTTTGAGTTGGAGGCAACTAATTTGGCCACTTGCAATTGAGCAACGGGATCAGTATAGGAACTTGAAGTATAGATATCATCATTAGAAAGTTCAACCAAACTAGTGGGATTAAAATCAGCAGTCAAAATATTGCTTAATTTAGATGGTATTACATCAGCAACAAGTTTCGCAGATTTATTAAGCACGGTACCTCCCATTAGCAACATTAATAAATTCGGCATTATCATCATGAATAACAGCTACATCATTGCATGGAACAGAAGGGATAGCGCCGGCAGCAAGTCTTAGAGAATTACTTGATGAAGCTACTCCATCCTCGGCATGTTTAGCAACAGCGACAAAATCAGCATTGACATCAACAAAAGTTGCAGCAGTACCGACAGTAGCATTCACATCAACAACAACACCTCTTTTACAAACTTCATCAACATCAACAATCTTGGGAACAACAGCAACTGCAACATCCTCGACACCAGCAGGTTTAAGATCATCGTCAAGAATAACTATCTCGTCAGTTTAATATTATCTGTTCCAGCAGACAACGAATGAGTGCATACAGCAGTTGATTCGTCTTCTGTATTAGTCACAATCTTATCACTCTGAAGAGTAGGGATTGTTCATGGTATCTATACGTTTTAGGTTTTTTATTAGTTTTAGTTTTAGAAGACAAAACCGGTTTTATAAGGCTAGTGGAAATCTTTTTTGCACTATTTTTTTTTAAGAATTGATGGTTAGGGGGCAAGACCAAAACGTAAAGAGGGCAGAGGTGATGATGGAAGTTTATTGAGTGCGGAGGAGGATGAATATTGTCAATCATAAACACAGACTGATTCGACTTACACTGATCATTGCTTTTAAGCTTTGTTTGTGATCGAAGGGTGCGCGGGGGTACCAATGATGCATCTCCACATAGAGACGAAGAGAACTTTGCAAAATCAGAGCAATTTTTAGAAAATAGCAAAAATAAATCATTGACTCTTGCAACACAAGATAAAATATTGATTTTTTTACACCTGTCACATATCCAACATAGATTGTCATTAGATTTTAAAGAAGAAGAAATTGTGGTCCTTATTCGGAATTCCCCCCCCCCACCAAAATGCACTTTTTTTTTAATGAATCGATAAAAAAAAGCGTGCTGTTGATAAAAAACATCAAATTATGGAGGAGAAACACTTTTTTATGGTAAAAAAGTGAAGTATAAAAAAATGAATATAGGCCATAGGGTAAATTCAAAGTTTCTTTAAATCCAGATTCTGTTAATGCAAAAGAAACCTTGCATACACCCAACCTCGTACCTACCCCAAATCCTATAGTGTGCCCATGCAGGGGGGTTTATACGCCGTAATGCGTAAGCAAGCAAAAAAAGCAAATATATATATATATATAAAGTAGTTTTAGTTATAGTACTGTGGGTGGTCGGCTTATACTTCACTTTTTTATCATAAAAAAGTGTTTCTCCTCCATAATTTGATGTTTTTTATCAACAGCAAATATTGTTTTATCGATTCGTTAAAAAAAATGTTCATTTTGGTGGGGGGCGGGAATTCCGAATAAGGGCCAATAGTACTGTGGGTGGTCCGCTTATACTTCACTTTTTTACCATAAAAAAGTGTTTCTCCTCCATAATTTGATGTTTTTTATCAATAGCAAACACTTTTTTATCGATTCGTTAAAAAAAAAAGTTCATTTTGGTGGGGGGGGGGGGGGGGGGGGGAATTCCGAATAAGGTCCGAAATTGTGTCATTTACATTTGCACATCTTAAATGAAAACTGGCTCTACAAATTCCACAATTAATAAAGTCAATCTTGGATAATAAGACATTACACTTGGAACAATTACACTGGTAAACACTGTTTTTGTCACACGAACTTTGTTATGATTTTTGTTTATGTTGATGTACCCTCATTAAAAATATATAACAGTTTTGTTTCTATCACATCCAGTTTTCTTGTGACAGCTACATTATTCATTTCTGACCTTATATACGTTTCTTTGCTTAAAGAACTGCATTTAGTCGACTGTGTAACTATTGTGATTGCTAAATTACATTTTATTTACGTTAGTTAGATCGTAAATATGCCACGAGAGTGGCAACCCGGACAGTTTTTGTTACTCGTATGTGTGTGGAGAATTTACTTTTACATCTCAGCGTCGAAATTTCACATCATTAATTGAACAGTTCTATTTAGACTATTTTGGTTTTCCTGTAAGGAATCAAGACAAACCCTGGGGTGGAATCGGCTAAGGTTATAGTTGGTTGTGATTGTCATTTTGACAATCGATCTCTCTATATTTCTTTATTGATATGAGGGAGACAGCTATAGTCAAAATGACAATCACAATCAACTAACACCTTAGCCTATTCCACCCCTGGGTTCCACATAAATGTTGTGTAACGTGTGTGAGGCTAAAATTAGGTTGGACGAAACAAGAAGAGAAATTCTTCAAACTCAGCGAGGCGGAAATCAAAGAGGGAATATTTGTAGGTCCACAAATACGGCAATTCAAGAAGGATAAGAGCTTTGAAGAAAAACTAAATGATCAGGAAAGACTCGATTGGAAATGTTTTCTGAATGTTCAAAATTTTCTAGGTAACCATAAAGCGGAAAATTACAAAGATTTAATAAATGAACTTATGATATCATATAAAGCTTTGGAGTGTAATATGTCCTTAAAAACCTTAAAAATACATTATGCTGGACTCTCATCTGGATTCCTTTCCGGCAAATTTGGGTGCTGTGAGTAACGAACAAGGTGAGAGGTTCCATCAGGACATTTCCTTAATGGAGAAGCGCTATCAAGGGAAATGGAGTCCAGGAATGCTAGCAGACTGTTGTTGGATACTTGAAAGGGACCTACCAAAAGCCAAATATTCAAGAAAATAATAAGCATTTAATAGATATTAGGAAATAATTCTGTAAGTGTGGCTGATTTTTGTACTTTTTACGAAAATATATGTTTTGATGTCACAAGAAAACCTGATGTGTACATTTTTTTTCATTAATATATTATTGTTTGGTGGCCCTAGTATATTCAAAATTTGATATAAGTTTTCATGTGACAAAAAAAAAATACAAATTTGTTGACCAGTGTTAGTAGTCATGATTTATGTAAAATTTAAATCCAATATTGTGAATATAAAATAATCAGAAGCAGTTGACTGCACAAGAATTAGTTAGAAAAAAATGTTGGCGGATTCCTCGCTTGAATCCTAGTTGCCAATATTTCTCTGGTGCGCTGCTATGGGTAGGCAGCTAATATAAAGTGCTATGGCACTTTCTATCAATCCCAAAAAATCCAAGTATATGTTGTGGAAAAAGTTGCTTGGCAGTACCAAATATCAAGAGAAAAATCAGTTTTATTTTTACCTATTTATTTATTTTTCTCGATGCTTTCTATTTGAACAAATGCATTTCACTGGTAAGCAAATACGCAACAACCAATGAATATGGCAAGTGGAAAGCGCCAAAATATTATGTATGTAGGTATCTTTTTTAATCTAAATACCTTTGTACATATTTATATAAATAAGTTAAGAAGGAAAATTCGATTACATTTTGTTTTCGGTGATGACGTATTCCACTGGTAGAAGAATGGTGAAATTGGGAGGTAGGTATAGCTTGAACCAATTCAGTTGGCAATTCTACTGCGCAGGTCTCTTTAAATTTCTCTGCTCTATTCTTTAATTCTGAAAGAGACAGAAAAATCACTGAAAAAAAGAAGTACATGCCGGCGTTATTGTCAATGACGCTGCTGCGATCATACTGAACACTGAAGCACTTAGGAGGGTGAGTTTTGTTTATAGCTTCACTCACAGTAAAATAGAAATGAATTTCCAGCGATGGACTTTCTTTGAATAAGATATGATCATGGTTTATTTTTCTTTCATAGCTTGATGTCTAAAAAACTATTTCATCTCTGGTGAGATAAAAAGAAAAGATTTTTAGGTGTAAACTTTACTTCGAAAAAATAAAATTAATAATTTTTGCTTTTATTATTGGGACAAATTTCAGTGCACCTATAATAAAGCACTTCCCAAGCCGATCGATCACCGTGGGAAGAGTAGATCAAAACCCCCCATACATCATCATCTGAATAAACCCACTTCACTTTACTTAAATTAAAATCTCCTAGCACTACGACATAAGAATTTGAATTTAATTGGTTTACAATAACTAAACTTCTAAACTTGCAGTAGGAGGAATATATTATATGTTACAAAAAAATAAATTTTGATTGGATTGCAATTGAATCGGTCATTTCAAAAACCTCATAAGACATTCAATTAGAATTTTTCAGGAATCAATAAAAAAGGTTTCATGCTCAAACAAATGAGTTTTAAACCACTTTTTTATGCTTAACTAAGTATTTTAGTGGTTAGAAAATTATAAAGCGAAAAAAATTTACAGTTTATTAATAAAAATAATGAAAAAAACCTAAAAAACTGTTCTTGACTTAAGTTGTTTTAGCAAGGACTGGGGTAAGTGGTATATAATTTAACCAAAAAAATGGTAGTAATTATATTTTGTATTGCTTATTATTGAAAATTACACTTAAGAATAACTTTTTGTCATGTTTTAATGTCTTTAAGGTACATAGATTAATTATCTTCAACATTTTCTTATTGATGGGCACTTTTAAAACATAAGCCTTTGATGATAGAAGTGAAACCGAAGTTTCAACTTTATTTATTATTAATAATGAATGTTTAATCAATCCATCAATATATTCCTATGATAGTTCCTTGTCTATGTGAAACATACTTATATATGTCGAAGGTGTTTTTTCTGTTTTTGTGGGATTTTTTTCTATAAGATTCAGTGTTGACAAACATGTTTTTTTGTACAAATTTGGCCACAATTTCATGAATTCCAAAACATCTTCAGTTTTTAGCTCTATGAATATATTTTCTAAATTTCGAATGAGATGGACATTAATTTAACAGACGCGACGGATGAATATGAAAAGCTAAGATAGACAATGAAGTGCAAATCATCAGATCATTCAGTTTCAGAGATCATTCATAAAAATGAGAAAGAGAGTCTAAGACTAAACGGAGACCTTGGGGTCCCCAGCATTTATTTTGTGAAGATCCGATTTGAAACCTTCCAAAAAAATGTATTGAACAATCCAGTAGAAAATTTCTAATCCAACGAATAAGGGCTTCATTGATACCAAACTCACGTATTTTCGATATAATAGCTTGATGCCAAAATCCATCAAATGCCTTAAAAATATCAAGCTCAATGATCTTACTTCGACATACGATTCTACTCTTCTGCAACTTGATATTAACAGTTCCTCGGTTTTTCAAATCTCTTAGATAAATTAGTTTATGTCTTGTCTTTCAATTTTATAATTTGTTACAACATTTCATTAAGGTATTACACGTTCTCTTCTTTTTCGGCGCACCATCACACAACAACTGTCATGTTCAATAGCGAATAGACGTGTATTTTTTTTCGTCCGGCAAAAACGTTCATTCTTGCATTCATAAAACATCTAAAGACAACTTTTAAGTGCGAGAAAGTGCAACTTGTTATCAGTGCAGTGAAGTTTCTTTTTTTTTTGTTTTCTTTTAATTTTTAAAAGACTCGAAAAGTAAAAATAAAAAAGCAAGAAAACTTTTTTTTTTTTTTCTTTCTTCTTTGTGTAACAAGTGCACTCTCTTAAAAAGAAAAAAAAAAACTGCCATCTGTGTCTCTTAACAAAACATGGACCGTAAGACGAGATTTGGTAAAGATGACAAAGAGATCCCAATCACCCTAACACCTTCCAAAAAAGCAGTGAAACAAAAACCAGCTGCTCCATATATAGCTGACATAAGAAAATCTAAGAGCCATCTAGTAGCCTCACCCGTTCAATATGCCGCTAACAATAATTATGAGAACTCCACAACAACAGTTCAACGCTCTGAGATGGAGAACCTTATTAGAAGCATCACCGATGACATCGTTTCCCGCATTACAAAAGAAATAAAAGACCTCCAAAGCGAAGTTTTGCTACGATTTGAGCTTATCGAAAATAACATATCTGCTCATGTAGAGGAAACAACCAAAACTATTGAGTCTATTAAAGAGCGCGTAACAAAAGCGGAGTCCCAATTTGAAATGCTTAATAGAGAGGTATCTGAACTGCAAAGACGATGTGACACCTTTGAAAGGAGAGAAATTGCTGCAGACGCTGTTCTACTTGGAATTCCACAATTACCTAATGAGAACATTACTTCGATTTTCGGAAAAATCTGCCACAGCGTTCAATGTGCTCCCGTTCATTTAAAAGCTGCATTCAGAACTAACAACAAAAACTCTTCTCATAATAATGACCCTCCCATTATTCTTAAGTTCAACTCAGCAAACGAGCGAAACCAGGTGTTAAAATGTATTGCTCTCTTCCATAAAACAAAAAAAAGGTTGCTACACTTAGAAGACATAGGAATAGAGGTCCAAACGAGGCAAAGGCAAAATATTTATTTGCACGGGAGCTTGACTGCAAAAAACCGCTCTTTACTCCGACAGGCAATGCGCCTGAAACACAGTGGATCTGTCTTCAACGTCTATACTCACTCTGGCTCAGTTTTTGTCAAAGAGAGAGCCGATTCGGAATCCCTACTTATTCATAATGATGCAATTATGAATACAATTGCCGCCGCAGCAAAAATAAATGAAGAAGAAACCAAAGCAAACGACGAAAGAAGACCTCAACAGCGCAACGATACCGATTCTTCCAATCACCATAACTAAAAGTATTATTATTATTATTATTATTTTTTCTTTCCTATTTTTATATATCTTTCAAATTTCCTTCTATTCTAGTTTATATTATTTAGATTTCTCTAATTTTTCTTTTTCTAATTTTTTCTTATATGCATTTTTCTGTAAAAGTAGTTGCTTTGAGTTTTTAAAAATTTTGAGTGTGTTGCTGTTTCTGTTTACTCGATACAGAGTTGAGTGAGCGCAATGTGGATTCCAGAGGGGGAAACAGTGATGTTATACTCAGAACAATGTTGAGAGTTTTATGCAATCGTAGGGAAGGATTTAAAGTAGTTCATATAAATTCCCAAAGTCTGATGCCTAAAATCGATGAGTTTAAATTATTGTTTGAAAATTCTAAATTGGATGCAATCTGTGTCTCAGAAACATGGTTTTCAAACGACATTGGGGATGCATTATATTCAATTCACGGATACAGACTTTTCCGGTCAGATAGATGTGGCCGTGTCGGTGGTGGTGTTGCGATTTATCTAAGAGATGGCTTGTCATGCAAAGTAAGATGCTCCTCATCACTTGGTTCACCGATCGAATACTTGTTTCTTGATATTATTGGAAGAGATAGTAATCTTTTATTAGGAACTGTCTACAGACCAAATAAATATGTGAATCTAGTGCCCTTCTACGATCTTATGGAGGAATTGACGGTCAGCTCACCAAATATATTATTGTGTGGTGACTTTAACAGCAATATCTTACTTGATAATAACTTTCCCGACCATATGACTTCACTTGATTTACATTTAGTTAACTCATCCGTACCTACCCATTTCACTCGATCGTCAAGTACACTTTTGGATTTATTTTTTATAAATAGGAAAGATCGGGTCTTGTGTTATGATCAACTCTCTGCTTCAGTTTTCTCATGTCATGATCTTATTTTTTTGACTTTCGATTTCATAACTGAAAACTGTTTAGAAAATCTTTCAATTCAGTTTAGAGATTTTAAAAACATAGATAGATCGGCTCTTGAACGAAATATTCGCATTATACCCTGGGAAAATATTTATTTAATGAATTCATCAATCGAACAAGTAAAGTTTTTGAATGAAAACATATCAAATCTTTATAATACTCACGTCCCACTAAAGACAAAAAAATTATTTTGCGCATCCAAACCCTGGCTTACGAAAGAAATAAAAGATCTTATGAATAAACGCGATCTTGCCTACCGACGCTGGATACATTTTCGGGTGGAAGAGCTGCAAACAGCTTATAAAGTTCTGCGAAACAGGGTTGTGCAAGAAGTAAGAGTTGCAAAAACCATTTTCTATTCCAACCGCCTGAATGTGTGCTCTGATGGTCGCAAGCTTTGGAGTAATCTCCGGGAACTTGGAATTGGAAAGCAACGTCCTACATTAAAAAACAAAATTGATGGTGATGAATTGAATCGCAAGTTTTTATTTCCATCTACAAATGCTCCCTCGATTGACCTAGAGTCTTTTACTGAATCTCCAGCTGCTTTTTCTGATTCGTCTTTTAGTTTCTCGTGTGTCAATAGTTTGGATGTTGTAGAAAGTTTTCTCTCAATAAGATCTAACGCAACAGGTGTGGATGAAATCAACCCCATCTTCCTAAAAGCCATATTACCATTATTGCTTCCGTTTATTACTCACGTTTTCAACACTGTAATCACAACTGGAATTTTCCCATACCAGTGGAAACTCGCTAAAATAATTCCAATACCCAAAAACTCACTAAGAACTGATTTTCGGCCAATTTCGATCTTACCCTTTTTATCTAAAGTCTGTGAACGAATTATGCAAAAACAACTTAACGAATATATTATGCACAACAATTTCTTAGTTAACATTCAATCCGGTTTCCGCCCCATGCACAGTTGTACTACAGCACTTACTAAAGTCATAGAAGATATAAGACAAAAACTTGACGATAACTATGTTACCTTTTTGGTACTTCTTGACTTCTCTAAAGCCTTCGATACGGTAGACCATGGTGTTCTCTTAAGAAAGTTACATTTTGAGTTTAACCTTTCACCACAAGCCATCAAATTGGTCTCATCGTATCTTGTTGAAAGAAAACAAGCCGTGTGTGTTGAAAATGAATTTTCCGAATTCCTACCTATTAAACGAGGTGTTCCTCAGGGATCGATATTGGCTCCCCTTTTGTTCTCATTGTATATTAATGAGATAGCTTCAATAATACCAAATGTATCTAAGCATTTTTATGCCGATGATTTACAAATATATAAAAGTTGTCCCTTAGGTCTTATAGAAGACTGCATTTGTACTGTAAACGAGGAGCTTGAACATATTTCTACGTGGGCACTAAGCAATGGTTTGACCCTTAACCCTACAAAATGCAAGTGTCTTGTAATATCCAAAAAGTTATTAGATTTATCTTGTTTTCCACCGATACTTCTTAATTCTATCCCCCTAGAATTCACAACCACCTCGAGAAACCTAGGCGTGGTGTTCAACAGAACTTTAACATGGAGCGATCAAGTGAATTCTTGTGTAGGGAAAACTTATGGAGTTCTTAGATCTTTGTGGGCAGTTCAGCAGTTCACCCCATTGAAAACCAGAATGGTTCTTGCCAAGACACTAGTCATCCCAGTACTTACGTATGGATGCGAAATATATAACAATTGTGATTCTGTGAGCAGGAAAAAGTTGAAGACAGCATTTAATAGTACGATTCGGTATATTTTTGGCCTTAGAAAATACGATCATGTCTCTCATCTGTCTATAAGCCTCCTTAATATGTCGTTTGAAAATTTTATTAAGTTTCGAACCTTAAGCTTACTTTTTAATATTGTGAAGACAAGACAGCCAGCATATTTATACGACATACTCCGATTTCCTGCATCAAACAGATCATCTGATTTAATACTCCCTCGATTCTCGTGTCTCACATCTGAGAGACAATTTTTCATTTCTGCAATCCGTCTTTGGAATTCACTCCCACAACACTTGCGAGAAACAAACAGAGCACAACAGTTTCAAAATAGATTGAGATTTTTCTTTCTCAGTCAGAGCAACTAACTTTTTTTAAAATTTTATTTTTCTTTCCTATCTTTACAATATTTCAAATTTCTATCTAATTTTATCCTTCAATTTTTCCTCGTACATTTTTGCTTTTTTTCTCTTCATTTTTGAATTATTTAATTTATTACATAAATTTGAACTTTGTAAATTCATAAACTACCACTAGCTTATAAGATTAATCTTACTGTGTTAGTATTTACCCGAAATAAATAAACTAAATAAACTAAACTAAATCACTCTGTGTTTCACTTGAAGACATTTTTAAAGCTAAAATTACTTTTCGCAGAAAATAGTTGTATGAAAAACGCAAATTTGACATTGATGATGGTTGTTATCAAATTGAAGATTTGAATATTGTTGAACCAATCAGAGCAAAGCAAATTTAAAATATCAAACTACTCCCGCCATTTATGGTAGTGCATGCAAAAACCTCTTAAGTCACTGACTTATGTTGTTTATGCAATGAACCTCTTTCCTACGGTATTATTTGAAGAGGAAGGAATGTACAGACTTTCGTGGTTCTTACCCAGAATACGCATCTCCCTTTAAGAACCATTTTCAGCAAAAAAAGCATTTTGGAAAAAAATGTGACTTAAGAGGTTTTTGAAATGACCGATTCAATTATATTCTATAGTATAAGGAAATTCTACTTGAACACATAATTGTTCGATCAAACCTGAAGAGTCTGAAAGTATAATTTGTCTACTCTTAATACTAGATTTCACTGCTAGCAGCACTCCACCACCTCTAGTTAATTCAGTACAGATGAAATTTCGGTCTTATCTATAAACATTATACTCATCATTACACAATTCGGCATTGTAAACGTCTCCGTAAGTGCAATGATAGCGTAAGAACAGTCCACAGTGGCAGAAGAAAAACTTCTTAGCTTAGTTCTCATTCCCCCCACGTTATGATAATAAACGGAGAGAGCATTCGAATTAGGTTCATCATGGGCAGCAACAGCAGGAGCAGCAACAACACCAACAACATCAACATCATCAACATCATCAACATCATCAACATGGCCAGCAGCAATTTCAGCCACAACAACAAGGACTTCATCAGCGGCAATATTAAAAACAGGTTTTGTCGTTGAGTTTTTTATAGGGAATGTATTGGTGGTTTCAATGGCATTGTTCGCTCTTCGTTTTTTGAGAATTGAATAAAATCTCTTACACGAATAGCTGCAGGCCTGCAGGCCAAGCAGAGGCTTGCATAATTTTGTCAGTGTATTCTTCAGGAACTGAGAGGTTTGATATATTTGCACCTTTCTTAAGAAGCATATTATATTCAATTGAATTCGGGGAAATTTCAAGCACATCAGCAATATATGAGGTAAGAGATTCTACCGATGTTTTTATGCCTAAGTAGGATAGATGCAACCATTTAACTTTTGGTACAGAGACACTTTCAAGTAATGTAGAAGAGTTGTTTCCGATTACGGATCTGCGAAAATGTGTGTCTGTTTGCGGACCAGGAGATGGGGCTGAAGCCGGGGTAGATGTAAACGTATTAACTACTACGGTGTTCTCGTTTAAATTATTTTTCTCTTCACTTGTTTCAGAAATAAGATTTTTGTTCTCTTCAGAGACGATGCAGTTAATAATATGTGATGATGATGGTTTTGGAAGGTTTAAATTTTCAACTGGGTTTTTTTTTTATTTTTATTGTTTTTATTCACATTTTTATTGGATGTACTGACCCCGATTGGCTTGATGAATTTTGTATTTTGTTTAGACAATTCACTTGATCTTTAAAGTCTTTGAACTCTGTTGCAAGTTTATCAAGTTTATCAGATAAAACATTTACAATCTGACTTGATACAGTACACGTATTACATCGCCACATCATATTTGCGTCAACAACAAGAACTTTAAAGCTGGCTTCGGATATACCGGCACATTTTTTATGATATTTGTTTTTGCAAAAATATTCACATTCAATATAGTTAGCATCCGAGATTTCAGCACTACAAGAGGCACATTGATTAGATGACATTTTAAGCAAAAATTTAAAGCAGTAAGCAAAATACAAGATCGGAAATCAATAAGAGCTAAATAGGAGACGACTGATCGCTTTAAGCTTAACTTTCGAACTTTTAATGTCAGAACACTTTCTTCAGACGAAAAACAGGAAGAATTAAGACTAGCATTGAAAAACATAAATTGGCATATAATAGGACTAGCCGAAATAAGACTATTTGGACAAAGAATAATAAATAACGACAACGATATCTTCTGTTACATAGGAGAAACTAAAGGACTCTATGGAGTAGGATTTCTGATCAAAAAAGAACTAAAAGACAAAATAATTAACATCCGATTTCATAATGAGAGAATATGCAGTATACAGCTTAACATCCAAAACACAAAAATGACTATAATACAAGTATATGCACCGACAGAAAAAGCTGATGACGAAGAAATAATAAAATTTTACGACATTCTAGAAGAAACATTCAATAACAACAAAACAGAGTTAATGTACGTAATAGGTGATTTTAATGCAAAACTAGGAAAAAGATTGGCTGAAGAAGAAAACTCAGCTATAGGACCTCATGGATATGAATTAAGAAATGAAAGAGGGGAGAGACTCATCAAGTGGCTAGGAGAAATGAATTTGAAATTCGGGAACTCATTCTTCAAAAAGAAAGATACGAGTAGCAGGAAATGGACGTGGATCTCACCGAATGGAAAGACTAAAAACGAAATAGACCTCATCCTCACCAACAAAATTGAAACCATCCAAGACATATCTGTCCTTAATAAGATAGATTTTGACAGCGATCACAGACTAGTAAGAATGAAGATAAAAGTTGACCACAAAACATTAAGAAGAAATCGACAAATCTATTTTATCCCTACAATAGTTCCCGATCAAAAAATAACGAAAATATAAAGACAAAAATCAATCAGCTTTTAGAACAGTCAAACACGAATAATGATCTTCAAAATAAATATGACAATCTAGAAAATATTATAAAGACTACAGCAAAAATCTCAATAATGAACACAAAGACTTCCAAAGACAAAATATCAGACGAAACCAAAGCTCTTATTTTTAGAAGAGAAACCTTAAGAACAAAACCAAAACTACTTAAGCAAGAAAAATTAGAGCTAAGCGAACTCAGAAGAACTATAAGATATAAAATAACGAAAGATATTCGTGAATTTAATGAAAACATTATAAAGGATACAATTAGACAAACAAAATCAATAAAAAAAGCAAAAACATATTTGAATAATAAACAAGAATGGATAACAAGTATGAAGGATCAAAACACAGCCGTTATAACAAACCGAAAAGACATTAATGAAAACGCAACTAAATTTTTTGAAAAACTGTTCACCTCGACCAAAATTATCACAGAAGAAGATACAATGGACAACATAGATTCAATACCGACACACACCCCTATGTTCAGCAAAGAAATTATCGAACGGACGAAAAAATTATCGAAAGACAAATGCACCGGAAATGACGGAATATCATCAGAAATGTTAATATATGGAAAAAACTCACCTTCCAACATTTTAACGAACATATTTAACGAAATAATTCAAACAAAACGAATCCCTGAACAATGGAAAGAAACAACGATAACATTAATACACAAAAAAAGGAAAGAAGGACGATATCAATAACTATAAACCCTAAGTAACATCTCGACAATTTGCAAGCTCTTTTCCAAAACTCTTTACAGGACCATCAACGAAGATTTAAATAACAACCAACCAAGAGAACAAGCTGGATTTAGAGAAGGATTCTCAACAACAGACCACTTACAGACAATGAATCAGCTAATAGAAAAATCCAATGAATTTAGACTACCGGTTTATTTTCCATTTATTGACTTTAGTAAAGCTTTTGACTCCGTTGAACACGAAATGATATGGTTTTCCCTGAAAAATCAAAACATAAACCCAAATGTAGTAGAAACAATTAAAAACATATACAAAAATAACACAGCACGAATAAAAACAGAGAATAAAGGACGCAAATTTAATATAACAAGAGGAGTTAGACAAGGAGACCAAAGTGCAGACACAATGAAATATATCTTCGACTCTGCTATTCTACCGATTCTTACTTACGGACTACAAGCAATGAGCTTGACTGCAAAAACATTTGACAAGCTAAGGATATGTCAGACCAAAATGGAAAAGAAAATACTGAACATACGTCAAAGGGTACGAAATGAAGATATTCGTAATAGAACCGGAATTATTGACGTCATAAATAGAACAAAAAGGCTGAAATGGAGCTGGACAGGTCATGTATCTAGACTTCAGGACCAAAGATGGACAAAAATGACAACGAAATGAAGATCAGAAAACAACAAACCAGCAGGACGGACGACCCAATTAAAGATGGAGTGACGACCTATCCCAAATAAGTACAAATTGGTACAACGAAGCCAAAAATAGAGACAAATGGGCAAACTTGGGGAAGGCTTATGCCAGTAACCAACACTTTTAACTTTTATCCAATTATTTTCTTTCAAATACAAAAAAAAAATTTTGATTTATAACCTTAATACATATTACAAATTTTGAATTTAAGAAAAAAAAAAAAAAATATATCTGTCATTTTTTAGTTAAATTCTCGCGATCTCAATATCTAAAATTTCTTTTAAAAATTATAAAAAATAAATAAATTGTTAATATCTTGTAATTTAAATACCTGAGGCAATAAAAGGCTTATAATAATAATAATAATATAATAATAATAAAAAAATAAGTCTATTGCAAAATGCAATTGGGTTAGACAAAAAAAACTACCTACGAGCTGCGACATAGGATTAATGACAAAAAGTTTAGGGATTATTGTTTATTTCTATGTTTTATGATTTGTGGCCTAGTAACAGAAAGGTTCCGGGGGCGTTGTGTTTATATTTATTTTATGGCGTTAGTGTAGAGCCGGACTAAGCCAGCGCGGGGCCTGTAGCAAATTCTATCAAGGGGCCCTTAGACTGTTTTAGGTTGGGCACTTATCAAGTTTATGGTATTAAATAAAACAAAACTGTTACAAACAAACTTTTCTTGATTTAATTTGAAAAAATTTATAAATAATGCTGTTGATATCGACTTCTCGGAGCAAATCATGTTCAATATTCATTAAAGTGAGGAGATTATGACGTTGTTGGCTCATCGTGTTCCTCAATTCGTTTTTAACACGTTTTAATGTTGAGAAAGATCATTCACCACTGCAGTTGGTGATCATGAGAGACAAATAAATGCGCAAAGCAATTTCAACGTTCGGGAAACAAGATTGTAAAGAATTATTTATCAACAGCTTGTAAACCTGCATTTCCAGAGCCTCATGATTCCTGCTGTCAATAATACCAGCCACATCAGAATTGAGCATTGAAGCGAATTACACTAATTCGTTGCCCAGACTGTCCTCCAAATCATCTGCGTAAGCACTTACTATGGTTGCAGATTTTTAATTTCTTCTGGTGGAAGAGATTTTATATGAAGGTTTTTATAATACAAATTCTATATACTACTGAAATAAACCAGCCAAGTAGAAGACAAGTCCATTAATAGTGCTAATGGACTTGTTGAAATATTGATTCAAAATAGCTTTTATGGCTTTTAGTCCACAAAAAATTGGCGTTTCGTCCGGGTGATCGCACATGGACTCATCAGTTGGCTGTGAGGACCTTGTCAATACGCAATTTTTATTGAATTCAGTTCATCTTACATTGATTTGTTGACACAAATCCAACCAAGATTAAAATTGTAATCATTAACGTTGAAATATTTTGCTATTTTCAACAAATTCAACAAATCCATTAATAGTGCTAAGTCTTCTACTAGGCTGATTTATTTCAGTAGTATATAGAATTTGTATAATAAAAACCTTCATATAGAATCAATGCTCGGCCACGGGCAAAATATTCCAACGTTAATGATTATAATTTTAATCTTGGTTGGATATAGTTCACATTGGATTTTTGTCAAAAAATCGATGTAAGATGAACTGAATTCAATAAAAATTGCGTATTGACTAGGTCCTCACAGCCAATTGATGAGTCCATGTGCGATCACCCGGACGAAACGCCAGTTTTTGTGGACTAAAGGCCAAAAAAGATATTTTGAATCAGGAAGAGATTTTAGCTCTCGGAATATTCCGAAAATGCCAGCAATATTATGATAACTGTTCATATACGTTTACCTAAAGCAGTGAGTACGTTATCAATGGTGACAATAAATACCTGAATTTCATACCGTTGTCCAATTTGCGTTTGGTGCGGTGCGAAACATGATTTTTGGTAAAACCAGCAGATAGAAAAATAAAATTTTAGTTGATCATTTTGATGCAAATATTTTCTTCTTAGTAATTGTGACTAAATCTAATATGTAAATGATACTTTTTTATGGTCAGAAAAGGTTGGTGCGCGGGGCCCCCAAAAGCGCGGGGCCCGTAGCATTTGCTACTCTTGCTTCGTGGCTAATCCGGCACTGCGTTAGTGTATTTTTGATATATTTTTTTTTTGACCTGTGGGGTTGGGATTAATTGTAGATTAGTGTTAATTAGTTAGATTAGTGTTTACGAGGTTGAACAATTTTTACCTACGAGTTTTTAAGAATGAATTTTTGCATCAGAGGGAATTAACGTATTTAAATGATATTTGCTTTGGTTGCAATTCAGTTTAAAAAAAAACAACCAAGAATAATATACTTAAAAGAAATTTTAATTGATCCATTTAGAAAAGGAAAACCTATTGGAAGCCAGGCCAGAAGATATATGTATAATGACAAACTGGAAGAAGCAAAGAATTCGTTTCTTGAAAATCCTGTGAGTTACGCAACAACGCAAACAGTGGAAACTACTGGAATTTCTGAACGTTCAATCAGAAGGATTATTAAGGAATACGAAGAGACAGGAGTCGTGCCGTCACCAAATAAAAAAGTGCAGCATACGAAGTGGAAAACTGGACAAGACGAATTTGACATCGCAGCTATTCGGCGTATAATGCACAAGTTCCACCAGGAGGAAAAAATGATCATATCCTTAAAAATGTTGAGACAACGAGTACAGGAAGATCTGGAGTTTAACATAAGTATTACGTCTCTCAACAGGATTCTAAGAAGAAACGGATTTAGCTACAAAAAAAAAACTCAAAACAACCGGAAACTTCTCTGTGAAAGAAATGATATTAAACTCTTGCGAGTGAAGTATCTGAGAAAAATCCGGGAATACAGAACAAAAGGATATGATATCATTTATTTGGACGAAAGCTATATTCATAGCTCACATACAAGGCCATGGGCTTGGACTGATGACAGTAGCAGTGGGTTGAAGACGCCAATTTCAAAGGGAAAGAAGGTGATAATGGCGCATGCAGGTGGTGAAAAAGGTTTCGTGAAAAACTCCTTACTTTTATTCAAATCTGGAACGAAAACGGGAGACTATCACGATGACATGAACTTCGAAAATTTCTGCAAATGGATCCAAAAACAAGTTTTGAATAACTTGGAGGAACCTTCAGTTATTGTAATGGACAACGCCTCGTACCACAATAAATTAGAATAAAAACAAATTACTTCTAATAGCAAGAAATCCGAGATGATACAATGGCTAACCGAAAACAATATTCCGCATACTATACAGATGTTGAAACTTGAACTGTATGAGCTAATAAAAGGACACCGAGCTACACACTACCCAAAGCATAAGATTGACGATATCATTCACGGCATGGGACATGAGGTTCTACGTTTACCACCCTATCATCCAGATCTCAATCCCATTGAAAATATTTGGGCAACTGTCAAGGAAAGAGTAGGTTGATCAAACACAACATTCAATTTATTGGATGTTCAAATATTAGCAGAGGAAGAATTTTCAAAAGTAACGGCTGAAGACTGGCGAAAAGTGTGTGAAAAAGCCATAACTGAGGAAGAATACTTTTCTCACGACCTGATGACGTGGGACACAATTTAGGATACAATTATAATTAATCCAGGTGACGATTCTTCAACCGACTATGAAAGCGACATTAGTTCTTAAAACAAAGTATATGTAAATGAACATTTATTATTTAAACTATATTATTCTTATTTATATTGTTTTTATTTTATTATTATGTTTTATATTTATTTCTGAAGTACAAATTTATAATAATTATTTTAAGGTAAAATAAATTCTTAAAAACTCATAGGTAAAAATTATTCAAACTCGTAAACACTAATCTAACTAATTAACACTAATCTACAATTAATCACAAAACCCCACAGGTCAAAAAATAACAAATTCATATATCAAATAAACATTAACACCATAAAATAAATATAAACATAACGCCCCCGGAACCTTTCTGTTGCTAAGCCACAAATCATAAAACATAGAAACAAACAATAATCCGTATAAACTATTTGTCAAAGAAAAGTTGAGTTAGTCACTGTAAGATTTAGGGAAAAATCTTTACTCATTAAATTTTAAATATCTTGTGCACCATTTTTGTTCTCTTAAATCCTCTCTCCGCGCAACCGACCGTTGGCCAACTGAATTGGTTCAAGCTATAAGATGAATTTTGTGTTGGCTGGTTTGGGAATTGGGACACCTACCATCATGATAACCAATACAACTGCCATTTGCATTTTTTAACAACAAATTTCCTTGCACACATAGTAATAAATTGTGAATTATCCTGCATTCACAACGACACACACTGGTAAATTTTCCCAAAAACATGGCCAAAATTATTTTTTGTGTATTTTCAATTTATTATTGCATGAAAACATTAAAAACAGTGGCGCAAAATTTTAATTGAATTAGTACGATGCTAAAGCTGTTTTAGTATGATACTAGGTTAAAACAACGAATTTGCAAATTTTAATCGAATATAGCATCATACTTTCTCTACCCTTTTATTAAAGTTAAAATCATCGAAAACCTATTTTATTTTTTTAGTATCGTGCTAGCTTCATATGACTCTTTGACATTTGCAAAAAGAAAAAAAGGTTCGTGTATTTTCTTTTTACATGAAATGTCATTGTTTTAGGTGTGTTCAGAAGCAATTTATTAAAAAAAATTCTTTTAGTACGATACTAGTTAGAAAATGTTTAAAAGAATGAGTTAGTAAACTACTATAAAGTTAGCAAATTGTTAAGTAGTATCATGCTAATACCTTAATAATAGGCTGTATAAAATTTTGCGCCAGTAAGTTTTAAAGGAAAAAACAATGAAGGAAAAAAAATTAAATTTCACTTGGCAGACATTTTGAATTTTGCCTTAAAAAAGTTATTGTAATTTCTGGAGGCACTTTTTCGTCCAAAAAATTGATTTTTTCTGTCATGTCACGAGACGTGCAACTTCTTAAATAATCAATGAGCTGATTTCTTGACAGTAAAATTAAACTTGATCGCGATCCTGTGTAAAAAGTAAAAGGTTCAAATTATAAAAAATGCCCTTTCTTATCAAGTTTGAGAGTCAATATTTAAAAAAGTCGCAAAAAGTCGCACATTTTGACTGTTTCTCATTAGGGAAAAAGAAACCAAAATTTTAAGACTATATTTATTACTCTGACACAAAAAACCTCACATCACAGACCAAACTTGCTACTGCACTAGTCTATTTCAAGTTTGCACTTTAAAAGCATCATCTGATTAAACCGTTTTAATCTGCATCGAATGATCAATGAGGTTTGAAGCTCACACTATTTGTTAACAACTTTGCATACAAAAAAATAACAAATTTTATAGTTTTGGGCATGTTCTTGGGAAAATTTACCTGTGTGCGGCATCACAAATAATGTCATATTGATTGCATTTTTTAATATATTAGAAGAAAAATTATAATTTTTTTAAGATCGAGAATAGTTCCTTTATATAAGTTAATCAAAATCCGTTTTAATTCTTTAAAAAAATATTTTTTTCCGAAGCAGCTTGTTTCGACCTTTATAATTGTTAAACGTTTTAATTACAAGTGATTGATTTTCATACTAAAATAATTTAGAGCTACTTGCAAGAGTGTTGCTTGCAATTCCCAGAATTTCTTCTTGAAAAAGTGTTGCTTGAAATTCCCAGAAATTGTTTCGTGGGAATTGCAATTTTTGCATTTATTTATTAAATGAATTATTATTACTCTTGGAATAAGGTGATGGCAGGAAATGTGTTGTTAACTCTTCCCCATTTAAATATGAATGCCCTCAATCAGCTATGCAAAAATATGGTATGTTGTTGAACCCGAGCTTAGGTGATTGAACTACTGCTACGGGATGAATTTGTGGATGTTCCGGTTCCAGATTTTGAATGATGATTTTGGTGTTGCTTCTTTTTACAGATTTTAAGATAGCCATAATTGCTGCGATAGTTATGATAAGTAAGATGATTCCACACATAGTTAAGCGGTGTACTGAATTTTCTGATTGTAAGAGTTTGATTTGTTTGTGTTGTTTATGTGTAGTTCGTTCATCATTTCCAATGATACAAATTTTCGATATTGTTTTTCTTCGGGGGTTAACTGGAGAATTGCGGGGAGATGCTTCTTGTACCGAGAATGTGTTCTCATTGACGGTGATACTGGTGTTATGGAATTTTATCAAAAACGTACCATCAAGATGTTGGTCGGTTGATTCTATTGATATGGATCCATTGTAATTGTTGAGTAAAATTATACCTGGTGATATTTCTTCTATTTGTGGTAGATGTTGGTTATAATAACTTTGCCAGTAGCTTTTACATTTTTTAATAGATTAGGAATACAATTTAAATTTACAATTTCATGAGGTTTACAAATTGAGAGATAATTGCATGATTTAGAAGTTTGCTTTAGACCTTATGTCTCGTTTCCTGATTTTAAAATTGTTTCAAATAGTAAATCTTTTTACAGGTCGTAACATAAGTTTTGTATAATCGTTCTTACTTACTAATGATATCTTTATAATATAAAGTATTGAGATAGAATTACTTAAGATTTTAACTTCTGCAAAGTTCAAAGCATCTTCAATAGTGAGATTTTACTTATAGCTAAATTTATTTCTTGTGTTGATAATAATATAAGAGAATTAATAATACCGGGTTTTGCCCAATGTATGGTATAGTTTAAATTTTGCAATTCTTCTTTAAATATTTTGGGTTTATATTGAAGGTTATTAAATGCTTCATTATTTAAAACTTTTTTTTTTTATAATTAGCACACACTCAAAGGTTTTTTGTATACCCTTAATATGCCAGAGACACAGTGTGAGCATTAGGAAAAAAGGGAGGGGTTAGAAAGGAGGTGTCGGTGTACATTGGTTTTGAATTCTTGAATACTGCAATGACTGGGAAAGACAGAGCGTGGTAAAGAATTCCACATTGGCGTAGTATTACGGTTGAATTGTTTAAGGGGAGGAATGCAACTGGCTATTTCACTAGAGCAAATCCCGTTAAAATAACGGTAAAAAAGTGTGAGGCAAGAAACATTACGACGATGTTGGAGTGACGTAAATGAGCCAATGATGTTATTCTCACCAATCATTTTAAAAGCTCTTCTTTGAATACTGTCCAAGAGACTTAAGTAAGTTACTGGAGCACCAGCCCATAGATGGGAGTTATACTCAAGTTTTGGACGTATATAGGTTTTACAGATTGTAGCCAGATCAGAAGGAGAGAAGAATTTCTTGCACCGTCTCAGAAAACCCAAACATATTGCGGCATTTTTGGCAACATCGCTTATGTGATCGTTTCACAAGAGGTGGTTCGTGATGCACATACCGAGAATATCGAGATGTTCAGTTTCGTTGATGCAAGTGCTACTCATAGACAGGGTTACCCCTGGGATTTTTGAAAAAGTCGCAGAAAAAAGTCGCTTTTACAAAAAAAAGTCGCAAATTCGAATTCTTTGAAAAAGTCGCATTTTTGAACAAAAAGTCGCAATTGAAAGAAAAACTCGCATACTTAAATATTATTTTTTTTACTATAGGAATAACAATTTAGATATTTTTTTGAATTTCTTTGTTTAAACACTTAGATAGGTATACATTAAAAAATAACAATAACAAAAAACAACCTAATTTAAAGACTTCATTTTACATAAATTAATATGTATGTATAGGTTCAAAGTTAAAATAAATACCTAAAAAGATATGTAAATCACATTAATGTTTCGTTTTTTTAATACGAGTATCTAAAGTTTCTCTATACTTTTTAATTAGGTTGTTTTCAGGAACCCACTCACTTATATCACAGTCAATGAGATTTGTGGAAGCTAACATATTTTCGCAGGTTGCCCTTTGTAAACGGTTTGTTAATTTATTTTTCATAAGCGTAAGCTTTGAAAAAACTCGCTCAGCGCAAGCGCTGCTGTGTGAGAACGTTAAAATTTTACAAACAAATTCGTAAAGGTCAAAGTATAGGTTATCAGTTTATCACCTAAACTATTTTTTCAAGTACCAACCTTGTACCAAAACTCGTTTATGTATATTTTTAATTTCAAAAATGTTGCCATAGTTTTTGTCAAACGCTTGAAGCTCTAGGTGTTTGTATTGCTCTACCACTTTTTCTGGCTCATTTGTAAAGCTATATTAAAATTTGAAACCAACCGAAAATAGTTAAAATCCTGATTTGACCTAATTATTTTTGGATCTAAATGTTTTAAAATAGAAAGCTTCTCATCTTTAACATTAAATCTTGAAAAAATTTCCTCGCAAAGCGTCAAATAATATTGAAGTACATTTTTTTGTACGCAAATATGTAATTTCAAAATTTGTGAGTTTTTTATCCTTTAAGCAATTTTCGGCTTCAATGCCGATATATATTTCTTCAATTTTTTTAAAATAATTTTCGTTTCGATAATCAATCTCAGAAATAGATTTTCCAAGAACACATTCTTTCAATAAAAAATTTTGAAAAATAATAAATAGAGGATCCTATAAGAGCACAAATAAGCAATTTGTGATGTTTCACTCTGAAAAACTTTGTTTAAAATATTTATTTTTGAAAGAATATATTTTAGAAACTTTAAATAAACTAAATTTTCGTTGTTCAAATTTTCGATAATAATATCAATTTTTGAATTCGTACTTTCATCAAATTTGGCCCTTATAAAAAAATGTTGCAAAACAACCCATTGCTCCACGTTGCGGCATGTTATATGTTACAGACAATGCACAAAGGTAAGGAGATATTCCAGAAAATTTCAGTGTCAGTCGTCAGTGCCAAACACGTAAGAGAAAAAAAAACAATCTGACAGCGCCCCCGTGGTGGGAATGGGAAAACAAAAACTACTTTCGAAAACGAAAATCCGAACAGAAAACAAAGGAAAACAAAGCAAAGACAATCATACTCACACATTCTCAGAAAAGTTTGATGGTAAATGTTTAAGCAAAGAAAAAGTCGCAATTTTAAACAATTTTAAAAAGGTCGTCGCATAGTCGCACAGCAAAAAAAAGGTCGCAAAAATGCGACTAAAGTCGCATAAGGGTAACGCTGCTCATAGATAGTGGCAAGGGGTTTATATCACGCTTTAACGATACGAGACAGCATTGGGTTTTCGAAGCATTAAATTCCACGCGGTTTCTTATTCCCCATTGTACAATGCTATTTAGATCGTGGTTTACTGAACTTATCATATTTTGTCGTTGCAGTTCCACATCCGAAGAGGAGGGATGTGAGTCTGAAAACGAATATGAAAAGCTAAGAGTACTATCGTCAGCGAAACAATTAATTGGATTAGAAGTTGCAGAGAGATCATTAATCAAATTGAGGAAGAGGGTTGGGTACAAAACGGAGCCCTGGGGCACACCCGCATTTATATTGTAGGTATCAGACTTGAATCCGTCTAATACCACTTGTATTGAACGGTTCGAAAGAAAATTTCTAATCCAAAGAAGAAGGGATTCGTCGACACCAAAAGCACGCATTTTCGATAAAAGAGCAAGATGCCTTTGAAATATCAAGTGCAATAATCTTACATTCCCCAAAACGATGTAAAGATTTGTTCCACTCTTCGGTGGGATATACCATCAGATCACCAGTGGACCTATTGCTACGAAAGCCATACTGCCGGTCATTAAGAAGCTTTCGTTCTTCAAGATATTTCTTGAGCTGATAATTAATCAGCGTTTCCATGACCTTGGAAAGAAGGGACGTTAGTGCAATCGGTCGATAATTTGATGGAGAAGAAGAGTCGCCTTTTTTCGGAATTGGCTGAACAAATGCAGTTTCCAACTGCTCGGAACGAGCCCAGAAGAATAGGCTATATGGAAAAGCTTACGCAGGGGTTTCGCTAGCGTGGAAGAACACCTCTTCAGAATAATAGCGGGGATACCATCCGGACCAGCGGATTTATGTATGTTCAGACCTTTCAGGACTCTCGCCACGGTACGAGTACGAAAAAAGATTTGTCCCATAGAATCACTAACGCGCTCAAGAATTGGGGGAGTCATAACACTATCCGGCAAGGTGGAATTTGCAGCGAACTGCCTTACAAACAAGTTAGCTTTATGAATAGAGCTAACGAAAGGAATGTCATTGACAACAAGCGTATAGGAACCAAGGAAGAGGAAGAATTCCTCATATTTTTTACAAATGACCAAAAATTTTTACTACCTTTGGGACATTGCAGTATTTTTTGCCTTGATTTTTGATCATGTAAAAATTTAGTCCGTCGAATATGGGCGTTGCAGGCCTTCCTGACTTGTTTGAACTTTTTCCGGTTTTCCTCAGTAGGGTTGGCTTTAAAACTACGGAAATTTACTTCTTTAACCCTGATAGCCTCATTACAGCTCGAAACAGGTGTTTTCTTTCGGATTGATAGATTTTATCCTATTCGGAATAAAATTTCTCATACCGTACAGAATCAGATTTGTGACCATATCAGACTCGAGAAAGCATATTGACCATTTAAATTTGCCGAAGAAATCATTGAGACCGTCCCAGTTGGCTTTCTCGTACAGCCAAACAGTTCTCATAGGGGTTTTACTTAACTGGGAATTGTTGACCGGGGATATGACACAATGGTCTGATGTATACGGTTAGACCTTGTATGTATGTCTGTACCTCGACCTACAGCATAAGCTACATAAACTACGATGATTCCCTAGAGGAAAAATTGAAATATTTTCTTAGCTCCAAAACTAACGGTACCTGCCATACAGCCTTTATGCAAAATCTTATTTGTCTCAAAAACGGCTCTAACGATTTTGATAAAAAAAATTAAGTGTGTATTATGGCCATGGACTATATTTTGGTCAAAAAATGTTGGGAAAAAATGTTATGAACGGTACCTGTTATACAGAACCTTTTTTTATTTTCTACTTTCTGATTAGCGTCTCTAACGATTTTAACCAAAATTTTTTTACAAGAAGTCCTTTCAATTTAGAAAAATATTGTTTATAAAAATGTTTGAAAAAATTGTTTTTGGAATTTTAAAAAAATAATTCAAATTTATTTTTTGAAAATTCGATAAATTTTTGAAATTATGTCTTTAAATGGATATCATTAAATACTGAAAAATGGCATATGAAATGACATGTTTCACTATGTCTGTACCTCAATCTACAGCCTCAACTACTAGATTCATTTTCTTCAAACTCGGTACTTAAGGGTGCTCGGTGATTCCCTAGACGAGAAATAGAATTTTTTTTAGCTCCAAAACTAAAAACTAAAGCTACCTGCCATACAATCATTATGCAAAATCATATTTTTCTTAACAACTGTTCTAACGGCTTTGATAAAAAAAATTATGTGTATTATTATATACACATATATTATATTGACTAAATTTTGACCAAAAAATTAAAAAAAAAATGTTAGAAACATTCCTTGCCATAGAACCGATTTTCCAATTTTTCACTAACGGTTATAATGATTTTGGCCAAAATGTTTGTACAGGGCGTTCTTTAAATCTAAAATAATATTGTATATAAAATTACTCAAAAAAAAAAAAAAACAATATTTTTAGGGTTTTTCGAAAAAAAATCAATTTTTTTTAGAAATTATTTCTTAAGACCTACATTATTGAATACTTAAAATGGGCGTCCCAACTATTTCATGGAAAAATTCTAAAGAAATTTCCTATATAAGAAATTATTTAATAATAAAACGATTTTTGAACTTAATTTGCATAAAGTTACATTTTTCTAGAAATCATACCGCAATGTTAAGAATAAGAATATTTTACTCTTTTTAAATCCATGCTTTATATTTACAAGCAATTTAAATTCCAAAGATCTTTTACATAAAAGCAAGTACGTGCGATCCAGTCGTGCATTTTATTTTTTTCTGTAAAAAAAATGCTGTGCGGACCTAAAGACCCAGATCAAAAATAAAATATTAATAAAAAAAACAACCTAGCATAGTTCTGAAGAAGTTTAGTCCAAGTTGTGCAGAGTTCTGGATGTTCTGAATTGTATAAATCAAAACATTTATTTCAAAATCATTTATTTAAATTCGAAAATATTTGTGTTTTTATTTAAAATTGTATATTTAAAAATATTTCTGTTTTTATTTAAAGTTGTATATTTAAAAATCACTACAACAATTTTCATGTAAGTTTGTATAATGTCCGCCCTACAATGTATCACTTATGTATGTATAATAACTATAATTTTTGTATACTAAATAAAGATCTCCCCTGAAGAAGATGGCAACCACCGTCGAAACGTTGGGAAAAGGAAAATGAAAAAATCTTTCATTTATTAAACAATACAACCAACACAGCCGATGAGAATCAAACTTGATAACTCTTTAACAAAATTTAATATTGAACTTGGTCAACAAAATTCATAAATATTTTTAATAAATGTATGGCATCATTTAAATTAAATCAATATGTACAGCAGATTTATTGCGTTACCATAGGTTAGGTTAGGTTTAAAATGGCTGCTGACCGGAAAAGGTCAACACACTTAAACCAAAATATTTGGTCCGTTGTGGTATCACATCACCCAAATTAAATAAAAACAAACCTTTTGGAACACCCTGAAACTTTTTTTTAAATATTTTTGTTATTATAATTTTATATATATATATTTTATAAACTTAATGTTAACATTACAATATTATTACTTGTCTACAGCAAAAGCAGTAAATCACCTAGAAGTTCGAACAGAGAGAGCGAATACGTTTCATCAATTACAAGCTATTATGATTCCAGGAGGAGTCCTTTTAGGCATAGATCTCAGGCAGCAGTAGTTCCACCAGTAATTATAAGCGTATCTCATACAAACACAAAACTTCGATCAGCTGGTAGATGGCAATATAAATCGTCTCTTAAGTCAAAAGTTTACATACGCAAGGCTTCTGAATTATCTTCTGTATTTTTTTCAACTTCTTCAACGTTTGCATTACCATCAAATGAAATTCTAGTACCTTCGGTGGCTTCATCTTTGGTGGAAACGACAACACAAACGTCCTCCGTTAAAATCGAAAAACTTACGAATAATATTCTAGCAGATGAGGACACAAACCTTTCAATGTTGTACCCGGTTGAGACCCTAAACATTGACATCATAACACCTTCAAACTTCGAAGATGTTTATTATGAGGTTGTCACCATTAAGACACCTTACACATTTCAGGTAATACAGTTTGATCCATATTTTTAATTCTACTAAAACAGGATTAATTTCTTTCTAGATTGGCACCATAAAGAAGACAAGGTATGTTACAGTAACATCTACAACAGGAAAAACCTTAGAAACCGATTACATCGAAAAATCTACAATCAAAGGCCCCTTGATCGAAAACATTTTGGCTACGACTACACAAATCAATCAATTACTTCAAGGAAAAAGTATTACTACATTTCCAGCTTGCACTCTAGCTGATATCACTGAAACTCCGTCTTTAGATAATTATGTCGAAACTTTCACCCAATCACAACTCAAACTGAAAACTCAAGTTTTTCCAATAGTCGACGCAGATAAAAGTACAAGTTTTCTCACTTTTCTACAGACATATGACATAACCACAGTAATAACATCAAAAAAAACAACCCCCATTTGCCTTGGAAATAATAATTTATACGAATTCAATAGCAAGCTTGATGAATCCGGCTCCGAAATACACTTGGATCTTGAATTTGCTGATTTTGCAAACGGTGATGCGGATGAAAGAAACAGTAGTCTTGCAGTTGTAGCATCTTCAATTCAGCCCAAAATTATTACAGAAGATGCTTCGAAGCCCAGTACTGGGGAAGCATCACAAAGTTTCTATACTCAATTTTCACCCGAACAACTCCAACAATTGGCGTATTTAAAACTTATTCAACAGAACGCTCAAGTTTCTCTAATTGCCCCTACTCCAGAAACTGTACCTAAAGAGTCTCTCTATGAATCCCATGTTATATCAATAATCCAGGGCCAACAAACAAGCTATCGGACAATTTCAAAATTAGTTTCAAGAACAGTGGACGTTCCAATACAGCAACCACAGACATTTGCATCATTGAATCCATTCGCCTTACAGCAACCTCAATACAAGCTCATCACCTCAGCAACGGTTCTACCAACAGTTTTAACACAGACCTTAAGCAGAATTTTGAAGCTTACATTCGGAGCAAAAACTGCACTTACAACTTTATTTTCAACAAATGTTGTATCCACGGATATACCAACTTTCATTACAACTTCACTACCAGTCGCACCAACAGCGTCTTTTGGAAACTTTTTTCCTCCAGCATTTCCTCAATTTCCATTTATTGGCTAGAACAAGATAATAATAATTTAAAACCAAAATTTAGATAATATGGCCCCTACACCACTCATGGCTGCTTGCGAATTAAGTGTGTATGGTGATTTTAAATTTTATATTTGTTTGTTTGTGCATGCACGCATGAGAGGTGTATGGGCTGTATAATGTAGTGGTACAGGAGACCCCATTGTACATTTGGAAATATTTGTTGTCATTTAAAATTATTTAGTAGATACGTTTGTACAAGAAGTATTATTAAGGTGTAAACTTCGTGTTTTAAGATTTTGGAAAAAAAATTGGTTATAATCTCTAAGGCTTTGTTATAATTGGTGCAATTTATCGATCCTTATAAATTATGTTCAAACAAATTTTGACAATAATAAAGATGATTATACTTGCACAGATAAATTTGATTATATACCAATTGAAGAATATTAAAGTCCGAGAGCCTACGGCAGCTTTAAATGTCTTATTTGTTCTTCATTCAAAATATTGTAAGGGGTTAGTATACATATATTTTTAATGAACATTACGAAAAAGGACCGCTAACAACTAGGTAGTGGGACAACAAATTATGCTAATTTGTTCATGATATATAGCGGGACAAAGGAGAAATGAACTTGATAGGCTGTTCAAAGTCACCTTTTCACCTGGGAATAAATGAAAAAAGTGCCTAAAAGTTAAAAAATGTAAAAGTGTTTTAACTGAAAAGGCCCAAGGTTCTATTTAAAAATATATATACATAGATGCAGCCAACACGTCACCAAAAAAGGATTGGCAGTATTCAAGACCCCTTTACCTCCCAAAGTCATATTAAATAGCATTGTTTCGAATAACTTAGAAATTGACAGGAATCCAACGTAATAATTCTGTTCACTTTTATTATTAGCTTTGCATTACATTAAAAATTATTCATTTATTCATTAATTTTTTGTTAAATTTGTTAAAGTGTTCAACAATATGTGCAAATTATTTAATTGCTTAAATTATATTAAATTGAATTCGAAAAATAATTTCAGTCGCAAAATTATATTTAGCGACGAGACTCATTTCTAGATGATTGGGTTCATCAACTAGGATGATCACAATCCACAAGAGATTCAACAAATTGCAATGCCTCCTGAGAAAGTCACTGTTTAGTCTGGATTATGTGCTGGTGACATTGCGGCGGACGGGCCTCCGCATGCTACTCGTAACACACCATCAATAAAAATAAATTGTTTGCTCCTGAAACGCACTCTAGTTTTGGCACGTTGATCGGAAAGAAAGAAACGACCAGTGTCATGCAAAGCGACTCTTCTGACAATAGCAGAGCCCCATAAGAAATTTTTTGTATGTGGCAATGGCATTAGTTATCCTGCACTCACAACGACATGACAAATAATGTCATATTCATGATCATATTCAATTCTTAGTTATCCTGCACTCATAACGACATTACAAATAATGCCATATTCCTTTTTAAATATATTATCCTTTGAATATAAAAATATGTCGAAAAATGAAAAAATGTATCTTTCAATTTCCCGGCCAAAATTGCAAAGCATTTGAAAAAAAAGGAATATATTTTTGTTTTTCATTACTAAAAAGTTGCTTTAAAAATTAAAAAAAATAAACTAACTTTATATATATATAAACTTTGTAAAAAAATTAATTTTACTTCGTTACCCTTATAACTTAAGAATGTAGGTATGTAGTGCATTTATCTTTTATTTTTCACTGTTTTGTACATTTTATATAATTATACCATAGGCCTTTATTACGAGTGTCGTTCAACGATCGATGCGATAAATTTCGGAAGCATCGATAATAAGTAGTTTTGGTATTATTTATATTCATCTACAGAGTTTCTTGTTACTGTGAACGTTGGTATTGTGAATAAAGGCTATAATTTGACATTAAAGACGGATCAGTGATAATTCATGTAGGGAAATCTTCGCATCAAGATCAAGCTTAATACGGTATGTAAAACAAGAACAATATAAGAGTTTTATAACCAGAGGCCTTTTGGGTACTATTATCTGCAGTGTCAACGGTATAAAAAAAAAATAGGCATTGAATGCAACCAAAAGAGCTTGTCAGTACATGCTGGAGCCCAAAGGAACACTCTACCATTTATGGGGTTTCCAATAGCTAAATTTAGATTTCTCAATAAATTGTGACTGCATTGGTGTATATATATTATGTACATATATATATATTCATTTCAACAAAAACTTGTCAAACTGTACTGTTGTTATAGACCGAGAGCCCACAGCAATTTTTGGATGTGATTGATAACAAAAAATAGGCCTTTTATAGTTATTTATAAATATGAACGTCTTGCATACTCTAGTGAGCGCAATAGTGCATTATAGTGTATCAAGTATGCAGTTCTTTCCAAAGTCTAAAAAATTGGGATACAAAATTTTGCCATAACTTCAAAATGCAGAGCAAATATCGAGGTCCAAGACGTTTTGAAGGTGGCCTTCTTAGTGCAAGAAGTAGCTTATTCTTATCGCGTCTGGCAGGCAGAAGGCTGCCTGTAAAACATCTTGGACCTCGATATTTTCAATCAAGAGGCTTAACTCTACATTTTGGCAAAGTTTTTATCACAATTATTTGGACTTGGAAAGAACTGCATACTCGATGCACTATTATGCATTATTGCTCCCACTACAGTAAGCAAGAATTTCACATTTGTAAATAACTATAAAAGGCCTAACTAATTATGCTAATTATTTTTTGTTTCGTCAACGGCCTTGGCTTCCCATCGATCAGCGAAATCAAGCATCATTGCGCATGGTTAGTACTTGGATGGGGGACCGTTCAAATACCAACCGTGTGTTGTTGACATTTGTTTCTTTCTGTTGTTCTTCCTTTCTGTCTGTCTCTCTCTGTTGTATTGTCTAAGCCGATGGCCTCAGTTGCCAGTGCTTTAAGTGTCTCTACTTCGTAGATTTATCTACGTGATGAGCTATTGGTGATTGCCAGAAATAGAAGGCTATTGAGAGACGCTTCAAATTCAAACCCTCTAGAACTTGAAGAAAATATGTGAATAAATAGCATGAACATATTGTTTTCACTTCAGGCTATCGAAGCCAGCTTTCGTCCATTTACTTTCCGACATTGATAACCACCTAAGGCCAGCAAAGCGTATAACTTCGATTCCAAGCATTATAAAATTATCTACCGCACTACGATTCTGCGCACATGGTTGATACCAATTTAGTGTCGGCAACGAATATTGTCTGGGACTTGCACAGTTGACGGTATCCGTCGCGTCGTGCTAAAAGAAGTGTTAAACTGCCTTAAAAGAATAATTTGTCCAGTGTGGATTAAGTTCCATTAAACCGAAGTTGAAAAATCACGCGCTAAACTTCATTTTTATAAGCGCAGCCATACATATATCAGGAGTAATAGGTTGTGTCGATGGCACGCACATTGAAATTGCTTTTCCAAAAAAGGATCTCCAACATGCGTTCTATAATCGTTAAGGATTTTACAGCATAAATGCAATGGTAGTAAGAAATACCTTTTTCAACAATTCTTTTTTTATTTAAGAACTGAAAGCCAATTAATATACAAATTTTTTGGTTTAGGTTCGTGACGATACGATGGAAATCCGTTTCATCAACGCAAAATACCCTGGATCAACTCACGATGCCAACGTATTTAACATGTCCACCCTAAGGGTACTTCTGGAAAGATAAACTGTAAGAGGACAATCAAACACTTTCCTTTTAGGTAAGATTTCGAAGAAAAGAAGATTCGTTACAACACAAACGAACTTATGTATTATTATCCCCAAGGTGATGGAGGATATCCCCTAACAGAAACTTTATTGACTCAATATCGAGATCCCGAATTAGCGTCACGGGAAAGTGCTTTCAACAAAAAACATGCACATTCAAGGAACATAATCGAATTAACAATTGGGGTTCTTAAAAACCGATTCAGGTGTTTGCTACGGCAAGAGAGCTACATTATATTTCGACGAAAGCAACTCAAATTACAAACGTGTGTGCAGCATTGCACAACATTTGCTTATTCTTGAAAACTCCTATAGTTGATGGTACCATAAATGAGCCTGAAGATAATGATGATGATAATGACTCAGATGGCATTCAAAATTCAAATGATACTGTACACCAAAGAAACAGCAATGCTATCAGTATTAAAAACGAAATTCTAATATCAATGATGGAAAGTTGAAATAAAATAAAATGTGCATTTTTTTTAATAAATATTTATTTTATTAGGTACGAAAAGTTTTATATTAAAAAAATTCTAATCTTATTAGGAATACAGGAAAATTCATTCGGTAGGTTTATTTCCAGCGTTTGTTGTTTCAATTTGAGTCTTGCAGTGGTGTCTCTTTGTCGGCTTCTTAAATCATTTTTATACAGCTGAAGCTTTTCTCTCTTTATGGCAAGCAATTCTTTGTTTTTATCCTTCTTTTGATATTAAAACACTCAACCTTGCATCCACTCGTAAAATTCAAACACGATATCACCACAGCCCTCAACAGTAATCGTGTCACCGTCGGATGCTTTCTGGATGTCGAAAAAACATTCGATAGCGTGTGGATAGGCGGTCTAATCCACAAACTTCATCTTATGCAAGTACCTCCGCCAATAATAAAAATTCTCTTTTCTTTCCTATCTTTCAAGTCATTTTTCATTCAAGTAGATAGCTGCAAGTCAAACATGAAGACCATCAGAGCTGGAGTCGCCTAAGGCTCAAACTAGGCCCCTTTCCCTACAACTTGATAACTTCAGACACACCGTGCTGATGACTCGCTCACTTAATGTCACCACTAATCGCTGTCCAAAAAGTAGAAACCCACATCAACAGACTTCCAGTTCTACCAGAAATAGAGCATCCGAATCAACACTTCCAAATCGGAACTTGTCTGCTTCAGGAGACCTTCAACTGGTAGAGGCATTCGCACCGCAAAAATTTTCAGAAATCTGGTCCTGACTCCTGAGACTCCCTGACGGATCCACCATAGTGGAAAAAGCCAAATGGCAAGTACCTGGGAGTGCACTTCAACGAGTTGCTAAGGTTTAACCTGCACTCAAGAAATGTTTTGAAAAAGGCCAGCTGGGCCTTCAGCCGTTTGCACCTATCGCTGAAAAGAAGATCAGGTCTTAGCCAACCGACAAAGATATTGATCTACAAGCAGCTCCTGCTACCAGTGATCAGCTATTCCTTCACAGTATGTTTTTCCATCTCGAAGACACCTAGGAAGGAACTTAAACTATGCGAAAGGAAGATACTGAGGAACTGCACTGGACTCTACTTCGTTAGTCAACGACAGAAATACTATAGGAACGATCATCTCTACACAGAAGCGAATTTACGAGTAATCCCACTGGACAAACATCTAGTTCATTCAACGAAGAAACTAATGGGGAACATCATCGACCACCCGAATCAGCTTATGAGAAGGATGACCACAGAACAACGACATCCCGAAACGAGGTACCTCAGTGTGATGGAAACTCTGGATGACAACATAATCATGGACAACGAGGACGTAGTCTAGTTCTACGCTGACATTGGGTCAGCCTACCACCGCGACTAAAACGCCATCCCTGCCAGAACCCACAACAATTACCACTGACAACCGGGAATGAACATCCTGAGTCAACCGACCTTTTAAATTTAATTTAAATTGTATACAAAAATAATTAAACTTAAGTCACTGTATATAGTTATTTTCACACATATGTAGTATCTTATTAGTCGTAAGCCAAATTGTAAATAGTATGTTCAATAAAACAAAATTGAATTGAAGTTCCTTCTTTTGATAGTACAGTTTTTGATATACTCTTCCAAACTTGAATTTTTTTAAGTTCCCTCATCGTTGTTCAGAATTAAAAGCTCTCATCCTCTCCTTTCTGTTTGATTTTTTTTTTTAAACAAGTTTTAACAGGAATTGAATTTTCCAATGAATCATTTTCATCCGCTGTAATTTGATTGGTTGTTATCGAGTCTGATTCTCCATGTTTTGGATTACCTCCTGCCCAAACCCAATCCCTGGTGGATCTACAGGGTGTCCCGTAATTCGTGTGCCATACTCTGGGATGTGATTTTTGGTCATATTCTAAGAAAAAAAATGTTATACAGTAAAGTCTGATTTTCAACTTTGACATCAATTTTTGACGATTCAAAAAAAGGCTAACTTTGGTGTACCCTGACCAGTGGCGTAGCGTACCATCTCGGCGCCCGGGGCGGGAGACCCATTTTGCCGCCCCCATTCAATACTAAATTAAAATTATTAAATTTCGAGACATCATTTCGCAGGCAATGAAGTATCTTTTATTGAAAGTAAAATAGAATTAGCGGTTTTATAAACGGATTTTACGAGCCTTACGAATGAGGTTCGTGAGACAAAGCTGCATCTGCGGATTCATCTCCATGCATGCGTTTTTTCCTGCGAATTGTACTCGTTTTGAGATCGATTCCGAATTTTTTCCAAAAAGTCTTAGAAAAGTCGATTGCGGCTTGGACGAAACGGTCTCTGCTCTCCACCAGGAGAGCTTTTAAAACGCAGAGTTTCTGAGCACACTTATCCACACTCAGTCCACATTGCTGCAGGTAAATCTGTGCGTCATCTTCTTCAGGTAGCTCTGCAGTTCAAAAGCTAAGAAAAGTGAGGTAGTTGAATGACTGCATGACTGTCAGAAGAAGACTGGCTACCGATCCGTCAATTCTTCCAGTACCTCAAGAACTTCTACAAACTTATTTTTAAGCGTCTTTACAGCTTCGCGAGGTTCACTTTTTCTGCAGGCTTGTGACTAGATCCTTGAGATACATCTGGTGAGTCGACTTCGTCTTGACCCTGCTCTGTGGTGGGACCAGAACGACTTCCAACTTCGACGGCAGGCACGTCTTCTTCTTCTGCCCGTAAAATAAGTTATGAATTCCCATGAATATTGGCCGGAGGACAATTCTAGGCCACTCACGATTGTACATGGAGGAATCTTACTTACATTGGATTCACTTCCGCTGCTGCTGGATGCCGCCGAAGACGTTAACGTAGCTTTTGAACCAGAACTAGAACTGAAATATTTCGCGTCTTCACGTCTGCTTCTTTCGTAGCCTTTTTCTTGCGGTATTCCGCGCCGCTTCCTTTAACTCTTTTCATTTTCAAAAACTAGTTCAAAGGTTGAGTGAAGTACTGTGCTTAGTTTTAGAAGATTCAACAGTATTTAAACTATAAACAACACAATCGAAATAACTTTCTGTGATGCGGGAGGGAGCAAAAACATTGAGCTGGCTGAGACTAGAATAACGTTTCCGTCGAATCCTAGTTATCTTACTCGTATCATATCTCGCATATGTATGTATATCATATGTTTCGGAACACTCCCTTTCAGTTTCGCGAGAGTTTCGGAACGTTTTGTTTCAGTTTCGCGATCAGCGCGACAATATGGAATGCACTCTTACGGCCCTACTCACCGTCTACGAATTCACGAAAGCGGTCAACGACGAACCACAGATAGGGTGGCAAATTTCAAATTTACATCATTGTTGTTTGTTGACTTGTTAAACGATCTGTCATGAAACATATGATTTCTACTCTACCCGCATCACCGGCGACATTTTGCCGCCCCCCTAGGCCTGCCGCCCGGGGCGGACCGGCCCCCCTACGCTACGCCACTGGATAGCTGAGATCTATTCCACATCCTACAAAAGCTTCTACGGTCTCCAGGCTTGTGCAAAAAGGTTATATGATTTCATTGAGAAAAAAAAATAAAAAAAATCGAAGATATGTAGCTCTGAGCCCAAGTGAATGACCTTGAAATAAAGATCATCTCCTTGAAGTCAGAACTGATCTTACAGCCGTTCGTCGTTGGGTGCCATTGTTGCGGGTCGAGATTCCACGGGGTTTCAATTAATAGTCAAATGAGGGCGGTGGCATGCTTGTTCCTAGCTCGGCTAAGCTCGAAGGTTTGGGGGAGGTTCTTGCCCTTTCTGTTGACTCTTTCTCTCCCGGCAAACAAAAAAATTCATGCCTGTATGGGATAAGGTGAGGAAATGGGGAAAGGATTCTTGGGAACTCTAACTGGAAGGATGTAAAGGATGCTGCACAAACGTGGTGACCTATGCTACTGCATTGCTGAGAGAGTGAGGTCATCACTTCGTGGGGAAATCCAATAATATTTCACTAATACTAACCCTAAAACTATTGAAATAATAACTAAACTAAAAAGGATTTTTCTTTATATCTGTAAGTCGATATAAGAGATAAAAAAAAATATATCTAACAACTAATCTAAACCTACAATAATTTGTTTTATTCATAAGGCAATGAATATTAAAAAAACTAATAAAATAACCAAAAAAAAACTAAAACTATCCCTAAAAGATTATCCCTAATTTTCCCACAAAATAGACCATCAGCCCCACCGTCTCAAGAACACAGTAGTTCGCTAAGTCTTCAAAGACATTGCCGGATGTCGGTGGCATGAGTTGACCTACCCTCCCGGTATCTAAGATACACCTGCGCTATCTCTATGGTCACAAGTTTATTAGAGATAGCCCCTAGTTTGAGTTTTCCAGTCATAATCTATGTCGTGTTGTCTGTAGGTATGTTATCTATCATGTCTCGTTCCCACATAAGGAGGATGGTCCAAAAGTCAATGTACTGAGTTTGCAGACTGAGTCCATTCGTTGTTGTCTGCTAAGTCTGCAAAGTAAAAGTTAAAGTAGGTCAGTATTCGTCAATCATGTTGAGTATGGTCAGTGTCGTATGTCTTGTGGAGTCAGGTAAGTATGTATCGTAATTGTATGTAATCGTGCATGTCTCTAGGTATCTATGAGATTCGTTCTTATAAGGAAGAAACAAATGTCATCCATTCCTAGTCTGACGTCATGTCAAGCAGCTTCTCAATTGACTGTCGGATCGAGCGAGCCTCCACACACCTGGAAGATAATTTACCACATCATGTCCAATACGTAAACTCTACATTTACTGGTTTTCTCATATATTTATATATTTTCATAAGTATAGCAAACAATTCGTATTTAAAATTTGGTAATTATTTTTGTTTAATACAAAAAAAAATACAAACAAAAAAACAAATTAAGAAAAATTTAAGTTTCAAAACCAAAAGAAAAAATTTGATTGGAAGATATCCCCCCCCCCCCCCCTTTTTTTTCTTAAATTTTGGTAGGTGCGTTACCTAAGTGTAAGGTCATATAAGAATGTACATATTTATGTATATTTGAGTGCTTAGAACAACACTTTCTTATCTTTCAAAAGTATCAAAAAAAAAGGACGAAATTACTGACTCACCACTTTGGGGTTCCCTCGAAGTCCTGCATTCAGTACCTTGATGAACCGCTGTTTATGGGAATATCTATATTTTTAGAATTCAATAACACTTTATATGAACACCTCGGCTTCTCACACTCTCGTTTCTTATTTTTTTTCCTTTTCCTTTTTTCTTCTTTTGAGTTTTCTTTTGATTTTTCTTTCGTTTTGATATTAAATGAAATTAATTCAATCTATTAAAAATTAAAAATGCAAAAAAAAACTAGAAGAAATCAAAAAAATGACTAAAAAAAATATGTCCTGAAGGGACTTGAAATTCACAAAAAAATTCTTCTTTTATGCTGTTGATTTCTCCATACGCTAAGTAGCACCCTGCCGAATGGAGAATCTTCCTTTTTTCTTTTATTTGATTCCTAGTATGGGTTCTCGGGTGCCTCGATAAGGAGTTTGTACCCAAAAGGAAAAATCCTAGACAGAGGCCTGGATTTCAATACCGAACCTCTGTCTGATACTGTTGTATGATATGTATATGTAGACGTATCTATACTTATATATATATATATATATATATATATATATACGTACGTATATATATATTCTTCCTTCGGGTCGTCACCATAAACTCTGTTATTCAAATTAAATTAGTTATATATATATGTATATGTGTATATATATTTTCGTCCACGTTAGTCGCGTCGGTACAATCTTTTAACTATGTACTTTACCAAGATCTTTTGAATTGTAATATTATAATTATCATAATTATCAATTCAATATTCATACTTGGTCTACAATATTTAAATTCACTTCTTTATCACTCTATAGCTTCTTTTTTTTTTTCTTCTTTTCTTTTTGTTCAGATCACTTGGTCTTTCTACCACTGTACCGGAATGAAATATCCCGCTGGCTAACATCTAATTCTCATCGGAAAACGAATTTGCATTTAGTGCAATTAGAGTTCGTTTACCTTTGCAGGTTTTCTCTACGATCATTTTTTTTTTTTTGTCTGCATTATGCAGATTGGAAATTTAACCTCCTTATACTATGCACTATTCTTCTCTCTCCTAATTGTCGTTATATTGTTTGAATGTATTGGTCCTTTCTCTTACTTAACTCCTAACTAATTCCGAATGTTGCAGCAATATCTCCTACTTATACGTTCCAACTCTTGTTTAAGTGTCAATTATTCATAGAAATTCCTAATAAACTTATGTAACTTAATAACAAATACCTAATCTATAATCTATTGCACTATACATACTTAATACAAAAAAATTTTAAATTTTAAACCTAACTGCTCCTTAATTCGGAATGGTTCCAGTGAGTTTCCAAGTCGGGTTCGGAATTCTTCTCGTTTTTATCTTCTCATCTTTTCTTCTTCTTTTCTTCCATTTTGCTTTCTATTCTTTTTACATGCTGTCTGCAAACTGTCACTGTGACATTTGCATGTAAACAATTTTATATTTTTTTTTTCTTTAAACTAGTCCTTTTCTTTTTCTTTTAAACTAAATAAATAAAACCAATTAACTAAAACTTAAATGAATACTAAAATTAATTGCATGGAACTATATGTGGGTAAGTTTTTATAAACTCGTCTTCATAGGTCAATTTCCAATCTTCTTGTTTTTTTTTTTTTTGTCTCGTCTTTCCTCTTTGCAGAATAATACAACCTACGCTAGGAGTAATTGATTCTGTTTTTAGCGCCTTTTTTAGAATATGTAAGTGTTTTACTATTCTTTTTTTTTTTTTTCTTATTGGGATAGTTCCTGCATCTGTATGGGGCTTCAAGAACTACTTCCAATAACATTTTTTCATAGTTTTTGGTAGTTCTAAGATACACATGAAGCTTAGAAAGTTTATGTTAGGTAGTTGTCATTTGCTACAGTATAGACCCCGTATGTGCTACTTTTTTTTTTTTTTTTTGCGAATCGGCTACGGAACATGGTTCAAGGTAATTTTGCATTAGCATCAGAAAAAATTTTTAATTTTTTTTTCGTAATAGGTTCGGGCTTAAAAAATTAAGAAGAAAAAAACTGAAAACAAAACAGAAATCCAGGCAACAGGTGGTGGGCCAAACCGACTGCATACATTCTGTAATTTGAAGGACTTCTTTTAATTAACGGCTCTATACATGGTGTCCCGTAATTCGTGTGCCATACTTTAGGATGTGATTCTTGGTCATATTCTAAGAAAAAAATTGTTCTACAGTAAAGTCTGATTTTCAACTTTGACATCACTTTTTGACGATTTAAAAAAAGGCTAACTTTGGTGTACCCTGACCCATATGTTAAGGTCAATTTCTCTGTTAGTACTATGGTAGTAGTAGGGACCTCATTTTGGACTTTTTTTTAGAAGAAACACTAACCTTTCAAACTACGTTTAAATTGAGCAGATGTATTTTTAGGGTTGCCAGATATTCAATTTCAAATGGTGTTCAATTTTTCATGCCCGAGCAAAATTTTGACTTTGAGGTCAATTTTTTTCAAAAAATGCGTAAAAACATAAAGTTTTCTTATTTTCACCTGATGAACAAAACAATAATAAAAAAAAATCATTTATAAGCTCACCAAAACACCCATACATATTATGATACTTGGGAAAATCTAAAACAGGTAAAAATAAAAAAAAATGATTTTTTGCCCTGAGGTATAAGGGTTTGAATAAAACAATATTTTGTATAGTTTAAAGTAACTTTTTATTTTATGTACACACATATACAGTCATAATAAGTGCTCAAAGTGCCCTCCTGCGTTTTGAATGCATGCTTGAGCCCGTTTTTGGATTTAATTTTGAGTGTTTATTCTCGATAACTCTTGCCTTACTGTTAGTGATCCTTCCGAAATACGTTGTTCTAATTCAGTTAAAGTTGTTATTTCAGATGAGTAAATTATTTCTTTCATTCGTCCTCATACAAAAAATACAGTACAGTGAGATCGAGAGATCGCGCAGGCCAGTGAATTGGTCCATTTCTGCCTATCCATCTTCATCCAGCGAATCCTTAACTTCACGACCATATTGGGCCGGAGCACTATCTTGTTGGTACTATGATGAAGCTAGTTAAAGCAGTGGAACTTCCTCCATTAGGTCTGGTAGATTATTTTGTAAAAACTCCAGATAGTTAGCAGAATTAAGTCGGGTGTTAATTTGAAAGGCCCGATTAATTTATTTCCAATTACACCTGCCCACACATTGACACTAAAACTTATCCAGTTTCTCGAAGCCTTCGAAAGGTATTTCCAAAAACATTTCAAGAAGGAAGTCGTCTGTTAGGATAAAGTTCCGGGTATCTTTGTTGTGCCCTTCTTGAATTTCTATTGCACAACCCATAAGCGAATAAAATGTCTGCGTATTCTTCTCTCGTAAATGAAGGCATTTCAAAAACCGCTCTTATCCAACTGTAATCGTGACTTAACTTGATAATCTTATGAATGAAATTGTTTTTTTTTTATTCTTTTATACCACTTATTTAGTTAATTTACCCATTAAACATTTATACCCCCAATTTAACTCTCCCTGAGAAGAGGTAAGGTAATTAGGGTTTTGACAGCAAGATAAGTAGGCAAAAGTACACTTTTAACTCTTTTGATGAGTGCACAGTCTTAAAAATTACCTAAAAACTATCAATCTTCGGAAAACTACTCCAATTGTCAAGTGCTGCAATTAAAGTAGGTAAAAAGCCCAAAATTCGACTTTTTGCATGTTTTAGATTTTCCCAAGTATAATAATATGTATGGGTTTTTTGGTGCACTTATAAATGAGTTTTTTTTTTTATTATTGTTTTGTTCATCAGGAAAAAATAAGAAAACTTTATGTTTATTACGCATTTTTTGAAAAAAATTGACCTCAAAGTCAAAATTTTGATCGGGCAAGAAAAATTGAACACCATTTAAAATTGAATATCTGGCAACCCTAAAAATACATCTGCTCAATTTAAACGTAGTTTGAGAGGTTAGTGTTTCTTTAAAAAAAAAAATCCAAAATGAGGTCCCTGCTACTAGTACTAACAAAGAAATTGACCTTAACATGGGTCAGGGAGTTTAGTTCTTATTATTTTATTTCTCTACCGCTGCGCACATTTGTTGTTTGATTCTATTTAATCCAAAGACGGAAATAAGTCCTCGTCTTCGACCGCCAGAGTCCACCCTCACTATTATTAAAAAAAAATCCACTAAGACCTCTACTATCTTATAATTTTTTATTATCACCTTACCCATCCAAATTTCTTTCTTTTTAAACACCAACGACTTTAAAATTTCTTTCGAGATCAATCACTAAATACTGATTAATAATTATATATACACTTATTTTCTTTTTTTTTTTTATTGGGTTTTCTTTCCTGTACTTCGAGCACCGGTGTCGACTCTACTTGGGTTCGAATGACTATGATCCAGACGACGAAGATGGTGTCGTTACAGCATCATCTTCGGTAACCGTTTTACATTTTTTCTTTTTAGCTTCACGCTCACCTGATTGGGGGAATTCCTTAGGAAGGTTCAATGACCTATAGTGGTAGAAGTTAATGCTAGGCATCTGGACCCTAGCTGATACCAATAATATCTACTACTTTTCTGTATTGACTACGTACTTTTAGCATCATATCTTTGCAACATTTTTTTCCCCTGCCAATACTGCATATTCTAACTCTTCACTTACTCATACTGCTTACCTCTTTTGGGCACCTGTTTCAACACCTTAAATAATAAATCACAATATACCCATTCCATTCTGCCCTCCTGGCTTAGACCCGCCATATTGCGAACGAAGCGATTGTCCCTTTCACCTGTCGTCTGTGTCTTTTATGTTTTCGGCAAACGTATTTACAATTTTGCAAGCTATATTTTCGTTCTTTAATTTTGTTTGGTTCGGGCGTTAAGAAATCAAAACTCGAAACATTTCGCGCGAGTTACGATAAAAAAAATTAAAAAAAACGAAAACGAAATGCACCAACAAAAAAAAAAACAAAACAAACAATTTGGATGTCCCCCAACAGTACCCTTGAACTCACGTGGAATAATTTCCTTTTGGAATTCGAACGTATGTATATCCGAGACTCCTAGCGCCTAGGATACGGCTCACGTTGATAGATAAAAAGATTCTGGTGGCGCGGATGTCCGTATTTTGAAAGAGAAGGTTCATCAATCAAAACACCTGCCCAGATAAGTATTCCCCATTTGAATTTCCGTCCAGATGAACATCATGTCTATAACCCCTTTATTTTCTTATTTTCTATAGGTGCTCTTCACGACTTCTAAGCTATAAACATGGAATCCTCAAAGTCGAAGTTTTAAGCTTGAGACACCAACAGGGAACCCGAAAGAAAAGGAGTCGTATTTCCTGAATTTTTCTAGGGCGGAAATATTGGATTTTGTTTCTCCGCCCTAAGGAGTCCACGGTGGTACGGATAGGCGTATCTCAGCAGGGAAAGGGGTCAATGACCTCCATCGGTTTTGTTCTAATGGTGTTTGTGAGTTGGACTTATATATTATTTCTTAAATAAAATTTATTTTGGTACCCTTAATTACGCGTTTCCATTAGTAGGTACGGAAGAGTTAATACATTCGTTCGGGTTGTGGAATTGTCTTCAACTCCCCTAGTGGGTAGCCGTAACAACACTCCGGGCTCGATTGATCTTTTAGAAACAATGAGAACGGTGAAAAAAAAGGATACCATCTGTATGTTTCGAAACCAAAGATTAGACAAGTGGGGAAGAACCCGTGTCCAACAAGCCGGGCAATATACGTTTATATCTATATATGTGAATCTGAAATTATACGCTATTGCTTAATTTTGGTCGCCAGTTGACATCGCCTCTTCTAACAGCAACCCGTTCTTTGCAAATCAGTTTAACTGAGTAAGTTAAGTTGAATCTGATCTGTCCTTGGATATCATTTTTTACTTTGTGTAATATAGTTTATATGTATATATTTTAAGCTAATTGTTGGTCTTTTCTATCTGACCTTAACTAATTGTAGATACATATAATAATTGATTTTGTTCTATGAGATACTAATGAACTCACAAAAATTGATCAAAATAATAAATCAATCGAATCCGAATACACATTGTTTTAAGTGGTCAGGTCGTTCTAAAGAAAACCTTCTTATTCGCGTCGTCGGTATTATGGTAGATTTTACGTTAAATCTTATTACATTTATTCCCATATCAGATTGGGGCTATGTATGCTCCAAAAGAATGTATTTTGACGGTTATTTCAAGGATCGTGTATCGTCTCAACTTTTTGCAACATCGTGCACTTACATAGAAGTTCTGGTCGCACAACATCTTAGTTGTTAAATCGGACAAAATAGCTTAAGTGATCCATTGACTAGAATAGTTACAGCTGGGAAATTTAATTATTTCTAAGCGCTTACACCAAAATGTATCTGTTTTTTTTTTTTTTTTCAAAAAAAAAAAATATCACAGGTGTGAGAATAAATACAAATTTCTTGGTCTATAAAATACCTTGGCTTCCTGGCAGGATAGAACGATTGGAATTATCACAGATGGCAAATGTATTGAAAAAAATATCACAGATGTCAATTAAGGTTTTCTCTCTTAAATTTTACTATCACAGATCTAAATACAGTAAATATCACTACTTGGTGTCTTGGTTTTAACTACTTGCTAACTTTTATTTCTTTTAATGTTATTTTTCGAATCGGTGGTTTGGATATTACCGAAAACTCAAACTTTTAACAAGTAAGAGCTTGTTATTTGTGTTTGTGATTATTTAGTGAATCACTAAACACTATACTACTCGGTGCTGATGATTGAAAGTCCTAAAAAAATGTTCTTTTCTATAAACAACTGTGGTTGGCATGACGAATCTTTGCCATTAGATCAAAATGCTAGTAAATTTTCTTCCAATACTACTGTTTCAGATCTTTTGCGTGAAAAACTCCTATCCTTTATCCAGCTAAATTTTCGAGCTCATACATACTTCCGCCTATTGGTTTAATTATTCTACACTTAACATATTTTGGACATAGTTTCGACGCCAGACGCTTAGACGAGTCACTGAGAATGAAATTACGTTTATAAACCTCTTGACCAGGAACATAGCGGACATTACGAGATCGCGTGTTGTAAGTTTTCTCGCTTTTTTCATTCGCTTTGGTAATGGCTTTTTTTATTTTGTCGCGAATGATCTGTAATCGTTCCTGCTTCGGGAGGGTTAAAATTTCGCCATCCTCGACAGCGCTCAATTTTTCGGTCAGTGCATACCCGTTGCCATGAGTCACCATATTCATCCCGAATAGGGCAAAATATGGAGATACTCCGATGGCAGAATGTACTGACGTTCTCAACGCACATGCAATGTCGCTTAAGTGAACATCCCAGTCCCGTTGATCATCCTTTAGGTACGAACGTATCGCGGCTAGTATCGTTCTATTAACTCGCTCCGAGGCGTTGGATTGTGGAGCATAGTTCGCCGTTCTAAAGTGACGTACGCCATACTTTTCTAAGAAGTTTTGAAAGTCTTTAGACACAAACTGTTTTCCGTTGTCTGAATGCAAAATCTGAGGTACTTCATACGAATTGAAAATGTCATTTTTAAGGAACGTAAAGGTTTTAAGAAAACATATTTTGAAAAGTGATCTAACACAACGAAGACAAACAAGTTCCCAGTTTTAGACCTTGGGTAATGTGGAGGCCTGTTCAAACAGGCCCTCAAAGTACTTGCTCGGAGAGAACTAATACACAGCACGCATCTGACACTGACAGTACTGACACTCCCTGTGCTGTAGACCGTCGAGACGAGTAGACGTGCCATGGAGTTGAATATTGTAGAATTGTGTTGAAGTCGGTAATTGATGTGTTCGATAATTAAATAATTATTAATTAATAAAGAATTGAGTTTATGTTAAAAAGGATTTATTTATTCATTGGTTCTCGTAATTATAGTAAATTACAGGTTAATACATTGGCGACGGGAAAAAAAAACAGAGAAAACAAAAGCGTGGAAAAAAAGGGACGGACAGAAAAAAAAAATTCTACAATAACAGGAATGGTAACGTTAAATTTTGTTTTGTTTCTGAGATAATTCCATTGAATTGGAAAAATTTTATTCTCACATTGAATTGTGGAAAAAAAAGAAGGTAAACATGGTGATGGAATTCTATGGAAATTTAAAAAAAAAAAAGTAAATATGTATTACAGAAGTACGAAGACACGCATTGAAATTGGAAAGAAAAACACATTAAATTGTGGCGGGAATAGAGAATCACATTCAATTGTGGAAAGAGAAGAGAAATCACATTAAATTGTGGAAAGAAATGAGAAATCAAATTCAATTTTGGAAACGGTAAATTGGAAACAAAAAAAACAACAGGCATTAAAAGCTCAATGACAATGTTTTTTTTTTTTGTTTACAGAGAGTAAGTTTATTCTGAAACACATTCAACTGTACAACGAAGAGTGATTTGTTGTTTTCCATTTAACTGCTCATAGCGACCAGAGGTAAGGAAAATAAAGTAGTTTAAGATGAGCGACATAAAACCTTTCCTTTGCGAGACATTGGATAAATCTATGATTCGGATTGAATGGGAAAAATGGCTGCGGTCATTCTCATTATACTTGGAGGCTGAAGAAATTAGGGATCAAATTAAAAAACGAAATAAATTGTTGCATTTAGGGGGGCCCCAGCTCCAAGAGGTGATATTCAATATTCCCGATGCATTGATTGAACCGAAAGAGGGAGAAGACATTTTTAAGGCCTTGGTTCACAAACTGAATAACCATTTTTCACCTCAGAGAAACTCGATATTTAAAAGGCACTTATTTCGATCATTAAAACCAGATCATGGGGAAAATTTCAATAAATTTATTTTGAAATTACGTAACCAGGCATCAAAATGTTCATTTGGGGAATCAAAAGATGAAATTTTAGAAATTAACCTTAAGGACAAGGTTATAGACTCATGGGCACCAGCGGACCTTAAGAAACGATTGTTAGAGAAAGAGCATTCATTAACCGAGATAATTGATATGTGTTGCATCTACTTATGAGCAGATAAACAATCAAACAGAAACGATGTTACAACCAACTTCGTCTTCCATAGTTAACAAAATTTCATCTCAAACCAAAAGCTGGAAAGAGGATAGTGGTTGCAGTAGATGCGGCCGCCTGAATCATTTGGGCAACGATCTGAATTGTCCAGCTAAACACTCAAAATGTAACAAATGTGGTTTGATTGGGCATTTTGCTCGTAAATGCAAGACAAAAGCGGGTAAACGTAAAGCTAGTAACTTTGAAAGGGGGTATGAAAAACGGCAAAAATTTGCGTCATCAAGAGTGAGATTGATATCTGACGAAGTCACGAAAGAAGAAGGAGATCGTTTAGGTGAACATCATTGTTTTAGGATAATGAAGGAGGACGAGAGTCATATGAGCGAGATAATAAATTGTGCTATTGGGGGTCACAATATATCAATGGTTATTGACTCAGGATGTCGATTTAATCTGGTGAGTGAAGATGACTGGGGCAAACTTCAAAGAGATGGGGCTGTTGTCTGGAACGTAAGAGAAGAGTCAACAAATAAATTTCGGGCTTATGGCGGCAAGGATTTACTTAAGGTTAAAGCTGTGTTCGACGCACCTGCTCGGGTGGAAAATAGGGAGGAGCTGATTTCTTCATTCTATGTGATTGAGAATGCAAGACAATCTTTGCTGGGTCGTGATACAGCTATACGGTTAAGAGTTTTGAAATTAGGCTTAGACATAAATAATATTGAAAATCATCAACCTTTTCCAAAGATAAAGGCCGGTACAACAGCCACTTCGAAGAGAAAGTTGAGGCGAAAATCAAAGAGGCTTTAAAACTAGATATCATTGAACCGGTGCTAGCACCAAGTCAGTGGATTTCCCCAATTGTCATTGCAGCTAAAGATGACGGAGATATTAGATTGTGCATTGACATGCGTAGGGCGAATACTGCCATACTAAGGGAAAACTATCCACTACCAACATTTGAGTCGTTCATGACCAAGTTGAAAGGAGCTTAATTTTTCTCTCGGCTTGACCTAAGAAATGCATATCACCAGCTGGAATTAGACGAAGAAAGCAGACATATCACTACCTTTATCACACATAAAGGTGTGTTTAGATATAAGAGGCTTTTGTTTGGGGTGAATTCAGCACCGGAGATCTTCCAGAGAATAATGGAAAACCTGTTAGCATCTTGTGAAAGGTCTCTTAATTATTTAGATGACGTTATAGTGTCGGGACGTACTGAAAAAGAACATGATAATGAAGTCGAAAAGGTATTACATATTTTCAAAGAATATGAAGTATCTTTAAATGAGGGGAAATGTGTATGGAAAGTCCAAGAATTGAAATTCTTAGGGCATATCTTGAATACGATTGGTATAAGTCCAGACCCAGATAAAATAAGAACAGTCTTAGATTTTCGTGCCCCAGAAAACAAAGAAGAAACAAGAAGTTTTCTTGGCCTGGTAACATATTTAGGGAACTTTGTACCAGACCTAGCTAATATTACTGACCCTTTGCGAAGTTTAATAAAGAAAGATACAAAGTTTATTTGGAAAGATACTCAGCAAAAGTCCTTCCAGCGGTTGAAAGAATTGCTGGCAAATTTGTCAACCCTATCATACCTTAATCCTGAATTCCGCATCCGTTTAATTGCGGATGCTAGTCCGGTTGCTCTCGGCGCAGTTCTCATTCAATTTGAAAACGAATCTCCTCAAGTTATATCTTTTGCTAGCAAAAGTTTGTCCGAGGTAGAGAGGAGGAGATATTCTCAGACGGAAAAGGAAGGCCTGGCTTTGGTGTGGGCTGTAGAACGTTTTCACTACTATTTAGCTGGAATAGAGTTTGAACTGGTTACCGACCACAAACCTTTAGAGGCAATTTTCAAACCAACAGCTAAGCCTCCAGCCCGCATAGAAAGGTGGGTACTTAGACTGTAAGCATTTAGATTCAAGGTCATCTATCAAGCCGGCAAACTTAATATAGCTGACTCTTTTTCGCGGCTATGCAAAATTCAGTATTCCAACACATTTGACCAACATGGTGAATATGCTGTCTTTGCAATAATAGAAAGATCTGTTCCAAAAGCAATGACTATTTCACAAATCGCCGAAAACAGTAGATCTGACCTTGAATTAATGGAAGCTGTCATAAACGTGAAGCAGGAGTCTTGGGACCAAAATGCATCAAACGCATACTTTCCTTTCCGACAAGAGCTCTGCGTCGTAGGTGATGTTCTCCTGAGGGGTAGGAGAATCGTCATACCGCGAGTACTAAGGACACAAATTCTAGAATTGGAACACGAGGGTCACCCAGGTGAAAGTGTCATGAAACGGAGGGTTCGATCGAAAGTGTGGTGGCCATTGGTTGATAGAGATGTCGAAAGTTTTGTCAAACACTGTCGTAATTGCTTAATTGTATCGAGACCTACACAACCAGCTCCGATGAAAAGACATCTTTTTCCAAACAGTCCCTGGTCTTGGCTGTCTATGGACTTGCTTGGACCCCTCCCCAACCATGATTATATATTCGTTATCATCGACTATTAATCGCGATATCAGGAATTAAAATTTCTGAGAAGAATAACCTCAGCCGATATTATTAGCAGTCTGGAAGAGATATTTTGTAGATTGGGTTATCCGAAGTCAATAACGGCTGACAACGGTCGACAGTTTGTAAGCGACGAGTTCAAAAGGTACTGTGGGAATAATAATATAACACTGATAACATCGCCACCCTATTGGCCACAAGCCAACGGAGAAGTGGAAAACATGAACAGGTCAATTTTAAAACGTCTTCAAATAGCAAGCACAAAGGGGGTGGAGTACAAAAAAGAAATTCAAAATTTTATACTGATGTATAATGTAACACCTCATGGAACAACGGGTAAAGCTCCCTCAGAGCTTTTGTATGGACGGCTTATTCGAGACAAAATCCCTTCGGTACAAGATATAGAAGAGGAAAGCATAGACTCAGAAGCAAGAGATATGGATGCAATAAGGAAACAAAAAGGAAAGGAAAGGGAAGACAAACGGCGTGGAGCGAGAGATCCTGAAATAAAAGTAGGAGACAAGGTTTTACTCCGAAATCTGGTGGTCACAAATAAATTAACTCCAAATTTTGACGCAACTGAGTTTGATGCTATTAACCGGAAGGGAAATGAAGTGACGGTACAGGGTGGGGGTAAAACATATAGGCGGAATATAAGCCATGTCAAGAAAATACCTCTCCAAAAAGAAGACACTCAAAACTCTATTATTCAGTCTAATAAAAACCCTTCAAATCTTACAGGTACCGAGTCATTGACAGCAGACAAATACAATCAACCCATCACATCTTCAGCGGCAACCCAGTCAGAAGAATCTGGCAGAGATCCCCAGTCTTCAGGATTGACATTGAAGCTGAAAAACATCGGAGGGATGTGGAGGCCTGTGAAAACAGGCCCTCAAAGTACTTGCTCGGAGAGAGCTAATACACAGCACGCATCTGACACTGACAGTACTGACACTCCCTGTGCTGTAGACCGTCGAGACGAGTAGACGTGCCGTGGAGTTGAAGATTGTAGAATTGTGTTGAAGTCGGTAATTGATGTGTTCGATAATTAAATAATTATTAATTAATAAAGAATTGAGTTTATGTTAAAAAGGATTTATTTATTCATTGGCTCTCGTAATTATAGTAAATTACAGGTTAATACAGGTAAGGTCCAATGAAATCCACATATAATTTTTGAAAAGGACGGTCCGACACAAAACTATTACATATAGGTGGCCGTTGAATTTGACTCGATGCTTTGGACTGTTTACAAATTTCACAATTAAGCACAAAATGTCTAATTTGAACGGTCATATTTGGTCAATAAAAGTGTTGTCGAATACGATAAATAGTTTTGGCCACGCCGCCATGAGCAGCCTGAGGTGGGTTATGAGCTTTGGCGATTATGCTATCGGACAAACCGGAAGGTACCCAAAGTCGCCAAGAGTTTTCTTAAAGCGATTCGTCGCCGTTTATCGGGAGAGCGCGTTTGTAAACAAACTCGTCTTCGATTTTCAAATCAGGGAATTGGTCTTTGTGATTTCGCACTGTACTTAGTATATCTTTGTACTCTTCGGAGTGGAACTCTTCGGATTCGAGGTTTATCAGAGGCGCTACTTCTTCCAGGGCCAAACTATCTAAGTGTGCCCGAGAAAGAGTGTCTGGTACAACATTAAGCGATCCTTTTCTATGCTCTATGTCGAAGAATCTGACGCATCGCACTGTACGTAAAAACGTTTAGAGAAATCTGGATGAGTTAGCACCGGAGCTGTCGTTAACGCCTTTTTCAGATTTTCAAATGCCGTTTTGGCTTCTTCCGTCATAACAAACTTCTCATTCTTCTTCTTCAGCGTGTCCGTCAGGGGAGCAGTCAAACTTGAAAAATCTTTAATGAATCTCCTATACCACCCCGCCAGACCAAGCAACCTTCTAACTTGCCTCGTATTCTTTGGTAAAGGAAATTCTACCACGGCTTCTACCTTGGCCGGGTCAGCCTTTAATTTCCCACCACCAACGATGAAACCCAAATACTTCAGTTCTTTAAAGCAAAATTTGGATTTCTTAACGTTGATGGTGAGATTCGCTTTTCTAAGACAGTCAGCCACTTCATCCAGCAGGGCGATATGAGTCTCAAAGTCGGGCGCTATAACGAGCAAGTCATCTAAGTACACGAAGACACGATCCCGAAGTCTCGCAGGGATAACCTTGTCTATCAGACGACATAACCTTTGAGCTGCGTTGCACAACCCAAAAGGCATGACCTTGAATTGGTACAAGGGTCTCCCTGGTACCGCAAATGCAGTTTTCTCCCTACTCTCCCTCTCCAACGGTACTTGCCAGAATGCTTCCTTTAGGTCTACGCTGCTAATATAGTAGGTATCTGGCAAACGAATAATAAGCCCTTCGATATGGGGGAGAGTGTTGAAATTGAATGTAAGAGTATAAAACACTTTGTTTATACTTTGCTATAATGTTTCATATTGATATTCTTATCAATTGTTATCAAATGTTTTTCAATAAATTATTATTCTGTTTTTCTATTCTTATTGAAATGGTCGTGTATCTTCTTAAGGTTGTTTCTGGAAACTTACAAATTTCAATAGGTTATGGGCCCAGAAAGACGCAATAAGGCCTTAACGAAGAAATAAAGAAAAGAATATTAAAAAAAAAAAAAAAATTTTTAGAAGAAATTTTTATTTTCAAATAAAAACGGTTTTGTCTTCACAACTGAATTCAAAATGGCTCACACAGGACTTCCTTCAATAGAAAAACTTAAAGGTCGTGAGAATTACGACTCATGGAAGTTTGCTGTTCAAGCTTATTTGGAGCTGGAAGATTTGTGGTCATGCGTTGAATCTGAAGGAGAAAAGGACTTAAAGAAGGTGGCCAAGGCTAGAGCAAAAATTATTTTGCTAGTTGATCCTGTGAATTACGTTCACATACAATCAACTACAACGGCGAAGCAAGCATGGGATAATTTGCAGAAGGCTTTCCAGGACGATGGTCTAACGCGCAGAGTAGGACTGCTGAAGAAACTAATTACGACAAGACTGGAAAATTCTTCATCTGTGGAAGACTATGTGAACTCCGTAATCACTACAGCTCATAAACTTAACGGCGTTGGTTTAAAAGTGAGTGAGGAATGGGTTGGAACAATTTTGCTCGCAGGTTTATCCGATGAATATAAACCTATGATCATGGGCATAGAGAGTTCCGGCGTACCTATCACTGGTGATGCAATAAAGACCAAGATCCTTCAAGATGTGAAAGGAGAAGATGTTGCTGATACGGTTGCTTTTTATGGACAAAGCGGACCAAGAAAACAAGTTAAAAAGAAGAATTACAATCACAAAAGCTTAACAAGTGGTAAGGGAAATGTTGGCAATGCAGGACCTAGATGTTTTCAGTGCAACAATCATGGGCACTATGCACGAGACTGTCCATCAAAGCAGCAGAGCAAAAAGAGAGTTCAAGGTAATTCTAACGTTTTGTACACATCTTTTGCTGTCTCCACAGTGCAACCTTGTGAATGGTACATAGACTCTGGAGCATCCGCTCATATGTGTTCAGATCCAAACATATTAACAGATGTTAGTCAACCTGCTAAAAGTGAAGTTGTGGTGGCTAACAACATGCGTTTAGCTGTACAGAGTACTGGTAATGTATATTTGCCAATTGCTGCTCAAAATGAAAAGGTAAAAGTCGAGAATGTTTTGTGTATACCAGAGCTATGTGCAAATCTTCTGTCAGTTAGTCAAATTGTTAGCAAAAATAACAAAGTTGTTTTCGATTCCAAAGGGTGTAGAATTTATAATTCTGAAAAACATCTTGTTGCTACAGCTTCTCTTGATGGAGAACTTTTCAAGTTGGACAGATTTCAACAAGATCGATGTTTTGTTACAAACAAATTGGAATCAGACTACAACCTGTGGCACAGAAGATTGGGACATCTTAACATGGCAAGTGTACGTATGCTGAGCGATCGTTTTGGACGAAACCAAAAATTCCCTATGCTGGATAATTGGAAATGTGAAGTTTGTTTCAAAGGCAAGCAATGCCGATTTCCATTTAATCACACAGGACCAAGAGCAACTGAAGTACTAGAGGTAATCCATTCGGATTTGTGTGGTCCAATGAATGAAAGGAGTATGGGAGGCGCTAGATATATTCTGGTGTTCGTTGATGACTTCACAAGAAAAACGTTTGTTTATTTTCTACAATCAAAAAATGAAACAGTGGCTCGTTTTGCAGAATTCAAGGCACTTGTAGAAAATCAATGCAGTAAACTAATAAAGGTCTTACACACTGATAACGGTTCCGAATACTGCAATAAAACGTTTCAAGCATTATTACGAAAAAGTGGAATATATCATCGTACATCAGCACCGTATACACCAGAGCACAACGGATTGGTAGAGCGTATGAACCGGACTATAATCGAGAAAGCCAGGTGTATGTTATTAGATGCGAATTTGCCAAAAAGCTTCTGGGCTGAAGCGGTTTCAACGGCAGTTCATATAATAAACCGATCACCATGTAGCTCATCGCTTCAAATGGTTCCTGAAGAGGCGTGGTCAAAAAAAAAAACCCGATATGAGTCACTTGCGTGCATTTGGATGCAAAGCAATGGTTCATATTCCAAAAGAGCGGCGCAAAAAGTTGGATCCGAAATCTGAAGCTTGCATTTTTGTTGGATATTGTGAAGATTCCCACACTTTCCGTTTGTATCATCCAACAAAGAAGAGAATCATCATCAGCAGAGACGTTATATTTTTCGAAAATGAACAAATACATTCCGAGAAGGTAATTGAAAATTATAATTTGTTTTATTTTCCTGAATTTCCGGTCGACTATGATGATTCAGTGGGGGAAGATGACAATTCAGATGACAATTCAACAAACCAATCAAGAGCAGAGGTTATTCCGCATTCAGACACAAATGAAGAAGATGATTATTTGACTAGTGAATCAAGTGAAGATGTCAACATTCCGCAGTCAATGTCAGATGAAAAAGAAATTTCAAAGCAAATTCCCAGGAAAAGTCAGCGTACTCCAAAGCCAATAGTAAGATATATGTACTCAGTGACAACAGGTGAGTTACATGATCCTTTGACTGTTAAAGAAGCTCTAGAAAGAGCTGATTCCGAATTGTGGCGACAAGCTATGAAAGAAGAGTTCGACTCTTTGAGAGAAAATAGTACCTGGAATCTGGTAGATTTGCCTGTCGACAAAAGAGCTATCAACTGCAAATGGGTGTTTAAAACAAAACGAGATAGCGAAGGTAAGATTTCAAGGTATAAAGCCCGCTTGGTTGTGAAAGGTTGCGCTCAAAGAAAGGGGATTGATTATGAGGAAATTTTCTCCCCAGTAGTCAGATATAGCACTATTCGACTTTTATTTTCTCTAGCTGCCCAATTAGACCTTGACATTGATCAGATGGATGCAGTTACTGCATTTCTTCAAGGAGATCTTTATGATAATATTTATATGATTCAACCAGAAGGTTTCTCCGATAACACTGGCAAAGTATGTTATTTGAAGAAGTCGCTGTATGGATTGAAGCAGGCCAGTCGGTGTTGGAACCAAAAACTCGATGCAGCTTTGATAAATTATGGTCTTAAGAAATCTAAAATAGATCCATGTGTTTATTTTTCTGGTGAAGATTCGAATTACATAATTATAGCAGTTTATGTAGATGATCTTTTAATTTTTACTAAAAATATTGATGTTAAAAATAAACTTAAAATATATCTTAACAGTAATTTCAAAATGAAAGACATGGGAGAAGCAAGATTTGTTCTCGGCATACAAATTCAACGTGATCGTTCAAAAGGCACGATTACCATTGATCAAAAACAATACATCAACGACATATTAACGCGTTTCAATATGACTGAATGTAATCCTGCCAGTACACCCATGGATTCTAATCAAAAGTTGACTAAACTAATGTGTCCTCAAACAGAAGAAGAGAAAAACGAAATGATGCAAATTCCATATCAGGAAGCAGTTGGCAGCATTATGTTTGCTGCACAGGTTTCTCGGCCAGATGTTAGCTTTGCTGTAAGCAATGTGTCAAGATTTAATAACTGCTATGGAAAAGCTCATTGGACAGCAGTTAAACGTATTCTGCGATATTTGAAGGGGACATCAGATGCTAAATTGGAATTCTCAAAAAGCAAAAACAATATGTTGATTGGCTACTGTGACGCAGACTGGGCAAACGATGGCGATGACAGAAGATCAGTTACAGGTTACATCTTTGAATCTTGTGGAGGAGCAATATCCTGGAATACTAAAAAACAGCCCACTGTTGCTCTCTCATCAACCGAAGCTGAATACATGGCCGTTTCCTCAGCCACTCAAGAAGCTTTATGGCTTAAAGGATTGCAGTTAGAGCTTATTCCAAGTTCACCAAAATTCACAACTATTCACTGCGACAACAAAGGTGCAATAAGTCTTGCATTAACAAACGCGTACCATCCTCGAACAAAGCACATCGATGTTCGACACCATTTTGTTCGTGACAAAATTGATGAAGGATTAATCAATTTGAAATATATAAGTACAGCAGATATGAATGCAGATTTTCTTACAAAACCTTTAGATTTCAAGAAGCACAATTTGTGTGCCAAAGCAATAGGACTTAAATTTAATTGAATTTTACATTCAGTGGGAGTGTTGAAATTGAATGTAAGAGTATAAAACACTTTGTTTATACTTTGCTATAATGTTTCATATTGATATTCTTATCAATTGTTATCAAATGTTTTTCAATAAATTATTATTCTGTTTTTCTATTCTTATTGAAATGGTCGTGTATCTTCTTAAGGTTGTTTCTGGAAACTTACAAATTTCAATAGAGAGGACTCGCGTCCTTTTTGGTTAACGAGTTGACCTTACGCGAATCCAGGCAAAAAAGGTACTTTACAGTATTGTTTGGGCCTGGCTTCTTAATAAGGACAACTGGCGAGCACCAAGGACTCTCACTCTCCTCAATAACGTCGAGCTTAAGCATTCTGTCGATCTCTTGGTATAAAATGGATTGTACCGCTGGAGATACCGGGTAGTGCCTCTGTTTCACTGGCTCCTCGTCTCCGGTATCGATGACGTGCTCCATAAGCGCCGTCTTTCCGAGACCGTGCCGATCGAAATCAAGAAATTTCAGTTTGACTGCCTCCAATAACGACTTCTGGTCTAATGAGAGTTCGTGTGAGTTTACTAGGTCTGCGTCCTCTTCAAGAACCGACACGGCACTCAACACATTCGGAGCTATTTGGAACGCCTTCCAAAAGTCAACTCCTAAGTACACTTCTTGGTCAAGATTGGGGACTAGATAGAATGTAATAGTTTTTTCTAAATTCTTGTATTTCACTATCAAGTTAATTTTCCCAACTATTGCTTGGTTTCGACCGTCAGCCATTTTTACCCCTGACTTGTATGGTTGAAAGTGAATTCCAGTCTCAGTTAGAAATTTTAAACAACCTTTTCCCAGAATACTAACGCTAGCCCCACTATCTAACAGGCCGTAAAAATTTTTGTTAGCTATATTCACATTCGCATAGGGTCGGGGGTCAGTATTAGTATCTATAACAGTAGAAGAAATATTACTTCTTGTTTGCTTCCTCAGGTGATATCTCATCCTCGCTTTCTCAATTCTTTTGGATACTTCCTTTTGACTACCCTCAAATATTTTCTTTCTTATTAAATAATACTCTTTCAGTCTAAGATGCAATGGTTTTATCTCGAATCTATTTTTGGTTTTAGTTATACTTGCTTCGTTATTCTTTTCTCTAGCTAAAATTTGTATCTTGTTTTCGTCAACGCTACTTTCTACTGCCGGATTGATTACTGATTCGTTTGGGGAGTTTGTGTTGAACGCGATTCCCCCGAAGTAATCGCGTTCCGATTCCGGTTTTCCGGGTAGCTTCGCGAACATTTGGGTGTAATTACACCCTCCTGCCCACATCGATAACAGAAGATATTCCGCTTTGTAGATGGACAGTCCATAAAAGTATGGCCAGGTAACCTACAGTTCCAGCAATTACTTGTCCTGTTTTCCATCAAGCCGGTTGTAGTTTTTGCGCGAGCACCCAGATGTTGGAAGGCTTCTACCTGTTCATCGCGAGGCGATCTCACTTCTAATTCTGGGTCCAATTCTAACTCGTTCGCCACAAAACGAGTCGACGCTCTTTGTGGTTTCGAACCTTCTCTGTCCCTTCTCGGGAACGCATACTCTGCCTCCTTGCAAGCCATTCTCAGCTGGTCCATTGAGTATAGGGCTTGGGGATAAACCAACCGTTCTAACCGCTCGTTCAAATTCCTTTTCAAAATCCGCACGAGCTCGATTTCGGGAATCTGTATCCTGAGCTGAGATCGGAGTTTAATTATTGCGGCGAAATAATCGTCACTTGACTCCCAGGTGTTCTGCTTTCGTTCCATTATTTCTCGAATGATCTCATAATCTGACTTGGAACTCCAGAACTGGCGCATTAATGCGTCCCTTAGCATGGGCCAGTCCGGACGACCATTTGATCGGTAATACCACCAATACCATTCACTAGCAGCACCTGAGAGCAAGAGATGGAAGTCTCTCATAATCTCAGCCCAGGAACATTCATACTGGCTTTGAAGTGTCTCAACTCGAAAAACAAAGTCTTCTATACTGATTGTCCCTGACTTACCATCAAATTTCAATCCCCACTTACCCATTTTGATGGGCATTCTCATGACTGAGTGGGAAAACATTGGAGGGGAATTAAAATTCGGATGAGTATGTCTACTGAAAAGCGTCCTAGCCTCGCTGTACGGTTCTTGATAGAGGCTCGGTTGGCGCAGAGCATTTATACCATATCCGTTTTCCCTATTCGGTCTTGGATTTTCTGTTCCTTGTTGGAATCTTGGTTGAAAGGACATGGATCGACGATCCAGCTGAGAATGTCTTGGAGGTACTGTAGGCCGTTGTGCAGTTTGCCTATGACCACCCTCTTGAATGCCCGTAGGCTGCCGAAACTGTTCTTCCCAAGTAGGGGTTACATAGAGAGTCGTATTCATCTCTTTTTCATTAGATCCAATACTAGTCTCCTGATTTCCTCCTTCAATGAATCAGAAATCTCCCTACCTAATGAGCTAATATGGGTCTCTTGTTGCGTTCCTAAGTTCGGATTAGTTGTATTCCTAAATTGGTTTGTGATTACCGATCCCTGCGCTCCTAAGCTATCCTCTACATTATGGTTAGCCGTGGTATTTTGATTTGCCATTCGGGGACCCATACAGGTGTTTGAATTGTTCCCTGCATCCTCCGAAATTTCACCGACTACGGTTAGGTCGCTATATGGAGGTACCGAAACCGTTCTAGTTACGGATCCTGATCCGCTAATATTCTCAAGATCAGTCCCTATGCTCGTAGATGGATTTTGGCTGTCGGCTGTTACGTTAGCCGCCCCCATTCCTGTCCCGCCTGAGCATCCAAGAAGAGATTTTGGATCCTGTGCTGGCCCTGGTTCAGTTAGGTTAACCAGCTGGAGATTTCCTCCGGAGGGAATATTCTTATCTGCCATGCCTTGTCGCTGAGAACTTTTCTTTTGGATTGGGCTACGCTTGACCAAAGACATTTCTGGCAAACTTCTCAACAGATTATCGCGAAGGGCTCGAGTTAATATTCGGCTTTCTACTAATTCTTGAACACTGTTTATTTTGGCCTCAAGCTGTTCTTCTTCTTGGCGTTTCATATGACTATTCCGAAGCGACAATTTTCAGATGAAATCTATAACTGCTGTTAAAAATCTAAACCTGAACTAAATAGTAACAATAATGAGGCTTGCTTATAAGATTGAATTTGAAAAATTATTATCCTAAAATTTAAACCTACGATAAAAACTAAAATGCTAAACTAAAATAATACTCTCTAACAAAGAAATTTAAAACAAAAATCAACTTACAACCTATCTCCTTAACTAATTGAAATCAATGCTTAAAAATACCTAAATCAAATAAAACTCGGAATAACTATAACTACCGAGATGAAAATTTATATCCTATATCCTAAGTGTTTGGCTGGTATAAAGGAATTAACTATTTAAATTTTTATTTTATGCTTGGAAATCTTGACAAACTTTTGTGACGAGGACTAAAAACTAAATCAGTCACCACAATTAACTTTATCAAAACTAGAATGTACATGAAATCTATGAAACTATTATAAATATACGTGCATATATTATATGCTCTGATAAATTTGTTTAAAACTAATTTTTCATACGAATACGGGGGTGTTTCCGGCGGATTCTTCGGTAGCTTTCGGTTTTTTTTTCTTATGTATGGTTCAACAGCATATTCTTCGCTTTATAATTATGTATTTTCCCAAGGTGTGAACAATAACCACGAAGAAAAAACTAGGTAAACAAACATACACACACACACACACACTATCATAACCGCTTCTGCTGTCCGGGATTAAATCTTTTCTTCGCAATTGGTTTGGCTTTCTCAAAAGCGATCCTGACCAAGACATACGAATTGAATTAACCCAGCATCGAAAACAGATCTTCATCATTTGATGTCCCCGTCGTTCTATCGAGAGATCCTGCAACAAAACTTTGGGTACGTTGGAACCTTCCGAAAACAGACATACAGAACCCCTGAGAGGACAACGAAGGCAGCTTCATAAATCCAGATTTTTTTTTTTATCGTCGTCGGTAACATCCACTCGCTACTTCGCAATTGAACAAGCATTCTAAAAAGCAATCTAATTCACGTCATAAGCTACGACTGGGTTCTACCGACGGCTCTATCCACAACAAGTTTTTATAATCGAAACAACGATATTTTCATGAGCTCCACAACTGCGATCGGCGACGCTGACACCATCCGATTGTCCCGTCGCATGTAAACTAGCATTCTTAAAAGTTATCTTCTTTACGACATACGCAACGATCGGATGCTGCCGTCGCCGCCACTCCCAACTGTGGAAATCTGAAATGAATTACTGAAACATTCACACTACACGGATGGGCGCCATTTGAAACGAAGCAAAGGGAGTTGGAAGGAATCTATACGAGAAAAATATGAGATGAGTCGGGATAGGATTAGGATAAGGCTAGGGTGGAGGAAGAGGGGTAGAGTGTCCACTTCGGAGGCGATGGCATGCTGGTGACGCTCGGCTCAGCTCGTCGGATGTAGGGGGGGATCTTGCCCCCGTAGCTAGACCTCGCCTGTTTCAAAAAATAAAAAAACATGCCAATACACAAAAAAACTTAGCCGCCACACATGGTATCACACCTTGGGTACACTGCTGCTGTCGACGCAGTGTTTAGCCTTGGCCCTCCCAACCTGAGATTCGGTCGGCTGAGAATGCGAATCCCCTTATCTGAAAAAAGGATTTCTTACTGCTGCTGTTGAATCATACTCACTTTACCGACCCGATTTTGGCCGGCCGTACCGCACCCCCCTGAAAATTAAATTACTCAGCCATTAAGCTTTTTCCGAACTCGCACAAACAAAACAAGCGAATTTCATCAAATTTGACGTGATTTACAAAATATTTTATTTTGAATGATTTTGACCATGTTGCTTAACCTAATAATTATTCAATGACTTATCTGTTTGTTTATTTATTTTAAAAAAATTAAACCTAAAGGAACAATGAAGCAATTATTTTTAAACGCTAGCGTCCGATTTGGCTTAAAGTGGTTGATTTTCTTTGTATTCTTTAAAGTAACGCGGGTAATAAGAGCACCTATATTCGGACTAAGTTCCCGAAATCCCAGTATTATCTGATATGATTTTCTTTTCTATGCAGCTTGTACTGCTCAAAAGGTGTTCTGTTTTTTTTTCCTACCTACAAAGATCTCTCTGCCGGTATCTAAAGGGTATTGCAAAATCTTGCTCGTTGATGCCTGGGGCTTTTGAAAAACCTAGGTCCGAAACAAGGAAAATTAACGATCAATAGGACACACTTCTCACCAAACCAAGACCAAAATTGCACAAAAAGACAAAAAAAAAACAACTTATTTCCAACAGGCAAAATTAGAAGTAACGTTAAGGGAAAAATCAGGAAAACTAATGAAATTATGTATGAAACAAAAAAACTATCACGCCAATTATTTTTTTTTATATTAAGTGGTCCGATCTGGAACTCTGGAACTTTCTGGGGACACCTCTTACGGTATCTAGCGGTTTCTCAGTCGCCTGAGCGTTTTTCTTTGTGTTCCATATATGTAGGTAACTCTTTGATTTAAACGTTTATCAATATAGGGACTCTTTATTATTTAAAAGTAAACGGGTAAAACTTCCGTTGCGGTGAGGGTGAACTTGCGGGATTCAAAACGAGAACCCAGAAAAGTGAACCCAATGAACGGCACACAACTCAGCCTTTTTTTGTTTTCACCGGGAACTCAAAAAAAATTACTTTCTTTATTCAAGATTACTTGTTTGTCCGGGTTTATTCACAGACTTTCAATCCTTAATGATTTTCAGCCCTCCTAAGGCCGCCTGTATCAGGGTTGCTTATGGTTTAGTTCTTATTATTTTTTTCTCTACCGCTGCGCACATTAATTTGTTGTTTGATTCTATTTAATCCAAAGACGGTAATGAGTCCTCGTCTTCGACCGCCAGAGTCCACCCTCACTATTATTAAAAAAAAAATCCACTAAGACCTCTACTATCTTATAATTTTTTATTATCACCTTACCCATCCAAATTTCTTTCTTTTTAAACACCAACGACTTTAAAATTTCTTTCGAGATCAATCACTAAATACTGATTAATAATTATATATACACTTATTTTCTTTTTTTTTATTGGGTTTTCTTTCCTGTACTTCGAGCACCGGTGTCGACTCTACTTGGGTTCGAATGACTATGATCCAGATGACGAAGATGGTGTCGTTACAGCATCATCTTCGGTAACCGTTTTACATTTTTTCTTTTTAGCTTCACGCTCACCTGATTGGGGGAATTCCTTAGGAAGGTTCAATGACCTATAGTGGTAGAAGTTAATGCTAGGCATCTGGACCCTAGCTGATACCAATAATATCTACTACTTTTCTGTATTGACTACGTACTTTTAGCATCATATCTTTGCAACATTTTTTTCCCCTGCCAATACTGCATATTCTAACTCTTCACTTACTCATACTGCTTACCTCTTTTGGGCACCTGTTTCAACACCTTAAATAATAAATCACAATATACCCATTCCATTCTGCCCTCCTGGCTTAGACCCGCCATATTGCGAACGAAGCGATTGTCCCTTTCACCTGTCGTCTGTGTCTTTTATGTTTTCGGCAAACGTATTTACAATTTTGCAAGCTATATTTTCGTTCTTTAATTTTGTTTGGTTCGGGCGTTAAGAAATCAAAACTCGAAACATTTCGCGCGAGTTACGATACAAAAAATTTAAAAAAACGAAAACGAAATGCACCAACAAAAAAAAACAAAACAAACAATTTGGATGTCCCCCAACAGTACCCTTGAACTCACGTGGAATAATTTTCTTTTGGAATTCGAACGTATGTATATCCGAGACTCCTAGCGCCTAGGATACGGCTCACGTTGATAGATAAAAAGATTCTGGTGGCGCGGATGTCCGTATTTTGAAAGAGAAGGTTCATCAATCAAAACACCTGCCCAGATAAGTATTCCCCATTTGAATTTCCGTCCAGACGAACATCATGTCTATAACCCCTTTATTTTCTTATTTTCTAGGTGCTCTTCACGACTTCTAAGCTATAAACATGGAATTCTCAAAGTCGAAGTTTTAAGCTTGAGACACCAACAGGGAACCCGAAAGAAAAGGAGTCGTATTTCCTGAATTTTTCTAGGGCGGAAATATTGGATTTTGTTTCTCCGCCCTAAGGAGTCCACGGTGGTACGGATAGGCGTATCTCAGCAGGGAAAGGGGTCAATGACCTCCATCGGTTTTGTTCTAATGGTGTTTGTGAGTTGGACTTATATATTATTTCTTAAATAAAATTTATTTTGGTACCCTTAATTACGCGTTTTCATTAGTAGGTACGGAAGAGTTAATACATTCGTTCTGGGGGTTGTGGAATTGTCTTCAACTCCCCTAGTGGGTAGCCGTAACAAATTATTGCAGTTAATTCCTTTAAAATGTACATACAATATAATTTTTCCATCCTAGTAAAAATTCAGTGTAATCTCCGTGGCCTTGTTATCTTTGTACCGTACAAATATTTTTTAGTCTAACCACGACCAAAAGAAGGGTATTTAATCATACTTGAACCTAATATAATTTGGATGACATTGAATTATATTGACTATATTAAAATTAAGAAATAGTCGATTTTGTAATCTCCGTGGCCATTTTCGTATTTGTTTTTTAATATGTTCTTTTAGTTTATAATGGCTCATATTATTATTAGTTTTTTTATATTCTAGATAAATATACTGAATTTCATCATTATTAATTCTCGACTGAAAAGGTAAAGTATCTTAAGTCGACTTAAGATATTTCGCGTTTTTTTGTTGATCCTTAGTGCCATTCTAAAAGGCTACAGTTCTGTGTTATCGGTTTCCTTCTATCTCACTCCTGTGCTTTTTTATAGACAAAAACAACTTCATCTTATGTTCAAAAGACACATCTCTACAAGCGGTAAAATATCTTAAGTCCACATAAGATTGTGTGTTCTGCTTGAATTTAAAACCTAAAATAGACTTAAGATTATATTGGCTTAAGACTTTTTTATTATTGTGAAATTGTAAATCATATTAAGTTGACTTAAGATATTTTCGCGCGTGCAAACAGGAACAAAAGTCATCCTTAAGTCGACATAAGATAAAATCCTTAAAAAAATTCCAAAAAAGTGTGAAAATGCAAATCATCTTATGTGAACGTAAGATGAATTTTTAAATTTAAAACTGAAATTTTTCGCTCCCTAAGTAGTCATAGGATATTTTAACGTTTGCAAACCTAAAACAATTTCCGTAATAACAAGGACATAAGATATTTTTAAGCGTATTTTGTTTCTAGATTCGCTTTTGTGCGACCGATTTTCTTATTTTTTCATTTAGTGTTTCAGACAGTTTTGTTTCATACGCGATTGAAAAATTACACTGGTAAACACTGTTTTTGTCACACGAACTTTGTTATGATTTTTGTTTATGTTGATGTACCCTCATTAAAAATATATAACAGTTTTGTTTCTATCACATCCAGTTTTCTTGTGACAGCTACATATTCATTTCTGACCTTATATACGTTTCTTTGCTTAAAAAACTGCATTTAGTCGACTGTGTAACATGTGATTGCTAAATTACATATTATTTACGTTAGTTAGATCGTAAATATGCCACGAGAGTGGCAACCCGGACAGTTTTTGTTACTCGTATGTGTGTGGAGAATTAACTTTTACATCTCAGCGTCGAAATTTCACATCACTAATTGAACAGTGCTATTTAGACTATTTTGGTTTTCCTGTAAGGAATCATGACAAACCTTGGGGTGGAATCGGCTTAGGTGATAGTTGGTTGTGATTGTCATTTTGACAATCGATCTCTCTATATTTCTTTATTGATATGAGGGAGACAGCTATAGTCAAAATGACAATCACAATCAACTATCACCTTAGCCGATCCCACCCCTAGGTTCCACATAAATGTTGTGTAACATGTGTGAGGCTCCAATTAGGTTGGACGAAACAAGAAGAGAAATTCCCCAAACTCAGCGAGGCGAAAATCAAAGAGGGAATATTTGTAGGTCCACAAATACGGCAATTCATGAAGGATAAGAGCTTTGAAGAAAAACTAAATGATCAGGAAAGACTCGATCGGAAATGTTTTTTGAATGTTGTTCAAAATTTTCTAGGTAACCATAAAGCGGAAAATTACAATGATTTAATAAATGAACTTATGATATCATATAAAGCTTAGGGGTGTAATATGTCCTTAAAAATACATTATGCTGGACTCTCATCTAGATTCCTTTCCGGCAAATTTGGGTGCTGTGAGTGACGAACAAGGTGAGAGGTTCCATCAGGACATTTCCTTAATGGAGAAGCGCTATCAAGGGAAATGGAGTCCAGGAATGCTAACAGATTGTTGTTGGATACTTAAAAGGGACCTACCAAAAGCCAAATATTCAAGAAAATAATAAGTATTTATTAGATATTAGGAAATAATTCTGTAAGCGTGGCTGATTTTTGTACTTTATACAAAAATATATGTTTTGATGTCACAAGAAAACCTGATGTGTACATTTTTTTTCACTGATATATTATTGTTTGGTGGCCCTAATATATTCAAAATTTGATTAAAGTTTTCATGTGACAAAAAAAAATTACAAATTTGTTGACCAGTGTTATTACAAATGAAACACATACGTATCTATACAACAAAAACGAGTTGAATTGCACAAATTTGGTATTAAAAATACATTTTATAAAAATAAAACATGGATTTAATGAGATAAAAATGTTCAAATGTATGAAATTGCCATCTGATTTCCAGAAAACTAAGAATTTATTCACACAAAGCTCAAAAATAGTTTTATTATTAAAAGAATTTTTATGCTAGAAATTTCTTCAAAGTTTTTCAAGAATACAATTTGGGATACCAATTTTAAGTAATTACGTAGTAGTATTGGCGAATAGTTCTAAAAAGACGGACGCAAAATGTCAAACAACCTATTATTTTTAATTTCTTTTAATAATACTACTTAACAATTTGCTAACTTTAGTATCGTACTAAAGGAATTCTTAATAAATTGCTTCTGAACACATCGAAAACATTGACAGTTCGTGCAAAAAACTAAGTAAACAAACCTTTTGTGGCGTTTCTAAAAGCACGATATTCTTACGATGATTTTAACTTTAATAAAAGGGTAGATATAGATAGATGCTATATTTGAATAAAATTTGCTAAATCGTTGATTTAACTTAGTTTCATATTAAATCAGCTTTAACGTCGGTCGTACTAATTCAATTAAAATTTTGTGCCATTGATTTTAGGAAATAATTTAAGAAAATAGTAGTTTCACTTGTTTTGAAGATATTCACCCTTATTCCGATAGTCGTTTTACTAAAACGCCAGTAAAACGAGAAGGCTCTAGAAACGAAAATTGGAATTTTATTGAAACGACTATCGTTAAAATGCTTAGCAAAGTGAAGAACATAGAGAACGCTGCCCTTTTCGTAGTATTTAAACCCAAAATGTGGACTCTGGAGCCTTCTCGTTTTAAAGGCGTTTTATTAAAACGACTATCGGAATATGGGTGATTGATTTTTTAAAAAACAAAATTAGATTTTTTTTTTTTCAAAAAATCCAAAAAATATTTTTGCGAACGAAAAAAATGGTTAAAATCGTTAGAACCGTTAATGAGAAAGTCTAAAATAAAAAGAAAAAGGTTGTGTACTGACGTACGCGCGGTAGAAGTAAAACTTCCTTACATGTCGCTGTCTTTGACTGATAGCGTGTCGTTTTGACATGTCACTGACAGCTGCATGGACATTTTTTTACCCCCAACGCCGGAAAAGAAGTTTTACTTAATAAAAAAAAACGGTTCTATGACAGGCACCGTTAATAACATGTTATTTTATTTTATCAAAATCATGAGAGCCGTTTTCGAGATAAATAAGATCTTACACTACGGGTGCGATACGTTAGTGCGGGTTAGTTTCGGAGGTAAAAACAATTTTTAATTTCTCCTATCTCCCCTTGGGTCCCTTAGGTAAATTTTTTCCAATAGTTTTTTGTTATTATTAATTTGACTTTTAAAAATATGTTTTCATGTAACATTTTTTACAATGATCAATGATTTTTTTTATATAATTTAATAATTTATTTTATATTTTATTTTAATAGTTTTTAAATAAATTATTTGAATAAAACTAAACTCTTTCTATTCTGTGAACCAAATGTGATTTTATAGCATTTTTTTAAAGAAATTCAAGTCTTTATTAGTTATTATTTTTTTTTATTATTAAAGCTCTATAGAACAAATGTGACTTTTTCATATACGACTTAAATAAAAACCACCAAATATCATCTTAAATCTCTTTTTTTCCACTTTTGCACACGCAACTCATCTTAAATGGACATAAGAATTGAAAACGTCGTTCGAAAACGCAAGGCAAAATACCTTATCTCAACTTAAGATTTTGGAAATTAATATAAAATTCAATTTATAGAAAAGCCAAACTATCTTAAGTCATATTTTTCCTTATAACGACCAAAATATAAAAACTATCTTTTTGAAAATAATTTCGAAAAAAAGATCATAAAATTTTACATATAAATGCTTTGTTGAATAAAGTCTATATTTGAAAGATTTTTTGGGATACAGCTTTGAAGTGTTTTTTTGCTCTCTTGAAAAATTATCAAAATTGACTTAAGATACTTTACCTTTTCAGTCGAGAATTTTAATTTTATTTTTTCATTATTATAAATTTCAAGGAATAAAACAGTTTTCCCCTGAAGAGTATAATTTTGAATTTATTTAATTTGTATTTTTTATTAATTATCCTATTAAATTTATTTGCTTTCCACAAAATTTCAACTATTTATTGTTACTATTTATTTTGTGGATTATTGTTATTTTATGCTAGAAAAGAACATTTTTAATACACTCGAAATTTTCAATTTTAATTTTTATCGAAAAATACTCGTAAAATGAAAAATATTTGAAATTATTGATGCGTAACTCGGAGAACTCCTTTTCTACTTGTTTACTATAGATTTAGAAACTAAAACCCAAGAAAAACTGAAACAAAATTTTATGAAACGATCAATAAAAAATGTCAATTTTAAAAAAATGACCCATGTATATTCTACATGTACATATTTTATAAAGCCTTATATACATACTTAAAAATAATAATATAATAAAACATAAAAATTAACTTCTCAAAGCTATTTGAAATAAAAGCACAATTGCGCAAAAAATTAGTTGAATTAGTGCGATGTTAAAGCTATTTAGGTATGAAACTAACGAACGATTTTGCAAATGTCAATCGAATTTAGCATCATAAAAATTGGTATATAAAAGCTTATTGACATCCTTTTCTTAGCTCCAGCTAAATTTTAGTCATTAAGTAAATGAATTTTATGTTTATGAACAGTTTTTCTCTAATAGCATTCATTTTTGAAATTCTTAGTCTTTTACATAAGAGCAAGTTCGTCCGACCCAGTCGTGCATTTTATTTTAAGAGGAAACACAAAATATGGCGATTGCGAATAATTTTCTTCAACAAAACCATTTTCATATAAAATGCAAAGATTCCTAGCACAGATTTTAATTTATGTATGTCAAATCAATCCTTTGGTAAAAATCAATAGTTTATAGCTTGACAGAAAGAAGACAAAGTAGTTTTTGATACTTTTAAAAGTTTTAGTTTTCACTTTCTTTTTAAAACACAATCATTTACTTCCGAATCTGGAGGTATTAGGTATACAGGGTGATTGGCATAAGGTGTGACAAAAAGCTAGGGCGTGTAGGTTGGACTTAGACAAGAAAAAAATCGTATGGGAGGGGGGGTCTATTTCCCCCCGTTTAGGCGGGAGGGGCAATTTAAGAAAAAAATCACTTAAAACAGAAAAAAAAATATTAAAAAATAACGGTGATACCTACAGAGTAATGCTATAGCATTTTGAAAAGCCAGAAATACATTCTTTAATTTTGTTTTCAAATAAAGTTGTTCGAGTGAATAGTTTTTGAAAAATTAATTTTCAAAATCAAAATTTTGAAAAAAAAATGAAAAATTTTTTTTTTAAACAAATTTTTTTCAAAATTTTAAGTAATTAAGTATTATTTTTTTATTCAATATTCAATGCTTATATTAATTTTTGATCAAACACAAAAAACCGGATGTCAAAATGTTTTGTAGTTTTTGAGAAAATCAAAAATAACAAAAACTACTTTTGTTCTAAGAAAAGCCTTTTATTTTAGTTTTTATACGTTTTTGGATTCTTAGGTGAATTTACGATTGAAAGGATTAACTTTCTTTTTACTATTTTTTTAATTATCGTCTTATAAACATACAATAATGTGACAAAGTACTGGATTAACCATATTTCACACATTTTTTTCATTGAGAACACCTGCCTGAGAGCATTGGATTAATATTGACCTGCGAATGTTTTTTAAGTAATGCAACGTTACACGCCCTAACTAGTGACAGAAAAGTGCAATTGCGAAATAAGAACAAGAATGTTCCTGAATCTTGAAATCAAATAAAATAAGAAATACATGCATATTTAGATAAAATACATAATTATTGTTTATTTAAATTTTTAACAATTTTTTAACTAAAGCTTATTACAAAAAATTATTTGAAAAACATTCGCAGGTTAATATTAATCCAATGCTCTCACGCAGGTGTTCTCAATGAAAAAATGTGTTAATCCAGTACTTTGTCACTTTATTGTATGCTTATAAGACTGATAATAAAAAAAATTTAAAAAAAAGTTAATCCTTTCTTTCGTAAATGCACCTACGCCAAGCCGACCCCACCATAATAAAAAAGTGGCAGGTCAATTTTAAACCAATGCTCTCACGCAGGTGTTCTCAATGAAAAAATGTGTGAAATATGGTTAATCCAGTACTTTGTCACATTATTGTATGTTTGTAAGACGATAATTAAAAAAATAGTAAAAAGAAAGTTAATCCTTTCAATCGTAAATTCACCTAAGAATCCAAAAACGTATAAAAACTAAAATAAAAGGCTTTTCTTAGAACAAAAGTAGTTTTTCTTATTTTTGATTTTCTCAAAAACTACAAAACATTTTGACATCCGGTTTTTTGTGTTTGATCAAAAATTAACATGGGCATTGAATATTGAATAAAAAAATAATACTTAATTACGTTAAATTTTTAAAAAAATTTGTTTAAAAAAAAAAATTTTCATTTTTTTTTCAAAATTTTGATTTTGAAAATTAATTTTTCAAAAACTATTCATTCGAACAACTTTATTTAAAAACAAGATTAAAGAATGTATTTCTGGCTTTTCAAAATGCTATAGCATTACTCTGTAGGTATCACCGTTATTTTTTAATAATTTTTTTTCTGTTTTAAGTGATTTTTTTCTTAAATTGCCCCTCCCGCCTAAACGTGGGGAAATAGACCCCCCCCCTCCCATACGATTTTTTTCTTGTCTAAGTCCAACCTACACGCCCTAGCTTTTTGTCACACCTTATGCCAATCACCCTGTATGTATAATTCCTTGACCTCTAGGTATCTTTTGATGGAATTTGACATTTTGTGGCTTGTGTGTGAACTACTCGTATATTTTGATATAAATAGAGTCCGAACTCTGAATGTCAATTGAAAGTTCAAATTCGAACGACCAATGAAACGTCAAATTTTTGGTTTATTCTGATTTTGTTCAATCCGTTGACATTATAGTTATTTATCAATTCAATTCCAAAATTGATTAAGAACTATTCGTAAACCCTTATTTAAAAATAAACATTAATATTTAGAGACTTAAAACATTTTTTTCCTTTCACCTACGCCCTTGTCATTATTTTTTCTCAACCGAGTATTTTTGTTGTTGCTTTCCGTTATAAATGTGGTTCGTTTACATTTTTCATCGGTAAAATAAGGAATGTTGCAAATCGTCTTCGATTAATTTTCTTCTTAATTTACCAACTTAGATTAAAGATATTTAGCTATATCATTGCAATCAGAATATTGAACATTACCCATTCATACCAAAATACGAGTAATTAGTAAAATTAATGTTTTCGAGTCACTGTTTTCGTTTTATTTTATGGGAAATACATGGGCTGTAAATCTAAAAATTGTTTTATTTAACCTTCGTCGAGAGCAGTCGCATTTTCTTTTCGCTCCGGAATTACTTTTTATCACCATTTCACTTTCCCCCAATTAAACAGTTAACAAAAAATAAAAAAAAAAAAAACCTATCAATATACTCGCAGCGCGTGTGAGATACTTTACCGACCCACTTTACTGTCCATCGCTGTTTCCCATTACACCAGCATTTTGTGTATGATAAACTTACCCGACCCACTTTTACTATCCTATAACACCTGTTTCGGACGCCATAATTTCTTACTATTATAGCCCCGTACTGGTGTCTGTGATGGACAAGGGCGAGATGAAAAAAAAAAAAAAGAAAAAAAACCTTTTGCTAAAGCAAACCTTTTATTTTTCTTCGCCCAGCGGAGGTTTTCGGCATGCTGGCAGTTGGGCGGCTAGAGCTCAGTCGAGGTGTGGGATTCTTTCCGCTGTCCAAATTGTTCACAAGAAAAAAAATAAATTCATGCCGATCTAAAACTTAAAGGGTAGGAGGAAGAGGAAAGGCATATTTGAATCGGATAGTAAGCACTATCGATTCTTCAGAAAAAAAAACGTGTCCATTATATTATAAAGTTTGGTGGTAAGCATACCGATTAGGGCTCAATCAGCATAGGAGCTGATTTATTAAGAAGGGGTAAGGAAAGGGAAAACACGAACACGAAACACAAAGATGGGTCGGTGTTGTTGACCCAGGCTGTACCCACCCTACACCACTGACGCAAACGTATCAGGGCTCCTTGGTCGTCTAAAAGCCGGAATTTTTTTTTTGACGACCCCTATCACAATTTCAAATTAACCTTTTCTTCTACACTTTACCTTCGCTTACCTACGTCGCCCATTAAGGGATAACTTAAAACGCCATAGTCTTGCTCTTAATATACAAAAAAAAAGAAATTCGCCAAACTTTTCATTTTGTTTCCAACATAAATCCAGATTTTATTTACATTTTATTTAAAAAGTGGATTCAAGAACATATAATCTAGTAATTTAAGGTAGGTATTTTTCTTTCCTGATAAAGCGTATTTTTTTTTTTTTAATTTCACTTTAATTTTCTTAAGAAGAGAAAAAAAATGACTATCTTTTGTTTTGGTTCATTTTCTTTTCTTTTTTTTTTTCCTCTTCTCCTCATTTATTTATTTACATTTTCTTTTTTTATTTATTTTCGTTAGTGATTGGTTTCAAACGGAAAAGAAAACAAAATCACTTCAATATTTAATTTTAGGAAAATATCAGCATATGTATGATAATATATTTTTATAATAGGTTACTTACAGTTTTCAGGTCCGTGCGCACGAAGAATCCTGCTGTTTCTACTAAAATTTTAGGATAAAGTTAAGCCGATTTCTGTTACTCAATTAATGCTGTTCATATATATTTGTTTTTCTCAAATCTAATACTTTCTCTTTTTTTTTCTTTCAGTGTAGTTAGATTCTTTTTCTTTTCCGGTACATTCTCCTTTTTTTTTTGATCAAATTAATTTATTCAGGTATAAACTTTTGTAATCACTTTAATTACTTTAATTATTAACGACTACTTTTCTTTACAGGTGAAAGAACTTTTCTTTTCATCACAGGAATTAAGTTCCTTACTAATTATTAATTTCATTTCAGGTAAAAAAAAAAAACTTTTTTTTCTGAATCACTTAAATTAATTTGCTTAAAAAACTATTTATTTCTTTACAGGTAAAAAAAAACTTTCTTCTTTAAATCACTTCTATTAATTGGCTTAACAACTAGGTATTTATTTCTTTACAGGTAAGAAAAAGCTTCTTTTTCTTTTTTTGAATCACTTAAATTAATTTTCTTAATATCTACTAGGTATATTTCTTTTCAGGTAAGAATAAACTTTTTTTTTTCAAATACGTAAATCAATTTTCTTAAATACTACTAATTTCTTCTTTTTTTTGTAAGAGTAGACTTTATCTTCGGGATCCCCGGTAATTACGTGCACTCATAGATCACGTGCACCGCCATGTGCAACCTGGTGGACCAACTGCTGGAGTTTTACGGCCAAAAAACGACCGGCCGGGCGCATCATACACGCGCCGAACTTTGTCCCTTTTTCTTGGCGATTGGGCTCCTTGCAGTGCCTCGATCGAGGTGCTGACCAAGATGAGCGTTTGGGGTCGATGGCGAGGATTAGTAATTGCCACATGGGCTACGCGGCTCGTCTTTACGTCGCCTTTTAGTTTTTCTTTTTTTTTATTTCTTTCTCGGTTTTCGTTTCGGTTAACACTTAATTTTAACTTAGCCACTTTTTACTTGCGATATAGGTACTATAGGGCAAGTTCTGCATTTGGAAAAAAAATCGAACTCGAGATTTTGATCAAAGTTGACATTACGATGATAGCGAAGACGAATAAAGTGGGTCCGGCAATTCCGTCTGTCTGTCTGTCTGTCTGTCTGTCTGTATGTCTGTACCTCGATCTAGAGCCTAAGCCACTGGACCTATTTTCTTCAAACTCGGTAGTTATGGGTCTTCGGTGATTCCCTAGAGGGGAAATTGAAATTTTTTTTTTAGCTCTAAAACTAACGGTACCCCCCATACACCCGTAATGCAAAATCGTATTTATCTCGAAAACGGCTCTAACGATTTTGATAAAAAAAAATTAGGTGTGATATTATGGGCATGGACTACGTTTTGGCAAAAAAAAATTTTGGGGCAAATTGTTATTAACGGTACCTGTCATAGAACCGTTTTTTTGATTTTCGACTTTCTCATTAACGGCTCTAACGATTTTAACCAAAAATTTTCAGCAGGAGTCCCCCTAAGTTTAAAATAATATTGTATATAAAAATATTCGAAAAATTATTTGTTAAGTTTTTTGAATTTTTTTTTTTTTTTGAAAAATCAATATCTTCAAAATCTATGAACGATTATTTTTTGAAATTATTTCCGAAAATCAATATTATTAAATACTTAAAATTTGCACCCCACATTTTTTCTTGAAAAATTTTAAAGAAATTTCTTATATAAAAAATTTATTTATTTAATAATAAAACGATTTTTTAAAGTTTGTTTGCATAAATTCATACTTTTCTAGAAATCAGACGGCAATTTCATTTTAAATTCATGTTTTATATTTATAAAATGTATCTTAAATTCCGAAGTACTTTTACATAAGAGCAAGTTCGTGCGATCCAGTCGTGCATTTTATTTTTTTTTGGTTTAGTTTTTCTGTTCGGTTTAGTTTGGTTTATTTAAGTTTTTAATACGGTAAGTATAAATGAAATATAAACTTCTTTAATACACGATGGGAGATGCGTGATGCTTTCTCCATCACGACCAAAAGTAAAAAGACAGAGCCAATATGGCGGTATCGAAATTTCCAGAAGTTTTCGTTCAGTTAACGAAGGAAATGGTATTTTCGTTCAGTGAACGAAAGAAAGAAAAATGCTGCCCAATACCACCTTTTGGTGTGCGTTCGGTAAAAGGCTCGTCTAAACCATTGCGAGACTTTTAGGCCAGGCGCGCACATGCAATCCCTAGCCACACAACTGTTTGGTTTGCTTAAATAAAACAGAAGAACTATTTGGTTGAATGTCCGCGCGGGTGCATTTAATTATATGTTACACCAAATAGCGAACTCGTTTTAGGCAATAGTTTAGCTTGTGTCAGAACACCAACTTTTTAATTGCTCGCACCAGGCAGTTGCGCAGCCAAAAATCGAATGTGCGCGACCGGCCTTAGGCGACCGCTACAAAAATCATGGATTGGGACAATGCTCGTATTGTCAGAAGACATGACAAAAAAGGTTCGCCGAGTAACAGCCATTTCCAGTAAGACTCGGATATAACATACAACTTGGTACGAATGGCTTCGATTCGACCTACGTCCCGAGAAATGTTTTTAAGCAACACAAAAAAAAAATCTAAACTGCTTTGCCACACAAATCTTATTCAATGATCAGTGTGCAACCCGCTTTAACAAACAGAATCTACTTCATTCTATTTTGCTACAATTCTACTACAGCTTCTGCATCAATCCACAACCTCACAACAACTCTGTCGATCTGTCAAAACAAGCAGAAAGTAAATTTGGCTTTTGTTCAGGCGACGATTAAGTTTTGTTTTTGTTTCACCACAAAACAAAACTAATTGGAATATTCGGCAAGCCCATCCAGAAGTAGCAGAGATTCATCACAAATTTGAAAATTGTGGAGATTCCTGTGATCTCCGAAATCTGAGCCGGCTAAATCTTGTGCAATAATCCAAATGAGTATACCAATTGTGTATTTTGTTTTCTATCATAAAGTATTGATAACTAATTATTTCAGTTTTTCTATGTATTTCTGGTTGCTACTCAAGAAGATGACTTACACGAATTCTGAAACCTCAGATCTCTACTCTTTTTTGTTTTGGGATAATACGAAAACCAACAAAAAAAAAACAACGAAAAGCTCGCAGTCCTTTTCCTTTTCTTTCGAAATGAGTTGCCTGGTTAAGAAACTATCGACGCAGGTCCTTTGCATGGTAAATGCCAATTCTTTTCCCTTGTAGGTTTTCTATTTCATATAGATTATTGTTTCGACTCACCACTCTACACTTGACAAACTTTTTTGAAAGTTTCGCATTGAAGTTTTTGGAGGCGTTACTCAAAACAAAGTTTCTTCGGAAAATTTCCTCTCCAGGCTTGAAAATACGTATAGCTGACCTTGCATTATACGACTTTTGGTTTCGTGTATACGCATCATGCAATTTTTCTTTAATTTTTCCTCGCATCAGTTGCAAAGCGTTCGGAGAGGGCAATACTTCAATCTCACCATCACTTAAAGACTTAAGCTGTTTGAGAATTGGGTACGCTTCTGCATGGGTTATCATATGACGTCCAAAAAGGGCAAAGTATGGGGACATGCCGGTCGACTGGTGTACAGAAGTACACAAAGCTTGTTGGATTTGCGACAAGTGCAAGTCCCAATCTCTTTGGTCTTCTTTTAGGTACGTTCGAATGGCTGATAGGATGGAACGATTGACCCTCTCCGAAGCGTTTGCTTGAGGAGAATATTGGGCATTTCTAATGTGTTTGGTTCCGTAGTTGGAAAGAAAGTTTTGGAATTCCTGCGAAACAAATTGCTTGCCGTTGTCGCTGTGAACGAACTCTGGCACACCAAATTTTAGAAAAATTTCTTTTTCAAGGAAATCGATTACGAGTTTTGAGGTAGCTTTATGCATAGGTTTTAAAAACACGAATTTGGACATGTAATCTAAGGCAATAAATAGAAATAAATTTCCCTTTTTGCTTCGCACGTAGGGTCCCATAAAATCTATATAGATTTTCTGGAAGGGGAGTTCTATATTTTGTTGAAAACCCATCGGAGGTCTCATAATAAAGTTTGGGGATTTATTTTCTTTACATTTGGTGCATTTAATGACAAAATCACGTACTTGCTGAGCCATCTTAGGCCAAAAATAGGTTTCTTTGATTCTTTCAAGGGTTTTTTTAATGCCGCCATGGGCACAATTTGGTGGTTCGTGGTTTTGGACTATGATTTGGTGTGTTAAGCCAGCTGGTAACCAAAGTTTCCAAAGGTGGTCTGTACTTAAGTTACTGTTTTGGCTAGGTATAATTTTCTTGTAAATAATACCATCTTGAATTTTTAAATCAGGCAGATTTTTGTCGTTTTTGCTTATAGATGTGATGAGAGCAAGATATTCTGGTGACTTAAATTCAGAGGATTCGGTAATGGACGATAATGTCAGCTGATCCATGTGCATTCTGGATAACGCATCCGGCACTAGATTTTGTGTACCTTTTACATGTTTTATGTGAAATGTATATGCTTGTAGTTTTAACGACCAGCGTGCCAGTCGGCCACTAAGGTCTGTAAGGTTCATAAGCCATTTCAGGCTGGCGTGGTCGGTGATTACCGTGAAGGTACTACCTTCCACATAGGGTCTGAATTTACGAATGGCTCGTATTGCAGCGAGGCATTCCTGCTCGCTGACACTATATTTTTGTTGACAGGCATTCAACTTTTCAGAAAAATAAGCAATCGGTTTTTCGTTTTGTTCCTCGTCGTTCTGAAACAAAACAGCTCCTATACCTTTCGACGAGGCATCGCACTGAATGGTAAATGGCTTCGAAAAATCAGGGGTGTTTAAAAGTGGAGCAGACGTTAAGGCGTCTTGCAAAGCCTGAAAGGATTCTTTAGCTTCTGGAGAAATTGGAAATTTTTGTCCTTTTTTAAGATAATTAGATAAAGGAGCGGCTAAGGCTGAAAAGTTCCGAATGAAGCGACGATACCACCCACAGACACCAAGAAATCTCCTCACCTGTTTCTGTGTAGTTGGTAGCGGAAACTCCTTTATGGCTGAAATCTTTTCGGGATCAGCTTTTACATGACCTTGACCAATAATATATCCGAGATATTTCAATTCTTTAAAGCAAAAGAAGGATTTTTCGACGTTGATAGTCAAGTTAGCCGATTTCAAGTGTTCTGCCACCAACGACAAGATTTTCAGATGGGATTCGAAATCTTGGGAGATAATCAGAAGATCATCAAGATAGACAAACACATATTCCCTAAGCGCCGAGGGGATCACTTTATCCATTAACCGACACAACCTTTGGGGTGCATTACACAACCCAAATGGCATGACGGTGAATTGATGCAATGGTCGTCCTGGCACAGTGAATGCGGTCTTCTCCCTTGACTTCTCCTCTAGAGGAATCTGCCAGAACGCATCTTTGAGATCCACGCTACTCATGTAGTGTGTATCCCCAAGTTGGCTGAGCAGACTCTCCAGAAGAGGTTGCGGGTACGCATCTCCCTTTGTAAGAGAGTTCACCATGCGATAGTCCAGACATACTCGATCCTTACCAGGTTTTCTGATAAGAACTATGGGTGAACTCCAAGCACTGTGACTCTCTTCAATTACTCCCAAAGAAAGCATGCGATCCAGCTCCCTATTGATTATCTCCAGATTCACTGGTGACATGGGGTAATGTCGTTGCTTCACCGGTTTAGCGTCTCCTGTGTCAATCACGTGCTCTTCAAGGGAGGTTTTTCCCAACCCAAGCTTTGCAAATGAAGGAAACAAGGATATCACTGAATCTAAACGGTGTTGTTGCTCCAATGTGAGCTCGTGCATGGGTGGTTTAGTCTTATATATCTTTTCTTCGACAAAATCTTTGCTGCCAGGTGGACAAAATAATTCACTTATAAAGGCTGATACACCCTGAAGCTCGGGTGGTTTTCGGTCAAAGTTTTCAGAATCATGTTTTTCGTTATCAGCTGTGAAGCCGAAAATTTCGCTAATGATATACGGAGCGATTTGAAATTTAGACCAAAAGTCCACTCCAAGATAGAGGGGTTGAAGTAAATCGGGCACTAGATATAAGTCGAGAAGTTTTACTACCTTGTCATATTCCACCGGTACGGAAATGCGTCCTACAATCCTTTGACCTTTGCCATCAGCTGTATTTACTTCGGCCTTGATACTGATGATGGGAATGTCCAGAGATTTAACCAACTCCATACAACCTTTGCCTAGACAGGAGATCGAGGCACCACTGTCTAGAAGACCAGCCATTCCACGTCCTTTAATTGAGATTTTGGCATACGGCCTGAGGTCTTGAAGAGTTCCTCCTAGAGTGGTTTCTCCTACAAGGGTTCGGAAAGCGGATCTTTTCGTACTTCTTTGTCGGGCTTTTAGCAATTTCAATGGAATATCCGGGGGGGTTATTTCTTCTAGGTTAAAGATACGATTTCGAATCTTTTCGTAATTAATAAGTCTTTCTTCGAATGACTTCTTATATAAAGGTACTTTATCAGGTATGTCTGTAGTTTCAGTATCGAAAGATTTCGACAACTTTGGGTCATTTTCAGGTGAGTTTTCTGTCTCGATGGACGTAGAGTCTGTAGGGTTATTTCGGCCAGCATCCGAGGAATTGGAGGTGTTGGTCGAGGCATCTTTTTTGTTTAAACTGGGTTTGTTTGGGTCGAACGTGACTCCCCAGGCGGCATCACGCTCGGTTTTGAGTTTCCCTTATTTGTATTACAGTTCGGACAGTCACGAACCGTGTAATTTTCTGAACCGCAGCGATAGCAGTAGATAAGTTTATTGATTTTAGCGGGGCAACTTGTAGCGAGGTGTCCCGTTTCTTTACAGATATAGCACTTAATGGTACTTGAAGGGTTTTTTTCCTGATTGGGCGGACGATTACAGGAAAAGGCAGCAAGGTTTTCAACCTCTGGCTCAAAAAAAGTTTCGTCGGTAAAGGTACCATTTGGCCAGTGTACTTCATGTACATTTCTTACAAAATTCGTACGATTTTGCGTTGCATAACGTGCTTGCAACATTTTCTCTGTTCGTCGACATTCATCACGGAAACGCTCTAGGGAATAAATAGTCATTGGATAGACAAAGGCCATCAGACGGGCGTTAATGTTGTTCCGTAAAATAGGAACTAAGTCCGAATCTTTCATTGGATCACGTAGCTGTCTTTTTAGGTTGATTATAGCCGTATAAAAATCATCGAAAGATTCTAGTGGCGATTGTTTACGATCCATGATCGCTTTCAAAATTTCGAGATCACTTTCGTATCTCTGGAATTGTTTTAGCATAGCGTTTTTAAGGGTCGGCCAATCGACACATCGACGCTCACGGTGATACTCGAAATACCAATCGGAAGCCGTACCAACTAAAAGATGGTGAAAATTTCGAAGCACTTCTTCCCAGGGACAATTGTATTTATCCTGCAAGATTTCGACGCGTGAAACAAATTCTCGAATCGGCATACCCTTGGTCGTGTCATCAAAGCGAACACTCCACAACGTGTCAAAGCGACGTGAATACGGTCTGTCATTAGAAAATCCGAAATCTTGTCTGCGATCACCGGGATGGTATCTCATGTCATGATCATAATTACTGAAATCCATTGGATCACGTATGTAAAAAGTATAATCTCGTGGTTGGTCAAGTCTATTTGTGTCAGATCGATTGTAATTCAGTTGAATCGGATTGGATTGAGCGAACTGGACTCGGGGGTCTTTTCGAAGATATTGATCCCTATCAAATTCAAATGGATTGCGATTTTGATTTTTAGGATGGGGATGAAATGATTCTCTCTGATTTCTTCCAGACGATTCTTGAAAATTTCTGGGGTTTTGAGGTCTGTTTAAGTCATTTGAAAAATCGCGAAAACGAGAACTTGTGGATAGATTGCTAGAATGGACCGATAAATTAGCGTTATTCTCTGGACGGTGGGTTTGTGGAAGCATTTGTTTCCCGATTCCGGTGAAGGGATCTTTTGGGGGTAACAAAGTTCTCATGCTTTGCTCTACATTTTGTTGGATAAGACCAGGTAAATCTTTGAAAAGAGACTCTTGTAGATCCTTCAAGCTTGCATCTACCACACTCTTAATATGGTTATGAAGACGATTAGAAGTTGGATATTGCTTTTGGGAATGGGAAGTCACTACCGCCTGATCTGAATGGGCGTTGTACCCAATATTGTTGAGGTTGATTTCTGGCATACCGTTATTTATGTCATCATTGTCTGATAACGTGACTCCGTTCGAATCGCGAAATTGTAGTGCCAACGGATTTGGGTCTGGAAGCAAACGTTTCTCTAGAGCCGCTGCACCGTACATGAGATCGTTAGGGAGGAGTGACATTATCGGACCAGATGTAGTAGTGGTGGAGGTGGTCAAGGTAACTTGATTTGTTAGACTGGTTGTGACTATGGCATGTAATCCATTGTTGGGTGTAGTAGGAGACGTAACTGCACTTTCTGGTATGGTTTGGTTTCTGATCTGATAGATACTTCCATTATGAATAAGATCAAAGTTAGGTGCATGAAGAACGTTTGTTCCAGCCAAGTTTACATTTTGAGGGGGCGAATGTCTAACGGGATTACTAACCGCTTGAGTTGCGGATAGTGATAGGTTATCACATGGACCGCGAATGCGCGTTTGCATTCTGTTGGCGTCAAAAGCCGACTGCCTGCTGGTTTTGGGAAATGTTCCACTATTGGATTTTTTACTCATGATTTATTTTAATAATATAGGATTTGGTATCCTCTCAAGAAAAAAAAATAGTAATTTTTTTCCAAAACAAAGTATGATTTTGATTAGTTATTGTTGCTATACGTAAGTATTTCCAAAAAGAAATTTGAAAAATTATTGTCGAATCCTATGATTCGAATCAAAAAAAATTATTTAACTTTTTCCGCGTTACGAAAAAGGTTTAAGTCTGAAAATGTAAATGTGATTAATTCTACAATTTTACTGAAGCGAATTGATATGGAAAATAATAAAGGGTTTTTTTTTTTTTTTTTTTTTTTTATAAAATTGTTTTTCATAAAGGTCTTCGGGCGATTTCGAAAAGTTGAAGTAAAAGTGTGTAATACATATTATTTAGTAACTATGACTTTGACTTCGAAAACAAAGAAACGAAGTAAACGACCAAAACAAAACAGCTTTACATCCGTAAAGTGTTAACACTTAACATATAAGGAGAAAATGTTAATAAGACGAACGACTAGGTAGCTTACTATGTGTATATGAAAAGATTTCCGTCCAAATTTATCGACTCTCTATTAATATGCAAACTCTAGTGCAAACAGCTTCCACTTTACTGTAGAACGGACTCCTAGAGGATTACATCGAATTATCGGTACTGATAAACCTGGCGGGAGGAAAACATAATTGGACAATTCTTTTTCTGAAAATATATAGTTATGTAACCTTGCGAGCGAATGCCAGTACGCTTGCAATTGCAACTTTTTGATGGAAAGATGTTTAATTGTGGTCACGGGAGTGTTCAACTCAAGCCAAATCCCAAAAGAAAAATTTTACTGTTTGTGTTACACTTCTTTGGCTCTACAGCCTAGGGTCGAACTCCAAACGAAAAAAATTATCTTTTTTTTTTTTTTTTTCTTAAGTTTTGTTATGAAATTAGCTGAGGATGAGTTGCGTGTCGGGGGCGTCGAAGTTTTGCAACGTCTCGGGCCCCACGTTGGGCGCCAATATTTTTCTATAACACCTGTTTCGGACGCCATAATTTCTTACTATTATAGCCCCGTACTGGTGTCTGTGATGGACAAGGGCGTGATGAAAAAAAAAAAAAAGAAAAAAAACCTTTTGCTAAAGCAAACCTTTTATTTTTCTTCGCCCAGCGGAGGTTTTCGGCATGCTGGCAGTTGTGCGGCTAGAGCTCAGTCGAGGTGTGGGATTCTTTCCGCTGTCCAAATTGTTCACAAGAAAAAAAATAAATTCATGCCGATCTAAAACTTAAAGGGTAGGAGGAAGAGGAAAGGCATATTTGAATCGGATAGTAAGCACTATCGATTCTTCAGAAAAAAAAAAACGTGTCCATTATATTATAAAGTTTGGTGGTAAGCATACCGATTAGGGCTCAATCAGCATAGGAGCTGATTTATTAAGAAGGGGTAAGGAAAGGGAAAACACGAACACGAAACACAAAGATGGGTCGGTGTTGTTGACCCAGGCTGTACCCACCCTACACCACTGACGCAAACGTATCAGGGCTCCTTGGTCGTCTAAAAGCCGGAATTTTTTTTTTTGACGACCCCTATCACAATTTCAAATTAACCTTTTCTTTTACACTTTACCTTCGCTTACCTACGTCGCCCATTAAGGGATAACTTAAAACGCCATAGTCTTGCTCTTAATATACAAAAAAAAAGAAATTCGCCAAACTTTTCATTTTGTTTCCAACATAAATCCAGATTTTATTTACATTTTATTTAAAAAGTGGATTCAAGAACATATAATCTAGTAATTTAAGGTAGGTATTTTTCTTTCCTGATAAAGCGTATTTTTTTTTTTAATTTTACTTTAATTTTCTTAAGAAGAGAAAAAAAATGACTATCTTTTGTTTTGGTTCATTTTCTTTTCTTTTTTTTTTCCTCTTCTCCTCATTTATTTATTTACATTTTCTTTTTTTATTTATTTTCGTTAGTGATTGGTTTCAAACGGAAAAGAAAACAAAATCACTTCAATATTTAATTTTAGGAAAATATCAGCATATGTATGATAATATATTTTTATAATAGGTTACTTACAGTTTTCAGGTCCGTGCGCACGAAGAATCCTGCTGTTTCTACTAAAATTTTAGGATAAAGTTAAGCCGATTTCTGTTACTTAATTAATGCTGTTCATATATATTTGTTTTTCTCAAATCTAATACTTTCTCTTTTTTTTTCTTTCAGTGTAGTTAGATTCTTTTTCTTTTCCGGTACATTCTCCTTTTTTTTTTGATCAAATTAATTTATTCAGGTATAAACTTTTCTAATCACTTTAATTACTTTAATTATTAACGACTACTTTTCTTTACAGGTGAAAGAACTTTTCTTTTCATCACAGGAATTAAGTTCCTTACTAATTATTAATTTCATTTCAGGTAAAAAAAAAAAAACTTTTTTTTCTGAATCACTTAAATTAATTTGCTTAAAAAACTATTTATTTCTTTACAGGTAAAAAAAAACTTTCTTCTTTAAATCACTTCTATTAATTGGCTTAACAACTAGGTATTTATTTCTTTACAGGTAAGAAAAAGCTTCTTTTTCTTTTTTTGAATCACTTAAATTAATTTTCTTAATATCTACTAGGTATATTTCTTTTCAGGTAAGAATAAACTTTTTTTTTTTCAAATACGTAAATCAATTTTCTTAAATACTACTAATTTCTTCTTTTTTTTGTAAGAGTAGACTTTATCTTCGGGATCCCCGGTAATTACGTGCACTCATAGATCACGTGCACCGCCATGTGCAACCTGGTGGACCAACTGCTGGAGTTTTACGGCCAAAAAACGACCGGCCGGGCGCATCATACACGCGCCGAACTTTGTCCCTTTTTCTTGGCGATTGGGCTCCTTGCAGTGCCTCGATCGAGGTGCTGACCAAGATGAGCGTTTGGGGTCGATGGCGAGGATTAGTAATTGCCACATGGGCTACGCGGCTCGTCTTTACGTCGCCTTTTAGTTTTTCTTTTTTTTTTTATTTCTTTCTCGGTTTTCGTTTCGGTTAACACTTAATTTTAACTTAGCCACTTTTTTTTTTTTGGTTTAGTTTTTCTGTTCGGTTTAGTTTGGTTTATTTAAGTTTTTAATACGGTAAGTATAAATGAAATATAAACTTCTTTAATACACGATGGGAGATGCGTGATGCTTTCTCCATCACGACCAAAAGTAAAAAGACAGAGCCAATATGGCGGTATCGAAATTTCCAGAAGTTTTCGTTCAGTTAACGAAGGAAATGGTATTTTCGTTCAGTGAACGAAAGAAAGAAAAATGCTGCCCAATAACACCTTTTGGTGTGCGTTCGGTAAAAGGCTCGTCTAAACCATTGCGAGACTTTTAGGCCAGGCGCGCACATGCAATCCCTAGCCACACAACTGTTTGGTTTGCTTAAATAAAACAGAAGAACTATTTGGTTGAATGTCCGCGCGGGTGCATTTAATTATATGTTACACCAAATAGCGAACTCGTTTTAGGCAATAGTTTAGCTTGTGTCAGAACACCAACTTTTTAATTGCTCGCACCAGGCAGTTGCGCAGCCAAAAATCGAATGTGCGCGACCGGCCTTAGGCGACCGCTACAATCCATCGCCGTTTCCCATTACAACGGCATTGTGTAATAACAAGTATAAAAAAAAAAAATATAAAAACAACAAACAAACAACCAAAACACAAAACTATAATAAAAACTCTCGCAGTAAACAAAATAATTTTAACTATGTCACATAAGTGCGGTAACCCAATTTGTGCAAATACCGAATCCAATATCGAATGGATAAATTGTGTCGGTATTTGCGGCAAATTTTTCCACCCCTCATGTGTCGGCCTAGGTAAAAGACCACTTGCCTATCTTAAAGATTTTAAGAAAAATTTCTTGTTTTACTGCGACGAATGCAGAGACATTTCCATCTCTCACGTTATGCTCGCGATAAAATGCTTAAGTGACCAAACTGCCATTAGCCATACCGAATGTGTAAACAATATCAATAATCTATCCAAAAAATTTGATATTGTCTTAAAAAGTGTTGACAAGCTCCACCAACAGTGTCAATTAAATACCTCGGAGTGCCACTCAAAGGTTCTAGAGGTTGAAAAGCGCTTAATTTCTATCAACAAATCTTCGGAATCGGTTAATGACTCATTGGCTCTACTTAACAATAGTTTATCAACGAACTTAAATTCCCTTAAATCCGACCTCGAGTTACACTTTCAAAGTAGCTCCTCAAAAACAGTTTCTCCCTTCTCCCCGCCAGACCAGCCCTTGCCCATCCAGACATACGATGATCTGTTTTCTATTAAGACGATGCTATCCAGAGTCTCTGCCGAGCTCATCTCTATCGGATACGACGTTACAAGTAATAGTCAACGGATGATAGAAATCCAGCGGGATATGACACGGCTAAATAATAACTCGCGTGAGCTACGGCTGCACTTATACGACATGATAGACGAGTCAAAGAATCCTACTCCTGATACTGTAATGGTGTGCAACAATCTATCGGTCTCGGATGAAATTTTATGCTCCGAAACAAATAACGATCCTTCTGCACTCACCCAAATTGCTGTTCAACCGCAAATCAAACCAACCGCGCCTTCTTCACCCCCCAACGATCTGCCTGTGTCACCCCCCATTGATCTGCCCGTGTCATCACCAACTATCATCAAATTCGGTCACCGTTGGACCATATCCGATTGGAACAAAAGACTAAGCAAGCTCGAATCTGCTAACAACACCTACTTTTGCTTGAAGAATACTCCCTACAACAACAAATCCTGGATCTGCTCATATTTTGGACAAAAGTTCTCTATCATTCCGAATGTTTGTCATCAAGTTAGTATCACCTAAATGCTTCAAAATCCAGTTTCCTTCAAGGTACAACTGAATCTTTTATAAACCCTATGGACTTCAACTAGACAACATGATGCTATTCAAATGGAAAAACCTAACAAAATTAAACAAATCCAAACCATCCCTCAAGCACAAATCTCCTCAGTTTCCAGATAACCCTTCAAAAAAACGTGTTCATGGTAACTTTAACAAAACCACTTATCGTCCAATTAATAAATCTCCCAATTTTCCCAGACCTGACCCTAACTGGAGCTTTAAGACAAATCTTTTTCCTAGTTTTAACGACCCCTCCATGCAACAGAAACTGCATAGTGTCCCTATTCCTTCTAAGCCTCAAGCTCGCCGGGTTACACCCACTACTTTCCCAATTCCAACTCAATCGCCTACAGCAAACTCTAGCCTTAGACCTTCTTTATCTCATAATCCTCCTGCAGTCCCTCCTAAGAAACGTGTTTCTTTCAATATCCCTAACAAACTGAATGACCAATCTCCCGATTCTAATCACCCTCGTAGCTCATACTATCCAAACTTCATTCAATCCCATGTTCTTAATCCCGAGCTTTCGTCCACTCTTCCCGTCTCCGTCCCTCCCCCTCTTCCAACCACACCCAAAAAGTTAACAAAACAACATACAGCACCCTCTTCTTCTCATCCTTCTATGATCCCTACACCCACATCTAACCTCTACTCCACCACATCAACATCTCCTCAACCAACTTCCATCCCATCTCCCCCCATATCAATTGCAACATACCATACCCATACTCACGAATCTTCGTCTCCGTTCTTAGACCCTCTCACCCCTCCAACTGCTAGGCTTACCAAACAATTTGTTGACCTTAATGGTGATGGTCGTTATGTTCTCTCACGACTCAGAGATCATAGAATCTACTCTAACATTCGTCTTTATCTTGCATACCTTCATGACAAACATGACTCTGTTTGTATAGACGGCGTTACTAGAACTAATCTCATGGTATCTATACAGCAAGATGGTCTACCAACTAACCCCGCTGAACTTAGGCAAATATTCGTTCGTTTTCACGAATCTTTCCTACTTACTCCCGCAGATGTTGCAAATGACTTATCGTCTTTCGCCTCTTATGTAAACTCCAAACGTATTACTCATTTGCAAAGGAGTAGGTCCAACTTTAATAGTTTTTTCGTTCCTAAACCTCCAATCTCCTTTAATTATCCTCCAAAATGCTTGTCCCTTTATTACCAAAATGTCAGAGGGCTTCGTACCAAAACTTCTGCAGTCTACCTTAATTCACAAACCTTACCTTATGACATTTTTGCACTAACTGAAACTAACCTGTTTCCCAGTATTAACAATAGTGAGCTCTTTAACCCTGACTTCAACGTCTTTCGAGTAGACGGCTCTTTGCACGATGATGTATCCGTTGGACGCGGTGTTCTATTAGCAGTTCACAATCTATTTGATTCGACTCTTTTCAAAATATCTGATTCCTCCTCCTTTGAGTATGTCTGTGTGAAATCAACAATCGCCAAAGTAACCCTTTATATAGCTTGCTGTTATATTAAACCTTGCCAGCCTATTCAATGTTATCAGCTCGCAGTTGATGCTATAGATTCTATCTTTGAAGCAGCTGAACCATCTGACTTGGTTTTAATTTTAGGTGATTTCAACTTTCCGAATCTCCAATGGACTCTCTCTGATGATGAATCACACTATATGAGTTCTAATGCCATCACTGCTAAGGAAATCTTATTCACTGATTGTCTCTCTGACTCAGATCTTTACCAAATTAGTGGTGTCAAAAATAATTTAGACCCTCAACTAGATCTTATCTTCTCCTCTGATGTGGATAATTGTGTAGTTTCACCGAGTAATCATCTTCTTTCTACTCTAGACCCATACCATCCTCCTATTTTCCTTTCTTTTTCTTATGACTCGTCCCATATCGCCACTGCTCCCGAAAAAGTAATGGCTTTTAATTTTCGTAAGGCAAATTTCCCCAAACTTAATAACTTGCTACGTGCCGTTGATTTTGATATTATCTTTGAAAGTCACGACATCAATTCTGCCCTTCACCATTTTTACTCTCTAATATTTTGCTGCCTTAGCCAATCAGTCCCTATTTCTTCCAAAAAAAACATTCCTTCTAGCCCGCCATGGTATAATAATGAATTGAAATCTCTTCGAAATAAAAGAAACAAACTTTGGCGTAAGTACTTGCAATCTCGTACTGGCTACGATTTCTCTACCTTTCAAAGTGCAAACCATAATTTCTCCGAACTCTGTAAGTCTCTCTACCATAAATATCTTAGTCAAGTTCAATATAACATTTTATCTGACCCAAAAAGTTTTTTAATTTTATTAATGCTAAAAGAAAGTCGAATAACTACCCTTCTACGCTTACTTATTTGAATACCAGTTCAGACGATCCTTCAATTATCGCTAACCTTTATGCCCAATTTTTCAGTCAATCATTTTCTGATAACACTTCCCTACCAGACTCGGGTTACTTTTCCTTCTTAGACACCTGCTCCCAAACTTCACTGTCTTCAATCGTCATTCCCTCTTCTATCGTTGAAGATAAGATTAATAAACTCAAGGTTAAATTTACTGGTGGTCCTGATGGCTTGCCTTCAATAATATTAAAAAATTGCTCGTCAACTTTAATTGAGCCATTGACCACTCTTTTTCAGCTCTCAATCTCACAAGGAATATTTCCTTCTCGTTGGAAAAATTCCTACATTATCCCGATCCATAAAAAAGGCCCTAAAAAAGAAATATGTAACTACCGCCCCATAGCTAAGCTGTCGTGTATTCCTAAGCTTTTTGAAAGCATAGTCTATGACACTTTGCTTTTCCACTGTAAACAAATTTTTCCCCCAATCAACATGGTTTTCTTACCGGTAGATCAACTACTACAAACCTAGTTGATTTTGTCTCTGGTACTATATGCACCATGGAGGCTGGGAATGAAGTTGACGTCATCGCTACTGATCTCAGCAAAGCCTTTGATAAAATTTCTCATTCCCTTATTCTCTTTAAACTCAAAGCACTTGGCTTCCCTCCCTCCTTCATTGCATGGACCCAATCATATCTGAGCGATAGGCAGTATACAATCCTTTTTAGAGGTATCGAATCAAATCCCATCCTTGCAACCTCTGGCGTTCCACAGGGAAGCCATCTCGGCCCTCTGATTTTCATTTTGACCATTAACGATGTAGACTGCGTCATCAATGATTCTATGATTTCGGTTTATGCTGATGATAAAACAATTTACAGAAAAATTTCCTCACCTTCCGATTCCATTCTTCTTCAGCAAGATTTAAATAGATTTTCTATCTGGTGCCAGAAGAACTTTCTTGAACTTAATGTTAGTAAGTGTCAAGCTATAACATACTCCCGTAAACGCTCACCTCTCCCTCCTCGAACATACTTTATTAACAATGAAATAGTCACAGTAGTTGACTCACTATATGATTTAGGTATTCTTTGTGATAAAGAACTTAATTTTAGATCTCACATTACCACATCTATTAATAGAGCTAACTCTGCACTTGGCTTCGTTAAGCGCTGGTCAAAAGAATTTTCAGACCCCTACGTTACAAAATCCCTTTACCTCACATTTGTTAGGCCTCTTCTTGAATATGCCAGCCAGGTTTGGTCACCCTGTTATATTACCCATTCCCTTCGTATCGAAGGCGTTCAACGAAGATTCCTTCGATTTGCACTTCGCGGGCTTCCCTGGCTTGATTCGTTTCACCTCCCACCCTATGCTGATCGTCTTCAACTTATTACTCTGCAACCTCTTGATAAACGTCGCAAAGTAGCCGACATTGTATTCATTCATCAAATTTTAGCCGGTAATATTGATTGTCCTACACTTCTCCAAAAAATCTCATTGGATACTAACCCTAGAAATCTTAGATTGGTGTCTCTCTTTGATGTCAATTTTCACCGAACTAATTATGGTAGTAATGAACCATTGACACGCATGCTTCGTTCCTCCAACATTATGCAAAATACTTTCGACTTTCACACCTCCAAACACTCTCTCAAAATCTCGCTATATTCCCAACCTTAACCACACAATCCCTCCACTGTCTTCTGTCTCTCTCTTCTAACTGCGCTCAATTCAAAGCCCACTTCATCCTCAATTGTTTTCTTTTTTTTAAGTTTTTTAAAGTTTTTTTTTTTTTAAAACTGGTGGGTGGGCCTACGGGCCCAGACTAATATTAAAATTAAAAAAAAAAAAAAAAAAAAAAAAATAAACCCACCATAGATTTTAAGTTTAGATTTAAGTTTAGAGATTTAAGTTTAGATTTTAGTGCAAGCTTGTATTAAGCTAAATAAATAAATAAACTAAAAAAAAATCAAAATCCTTTTCGAGTTTATAAGTCTGAGATGTAGGTTGCGTGGAAAGCTATTTCCCAAGTGTCAATCGTAGATTGTGTGTGGGAACTACGTAGTGAACGGTCAAATGTAAACAAGTTCCAATAGCATAAGGAAAACTTTTGGAGTATGCTGTATAGGTTGAGTTAGATCGATCTCTTAATTTTCCGCCCCTAAACGTTGGCGCCCTTGTGCGCCGCAAATATTGCACACACGGTAGCAGCGCCCCTGGATACAAAAGTACGTATTTTGCATTCAGGTTCATGAGGTTATGATGGCACCTGCAGGCAGGAACGTTGGTTTTATTTGCTTTGGTGCGATCTTTTGATGATGGCGAGAATAGCGCGGTTGACTTTTTTGGGTTTGATAAAAATAAAAACAATCTGAAAAAAATAATTAAATTAAAACTTCAATTTAAAATAAGGCGGCAAAGAAGAAGAAAATAAAATCCTAAGAAATTGTGGATACAGATTTTTTTACGGGTTAGGTATTTATTTTATACAAATAAAATTATCATATTCCGTAATTTTCGAAGAGTTTAGGTATATGATAGTTGATAGTTTGTATGTTTGCATGAAAAAACTCAACCAGAAGAATAACTGTGTTTCATTGTTAACATTGTGTTTGTGAAGATTTATTAAAAGGTGACAATTTTCCAGTTATCAATTAGATACAAACATACCTTTATTGTAGCAGAAGTTAATTTATAAATGTTACGAATTGTCAAATGAAACAATTTATACCTACCTACTTCAAATTTCAAAATTATTTTATTTCAGCATAAATAAGAAAACGTAGTATGTACATACGAAGGTACATAAAAACGGTTTTTCTGTTTTTTTATTTTTTTTTTTGTAGATGAAAAAATAATTATAGTTTTAACAAAGAAAAAAGGAGCATTTTTTAGCTTTTGAATAGGTATTTTCTTTTACATTTTACTTAAGTTAAAATAACAAACTGGTTACTTTAGCTTTTAGTAATTTACTAAAATAATATAAAAGTTGTCGAGTCAAGTAATGGATCCGAAAATGTAAGTAAAAAACAAACTAAAATAATAGCGAATATGCATATTTTAACTAAATTTAAAAATTATAGATTAAAAGTTACGACTGCTAGGCAGTATGAAATTTTGGTTGATTTTTTCCTAACCCACTCTCACCTTGCAAGTTATGGGAGGACCTTAGCAAAAGCCTCAATGCAGTTGGACCGCTTTGAGATGTAAATGGTTGGAAGAAGGTACATAATTATTTGTCATTTTATTTCATGATAAGTTAAACAAAATGAACTTCGTTTTTGATTCGCTTTGAATTTATTAATAAATCAAATGGAGAAACATAATATTAATTAAGAAACATTTTATTTTATTTAAAGGGTTGGTTCGACTATTAAAATAATATAAAAAAAGAAGTTGTTCCAGAACAAATCCCATCAACAAGGTACTGGCGGCGCACAGTGGGGCAAAATGGCGAAAAGATGGCATTAAATCAACCAAGAGGTCTAGAAACTTGAAATTTGGCACAAATACTACTGATACCAATGTTAATATATGGCCAAAGTTTCTAATGGCCACGCCCATTTCTAGGGTTACCACCCATACGAATTTCATTAGTTTACGAAACTACTCAAAAACGGCTCAAACGATTTAAATGAAACTCTGCGTGTGTTGCACCCTTCGTGATTGTAATACAACTACATTTATAAAAAAAATAAAAAAAAAATTATACGGTTACCATTTTGGGATATTTTGTGTTACTAATTTTTGTTTGCTAAACTTAGTATCCTTTCTTCAATAGAAATAAATTCTTTGCTTTTCAGCTACATGTACACTTTTAAAAATTCAATTTTAATAGGTCTACAATATCTATTTGAGCTTGGAAGTGAATTTTTGTATATTATTTTAACACCAGAAACTAAGCGAAGTGGAACAAGGCAAGTAAGAAAAACAGTCCATTCTACTTGGTTCAATTCATAAAAGGCTTGCTTATTTGAATAGTGACCAAAACTCCTATCAAAGTCCCATTTAGAGTACAAGCATACATTTATCAATTCTTAGTGAAGTGAATTAATCTCGCCTTTTTGGAGAATAATTAAGCCTTTAACTGTTAAGTTTAACAAACTTTGTAAACTTGTACTCACAGAAGTTTTCGAAATAATGATATTTATGTATGTTCCTGGTGAAGACATCCTGAGCATGTGCAAAACATACGGTCTTATCGTGCTAAATACCATGTTCGTCAAACAAAGCCGACACCTGGTCACTTACAGCAGTGGTGGAAATGAAACCCAGATTGATTACCATTTGGTATCTAGTTTCATGAAACCCCGGGTAAAAGATTGCAAAGTGATACTAGGAGAAGCGATCGCCCACCAACACCGTCTCCTACTGACAGAATTTTTTATGGAGACAGTGAACGACAACAAACATACAAAAACTTTTGGGAAGATCAAATGGTATAATCTGGATAAGGAAAAAGGCGAAGCTTTTATTTCGAATATGTTCGAAATGAAGAGAGTACAGCATAAAGTATGTGGGATCTCCTACAGAGAACTTGCAAAGAAAAAGCCAAAACACTGTTAGGGGTTTCAAAAGGACACAACCAACAAGGCAAAGAAACATGGTGGTGGAATGATGAAGCTAAATCAGTTATAAGTAAAAAGAAAATGGCTTTCAAGGCTTGGTCGAAGTGCCCCTCTAATGATACAGAGCAAAAGTCACGCCTCGAAGTTGAATATAGAAACTGCAAGAAAGAAGCGAAGAAAAAGTGCGCCCAAATTCAAGCAAAGAATACAGAAACCCTGTATCGGGAGCTGGATGAAATTTCTACCCCGACAGCTGGTGCTATTCAAGAGCTACGGCAAAACACGAATAAGGGCGCAACTATCTTCGAAATAGCCGCTCAAAGAAGAAGAAATGCCCAGGAGATTTGTTCGCCAAAGTTCATTAACAATGCTCAAGGCCAACTACTTGTGGAAGACAACGAAATTCTTCACAGGTGGCGACAGTATTGTGATGGACTTCTAAACGAACAATTTCCAAGGCTATACTTTCCAATAGCTTCACCTAACTTAAGCGAAGTATCCGACGTCACAGTCGAAGAAGTTAGTGAGGCGGTAAAATACTCCAAAAAGGGAAAAGCTGTTGGCCCAGACGAAATACCCTCAGAGTTTTGGAAAAAGATGGGAGACATCGGGTTTAGATGGCTCATGATTCTTGTCTCCAAACTTATACGAGGTGATCGCATGCCTAATCAATGGAGGGAAAGTTACCTTCTTCCAATTTATAAAGGAAAGGGTGATACTCGAAGCTGTGATAATTACCGTTCGATTAAGCTGATGTCACACACCATGAAGATCGTTGAGCGAGTCTTGGGTAGCCGACTGCGAAAAATAATTAGGCTATCTGATGACCAGTGCGGGTTTGTCGGGGGTAAGTCAACCACGGATGCAATCCAGAGTATAAGAATAATTATGGAAAAACATCGGGATTCTTTGGAGGATTTGCATGTCGTATTGGTTGATTTTGAAAAAGCATTCGATCGGCAACAACGAGATCTAATATGGGTGGCCCTCAGGCAACGGGGAGTTCCAGAAACCTATGTGCGGATAATTATGGACATGTATGATGGAGCAGTTACTAAAGTAAGATGCGCAGCTGGAGTCACCGAAGAATTCGAAATCACAGTAGGTGTACACCAGGGAAGTGTCTTGAGTCCCCTGCTCTTTATTACAGTTCTTGATTACCTGCTTGAAGGCAAAGTGACGGATCCAAAAGTACATCAGTTATTCTTTGCTGACGATGGAGCCATCATAAGTGAAGACCCGATATCCCTACAACGAGCACTTGACGTATGGGTGGATGTTCTAGAAGGAAGTGGGTACCGCATAAGCGCGAAAAAGACAGAATACCTATGCTGCCCATTTTCTGATCCACACAGGCCTATTCCAGACATTTATTTGAATGGAGTAGTGCTTCCCAAGTGTGAAAAGTTTAAATATCTGGGGTCTATGATAAATAACGAAGGCCAAATTCCTAAACGCAAGATTTGCAAAGCAAAACACTTGCAAAGCAGATATAGAAAATCAGAATACGCATATGTAAGAGAATTGCGCAAGAAATGTTTGACATTTGCACAAATGCCTCTGCATTTGCGCAAGAAAGTAGCATCGATTGCATTTTGGGACACTCTGCTTAGCAGAGATTTTTGTATTTGCATTTTGGAACTGTTTGCTTAGCAGAATTTGCGCAAGATATGCGTTTAGGAATTTGCCCGAAGCTACTTGTGATGACGATATCAATCATCGCGTAAGCGTAGAGTGGATGAAGTGGCGGGAAAATTCTGCTACCTTCTGTGACCGAAAAATGCCCGCTAAGCTGAAAGGAAAGCTCTACACTTCAGTTGTGCGTCCAGCACTCACATACGGTTCACAATGTTGGACAATGTACAAAAAGTATGAGAGTAAGCTAACGGCAGCTGAGATGAAGATGCTTCGTATGACAGCAGGAGTTACAAAGCTTGATCGAATTAGAAGTACGAAGATCCGAGGAAGCCTTCATGTTAAGAATACTATTTCCCAAAAAATTGAACACGACCGACTCAGTTGGTATTGCCATGTTCAAAGGAGAGATCCTGAGAACCCCGTCAAAAAGGCAATATCATACAACGTTCCAATTCGGAATAAAAAGAAAGGTAGGCCTAAACACTCCTGGTACAAACAAATGCAAAAACACCAGCATTCAGTTGGCCTCAGAAATGGAACAATACAAAACCGGGAGGCTTGCCGCCGATTTCTGAGGTCAACCCGGCGAACCCCACAGGCGGATCACTAGTGTGAAGCAGATACGTGGGAGAGTTATGATCCCCTCGACATCGAGATCATAACCGCCGAAGCAAAGGAAGAAGAAGAAGAAGTTTTCTATATTCAATTAAATCACTATCGTCATCATTTTGAATAGAAATAAAATCATCTAAAACATTAATTGCGCTCGACATTTTGAATTTGTTTATTTATGTTTGTATTTATTAATATTTATTTTTATAAAGAAAATAAAAAAAAAGGTTTTAAACCTTTTAAAAAAGTATTGAACTATATCTTTTAAATTTTTTAGCTATTTTTTTCAAATTATTTTACGTTTCATTTTTAATTTGAAAAAAAAAATGGATATTTAAAATTATATGCATATTCTATATTTATACCCGATATTATTTTAAAATATTAGCTGTTTATCAAAAAGTTTATCCGTGTCTGAAAAGACTGTTATGTTTGTATTTACTGGATTAAAAAACTATAGGTTTATTCTGTACTTAAACAGTAACTTTTTAAAAATTATATGTGCCGTGTCTAAATATCCAATATCATTTTTAAAATATTGGCTGTTTATCATAAAATTTCTCGGTGTGTAAGAACTGCTCTGTAACCTGCAAACCCCATACTACTGTTGGGCACAACGACGAGTAGAGGTTGACGGCTTTTCTGCAACACTAGCGCGAACAACAGCAATGTTTTCAGCAGAACGAACTGGGCGAGCATGCACAAGTGTTTTCACATTTTCTACAGAACCGGTTTGCTGAAATTTTCGCCAATTCTACCGATTGTGGATACATTTGGTCGACTATGCTGACCAAAAAATCACGAAGTGCACGAAATGCATTTTGATTTGAACGCCCCAATTGTGTACCTCTCCATGGTTGAATTTGTCAAACACTGAACCAAAGAAATGTCAAATTAAGTTGGCCAAAAAACTTGATATTAAGGTGTGACTCGCAATTAACATAGTGCATTATGGTTGGAACACCATTTAGTACTAATATTAGGTATACCCCCTTATTACCGCCGGCGAGTCGAACAAATAAACATGTGAGTGTGAGAAATCAGTATTACGGGAATCGAGAACCTTTGATTCGACTTAAATGTCATTATGGGTCATTTTTTAAAAATTGACATTTTTTACTGATGGTTTGAAAAAAAATTTTTTTTCAGTTTTTCTTGGGTTTTAGTCTCTAAATCTATAGTAAACAAGTAGAAAAGGAGTTCTCCGAGTTGCGCAAAAATATTTTCAAATATTTTTCATTTTACGAGTATTTTTCGATAAAAATTAAAATTGAAAATTTCGAATGTATTAAAAATGTTCTTTTCTTGCATAAAATAACAATAATCCACAAAATAAATAGTTGAAATTTTGTGGAAAGCAAATAAATTTAATAGGATAATTAATAAAAAGTTGTTTGTTTACGAAATGATTTTGTTTAAAAGCATAAGTGTCAAAAAAATATTTTTAAATAACAACACATAACGTTCTTGGAACTTTTACGGTACCAATACTGTAAGGAATGATGAAATTCAGTATATCTATCTAGAATATAAAAAATTAATAATAATATGAGCCATTATAAACTAAAAGAACATTTATTAAAAGACAAATACGAAAATGGCCACGGAGATTACAGGCCACGGAGATTACAAAATCGACTATTTCTTAATTTTAATATAGTCAATGTAATTCAATGTCATCCAAATTATATTAGGTTCAAGTATGATTAAATACCCTTCTTTTGGTGGTGGTTAGACTAAAAAATATTTGTATGGTACAAAGATAACAAGGCCACGGAGATTACACTGAATTTTTACTCGGATGAAAAAATTATATTGTATGTAAATTTTAAAGGAATTAACTGCAATAATTAAATTATAATAAAACATGAAATTGAAGGTTTTTTGACGTACTATAAGATGATGCATCGTAAAAAATTATTAAAAATTGTTTAGTTGTGTAAAAAAGTGAAAATGTTTAATTATGTTTTTTTTTTTTCAAAATCACACTCATTCAACTAAGTATTGAGACAACAAAAATTTTCATCATTAAAAATATTAAAATAACTGATAAAGCATCAAAATCACATCCCAAAAAGGCCACGGAGATTACACATTATTAATTACCATGGATATTCGTTACCATCAATCGATCTGCAAATTTTTTCTTATAATGCTGACATATAAACACAGTTCCATGCCAAATTTCAAGTCTTTAAATTGAAATGCAAAAAAAATAGAAGCTATAACGCTAAAAATGTAATTTTTTTAAAACGACCCATATTTGATATTTTTAATAAACAATCAAATTTCGAACTCGAATTGTAAAGTTCGCCAACCGTAGTATGTCGAATGTGTTATTCGCTAATGAAAAAATCTCACGTCGAACGTTCGATTCGCAAACCGTAATAGGGGGGATAGTGTAGTTTTTGGATTAACGAGTATATACATACATGTACATTAGACTGGGCCAAAAAAATTTACTATTTTTTTTTTTGAAAGATATATCGAGAATATCATTCAGAATGACAAAAAAAAAATTTCGTAAAAGTTTGAGCCCTTAATATCAATTTTAAGAGGGCTATCATCGCTAATTTTGATTTTTAGTCATAATTTCATGTTTTGCGTCAGAACTCACAAAACATTGAAGTAAAAAAAAATCATTTTGACTTACTTTTATATAAAATTAAATTCCCTACAAAAAAGGTCTGATTGAAAATTTTCGTCAGACAAGCGGTTTTTGAGTAATTAAGCTTAATAAATTGTTATTTTTCTTCGATTTTACTTTTTTAATTTGGAATTTTGTAACTAACGAAAAATAACAATTTTTATGTCAGAGTGCCGTATAACAGGTCGTGACCCAGGATGGATCGGAAGCCCTTAAAGTAATACTAAGTGATGAAAAACAAGTAAAATACCAGATTTGCAAAAAATTATGTATGCAATATGTGTATTAACTCAATCATGTTATTGATAAAATATTTCTTTCAAATGTTTGTATAAACAACAATCCACTTATTTTCTAAATTTTACTCATTCCATGTGGTTTTCTTCATTTTTTATACAAATATCATTGGTAAGTGATGTGTCTGGAACTATAAGCTCGCATTCACCAACATCCAACAAGTCCGGTTCAATTTTCGGTGGGAGTTCTGCGTCATATTCAACTATATGAGCCCTGCGAATGACATTCATTGTTGTAACCGAGACGGGGGACTGCGCTTTTATCTTTGCCGATCTTCTTGAGTTTCTACGGGAAGATAAAGACTTTACATGTATCGTCCTTTTCCGATATCCAATTATTTTCTTTTGGCTATCGTAGATCGGAATGAATTGCTGACCCCTTGTTTTAATAGCTGTGTCTCTTGGTCCAGAGGACAAGTATGATTGTAAAAATTTCAAAGTGCAATTAGCATCTTCCACAGAAAGTGAATTATCACCAATAACATCGTTCATTCGAGTTAGTCTCTCAGAGCCAGAGGCAAATTTTAAATAATTGGCATTCTGTTCAAGTAGCAAATTGATTTGTGCACACACAGAATTAAACTCGAAACGTTCTGTTTTTATAACTGATTCCGTTGTTAAGCTATCAGATTCTATATCTTCTTGCTGTTTAATTATCGGTGGGGTAAGGGTTTTTTTAGTTTGTAAATCTTCTCTGGTGATAATTTTTGTTTTCATGACAATATATGCGGGAAGTTCGAAAATGGTAAACTTGGGATTAATTTGTTCGTTTCGAAATGTATTTATTGAACTTGTGCATACAGTTAAACCTGTGCTACTTTTGTAAATGCTTGTCTCAGGACTTTCATTTAGTTTAATTTTATTTAGAAACAGATCTTTTGTTAAATGATGTGTGGGTCTAAATTGTAGAACCACTGTTTGCTCATTAAGTTCTTTCTTTGGTTCCACGATTTCAGAATCGCAAAGGCTTTTTGTACTTTTTTGTTGAACGGACTTTTGATAAGATGTACAATTGTCTGATAATGCCACTGAGGTTGAAATGACTGTAAATACCGTTAAGAAAATAAAAAAAAATTAGGTAACAATTAACAAATATACGTTAAAAAGAAAAGAAGAAAATAAAAATAAGAGTTTTACAGATTATAGATTCATTTCAATATCTTACCATTTCTGGAACAATTTTTTTTTTCTTTTATATTTACAGGCACCTCGTTGGTTCCAGGCTGACTGTTCTCTTTTGATTTAAAAATTGTTTGTCTAGTATTTTTTGTCAATTGTGAATTTCCTTCCCGTCTCTTTTCTAGGTCAGTATTTTGAGGCTCTGCAGACGTTGGTTCTGTCAAAACCTTGGGTTTATGACCTAAAATACAAGATAGTTTTGGCAGCCTTATTTCATCAGAAGATATTTCATAGGGTGCACATTGTTTTGAATCCTCCTTTATTGTTTGTGGTAAAGGTGTTTTCTTCATTACTAAACCACATGGCAAGTTTTGGACACTTATTCTCCCATTTTGAAAGGTTATCCCATCGGTTGGACCCGTTAAATTTGAAATATTATTCTCTGACGAATAAGGCATTAGTGGAAAGGATTTAATACTACTTTCCACTGATACGATTGAATGAATCATTTTTTTCTTTTTTCCTTTTTTACCTTTACTATTTGTTCCTGGGGTTTCAGCTAGTTCTGTAGGAAACCGTTTTGAATTTTTGAACTCCATGCATACTGATGTCGATTCTAGTACATTACTTTCTTCCATTAGAATACCTTGGTTCCTGAATTTTTTTGTTTCATCTAATATTTTTGAAACGATTGGGTTTGTATGGGTCTTTGCAGATTTCAACAGATTTGCAACGATACTCTTACTCAGCCGAATATCAAAACAACGCGGTTCAAATATTGGTGTCTTGTTGTTTACCTATTTTAAATGTATATAAAAATAATAAACAGAATTAGCAAACGAAATGAACGATCTAAAACACATACAAACATTATTTCTGTATGTGATAATTAAATAAATTATTTACTATTTACTATTTATTTAGAGGACTAAACAACATTTACAAAGATTACACAAAGCATCTTAAATGAATGACGTAAATGTGATCATTAAAATTAGTTTTAAACAATTTAAATTTAGAGATAAGGATAAAAATAAGAACAAGATTACAAATTTACAATAAAATTAAGTTAACGTTATATGTATTTTAAAATAACAATATAAAAGAGGTTGCTATACCACAATTAAAATAAAACAATATTATATAAAAAGAAGCGTTTAGGAGCCCTAATACCTAAAGATTGCCAGCCAAGTAAGAAAAGAGAGATACATTAAAACTATTAACAAAACAGAGTCTTCTTATGCTAAGAGGAAGAGAGTTCCATAAGCGAACAGCGCAGCGTAGACAAAAAACTGACGCTTGGTTGTGATGCATGTAGCACGCGGTATGGTAAAAGTAAAAGTTCCAGATGAATTTGAAAAAGCTAATTTATCATATAGATATTCCGATTTACGAGAGGTTATGATTTTATGAAGATATTTCAATGAACAAAAATCTAAATATTTATTTAATGTTAAACCCAAAATATTGGTTTTATATGGTGATATATTATGATCCCGACGATTGAAATCATACACGTAACGAATAACATTATTAAAAACGACATTAAGTTTTCTTCTAGAATCAGCATTACAATGCATTGAAACTTCACATTAATCTTGTTTTGACAGGAGTATAATGCTGTGACATAAATATGTTACGTAGACATCCATAAATTTTTCGTACAGTGGTACGAGTATTTAGGTCTCATCTATGGTTACTATCAAACCAAGTTCTTAGCCTTATCAACGAATTCTAATTGTTCACCTTCAAGATATATATTTTAGAAGCCACACGAATTTAAGTCATTTTTAGCTGTAACCATACACTTGGATTTTTTTGGATTCAGAAAAAGATCGTTTCTTTTAGACCACTGAAAAATACTTTCAAGATCACAGTTAAATTTAAAAGTAGCGTCCTCAGTGAGGTGGGCAAAATCGCATCGTCACCTCCGCGCGGGGCCCGCTGGATAACCGAAAGGTGAACTAACGACGAGCGTTGGATCCATCGGATCCATAGGTTGTAGATACCTGAGTTCTCTTCTCAGGAACTAGGAGCAGGAGAAAAGATGCGCTCTGAAGATCCAACCACCAACACGATCTACACGTCATGCACAGGCCTCACTAGCCGGTCATGAAAGGGAAAATTTATTGTGATGAAAACCGCAAATTATGCCTCGGATGACAAAACCAATAACGTTGACGACCCCCCCCCCCCCCCCCCCCCCCCCGCAAACGAAAAACGGACAACGATTTACACATTTGCATATGGAATGTGCGAACTCTAAACAGGCCGCGCAAAGCCGAACAGCTAGCCGAGGCCCTCACCAGTCTACAAGCTGATATAACAGCCCTCCAGGAGATGCGATGGGATGGACCAGGCCTGAGAACTACAGATGACTGTAACTTTTACTATGGGAAATGCCACCTTGATGGGGAATCGCGCCTGTTTGGGTGCGGATTTGCTGTCAGAGGAAGACTTAGGCAAAATGTCTTGAGCTTTCGTGAAGTCAGCGAAAGAGTGACAACAATCCGCATTAAGGCCAAATTCCACAATATAAGCCTAATAAGCGCCCATGCCCCTACAGAAGAGAAAGATGACGCTACCAAAGAAAGCTTCTATGAGCTCCTCGCCAAAACCTATGAGCAGTGTCCCAAACATGACATTAAAATTCTCTTGGGAGACTTTAATGCCAAAATTGGGAGGGAGGACATCTTTGGTATGACGATCGGAAAACACAGCCTGCACGACACCACCTCCGATAACGGATTTAGGCTCATCGATTTTGCAGCGGGAAAAAACATGGTGCTGAGCAGCACACGATTCCCACGTCTCGACATCCACAAGGGCACATGGCGATCCCCAGATGGTCGAACCTGCAACCAAATCGACCACGTTGCGATTGATGAAAGACACTCCTCCAGCATTATGAATGTCCGTACTTTCCGAGGAGCAAACATCGACTCGGACCACTACCTAGTCGGTGCCAAACTTAGAGTACGAACCTCCATGGAAGTTCTTAGGCGAACACCGACTACGCCGAGGAAATTCAATGTTGGACGACTTCAATCGGAAGAGACCGCCGCTGCCTATGCCGACCGCGTATCCCTTGAGCTTGCGAGAAATCCTTCGACTGATGATATGAACCCGGAAGAACAATGGCAGCTATGTCAACAAGCTATAAGAAGTGCTGCGTCAGAGGTGTTGGGCTTCTCACGCCTTCCCGCCAGAAACCCCTGGTTCGACTCCGAATGTGCTCAGGCAAACAAAGCCAAAACGGAGGCATACAAGTCGTGGCTCCAGAGAGATACTAGAGCATCAAGAAATCTCTATGTTGAGCGAAGGAAAGAGGAGAAACGCCTACTCAGGAGGAAGAAAAAAGAACACCAGCAACGCGAAGTCGAGGAGATGCAGAGATGTTTTTGCAGAAAAGAGGTGCGGAACTTCTACAGAAAAGTAAAACAGTTTACATCAGGTTTCACAAACCGCCCTGGGCCCTGCAAAGATCAGGATGGAAATACCATAGTGGAAACGCAGGCGATGTTAGCCATCTGGAGAGACTACTTTAACCAGTTGCTTAATGGCGATGACAGTCAAAATCCCGCCCAAAATCAACTTGTACCAGCGAATCTAGATGACGTCCATGAGTTACATCCACCCGACCAAAATGAAATCAAAGTACCCATCAACAGACTAAAGATGAACAAAGCAGCTGGATGCGATGGTCTACAAGCGGAGCTTTTTAAGCATGCTGGAGATGACCTGGTCAGGAGCATACACCAACTCATCTGCAAAATATGGTCGGAGGAAAGTATGCCCGATGAATGGAATCTCAGTACCATCTACCCGATCCACAAAAAAGGAGACCGCCTACTCTGCGCCAACTATAGAGGCATAAGTCTTTTAAGCATCGCCTATAAGATCCTGTCCAGCGTTTTATGTGAACGTCTCAAGCCCTTTGCTGATGATCTTATAGGTCCTTACCAATGCGGCTTCAGCCCTGGAAAATCTACAACTGACCAAATATTCACATTGCGCCAGATCCTGGAAAAAACCCAAGAATATAACATCGATACCCACCACCTGTTTGTCGATTTTAAAGCAGCCTACGACAGTGTTAATAGAGCTGAACTTTATCGTACCATGTCTAACTTTGGAATTCCTGCTAAACTGATACGCCTTATCAGGATGACGTTGGAAAATGCTCGCTGTTCCGTCAAAGTTGGTAGGGACTTCACTGAATCCTTCGAAACCACCAGAGGGCTAAGACAAGGTGACGCACTGTCATGCAGCTGTTTTAACATTGTGCTTGAAAATGTCATACGAAACACCCATGCAAGCACATCAGGCACCATCTTCAATAAATCGACACAATTACTTGGGTTTGCGGACGACATTGACGTGATAGGAAGAACAAAGCGAGCAGTAACCGGTGCATTCACTACAATGGAGTCAGCAGCAAGCAGAATGGGACTGAAAATAAACGAGGGCAAGACGAAGTATATGCTTTCATCAACAAAAGTCCAATCCCACCACCGACTGGGTCAGAACGTGACCATTGATAGGTATAACTTCGAGGTAGTCAGTGAATTTGTCTACCTGGGCACTGCTGTAAACTCAGGCAACAACATCAGCGCCGAAATCAAACGCAGACTAACTCTTGCTAATCGCTGTTTCTTTGGGCTGAGAAAGCAATTGAGGAATAAAGCCCTATCGAGAAGAACCAAGATGACACTCTATAAAACACTAATCATCCCGGTCCTGCTATATGGTGCAGAAGCATGGACCCTCTCCCAATCGGATGAAAAATCACTTGGAGTCTTCGAGAGAAAAGTTCTGCGTACGATCTATGGTCCTGTCTGCGTAAATCGAGAAAACAACATTTGGCGAAGAAGATACAACGACGAACTATACGAACTGTACAGCGACATAAGCCTAGCCAGAAAAATTCGAATTCAACGACTAAGATGGATGGGCCATGTAGAGCGAATGGACAACGACGCTCCAGCTCGTAAAGTCTTCAACGCCAAACCCGAGGGAGTCAGAAGCCAAGGTAGACCTCATCTTCGATGGAGCGACCAAGTAGAAGGAGACCTCCGACAACTTGGAGTGCGAAATTGGAGACGGCAGGCTAGCGATCGAGTCGGCTGGAGGGGCATACTAAGCAAGGCCCAGGAGCACCACGCTCTAGTGGCGCCATCGTAAGTAAGTAAGTCCTCAATGAGGCCAGTTTTGCAACTCAGATACAACTGCACATCATCGGCGTACATATGAATGGATGAATACGTTATACTACCTGGAAGGTCATTAATGAAAATCGAGAATAAAGTGGGCCCAAAATAGACCCTTGTGGGACACCCGTGAATGTGTGATTGAAATTCGACATAGCATTGCCTGCCATCACTGCTTGATTTCTGCCGCTTAGGAAAGAATTAATCAATAATTATAATTATCATTTATTTAATTATTTATGTGTGTTGATAGCCATTGACTAATATATTGCGTCTTAGAAGGGTACGACAACATCTAACTGATGAGCCCGACTGTCGTGCCTGGTGAAACGCATTTAGACTAAAGGTCGCACAATTTTTCAATTGATTGATTTAATCAATAGAGTCCACAAAAACAAACAAACAATTGTTTTTTTATAATTTTCATTTTGTCTTCTTCTTAATTATTGTTCTAGTCAATAGATTTATTCTTGAAGATATAATTTCTTGGGAACAGAAAAAACACATGCTGAATTCAATCAAAAGACAAACGTAAAAATAATATGCTTGCTCTTATTTTTAAGGGACTTTAAAAAATGTTCTTCAGTGGTTGGTATAGTTATTTTAAGAAAACATATTATTCTGTGTTTCAAAGTTTGGATAGTAAAAAGACAAATTAATTTTTTTAATAAAGTAAAAATCTGAAAATTTTAAGTTTTAATTTTATTAAAAAAAATTGTAATTTAATTTAATTTAATAAAAAGAAGGCGCCTTTGTGCACTTTCGAAAAGTTTTGTAAGTATTTCTGGAAAGATTTTGTCCCATAATGTTTTGACCTCAGCAATAGTCTTATTTCCGAATGATTGAAGAACTTCTTTTTTTGTTTTATATAACCTCATAGATTTTCTATAAAATATAAATCTGGGCTTTGCGTTGGCCAAAAAAGTGTTTTCACATCAAGTTCTCCCAAAAATGTTGTGACCAGTTTACTTTAATGATATAGGCCATTAAAATGTTAGTAAATAAATAATCTTTCTATGAACCTATCAACAGACTTACAGGCATGATTGTTTAGAAAATATAAATATTTTCGCTGCTTGACCAGTTGAAAAAACCCAACCGCAGAACATGACCGAACCACCAAAATACCACCATGACTTCGTTTTTTTTTGTTTTTACATATATAGGGTGTCCCTTAATTCGTGGTAATATTTTAGGGCGTGGTTCTACATTCTAAAAAAAAAAATACAGGAAGGGCTTATCTCCAATTTTTATATAATAATCGGGGATTTAAGAAAAGGCCTATTTTGGTGTATCATGACCCATGTTAACGGTAATTTCGCTGCTATTACTAATGAAAGGCCTTAGAAGAAATACCAGCCTTTGTAATTGCACTTAAACAAATATGCTATATTGATATTGAGATATCTAGTTTCTAGCATGTTCCGTTTTTCCTGCCCATACTAATTTGTTGACTTTGGGCTCAATTTTCTCCAGGAAATGCTTAATAAACATACCGTTTTACTATTTTGATAAAAATAAAACTTAGCGACAAGTTTGCAGAAAAACCCATAGATTTTATGATACTTGGGAAAACCTGAGACATGTAAAATTTAAAGTGTTTTTTTTTCGCTTTGAGCTCCAAAGGTTCGATTAATAAAAATTATTTTGTGTGGGTTTAGATATTTTTTATTTTATGTTTGTACTAAAACAGTTATAACATGTGTCCAAAGTATCCTCCTTGGTTTTTTATGGATGCTAGAGCCAACGGATTTCACTGCGAATATTTATTGATTATAGTTGGCGCTTCACTTTTGATGAAGCTTAGAGAATATGGTCTTTCAATTCACCTAAATGTCTTATTTTGTTTAAAAAACGAGTTCTTTCATTCTTTCTTTCATTACCCCTACGAATAAATCCAATACTGTAAGGTTATGAAATCTTGCAGGCTAGTGAAGCGGTCTATGTCTTCCTATCAAACGATTACCGTACTATTCTTATCTAATCTAAAAAATCCTTAACCTCACGGCATTGTGGGCTGGAGCGCCATCCTGTTGGAAATATGTTGAAACTAGTTGCATAAGTGGAATGTCCTCCAATACTCGTAGTTCTTGGAATCATTTGTGCAAAAACTCCAGATAGTTTGTAGAATTCAGCTTGAGGGGAGTTTGAAGGGCCGATTAATTTGTTTCCAATTACGCCTTCCCGCGATAGGTCGTGTATTTGAAACTGCTCCCGTTTCTCGAAGCCTTCTATATGTATTTCAAAATATGTACTCGTAAAAAGTCGTCGGTTTGGGTAAAGTTCGTGGTTTAGCTGAAATTCTATTGCACCATTTCAAACAGCGTTTCGAAGCAACTATTGCTTTGACGTTAAAAATTAAACTGATAAAGTAATTTGATTTTATAACTTTGTATACCATTTTTGTAAGGTAGATTTTCTAAAGAGGCCTTCATAGATTTCTTTTAAAATCTTTTAAGGAATCGGGAAAGGAATTGGGGACTTTCACAGGTACTCAAACGAGCACTTTTTAAAACCGCTATGCTATTTTGAAAAATATTACAAAAGTCTTGGAAAAGCACTCTTATTGTCAAATGTTGTTAGATTTTTTAATTTACGTCTCAGGTTTTCCCAAGTATCGTTAAATCTATGGGTTTTTCCGCAAACTTGTCGTTGAGTTTTATTTTTATAATTGTAACGTTCATTCAAAAAAAAAATAGTAAAACGGTATGTCTGGAGAAAATTGAGCCCAAAGTGAAAAAATTAGTATGGGCAGGAAAACCATAATATGCTAGAAACTAGATATCTCAAGAACGAAATAGGATAGCATATTTGTTTAAGCGCAATTCCAAAGGCTGTTATTTCTTCTAAAAATGAAGGTTTTTCATTAGTACTAGCAGTGTAATTACCGTTAACATGGGTCAGGATACCCCAAAATAGGCGTTTTCTTAAATCTCCGATACATGATATAAAAATTGGAGATAGGCCCTTACTGTAGAACGATTTTTTCTTAGAATATGCCCAAGAACCACGCCCTAAAATATTATGCACGAATTAAGAGACACCCTGTATACGGTATTTTTTTGGAAAATATTATATACAAAAACTGTGATCTTTCAAATTTTTCTTTCACTAACGGCATTTTCGTTTTGCGATTTCAATTTGAATTCAAAACTTTTATGAATTCACTCGCAAACGTTTTTCTTGTTCGAGACAGATTTTGAATGGAATTTGTGTTCTAGTGTTTATTAAGATAATAACAGTTTGTGTCAAAATATTCAAAATGTTCATGTTTTAACAGACAAGCCAATATTACTTTTTGCAATTATAGTAGCAGCTCTCGTTTCAATGTTAAGTTCTGCCGTTTTAACTAATTTGCCATAAAATGGATTAAGCACATTTATTTATTGATTATAATTATTTTCCTTTTTTTTTAAACACAGTTTTTTTTGGTAAAAAATTGCTTGAAAATCCCAACTAAGTGGATCCCGTAAGCTTTCAATTTGGTATGGAACAAATCTTCAATTGATTATATTATCATTTGCATTTTATTAAAATTTTACCTTAATAAAATAACGATTCTACAGGGTGGCACGTTCATTTGTCAAAATAATTATACGAGCACTGTATATATATGTATGTAATGTGTGTATATATGTACATGGGATGTTATTAGAGAATAAGAATCATGAAATTAATTTTTCACATGGCTAAGTCAATTCCTTCAGTAGTTTGAGCTAACAATAAGAAAGCCATTTCTTAAGCTAATATGAATTTAACCAAGAACAAACTTTTTAAATAGTAGTGAGGGGACAATTCAAATGGTAACTTTGAAGAGGATATTAGGTGTTGTACTGATGACATCATCCATCACTAACATGTTTGTACAAATACATACTCGTATGTTCTTCTGCCGTTTTACTTTTGGGTGCTTAGATGTATTAACCGATAAGCTTTTTATGGCTTTAACTTTGATGACATCTTCTTCGGTGTTTAGTACCTTTTTATTTTGTTCAGATAACTCAGCAATTTTACACTTTTCTATGATTTGCTCAACGATTGACTCTACGAGTTTCGAGCGCAATTTCTTAATTTTCAAGTCAAGAATTATTTTGTCTTTTATCATTCAATCAACATAAGATTGCTGGCATCCTACTGTTTCAAATTCTACAAATGACTGATAATGTTTCTGATATATTTCAATATGGTGAAGAAAGAGGGCTACTTTTAAAGATTCTGTTCTCCAGTGTTATTTACCACAGTCATTACCACTGAAATCTCTTAATTCTTCCGTTCAAAGAATACTATAAATACCCTCGGCATCGGAACAGATTGAAAACTCAAGCCTCTCCTTCAATCATCGAGAAGCAGTTCTTCAACAGTTGTTTGGTGGTATGGGTAAGGATTTTCTCAATTCAGTACACTGCAAAGCAAATAAACGGTTTTTCAACAGGAACGCTACAAAAGTAGAGCGACAGGGACAGCAAACGACGTCATATTTCTTGCCGCTCTTTTGACATTTCTCTTCAGTAAAGTTTGCCATTTCATGATGGAAAGAAACGTTGTCGCTCACTAGTTTAATTTGCATTGCAAAACCCATATACTTAAATAAGATCTGCGTATTCTTCGCAAGCATTTCAAATAGCGTTTCCAAGCCACTCAAACCATGGCGTAAGAAATTGGAATTGTTGTTTTTTTACTTGCGACTTATAGGTACTATAAGGCAAGTTATACATTCGGAAAAAAAATTTAACTCGAGATTTTGATCAAAGTTGACGAAGACCAAAAAAATGGGTCTCGCAATTCTGTATGTCTGTTTGACTACAGCTAAACGGCTGGGCCGATTTTCTTTAAACTTGGTAGATATGGGTTTCAAAAACTGTCCCACAGATTTAAAAAAAAAAAAAAAATCATAAAATTTCATTTAGCCAAACCTAGGTAAGGAATGAAAAAAAAAAATTCCAAAAAATTAATATTTTTGGTACCCCCATTGGAACCATTTTTTTGTTTTTGATTTTATCAAAACGATTTTGTTCATTTTCTTTATGTTAAGGCTCCCTAGCAGATTTAATATTATTGTGTATTCAAATTTTCAAAAAATTTTTGTTTGGATTTTTAAAAAAATTTCCAATTTTTTTTTGAAAACTCAATATTTCGAAAACCCCAAGCTCGATTTTTTTTTAAAGCTTGATAAAAAAAAGTTTCTTAAAATAATATACAAGACATGAGAAAAAAAAGTTTATTTTACCTAAAAATGACGGTACCCTCCATACAAATGTTAAAAAATGGTTTTCGAAAATCGTATTTTTCTCGAAAACGGTTCCGAGAATTTTGCTTTAATTTTTAGTCCTTCAATTAATTTTTAAGATCTATAATTTAATACAAAAAAATTTGAAAACAAGACATTACTGACTACCTACCTACCATAGAACGATTTTTTAAAATTTTGAATTTTTCATTATCGACATAACGGATTTTAATGAAATTTTTTATAGAGATGTTTCTAAAAACTTTAAGAAACATTGCATTTCAAAACTTTTAAAAAAAATATTTTTTGAATTTTTGAAAAAAAAAAATTGTTTTTTTTTTGGCAAATTCGATATCTCAAAAATGGGTCAATATTTTTTTTTGAAATTTTATTTCCATTCGTACAATAATAAAAACCTAAAGTTGGCGTACAAGTTTTTTTTTAAATATTTTAAAAATTTTATATAAAGGGTTTTTCAACAGGGACGCTACAAAAGTAGAGCGACAGGGACAGCAAACGACGCCATATTTCTTGCCGATCTGTTGACGTTTCTCTTCAGTAAGGTTTGCCATTTCATGATGGACAGATATACCAGCCAACAACGAGTCTAAATTATTAAAATTTACTACCGAAATTCGGAGTCAGTGGCCTCAATGTTAAGAGCGATACGTCCAATTTATGGTCGTCATTATCGTCCTAGCAGATCAACAATTGAGCGTCTAGTGAAAAAATTTGAATCCACAGGCACAGTACAAAATGTTCCCGTGCCAGTGAGACAAAGAAGTGCCCGTAGTGTCGAGAATATTGCTGCCGCTGAGGCTTCAGTTGCAGAAAGCCCAAATGTGTCTCTCACACGTCGTTCTCAAGCGTTGGGCATCTCTGTGACGTCGTTGTGGCGAATTTTGCGAAAAGATCTTGTCCATCGCAAATTGGGTTCAGCGTCTAGACTTCTGCAAGCGTGCCCGTGGTGGCCATGCAAAAGAAATCGAGTTCCATACATAATGGCATCGAACGTACTTTCACAGGAATAAAGAATTTCATTGATATCTATAACCGTTTTTGTTTTATTTAAAAAACTTTTGTAGCCCTTTTATTGAAAAACCCGATATAAAACCTTATTTTATTAAGAAATCACTACAACGACTTATTATTTTTGTTGTTGCATAAATTCATATTTACATAGCATTCTGTTTTTGTCTCCTACTACTAAAAAATTTAAAAAATGATGATAATTTTATCCTTATGAACAGTTTTTTCTAATAACATTCGTTTTTAAAATGCCTAGTCTATTACATAGGAACAAGTTCGTGCGACCCATTCGTGCATTTTATTTTTTCTTATTTTTTATACAATTTTTGTTTGGTAAATTTTCCGAATAGGCACTCATACCCCAAACTTATTTCTTTCTGAGGAATAGGGTAAGGAAATGAGAGTTTTAACAAGTAGTCAAATAAATGAAGGAAATAAGGGTTTTGAAGGTGTAATAAATAAGCACGCTTTTAAATTTTCTTATAGTTATTCAAGATTAAAAAAATATTGTAACATTATTAATTCTTAGACCACAACTCTTATAGTCAAATGTTTTTAGAAACATAGGTACAAAATCTCAAATTCTTTGTGTATCTGCTGCAGGATTTCGGAAGTATCATCGAATCTATGGGTTTTTATGCAAACTTGTTTTTTATTATTGTTACCTTCAGTACAAAAATTGTAAAACGTTATGTAAATTACACATTTTCTGCAGATATTCAGCAAAAAATGTGGTTAAGAAAAAAAATAACAGGCTTGGAAAATGAATATCTTAAGACCCCAACAAGATAATAACTTTATTTAGACGAAGTTATAAAGACTATTTTTTTTTTGATAGTGATCAAATACATTGCATTTACTGGCTTCAAAAATATCTATACACTTAATATTTTCAATAAAAAAACAATCATCCTAAATTTTACATACCACTAGCAACATCACACACCAAACTTGCTACTATACTAGTCTATTTCAAGTTTGCACTTTAAAAGCATCATCTGATTAAACCGTTATAATCTGCATCGAATGATCAATCAGGTTTGAAGGTCACACTATTTGTAAACAACTTTGCATTAAAGAACAACAACAAATCGGATTTTTTTTTTATAGTTTTGGTCATGTTTTTGAGAAAATTTACCTGTGTGCAGCGATAAGGAATTTATGAACATTCGGTCCTTCGAGTCCGATTCTTATTTTAGTTTTCTCAATCGTTGCTGAGGCGAAGAAAATTTAAATAGGATAATAATATCAATTTTTGATTGGAGAAATTTTCTCAATAAGCTATTGAGCAAAGAAAATTTAGTTAATCACCTTTCAATATTATTAATTTGAATAGAGAAGTAAAAGACTATTCACATGAGAGCGACCAACGACCAACGAATAAAAAAACAAATGGGGTTTAAAACATATATATAAGCCTAAATACTTCACAAAAACTTTACAAAAGGGTAGCAATCTAGTATAATTTAATGTTAATTTATTAAAACTTGCGTTGTAATTGCTAAAATGAGAGAAATTTGAGAAAATAAATTGGTCGTAGCAATCATATTGCAATTCGCGACGACCAATTTATTTTCTTAAATTTCTCTCATTTTAGCAATTACAACGCAAATTTTAATAAATTAACATTAAATTAAAGTTTTTGTGAAGAATTTATGCTTATACATATATGTTTTAAATCCCATTTGTTTTTTTATTCGTTGGTCGTTGGTCGCTCTCATGTGAATAGTCCTTAAGGGTATGTCTCACGGGGAAAAATTGGTTAGAGTTTTGCGCTAGGCTGTATAGCTTTCACAATTTTCCGAATATTTCAATGAAATAAACGGTCATCGATTAGAAAAATGTTAAGGAAAATACTTTTGCAGTTTTGAAAAGAAGTAAAAAAAAATGTGGCCCAGAAACTGCCACAGAATTGGAAAAATCATACATTTTAGTACGATCTTTACGCAAATGATAGGGAAATTCCGAAAATATTACTTTTTTATTTTTTTTTATACTTTTCTTATAGAAACAACATATCCTTATACTGAGTATCATCCTTCTTTTTTTATTCTGATTTCTTATTTACTTAAAAAAATATGTACAAAACTATGAAAAACGAATGAAATTTGCATAGTGGTATGAATACTCTACTAGATAAAACTTCATAAGTATAAAAGATAACGAGGTCAAATTCACTCTTGTACAAGGCCAATAAGTATATGAAATTAATTTATATATTTTTTTATTTTTTTAAATTTTTAAAGTTATTTTTCCTTAACAAAAAATAAAAAAATGTAAATTTTTTGCAAATATTTTGCGCCTTTCCCTGGAAAATTGAGTTATATTTTTTAATTTTTAGAAATGTGTTTTTAATCAAAGATTTATATTCCCTGAACTGAGTAACATCCTTAAAAATTAAATAAAACTCATCTAAAGTTCATAAAAATGCGATTCAATATGACAATATTTGTAATGCATTTGTAAGAAAAGTATTTACAATACAATTCTCAAATATTTTTTTTATTTTTGTTTGATATTTTATTTACGAAATTCAAAAATACAAAATGCCTTTTTCACTCAATATTTATTTAATTTTATTTTTATAAAAAAGGTCCATTTTGCATTTTTTAACAAAAAAATTCTTTGCACACGCACACAAGTAAGATTTCAGTTCACAAGAATTCCACTGCAATATCAGCGCTTTGGAAGAGCATGTTTGTTATTCTCTGTGCAAAAGAATTTTGCCCGCCCATCCGCTCTCTTGGTTCTTTCTTTTTTTTTGTCTGGGCTCATTTAGTTTTTTATTCTTGTTTATGATTTGTCATCTCGTATTACAAGAACAGAAAAAATTTAAAAAAAAACGTGTTAGAAATGATTTTTTTTAGTAGGTAGGTATATGATGCAATGACCATTCCACATTGTCGGAGGTAGGGTGGAAAAATGTTCTTTGTGTATGTATAAAAAAGAATATATGTAAGTAGGTATATCACACATTCGCTGTCATAAATTTTGTTTTTTTTTTTTTTTTATTTGCGATCTATCATCACTTCTACTGGTTTTTTGTTTCTTCTATGGAAAGCCATTTGAGGTACACACATAGTAATAAATTACGATGCATAGTGTGTGATGTGCTTTTTGCTTTCCAGCCCAGGTTCTGCTTGCCGGTCTCGCCAGGGTCGTCCTAAAGAAAACACGAAACTCCAGAGTAAAAGGTCTTCAAACCTTATTACAAAATCTTTATTGGAAATAACTCTTAAATCTTTAACATACAATATTCTGCTACTAATATTTCACTTAATTCGGGTAATGAAACGGTTCACGGGCATCAACTCTTCTGGCTTCTAGTCTAGCTGCCTCGCATCAGTTATACTGCTTGCTGATGATCTGGATCTGGTACTCGATTAAGGGTATTCTGGCTTCTGGTAATTGGGCTTCAACCGGGCCCTTTCATTCGGATGTCTGGTTCCTGACGGGATCCTTAGGTATAACGTCCCTGGTGGCACTAAACAGCAGGCTAAACGCTCTGGTAGATCAGCAGGTTCAAGGCCCCTGGTGGCACTAAACAGCATGCTAAACGCTCTGGTACATCAGCAGGTTCAAGGACCCTGGTGGCACTAAACAGCAGGCTAAACGCTCTGGTAGATCAGCAGGTTCAAGGCCCCTGGTGGCACTAAACAGCAGGCTAAACGCTCTGGTAGATCAGCAGGTTCAAGGCCCCTGGTGGCACTAAACGGCAGGCTAAACGCTCTGGTAGATCAGCAGGTTCAAGGCCCCTGGTGGCACTAAACGGCAGGCTAAACACTCTGGTAGATCGGCTCCGCGAAATTAGGATCGTGTTGAAAACCATCAGCGAGTAACAGAATAGCTGAAAAAAATCGCGCGATTTTGTATATTGAAAAGCATCAGTAAGTAACAGAATAGCTGACAAAAATCGCGCGATTTTTTTCAGCTATTGTTACTTACTGATGCTTTTCAATGTAAGGATCGTGTTGAAAACCATCAGCTCTGGGTCCTCGATTAGCGGATTTTCTTAATACTTTTTGTGAAAACAATGTTGTTTTGGCAATTTTAAGTAAATTATGCAAAATGAAATAAGGCCCCAAATTGTTTTTCAAAATAAAATGAAATTAAGCCCCAAATTTAATGTTGGGGTGTTTTTTCATTGGGGCCTTATTTCATAATGAAATAAGGCCCAAAAAAAAATGAAATAAGGCCCCAACAAATGAAATAACACCCCAAAATTCAAGAATTTTCATTGTTGTTGTTTTGTATGCATTTTTTTGGGGCCTTATTTCATTTTTTTTTTTTTGTCTAATTTCCTCTGGCCTAATTTCGCGGAGCCAACTGTCATGCCAATACGAATAGGCAACTGCAAACGCTTAAATTCAAATAGTAAATCACTTGGAATCATTGGTATACGTGGTATTGTAAAGCAAGGAACTGGAACAACGAATGATCGCAATACTTTACAAAGATTTTTCGGAAATCCAAATGTGGCTGCAGATATCAGCAAAATAGACAATAGATTTATAACCAGACTCGCAGTCATATTGGAAGTTATTTGCGGCAATTTTTCAATCGATAACCAAAAATTTAAGTCTTATAGTGAAGAGACAGCTAAGTTCGCGATATCGTTATACCCTAGGTATCACATGTCCGCAACTGTTCATTAAATTTTACTACACGTAGCAGAAGTGCATCCTTTCCAGTTAGATCACTTTCAGAAGAGGCCCAAGAGTGCAGGAGTAAGTACTACAAGTACTTTGTGACCCAATACTCGATAAAGTTTCCTGGTTATCAACGAATGAAGATATATTACATATGATCCTGATATCATCCGATCCATTTATAACCCTCTTAAGGCCTGAACCAAGAAAAAACATCTTCCTTTGAGTGAAAAAGCTCTTGAATTAACTAAATAACTTATTAATATAATTAACTAGGTGTACTCATTTATTTATGGATTTTTTATATTTGATATATGCTTGTGTTATTATGTATGTATTTGATTATTTAGCTTAAAAACAAAACAAACACAAAAACAAATCTAAAAAAATTGTTTCGATATAAGTCAATAAACCCAGTAACTTTTATAACTTTTCTCTCAATGATTTTTTTTTAACCAAATTTTGTTATGTGTGTAAGCCCAGTCCAAACATGTGTGCAAAATTTCATTTAATTCCGTTACATGGTTCAGATTTTACGGATTTTTTTCCGCTCTCCCATACAAATGACACCACTGTGCGCCGCACAAGGCTATAAATTTTGTGAATTTTAAGAAAAATATATTCACAGGGTGTTTCAGAATTTTCTGCTGAAATACGACTTTAGAAAATGGACTTAATATTTTACGTCAAAAAGTGTTAATAGTAAATAACTGAAGTAAATGCAGGGTGTCAACATAACAAATTATTTGAATAATATATTTCAAGTTTAACAGTGGAGATTAAATAAATTAATAAGAAAAAATATATAAAAAAAAAAAAAACTTAATTTCTTGGAAACTTTCGTCAAACTCGAAGGTAATTTCTAATAATCTAATCATTTCTGGAGAGTATCGTGCTTTGAGGTCTTTTTCAGTTCTAACATGCATTAGCCAAAAAAATAAGAGGGTCCAATGAGACTTCAAGCATGTTAAATACTCGTAGTACTTCATGCTGAGCTTTGTCATTCCAATTGCGGACTTGGAGTGTAAAAACTCAACATGTGCGCGAACATTACTGCGCCCCTTGGCGAGATGCGCCAAAAAAAAAATAATACTGAAATTTAAAAATCAAGTGAGTGAAAAAAAAAATAATATTAATAAAAGGTTTAAGTATAAAGCTCTATAATAATTGAAAGGCATATGATGGAGATAATAAAATTTAAATTACTTTATTGGCAAAAGGCAAAGTTTTACTACTTGTCGACTAATTTCCCCGTTTATGACACGCCCAAGTCGCCATTCAGTTGATGGCAAATTCTCATTTTTAATCACGACTAAGTCATTTACCTTGACATCTTCTTGAGGAGATTGCCATTTATTTCTTTGATGGAGTTCTTTCAAATACTCGTCTTTCCAGCGACCGCAGAATTGCTGTTGAAGGCATCTTACTTTTTCCCACCGATTAATTAAAGACAAATTGGCGTCGGCCAAATTGGTTTCAGGAAAAGATAGGAGGGGACCTCCACGTAAAAAATGTCCGGGCGTTAATGCCAATAAATCAGACGGTTAATTGGACATGGATGAGATTGGACGAGAGTTAAGACACGCTTCAATACGAGCTAAGACTGTAGCGAATTCTTCAAATGTGAACTTTGAACTGGCTCCCAGTTTCCTCAAATGACTTTTGAAACTCTTAACACTTCCTCCCATAGTCCACCCATATGAGGTGCCCCAGGAGTAATAAAATTCCATTTGAGACCTTGAATGCCATAAGTGGCACTAGTTTTCTGAGGAATGGAAGCTAGAAATTTTTTAAACTGTTTGCGTAATATAGCATCAGCCCCTACGAAATTAGTACCGTTGTCGGATTAGACTTCTTTTGGTAGTCCTCGGCGTGCTGTGAATCTTACAAATGCCGCTAAAAAAGCTTCAGACTATAGGTCGCTTACCGCTTCAAGATGAATAGCCTTGGTGGAGAAACAAACGAACACACACGCATATCCTTTTGTCATACGACAATTTCGTGCGTTAAAACTTCTTATGACGAATGGCCCTGCAAAATCGATTCCTGTGAAAGTGAAAGGTGGAGAAAAGGTGCATCTCTCCGAAGGTAAAACAGCCATTAGTTGCTTACTTAATACCTTTTGAACAATAGTATAGGTTTTGCATTGACGAATGCAGGATTTTATGAGATTTTTAAGCTTTGGAATCCAATAACTTTGTCACACGAGCCGAAGCATTAATGAATTGCCACCATGCAAGGATATTTCATGAATGCATTGCGTGAGGAAAAAAGAAAATCTAGAGTTATAGGGGAGAATAAGAGGATGTCGTTCAATATAAGAAATATCTGAGTCAGATAAACGGCGATTTACTCGTAGTAGATGGTTTGAGTCTAAGAATGGGTTAAAGGAGATGATTGAACTTTTGGAATTAACGGGCTTACTTTCCATAAGAAAGAGTATTCTTTGGGATAATACGATTTTTGAGACAAAAGTACGAGACGGTTTTTCACAAACTCCATTTCTTGTGGCATGATATTGTGTGAATCATATAGATGATTTTCTCTCTTCGAGAGTTTAAAGGAAAATCGAAAAATATAGCATATAACACGCATTGCACGAGGTAATGATGAAAAACTATCAAGAATATCTTCGGGAGCGTGCTGAACTAACAAAGAAACGACTACCTTTTGTTCGAGATCTTCGACACATGGGGCAACTGGGCGTGTTTCAGGCCACTGAGAAATTGGTTGGCAAAGCCATGAGGGACCTTTCCACCAGAAAGAATTGAGCCTCAATTTTGAAGGCATTAATCCACGAGTTGCTAAATCTGCTGGATTTTCAGCTGACCTTACATGACTCCAAGAGACTTTGCCTACATTGTCCAAAATCTCGCTAGTGCGATTAGCGATAAAGGTTTTCCATGTGCATGGCGGTTTTTAAAGCCAAGCCAATACGATGGATGAGTCTGTCCAGAGAAAAGTCTTATGGGAGTGAATTGGAAGATTTGGAACATAGAACTTTATCAATTTGGAAAGAAGAAGTGCCCCACACAACTCAAGGCGTGGTAACGACACAGATTTGATTGGGGCTACTTTCGATTTTGCACAGAGCAAGTGGGAAGTGAAAGATCTGTCGGAGTGACAGACGCGTATATATAACGCGGCAGCATATGCCTTCTCAGACGAGTCGCAGAATCCGTGAAATTGGATTTCTTACGACGGAGAATATTCTACCCAACGAGGATGCTAGGTAATGATTCTACAAAGGTTTTCCATATTATAAGAGTATCAGGCTCAGGATAAAGGGATTTGTTGAGTAGAAAAGTAAAAATTATCACCTTTGGCATTCCATTGTATGCCTAAAGTTTTCGTAGTGCTATCCGTATCCAGCTTCAAAAAATTCTCATTTAAAATATGTTCTCGAGGCAAATGATCGAGTAAACACGGAGTATTGTGCTTTTTGTGCAGAGTGAATGCTATGAGCGCCGGACAAAACGCCGTCGACGTAAAATTCTAATTGAAGGATTTTTGAAGCAATTGGGAACTCAGTTTTTCCTACTTTTGCTAGTTCGAGGAGAGTACGGATGGCCAAATAAGGGGCACAATTAACGCCAAAAGTGACGGTTAGAAGTTCAAAATCTTCAACTTCTAAATGGGGAGACGTACGGAAAAGGATTCTTTGAAAAGGAGTGTCCCGTGGGTCGATCAAAATTTGACAGTACATTTTTTCTATGTCCGCATTAAATACAAACTTGTAAAATCTCCAGCGAATGTTTATGGACGATAAATCTTGGTAAAGAAGGTCAATAAGACTACCACCGTTTGAGGAGGAATTGGAGGCGTTGAAAACGACGCGTACTTTGGTCGACGTGCTCTCTGGTTTTATGACTGCGTGATGTAGAAGATAGAATGACTTGACTAGGCCATTTTCAACTTTTTATTCTGGCGTTACCTTTCGCATATGATTAAGAGACAAATTCAGAAATAACTTGGGAATATTGTTGATAACTTTTTTACAAGCAATCGAATGAAGTTTTTATATTTTTTTCACAATCTACACAAAAAAAAAAAAAAACAAATAATTCAAAATAATAACAATTTCTCTCAAAATCTAACTTTTCTCACATATCATCATATAAAAGGAAGTTTCTGAGCCCACAGTACTTTTAAGTACTGTAAGTCGCCTGTCTGGCGACTTTACATGCCCTAAGCGGAGCAACGGAGTTGCGTGAGCGGGTGTGAGCCCCAAAAAAGGGATTAAAGTCCTGAGAACCCGCGAAGCGTGCCACCCAAGGTACTATTGCCCAAGAGAACTGCTGCCATAGGCACCTGTCTGGCGACTGAACATACCCTAAGCGGAGCAATCCCAATCCATATTTTTATAAGTATGTACTATTACATACATAGTTACGCTTAAAAAACTTCTAAAGCTAGAAAAAATAAAAATTCATAATCTAAAACGTTTCTTAAATGAAAACCCAGACCATCTTAGGGATTACCAAAAAGTGTTAAACGCATTTTAAGCTCTGAGCAAATAAAATTCGCTCTAAACATTATCTGAAACTGAAAAAAAAATACTTAAGCCTTTAAATAAATATATTTATCTGTGCATTCTTTTGTTCATTGTTTATAAATTTATCTATTTATTTAACTATTATTTTCAATGTTTATTTATTTGTTTATTTTGCAATTGATTGATTTTTTAATAATTTATTTATATAAACTTATTGACTTCAAATAAAATATTTACTATTAAATAATAAACAAATTAATTATCTGCCAAATTCCATTATTTTTCTTCAAACCTAGTGTTGACTTGGGTCGGGTTGCTAATGAGTTCATGACAACAGACTTCTAAAAAGAAGTCCATGTCATAAATTTAAAAATATCAAATGAAGGTTTTCTACGTAGTTTTTATTCAAAAATAAATTCCCTTTTCGTTTTGTAAATACTTATCATCATTTTGAATTTATTTTTCAGTTATAAGATAGGTATGAAATTAGTATCCCTGTGCAAGCTGTGTATGCACAAAATCATTGTAAATTCTAAAGCATTTATTCTACGATATTTAATATATATCTATCTATTAAACCCTTCAAATGTATTGCAATCCTTGAAGAAAACTTCTCTATAACAATATTGCAAGCGATCGCCACAACCACCATCATCGTCGCACTTCATCCACCAACCACCTCATCCATCAACCATCCCGTGCACCAATTACCATGTCCACCAAGTCAGTCAACCCACCAACTTCACCGTCGCGTCCAACAACCATGTACTCAGTACCAAGCACCCCAAACCTCTAGCAAGACATCTCTCATCTCTCAATGTCTTTCTTCTATGCAGGTCTAAGAAGAACTGAAGATTTTTTTCTAAATCTCTCCTGCCTTTTATTGTGCAACTTATTTAGTCCTGCTTCCTCCGTGATCTCTCATGTTAGTGTGAGGTATTGCAATTGTTCTCATTCTCATTGCTCAGTTTGTGATTAATACAGCGCTGTCGCTTTGTATCGAGAAAGGTAGGTATCGGCGGGCAAACGTTACACGGGAAACTGTGATTCGGAATATCGTTTTACGGAAAAACGAGTTACGGGAAAATGATTTTCGGGCAAACGTTACGCGGGGAAACGTGACGCGGGAAATCGTATTGTTTCAGAGCCGGGGTCGATAAGTGCCCTGATAGTGTGTTCTATCTTCGTTCCTACTATACGAACTAGAGCAGTAGCCAACAAAATACTTCTTTGAGAAGTTACCATATAATTTTGGTGCAATGCCTCAGGGACAAATGGCTGTGACGTAGCAGATATTTGAGAGTTACGTATAAGTAGAGTTTGTGGAGTGGACTTTATTTTAGGAATACTTCTACTGCTGTTGGAATTTAATTTAATAGAAGGCTTGGTTGCAAGATGCAGGAGTGTGTGGTGTCCTTTCTTGCAAAAGCTACAAGAGTACTTACTAGTGCAAGAGGATTTTTCATGACTGGTACCTAAGCAGTTATTGCACATTTTGTAGCGCCGTACGGCGTCGATTCTCGATGGCACAGCCATTGCGGAAAACTTTGCACATTCATATATAGAATGATCTGCCGAGCAAATTTTACACGCCTTTGCAAGAAACGTATTGACTTTGTGAGGCTTTTGAGAGGTTTTTCGTTGGATTTGAATACTGTTTGTTGGTTTTGAGGAAGTGGTGTCTGAGATAGCCTCCAGTGTTTGAAAGCGAGAACTTAAGAATTTGTCCAACTGTGACCATGTTGGAATTTTAGTGAGATCTTCTAAAGATTGTTTCCAGAGCACTAATGTAGTTTTGGGTAGTTTATTTGAACACGAAAACACCAGGATAGGATCCCAATTTTCAGTGCAAACGTTATGATTTTTGAGTGCTGTTAAGGAGTCGTTGATTTTACATTGAAGTGTTCGAATGGATTTTGTCGATTCTTCTAGTGCCGTAGGTAAATTAAAAAGGTTTTTTACCTAATTATTGACAAGGATCTGTGTATTTTCGTACGAAGATCGCAATGCTTCCCAAGCTTGAGAAAAACTGGCGTTAGTCAAGGGAAATTGATTGACAGTCCTTGACGCATCACCCCTTGTTTTACAACGCAGATGAAACAGTTTTTCGTCTTCACCTAGCTTCGGATGTTTGATGTACACTGCATCAAACATATCACGAAACGGTGGCCAAGAAAGGTAATCACCATGAAAGATATCAGTATAACATGGTGGCAGTTTAATGCAATGGGACGATGAGGGTTTTTGAAAGGACTTGCTTCGTTGAGGAATATCTTTATTGTCCAGAGGAATAGTAGGTGTCAGTTTGGTTTGCAGTTCGAAAAACAGAGTCAAACAACTCACGTATGTTTCATTACTATTCTTAAACTTGGATTCTATTACATCCATATCTAAGGGTTCTTCCTTAAAAGATGGCCGAAAGCGAGCACAAATAGCATATCTTTCTTTCACTTCTTTCCATAAATCTTTTAATTAAGTTATTCTTGCGTCTAAGGTTGCTAGTGTTTGGTGCTGTTCAGGTACATCTTTGGCTGATGCATGGAATTTAACTAGCAAGTCAGCTGCAAAAATCAGATCGTCCAAAATAGACATGATTGTCAAGAGTTTACAAAAAAAAAAAACCAAAACTTTTTGCAAAATTTCAGAAGCGAAAACTTTAAGACTCGAAAACGGAATCTTAATGAGAGAGGCAATTGAAAACGAAATAGTTTTCAATTGATTTTGAAAAAGTTTGAAAATCCAAAACTTTTTGCAAAAACGCAAGAGAAAAACTTTAAGATTCAAGAACGGAATCTTAATGAGAGGCAATTGAAAACGAAATAGTTTTCAATTTATTTTGAAAAAGTTGGAAAATCCAAAAACTTCTTGCAAAACGCAGAGAGAAAAACTTTAAGATTCAACAACGGAATCTTATGATGGGGGTGATTGAAAACGAAGAAGTTTTCAATTGAGTTCGAAAAAGTTGGAAAATCCAAAATCTTTTGCAAAAACTCAAAGAGAAAAACTTTAAGATTAAAAACTGAATCTTAATGAGAGGGATAATTGAAATCGAAGAAGTTTTCAAATGAGTTTGAAAATGTTGGAAAATCCAAAAACTTTTGCAAAAACTCAAAGAGAAAAACTTTAAGATTAAAAACCTGAATCTTAATGAGAGGGATAATTGAAAACGAAGAAGTTTTCAATTGAGTTCGAAAAAGTTGGAAAATCCAAAAACTTTTGCAAAAACTCAAAGAGAAAAAACTTTAAGAATAAAAACTGAATCTTAATGAGAGGAGTGATTGATAAATTTGTGAGAAATTGTAAAAAAATTTCGCCCGAGAAGTTTTTTGCTGATTTATCATACCAAACTAAGATTTATTCAAAGAAAACTTTTGAAAACTGAGGAAACTAACTGTAATTACAGTCACCGTTATAAGAAACCGTTCTAATTAAAATACAACCGTTTGAATCCTTAAAGAACTTTTAACGAAAAGAGTAAGCGCGTCCCGAATAAACAATGAACAAAAGAAAGAGCGTGACGCCAAGTTGCCGTTTGAAATTTTATATGCATAATCAAAAAAAAAAACAAAAAGCCAATCAATCATTAAAAGCAGTATACTAACCTGTACATCTTGTTTTAAAATTTAGGAACTGGTGACTTCTTCTTCTTTGGCTTGTTGCGTTGATTCTTCTGTTTTGTTCTTGGTTATCGTCTTTCTCCGTTGCACCAATCGAGGCAATGGTGTTTTATTTCTGTTGTTGCTTAGCAACCAGCAAAATGTTTGCCCACAAAAGGCAAATATGGCGTCAAAGTTTTCCAAAAAATAAGGAAAATGCTCCAAAATGCGTGCCGTTACTTCGCTCAACTGGCGGCGGCGTGGCGTGGTGATGATGGCGTCACAAATTTGTCCACCCAAAAATACCACACTTTATTTTAAAACAAAAATTAAACTTTATTAAAAAAAATTAAAAACAGTGAAAATTGATAAAAGTGACTTTGTAGTTTGAGAGAATGATCTCTCGGAAAAAAGCAGATGGCGTCTACACAGAAGAAACGAAATAACCGGTATTTTAGGAATACTGGTATACGTCCAGGTGTAGACGTCATAAAAGAAGAGTTAGGCTTGTTCGTGCACATGCTGAGCTTTGCCATTCCGTTTTCCGCCCAATTGCGGACTTGAAGTGTAAAAACTCAACATCTGCTCGAACAACTGTTTTTACTTTGTTTCAGTGATTTCACTTAACACTTTTTCGTCAATCATCGTTAAAAATAGTTCATGATTTACAACAATAACCGCTTCGTCATTAACCTTATATTCAAAAGGTTGAAGATCGAGGGTTTTTCCAATATTTAATATTTGAACATTTAAGTCTAAGGGGAACAATTGAGGCCATTAACATGTTTGCATCCGTTATTGTTTCACCATCATGTTTTACTATTTTTGTTTATAGACAATTTGCCCAGATGATCCATAACAGCCCCACTTGCTTTTAAACGTCAGACTTCTTGGAAGTCCAATTAATTGCTGTTCACTCTTGGTTTCCACAATTTTTCTTGTTGTGTGATCCAAGGTGTCTTGAAAGCTGACTTTGGCAGATGTTTCTAGTACTCAACAATTATCTGGAACTGATGCTTTTTTCGTGAGTGTTATGGTTTTATAAGAGGGGAGAATATTTACGTTGTGTTTCATTAAGGAACTTCTTAAAATTTTATACTTTTTTTTTGTTAGTCCCAGATCCATAAACAAGGCTAGGGCATTTGCACTTTCATACTTGATAGAATCTCTTTGTGAAGTGCGAATGCTTTCTGGAATCCTTTTAAGTCTCAGTGAGCTTGCTACTGATACTGTCTTGGTTATATCGGACTTACGCTTCTCTTGATCTTTATTATACTTTATAACTAAGGCTTTTGAAAGATTTTCAGTGGTGATGTCTTCAGTAGCATTGATCAATTTCTGTTTCTTGGTAAATGACGAGCAAGATTTCCCTGGCCTTTCTCTAGAATTATTTGATGTACTTGGTAAATTATTCGTTTCATCTGTCCAACAATCATTTTGCTTTAAAAATACGAGTTTTGTTCTATTGGCTGCATTCCATTTTGACACAGAAACTGAAGATATCGACAATGAATGATAAAAAAAAAATGATATACTAAAGTTAATTTTTCTGTATTTTTCCGTATTAAAATAAAAAATTATTCACTCGTAAATAAAAAAAACCTCTGATTACATATCATGGACTATGCCTACGGGGGAAAACATGTAAAAAAACCAACGCGCACTGCATTCTACCTCGAAGGTGGTGAGGAAACGAGTGCATCGTCATAATATATTCGCTTTCTCAGCTCTCTACTCCGAAAACGGTTAATTTTACAGAAAAATGGAAGAGACATTTTTTGTAGAAAATTTCACGACAAACAATTTTTATAAATACCTTTATTGACCTCTGAGCAATAGATCGCGAGATATTTGCGAAAAACTGATTTTTGTGACCTTTTGACCCCAATAACTTTTTTAGCCGGCACGATATCAATGTCGATTTTTCACATCTTCATTACAATGCCGTAATAAAGGTGTATACAAAAATTCAGCTCACTAGGAATTTTTCCGCAGATAAAACCTAAAATGACTGGACTAACACAAAGTCAAATACAGCTTTTCGAAAATCTTAAAATTTTGCAATTTAAAAAATATACAAAAAAAATTGGATCGTAATTGTAATACAAATCATTTTTACAAGCTTAAATAAAAAAAATATAATTTTTAAACAAGGTTTTTAGATTTTAACGCCAAAACTCTAAAACTTTTCATACAACAAATATTTTTCCTTTGATTTTAAAAATAAGGAAACTTTGACTTCCTGTATCATCAGAATCCTTCCACCGATTTTTAAATTTCCTTCGGCTTTTGAAGCTTCCAATATTTCCTAATCCAGTAAATAAATTAGTTTTGGATTTTAAGCATACTCGAAAATTGAATTTTGCAAGCACTTTTGCAAAAAGGCGCCACAGTGCGCCGATTAATAATTTACTTTTTTTTAGTTGTAATGAACGTGCTCATTAATAGTTTTCTTTTTTTTTCAGTTTTAATGAACTTCCCCCACGTTGGGCGCCGCCTATAATTAATTTTTCTGATCTTTAGGTCTTTTAAAAATTAGATTTTTATTAGATTTGTTACGTTAACACTTAATCTCTATAAAAAGGGATCATTTAATCTCAGCTCTTAAAGCCTTAACATAGTATTATACAGATTAATTGAGGTAGATACATTTATACATCACCCTGTTTTTTATCAACTTATTACTTATTCTTATTTACGATATAAGGTTATACTACCACTTTATATATGTATATTTATACGATCTTATGTAACAAATTAGAAATCAAGAACTTGCCACGCAGTCTAAGTTCTCGGCACAGTTGTATTAAAGTGGTCTTAATGTAAAAACCATTCTGTCTTTCTCAATGGTTACAATTTATTATCAGATCTTATAGTCGAAGATTTTTCTCGCCCCCACCGTAAAGGAGCTGGAGCTTAATTAAAATTGATTTGAAATATAAAAATGGGAACAGTTTTTTTTTTATTAATAAACTTGAATTCTTGATGTTGCATACGTATAAACCATATAAAGCTCTTACCGAGATGATATATAATAAATTGTTTCAAATTTAACTGAAACAGTACCATATCTACCACAAAATAAAACTGGTTCATTCTTTTCCGCTTTTTTAAGTGTAGTAGGCCTTTTAATGCAAAAACCAAATAACACTAGCTTACACAAAAAAAGTACCTCCAAAAAAAAGTATTTTCTAGAATAATTTTGACTCTCTGAACACGAAAATGTCACTCATTTATTTTTCCAAAGAAGCGTTTTCGAGATATGAACAAAAAACCGTTTTTTTGCTCCTTTTCCATGTATAAGCCTAATTCTCAATAACGGTAGAACTAATTAACATATACTTTATGTTTTTGAACAGATATTTTGTTTATCTTTCCAACAGTATACAACTTGTGTAAATCGGCGCAACAATCATCAGGAAAAAGCCGTTCAAAGTTTCAAAAAACACAATTGTTCGCCGTTTTTAGAAAATCGCTTGTTTTAAGTCATTCCGTAAGGATAGATAAAAAAAATATTTAAAACAATTTTAAGATCTCAGGTGGAAGATATTGTTTTTACAAGGCTAAAACGAACAAGATCAATGAAATCGAATAATAAATGTGGAAGTTATAACACAGTACGTGAAGGAAGACCATTTCAGTTTTTTTCTTTTTTTCATAATTTTTATTGAAAATATGACGTATTGCTTACACTTCTTCTTTAATGTGGCGTTGAATCTTCGCGGAGCTGCATCCAGCAGTAGTCACGTACTGGGCTGCTGGGTGGCTACACAAAATACTGCCGTTTTCTATGTTTTTCAGAGCAGATGAAAAGCACTCGTTGAAAAACAAAATGTAATACTTCCACCATTGCACATAAATTTCGTCATTATGAAATTTTTTGTAAAAGCCTTACCCCCAGTTTCACAGTGGAAGTTTAAACGCCACTTTTGGTTTAAACTTCAGTTCAACAATAAATTTGGTTTCATAGTCCTGGAACAGAGTTCATTCTATAGTTTGAGTTAAACGACACTATTCTGCCGTTTAAATTTAAGGTTGACAACCCCTTCAATCATTTGAAAATAGAATTTCTTTTCATTTTGAAATTTGTTTTCCTGTCACAGGTCACAAATGAAACAAAGCTAACTTTCCTTGATTGTTTTTTCTTTGATTCAGAGAAAACAATTTACTTAAACCACGTTCAATGAACTGAAAGTCAAATAAGACAGTGAAACCGGACGAGTTGAACTTAAAATTTAAACTCCAATTAAGGTTCAGCAGAACTTAAGTTTAAACTCTCACTGTGAAACTGAGGGTTTGCAAAAGATCAAGAAAACAAAGGATTGACATATATCAAAACAAAGTTTCCCAAGCTGTCAACCGAACAAATTAAGGTGGGTATATTCGTTAGTCCACAGATAAAAAAATTGTTTAGTGACACCGGATCTTTGAATTGTCTAAAAAAAAATTCGAGAAAAGAGCATGAAATGCTTTTCAAGACATAGTTCATGGTTTTTTTGGGAAACCACAGAAGTCCAAACTATCAATTGATCGAAAAAATGATTCTATTCATTTCATTCTTTGGTGCGTATTTAGCAGATAAGTGTTTCAAAAACAAAGATTCCACCAGGACCTTGCAATCATGGAAAAGAGATATGAGGGCTTTTGACCCCAAGGGATGATGAGTGACTACTGCTGGATGCAGTTCCGTGAAGATTCAACGCCACATAAAAGAAGAAGTGTAAGCAATACGTCATATTTTCAATAAAAATTATGAAAAAAAGAAAAAAACTGAAATGGTCTGCCTTCACGTACTGTTTCATAACTTCCACATTTATTATTCGATTTCATTTATCTTGTGCGTTTTAGCCTTGTAAAAACAATATCTTCCACCTGAGATCTTAAAAGTATTTTAAATATTTTTTTGTCTATACTTACGGAATGACTTAAAACAAGCGATTTTCAAAAAACGGCGAACAATTGTGTTTTTTGAAACTTTGAACGGCTTTTTCTTGATGATTGTTGGGCCGATTTACACAAGTTGTATACTGTTGGAAAGACAAATAAAATATCTGTTTAAAAACATAAAGTATATATTAATTAGTTCGACCGTTATTAAGAATTAGGCTTATACATGGAAAAGGAGCAAAAAACGGTTTTTTGCTCATATCTCGAAAACGCTTTTTTGGAAAAATAAATGAGTGAAATTTTCTTGTTCAGAGAGTCAAAATTATTCTAGAAAATACTTCTTTTTGGAGGTACTCGCTACAAGCCGAAAATTTGTAAACTAGTGTAATATCACTTCATTTATTTAAAAATAAAAATGGATTAAATCTAAAAGCTCTGGTACAGAAACTATAGGAAGAGGAGTAGTTGATATGAGTAAGTTTAGCAATGGTTACTCAAATTTTTTGTGAACACTTTTAATAAAAAAAAACAGAAAATCGCCACTGTGCCCACGCACGGCAGATTCGTCATGGGGTATGTAAAAAGAAATTACAAACACAATGCCGTGGCAAGTTTTTATTTAAGGGATATTTTTCTCGGGCAGTGCCTTGAGAAATCAGAAGGTTAGGTCTTACTGATTTGAAAAGAGCTTTCCCATAAGGTCTGAACTGTTAATCTTTTTTGGTTAAGGTTTAAAAGAGACATTACACGGTTTACGAGTACTAGGACCGTTAACACGTTGAGGTTTAGAAGGGACATTAAAGTGATTTTCAAGAGACATGAAATAGTTTTCTAGGGATCCTAGCAAAATTATATACATACATATCTTGGTTGTGTGTTCTTTGTTTTACGTGTCCTTATTTCCTACTCTATGTAGGCACGGTCCAAAGTCAAGAGTGCATTATATTCAATTTTGTATTCCTATCCGATTACAAGTTTAAGAAAGTTTAATATTTGGTTAAACATTTTGGGAAAAATTGTATCAGTAACGAAAGGACAGGTTGATTAAAGCGAAAGAAACTTTGTTTTGATGGAAAAGATAGCTACATAATAATTTTTCAACGATTTAAAGCTACAGAAAATCTACGATATTTATTTTGTTCATTGTATCGAAACAAAATGTTTGAGCACAGTGCGCTCTTTTTAAGAAAGTTGAAGAGGATTTTAAAGGAGATATTTTTGCTGTTGGTTTTGAATGTTTGAGTATCATGATGGGAAGGAAATATTGAGTCGGGTAAGGCATTCCACATTCATGTAGGGTGGTTCTAAAAAGAATCTCTGAATTCAACAGTACGTCTGAAGTTGGGCTCAAGGGTCAATCCCTGAAGCTATAATTTTATATTTTCAGAAAAAAAAACGCTGTTTTCACATTTTTTTTACCAGAATTGGCTAAAATTCGCAGCCGTTAATACTTAAACAATATTATTTAAAAAAAGAATTTGACATGACAGTGATGCAAGATGCTGTAACGCCTAGGTCACGTGGTTATAAATGGACCAGTGGAGAAACATGCAGCACAGGTATATTGACCTAACAACTGAATTTCCGTTTAGATATTCATATTCACATAATATTTTTTCTTTAATGATATGAACACACAAGAATATAAATAGTAATGTAAATGCTTTTATTAAAATTTCTATACTTTTTAGTTTTGTATCAATAGTTTGGATTTCAGAATAAGAATAAATCATTTACAAAATATTGATTAATTGACAAACATAATTTTGGCCAAGTTTATAGGATATAGCAGCGACTGAGAATAGAATTCAAGATCCTCTGCCTGACAGTCCTAGGCAGTTGTTTTAAATTTTCCTTTTTCAATAACTTATAACTATTTTAAAGCTAAAAAAATTAAAAAAAAAATGCCTACTTATCATTAAGTTACAACTTACTGGCCCTATGTGGGTAATCTAAGTAGTTTTACAATATCTTTAATCTTAACGACTCTTTGCCTAAAAAAAAATAATAAATTAGAGACCATTATGTAATGGGCCTGACCCAAGTGACTTACAGCCCTCAACCATTCCTGTGTACGTGGTTATCGGGATTGGAAAAAGATTTTTGAAGCTGCTAAAAAAACCATACCCATGACCCCATTAAACTTTGACCAAGAGGTACTAATAAAAACTTCAATAGATGCTAAAAATCTTATCAACTATAGATTTTATTTTCACTGAAACCACGTAAAACCAGAGCAAGAAGCATTTTCATAGTTTTGATATATTTATAATTTTGTTTGGTTTTTATTATTATTTTTTTTCGGTGCCACACTGATCCTTCCTAAAATTACATCTAAATCTATTTAAGTCGCCCAAGACAATAAATATCTATGTCCTTCAAAGTCCCAAGAACTGGTTTGTTTCACCTTGTCTCTAAGGGTCCATAATTCTTGGACACAGCCCTATGGAACCGAAGGGGGTGGCCGTGGCACGATGGTTGTGTGCTCGCCTGTCAAACTCATAAAAAAAAAATAAGAGAATCTACAGAGGTAGTTAAATAACAATGTATATGATTATATAATTATTAAAAAACTTTATGTAAATGTGTAAATGCTAACCATGTGCCGAGTAAGTCAGCCATTCACAATAAAATTTTTAATTTTGAAAATTTGTTTTACTAAGAAAAAAGAGAAGACTGGGCGAAATTTGACCAACGTACGCCAGAAAATAATGTATTGTGTAAGGGAGGTTCTTGCTAAATGTGCGGGTTCTTCTCATCGGGTACCTCTCAAAAGAATAGATAATGTCTCCGCCCCATGTTTCCTAAAAATGCCCAGAAAAATTTGCATTTGACGCAACAGATGCAGGAAAACGACCAGCAATCTCGGCGCGATTGGAATTCTTGATCTTAAAAGCTCGCTGTAGAGTACCGCCGAATAATGCCAAAAAGGGGGCGATGTCCACCAATCCTCTGATTTGATGTCTCCCGATGTCTTCTTAGGAGGGTACTTGAAGAAAAGATTTATATCAACAAAGCAACCACAACCCGAAACTTAAGGACAACAACATTAGAAACGAAAATGCTGAAATTACAACAGAAGTCTGCGATATTGTTATGTAAAATTTGCTTAAAAGAGCTAAAAAGAGATTTCAAAATTTTATTTTATTCGGAAATTATTGAAAAAAAAACCATGGACTTGGAACTAAAAACGTTTCCTGTATATTCATATAAAAAAGATATAAGAAGATTGGCATCTGAGCATGCTAGAATTTTAGAAGGTAGGCATTTATTATTCCATTTTATTAACTGATTTTTGTATATTAACTTTTTGTTAATGACACAAACTGATTGATTTAAAACAAAGGACGTTCGTATAAGTGCGTAACCACACGTAAACCAATATTTATAATATGCTAAATGGTAGAATGTTTGTTGACAAAATTGGCAACATAACTTCTACCGCAATTTTCGAAATTAAAAATGGTCTTCAACAGGAAGCATTCAACACGCCAATTTCAGGCGGTGCAGAGCTCCTTCGGTTCAATAGGGCTGTGTCCAAGAATTATGGACCCTTAGAGACAAGGTGAAACAAACCAGTTCTTGGGACTTTGAAGGACATAGATATTTATTGTCTTGGGCGACTTAAATAGATTTAGATGTAATTTTAAGAAGGATCAGTGTGGCACCGAAAAAAATAATAATAAAAACCAAACAAAATTGTAAATATATCAAAACTATGAAAATGCTTCTTGCTCTAGTTTTACACGTGGTTTCAGTGAAAATAAAATCTATAGTTGATAAGATTTTTAGCATCTATTAAAGTTTTTATTAGTACCGTTGGAAATCTTGTGGAAAGCAAGGAATGATGTTTTTTGGTGTTCAGTTTACTTTTAAACAATGATTTTAAGTGTCATCGTTGCAGAGCTCTGCCTGATTTTGCATGGATGCAACAAGTCTTTCTGTTTAAGAACTACTTATATTATTCCATTCGAATAGTAAAGCGTCTTTTACTTGAGCTTTATTTCGCTTGAAATTTAACACTTGTTGTAAAGGGTTGATGTCTGGGCTTTTTGCTGGAGTTCGTAGTAGGTGTGTGATATTATACATATAAAATCCAAATACAGTTAAAGCTCTACTTACGGACAGCTCCAATGAGCGGACAGTTCCCTTAAACGGACACATTTTCGTGAACAAACTTCTTTTTCAAAATCTCATGCAAATAACTTTCCTATAAACGGACACTCCCATAAACGGACGCGAACACGTTTTCTTGACCATTTTAGATAGAAAAACTCCCATACGCGGAGACATTATTTTATGTAGGGTTTATTTTTTATTGAAAAATGTAACGGAAAAGAACGGAAGGTCTGTTCTCAGTACAGTTTCTGTTTTATGTTTAATACGTAAGTAAATCCATAGAAAATCTCCGATAGCCGGACGCGAACCTCTGATAAATGGACAGTGCAATGTTATGTTGAAAGGTTAGTAGGGGATTTCCCAAGTTAGCTACTAGGGGTAGTTGGTGTAATTTCAAGAGGGTATGGTTCCCTTTTCTCATCGCGTTTCGTTTTTGCACATGTCATTTCCTTTAATTCTACTACTCATTTTTGCAGTCATTTTATCTCGTTCTCCTGATGCCAAGAGAAGCAGGTTACATGATGGCAACAAAAAAAAGAAAAGATGTAAATTGAAAATGCATTGGACAAAAAAAACTTTTCCGTTCGCGTTTTGGCAAAAAGGTTTGATTTTTTTTCAGGCACGACATGAAATATTTTATCTATGCACAGTTTTTTAGATTTAATATTGAAAAAAACATAAGCTGCAGAGATTTCGAGAAATAAAGAAGATATTCGTGGAAAATGGCAAGGTGGATCCAATAGAAATCAGAATTAATATGAAGTTAAAAAAAAAAGTTTTTTCTATTGCTTTCCCTTAACCGGACAGTTCTCATAACCGGACAAAAATTGGGGGACCATGAGTGTCCGCTTACTACAGCTTTCACTGTATTCGTGTTATGTGCGGTATGTTTTGGGGTCATTATCTTACTAGAAGTAAAATCAATTGGAAATACCCAATATCTTGGCACATATTCTCAATGATTTATCATGACCCTGGAAAGAAGGGCCGTACCTGCGATTGGTCGATAGGAGGAGGGGCAGGAAGGGTCACCTTTTTTAGGGACAAGAGAGATTCGAGAACAGTAGGAGCCATGGAAAAGCTTAGGCAATGGTTTTGCCAGCGATGAAGAACACCTCTTCAGAAGAATTGGGGTTATACCATCAGGACCAGCAGATTTGCTTATCTAGATCTCGAAGGGCTCTTGCAATTGAACGAATGCGAAAGAAGATTTGTCCCATAAAATCGTTTAGGCTCTCAAGTACAGAAGGAATCATGATACTTTTTGGCAGGGTCGAATTAAGAGCAAACTGTGCTGCGAGCTGACATAAGGAGTGCCATTGAAGACGAGCATTGGAACCGAAGACGAAGTAGCATTTCGTAAATTTTTTGCAAATTACCAAAAATGTTTACTAAGTTTGGGACATTTTAGTATATTTTGTCTTAATTGTTGGTCATGCAAAAATTTTGTTCGTCGAATATGATCATTACAGATCTTTCAAAACTTATTTCTTTGACCCTAATAACCTCTTTACAGCTCGAATCAAACCATGAATTCTCTTTCGGTTTGATAGATTTTTTCCTATTCGGGATAAAGTTTCTCATTCCGAAAAGAATTAAATTTGTAATCATATCGGCACTGGAGTTCACCAGTGACCAGTTAAAGTTCCTGAAACAAATATTGATACCGTTCCATTTGGCTTCCTCGTATTACCAAACAGTTCTCTTTGGAATGTTTTCTCTAACTGGATTTTGTTGACATGATAAATTTGCAGATATCATACAATAATCTGATGTGCCTAGAGGCGATAATTCACTAATAGCACAGATAATAGAGTTACATAGATATTGCATTCAGTACAAACAAAAATGATCACCTTTTCAAAGGAATATTTAAATAATTTTTCCAAATCAAACCATGCAACCTTTTCAAACAGAGAAGAATCAAACCCATTTCACATAATCATTTCCAAAAGGTGTCCACCAGTGAGTTGAATTCTAAAGATACATAGATACATCTATCTACTCCGTGAACGACTTGCGGTGGTGGTTTCTTATTCTTGATTTTATTATTTTTATAGTTCGTTCTTCCTCATTCGCCGTCGACTTTCGAACGATTTGGATGGTAATTTATATGTTTGTGTGAGTTTTTTCAGCATTATTTTTTTTTTTTTTTGCAATGGGTGGTGATAAAAGGAAATCGGGAGTTTATTGCTCCGTTTGGAGAAAATCTAAAAGGAAATTCCCCCAACTGAAAATTTTTGAATGTCCTTCTAAGGACAAAAATGAAATTTTAAATAATTTGTGGAGGCAAGCATGTGGCTTTATAAATGAAGGAAAGTACTTTGTTTGTGAGGATCATTTTTGTTCCGAATTCATTGGAAGAAAATACCTTAAGAGGAATGCTGTTCCTTCTCTTAATTTAAATTCCGACTGGGATATAGACTTATGTCTAGAAAATCTTCAATCTCCTCCATATAAACGAAGAAGAACTTCGAGCAGTTGTAGCATTTCTTGTTTTAAATGCGATAAATTATTCCAAAGATGCGCGAAAGAGGAGAAAAAAATTCCGTATTAAAAAAAACATTACTTAGTTACAGTATAAAAATAAAAAATTTGGAAAGAAAACTTAGAAATAAAATGAGAGCCCATGCTGCTCTTCAAAAAAGTAAGAAATTTAAAGTAAGAAATTTAAATCCAAGCGCTTAATATTTCAGAACATTCTAAAACATTTTGTGATATGCTAATGGGGGTTTCCAAATCCAAAAAATATAATAGTAAAGAAAAAGAACTTTCCCAAAATATTTTCTATAGATCGCAAAGCCCACTACAATTTTCTAAGGGATAAGCCACCGTGAACGCTATGTGGTTTTAATTTTTGATGAGATAAGAAGAATGCCAACGAAATATGTGTTTTCATGGTCAGTGGTTTATTTGATAATTGGAAAAGCGTTTTAAATTATTTTGTTTCAGCAAACGGTGTGAAGGCGGTTAACCTGAATGATATTTTACAAAAAAAATTATCGATCTGTCAAGAACTTGGTCTTAAGGTTTGCGCCATAGTTTGCGACAAAGGACCCAATAATAGGAAAGCTTACCAGTTATTAGGTGTTTCCGAAGAAAAGCCTTTTACAATTTTCAATAATGAAAAAGTATTTTGTTTTTACGATTTTCCACATTAAATAAAATCTATTCGCAATGTTTTACTCAAATCTGATATACAAACTCCAGATGGTAACGTTTCCTTCGATGTTTTCAGAGAAATATTCAACTTAGAAATTGACAACGTTGCTAAAACATGTTTAAAAATTACAAGTTCAAACATTGCTCCAAATGCTTTCGAAAAAATGAGTGTTCGCTTGGCAACACAAATCTTCAGCAGGACAACCACGGCATCAATACAAACAGCTTATGAACTTAATTGCTTAAAAGAAAGTTCCAAACATGCTCTAGCAACGAAAAAATTCAAATTGAAAGTAAATAATGCTTTTGACTGCATGGACAGTGGTTCACATTATGACAAAAATATTTTGAAGCGTGGAGTTAAGCCAGGTAATCCAGCTTACAATGAAGTAAGACTATTTGTATCTTACTTAATGAAAATACAAGAATCAACTAATCTTCCAAGAAACTATTTCTTAAAAGGAATGGAACAGACAATAAACGGTGTTTTATTGCTAAGTGTAGATATAAATAGTGGCTTGTATGAGAATGTTGATTATTTATTGACAAAAAGAATACATCAAGATATCTTAGAAAATTTATTTTCTATTATTCGGAGTAAAGGTGGTAACAACAAAAATCGTTCAGTTCGGTATAAGTTTAATGTTTTGATGTCAAAAATTCTTTCCTCGAAGCTAATTACTTTCCCTCCATATAGTAATTGCGAAGATGACGGTGTAGAATTTTTATATTTAAACACACCTGAAACTCAACCTAAGAGAATGAAAAATACTTCACTGTTTAAGGCTCCTGAGGAAATAATATGCGACGAGGCTTTGTACGAAAAAGTCATAAGCGACATTGAAATTGGAAATTAAATTTCACTAGAAACATGTACAATGCGATATTTTGCAGGGTATCTGGCTTTTAAAATGCTTCCAAAGAACACTTGTGCAAACTGTTCAAAAATATTCTTAAAAACAAATGAAAAAATAACATGTCCGTCGGAATTTTTCATTTTTGCGAAAAATTATTCTCAAAATAGTGACTTTGGAAGTTTGAAAGCACCAACTGATGAATTTTTGAATATATGCAAACTTCATTTCAAAGTATTTCAGGGAATTTTTAGAGAACGTCCACATCAAAAGAATATAAGGGAGACAATGGCATTAGAATGTATAAGAATTACAAACATCAGAGACTCAAGCTGGTTCGATGAGAAAAATCCTTGTTATGTGCATGGGGAAGAACTTTTTTATTTTGCCCTTCTTGTTCTCTTGCGAAAACATTGTTCATGGAAAATACAAAAATGTATTATAAGTAAAAATCAAAAAGTTCAAATTCTGCCAGGAAATAAACGTTGAGAAACGTTTCGAGAGAAAGGCAGGACTGAGAAGGAGAGTGAGAGGCATGGGGAACTCACTTAAAACAAGCACCCTAAGAGTGAGAGGCACGGGGAACTCACTTAAAACAAGCACCCCAAGAGTGGGAGGCATGGGAACTCACTTAAAACAAGCACCCCAAGAGTGAGAGGCCCAGGGAACTCACTTAAAACAAGCACCCTAAGAGTGAGAGGCACAGGGAACTCACTTAAAACAAGCACCCCAAGAGTGAGAGGCACGGGGAATTCACTTAAAACAAGCACCAAATGTTAAAAATATCCTTCTCAGAATTCATAATGTAAAAAAAAACAACGCAAAATTAAACGGTTACTTGACTAAATAACAAAAATCAACAAATATTTTAAATCTTTATTTTGTCAACGGGAGAACATCATTTGTACAAAAAAAAACTATTCGCATAAATACATGCACAAACTTTTTTTCTTCAGCAATAAAAATTGTAAACAAAGTTCAAAAGAAAATATTGAAGCATCATCGTCCTCACGGAAAGCAATTCAAATTTATTCAATGAAAAAAATTTAATCTCTTTTTCTTAACACAACCCCCTTACCACCGCATATGCTTTATTATTTCCTTATGTAAAAACAACTAAAATTTGTAGGTACCTACAATAAACTTTAGTGTGTTACACTTATCCACACTTATGCTCTCTTATCCACAAGAGATTTAAACAACCTATTTGAGCTTGTTTTGACTATATAATTATTTAATTATTAACGAAAGTAGATTTCAAGCTACGAGTATTGTGTGTCATAAAATTATCATGCTAGCTTATAAATTTTCCAATTAATAATTTTTTAATCATTATCCATTTATTTATCCATTAGCTTATGAATTAATTTTTTTTTAATTCATAAGTCACTAGGTAACTTTTGAATTAAATTTTTTTTTAATTCTTAAGTCACTTACTTGCTCATGACTTAAATTTTTTTAATTCATAAGTCACTTAGTAGGTTCTGAATTATTTTTTTGTAATTCATAAGTCACAAGTCACCAACTGACTTATGAATTAAAGTTTTTTAATTCATAAGTCAGTAACTAGCTGCTGAATTACATTTTTCTTAATTCATAAGTCACCCACTAGCTTGTAAATTAAAGCCAAGCTAAAAATTGACTTATGCTTTTGCTTTTGCAACCCTGTATTCGATTTTGAGGGAATTATTCATTCTAATTGAAAAATCTTGAAATTTTTCATTTTTGAGCTAAAATTTTCAACTTTTTCATTTCAAGACAGGTATTAGTTTTTGCAATTTTGAGAAGAGATATTAGAGTTTTTAAGACATTACCCAACCCCTTTTTAGTAAAATGGCTTTTTTAAAGCAGAATACAATATTCTCAAAAAATAAAATATTAAATTATCCTTTCTTCGTGAGCTTTTCTTATTCATAAAAATGATGTTTGTCCTAGTGTGGGCGCAAGGTCAATTATAGATTTTGTTTATGTTTTTGAGTTGAAACGTTTCGGTTGTGATTGGGTGTAATCACTTAAGACTTAAGAAAACACGAATACAAAAAACGCTCAAATAAATAAGAAAAAAATTGGTATAAATTCTTAATTATTGCCGTAAGTACATTTTTTTTAATTTTATTATTGTAAGTAGATATGTATTGTATACTTAAATGTTTCTAATTAAAATACCTTATTCCCTATGAACATCACGACCCATACCTTTTCATATGGTTCCCACTAAAATTGTAAATACAATCAGCACCTGTAAAGTGCTCTCCTATCCTATTACATTTATTTTCCCATGAAATGAAAATTATTGTCAAATGTGTTTATGAATCAAGTAAAAATAGCCATGAAAATTATAATAAAATCAATTTGAATCCAGAAGGCAGTTCATTTGTTTAATTCAAAATTGCTAATCCCCACCCGAGGTAAGGAGCAATATAATCAAATTTAAACAATCAATTCGAATCCAAAAAGAGGTATCGACGTTAAACAATTACTATATTCGTTATTTCTAGGACTTTAGAGTTCTAGAAATAATTACTAGGTTATGGGCCCAGAATTCGAACAAATAATAAAGAGAAAATTTGAATTATTTATTATATGTAAATAATTCAAAACTATCACAATTAGCTTTTACCGAATTTGATGACTTAAGTTCACAATACGCCAATTTTAGTGGCGTGATATTAAAAATTGTTGCAAATTTTGGTTCGTCATTTATCTCTATTTTAAATTAATTCTTTATTCATAAATAAACTTTATTGCGTGGGCACTTGGCTTTTTATGTAAGTTTTAATCTTTTTGAAAAGTATGTTCTTAAATGTACTTATGTAATTTCTTTTCACTTATTTAAAACTTAAAAATGATATGTAGGTACCAAGTTTAACAAAAATTGGGCGAGTCGTTTAGGCTGAAGTCGAACAGACAGAATTTCGAGACTCACTTTTTTCGTCTTCGCTATCATGGTAATGTCAACTTTGTTTAAAATTTCGATTTAGATTTTTTTTATCGAATGCATAACTTGCCTTATAGTACCTATAAGTCACAATTCAAAATAGCTTTGTAGTTAAAAGTGAACAAAAAAAATTATGCATGAATATGTACGAGTACATATGTAAATAGCTAAATATCCACATAATTACGTATTAGTTTTCCCTTTTTTGGTTGTTTAGCCTTTTCTTAATCCCTTTTTACTTTTTTTATCAAATTGTAGACTACTTAGAATAAATATAAATGTAAATTTAGCAAAAACTCGATCACCACCAAAATTATTTTTAAGAGAGCAAAATTCGTATTCCGAATTTAAAAAACCTTTCTAATTCATGCAAGTCTTTCTTTTTCATTTTATCGAAACTTGCAATTACAAATAAATAATGTACGTGACTACGTATAGGTAGGTCGAAAAAATACATATCTGTAATATAGGTACAAAATCTTACATAATAACTCAGAATTATTTCAAATTCAAAGTCAACATCACCAATTTTCTATTTTATGATATAGGTAAACCTACATGCATATGTACATACACAGATATGTATGTAACTTCATTTTGCTAGACATATTGGAGCTTCTAGGTAGATACAAATAATATTTTTTTCTTGCTCAAATGTTCCATCGCCTAATACTTCACACAACGGAAAGGTTGAACCTACACTTAACCCTCTATACATCTTTACACTACCCTTTTCTACAAACAGATCAAACAGAGCAGAGGACACAAAAATAAAACAAGCAAATGAAAGAAGGTTGTGTGTAGGCTGTAACTTCTCTGCAACCCAAATGCAACTTTCGAAGATCAAACATGTTGAATGCACAAATGCGGAGTGATTATTTTAATTCGAAATTCCAATCTTCGAATCTGAGTTCGACATTTTGGGCAGAGGCCTCTTAAACGCAAGTTTAATTGTTTTTACATCATTTTCTGCTTGAGCATTTGTAGCAGGATGGCCAACGGGAGTATTAAGATGTTTAACGCCATTGAGTTTTAAAAAACCTTCAAATTGCTTAGACAGAAAAGAAGTGCTATTATCTGTAACTACTTCAAAGGGTAAACCAAACCTTCCAAAAATGTCACGAAGTACTTTGACGGTATGAGTACTAATAATATCGTTTCCCATGTCCACACATTCTAACCACTTCGTATGTGCTTCAACTACAACAAAAAAAATGCGTTTAAAAATTGGTCCCAAAAAGTCTAAATGTAACCGTGACCACAGTTTTTTTGGCCATTTCCAATTCACTAAAGCGTTATGTGCAACATACTTCTTAAAAGTTAAACAATTTTCACAAGACATCGTTATGTTTTCAAGGTCTTTCTCTAAACCTGGCCACCATAAGTACGATCTTGCCATGCTCTTTATTTTAAAAATTCCCATATGAGTCATACACTGCCGCTCATATGAATAGGTTCACTGTTTTTCATAACTCACTGTAAGACTCTCTGCATGTGTATGGCAATGACAGTCCTTGTTATGTATGCAATGAAAGAGCATTATTATGCGCTTAGTTTGGGTGAAACAATTTTCTTTTAAATCTTACCGTTATTCTCACACGCTAGATAAACTTAATTCATTTAAAGAAACTAATGTTTTTTTTTTGGCTCATCTGAATAGGTTCGAAACTTAACTTTTAGGACATATTTGAATCCTTTTGTGGTGGATATTGTTGTCATATCTCTAGAGCTTTGGTCGAGAATAAATTGTTGATACGCAATTGAAAGGTCTAATTTTGAAAACTCTTTTCCCCCGTGGAGCTCAGAAAACAATTCAATCTTTGGCAGCGGAAACTGCTCTACCTGAAGCTGTGGATTGAGAGTTACTTTGTAATCTCCACAGATCCTGACTTCTCCCGACTTCTTACGTATAGGCACAATAGGTGTACTTCATTCGCTGAAATTTGTAAGCTTAGGATTTCGTAGACCAATAAGTTATAAATTTCCTCCTCAACTTTATTCTTAATTGACAATTGAATTTAGCGAGGCTTAAAAAATTTTTTTTAGACTTACTTGATTCCTGATAACACAGCCTAATCTACCGTCGAATACTTCATTGTAATTAGACAATACATTCAATAATGCAGAATCTTTGGTACCCGTTTTAAAAAAATTGATTTCTTCTATTTCTGCATCCAATTGCGCCCCAGCAAGGGTGCACCACCATTATCAATGACATAAGCATCTAAATATTCATTTATATTATTGTATAAAATCGAAAACTTATAAACTCCGCGTGGCTTGATACAACCGTTGTTGTAATTTTTTAAAATTAAATTCGTGGATTTTAGTTCATACTAAGAAAATGTTTTTTTATATATGTAAATCAAAAGAAATTGCCGAAATTGCAGCACCGCTGTCAACCTCCATTTCTATCGGAACACTATTCAACAACACGTGGACAGTTAATGGCTTAATGTCTTCACTAGATTTACAATAATATAAGGATAATTCATCACTATCATCTGAATAACTACAATTTTCAATATAATTATGTCGACTAGAAACTATTTTTAAATTTTCCGGACACATTTTCTTCGGATGACCACGTTTATGACATTTGCTGCATGTATAATTCTTGAAACGGCACTCTTGTTCCACATGATTCTTATAACCGCAAATTTTGCAACCTGTCAATGATGATGACGACGTCGTCGTAGCACCGCTCTTCTTATACACCATGTACAGATGACGATGATTGATTATTTGTATTGGTATTGGTAGCTGTTGTCGGTTTGGTATTGCTTTTTTACACATTCAGCTGACTGAGAAATTTCAATCACCCGATCCAATGTCAGTGTTTTAACGTCTTCCAAGAACAATTTGTCTTTTTCAGGTCCCCTCTCCAAGCCCATGATAAATTTGTCACGTAGAGTCATATTTAGATGATTTTTAAAATTATAATTGGCAGCCAATGATCGCACTCTAGCAGCCATTGCTGAAGAGTCTCGTCGGTTTTCTTTGCAGTCTCGTAAAACGCATGCCTCTCTGCAAAACCAGATATGGATATTTTGAAGTGCTTGTTAAATACATCTTTTAAAAAAAACATAAGTCACCGTTTTAGGTACATTTGGGTGCGCCAGGTCTTTAAGTAGTTTGTAGGTGCCTTCATGTAGATAATTTAATTTTTCTCTTTTTTGTGTCATCCGCTATATCATTCACATATAGTCAAATGAAAGCACTGTTCCTATCATTTTTTTATTATGTACTTAATGATTGCTTTGCACTTACGAAAACTCACTAACACCTCATCGCCACTGTGATATTTCAGATAAAACAAAAGCCGTTTTCTTTTATAATTTTATTCGATATACAGGGTGCCCGGTAATTCGGGTGCCATACTTTGGGATGTGATTCTTGGTCATATTCTAAGAACAAAATTGGTCTACAGTAAAGTCTGATCCTAATCTTTGACATCTCTTTTTGACGATTTAAAAAAAGGCAAACTTTGGTATATCATGGCCCATGTTAAGGTCAATTTCTCTGTCAGCACTAATGGTAGGGACCTCATTTTGGACATTTTTTTAGTAGAAATACTAACCTTTACAACTACGTTTAAATTGAGCTGATATGTTTTTAGGGTTACCAGATATTCAATTTTAAATGGTGTTCAATTTTTCTTCCCCGAGCAAAATTTTGACTTTGGGGCAAAAAAACATAAAGTTTTCTTATTTTTACCTGATGAACAAAACAATAATACAAAAAAAAAACTCATTAAAAGTACACCCAAAAACCTATACATTTTATGATACTTGGGAAAATCTAACAAAGGTAAAATTAAAAAAAAAAATTGTTTGCCCTAAAGTGTAAAGGGTTTGAATAAAACAATATTTTGTGTATTTTTTAGTAATTTTTTTTTTATGTACACACAAATACAGTTATAATAAGTACTCAAAGTGCCCTCCTGCGTTTTGAATGCATGCTAGAACCCGTTTTTGGATTTCATTTTGAATGTTTATTCTCGATAACTCTTGCCTTACTTTTGGTGATCGTCCGGAAATACGAGTACATTGTTCCAATTCAGCTTAAGTTGTTATTTCAGATGAGTAAATGCTTTTTTTCATTCGTCCCCATACAAAAAAATCCAGTACAGTGAAATCCTGAGATATTGCAGGCCAGTGAATTGGTCAATTTCTGCCGTATTCTTCATGCAGCTTATCCTTAACTTCACAACCATAGTGAGCCGGAACACCATCTTGTTGGAAATATGATGAAGCTAGTTCAAGCAGTGGAACTTCCTCCAATAGGTCTGGTAGATTATTTTGTAAAAACTCCAGATAGTTAGTAAAATTAAGTCAAGTACAGCTGCCCACATATTGACACTGACTCTGTGCTGAAATGATCTTTGCCGTCTTGAATGTGAATTGCTCGAAGCCCATGTATGGAGATTATGGAAATTCGTAATACCATCTTTTGTGAATTGAGATTCGTCTGTCCAAAGAATTCTGTTTATAAACTGTTTTTTTTTTATAAGTAGCACACACTCAAAGGTTCAGAGGCAGTCGACAAATTTTCTATTTCAATGTCTAAAACCTGTGTTACTTGCGGTCTTGCAATAAGCAAACGGTCAAGGACCACAGAAGTTATCAAGTACGGTTTGTTCTGTGGTCGTGCATTTCATAAAAGTTGCGCCGGTATTTCTGACAGTGATTTTAAATCTTTATCAAATAACAACTTTTATTGGAAATCCAATTCGTGCGCAAATTTAAACTTCTCATCGTTTCTCACAAATTTTCGTGATCTCTCTAGTACTGTTCTTAATATAAAAAATGAACTTTCTTCTTTCAAATCACTTCTTATTACCTCTTCTCCTCCGCGGAAAGCGGCAAAAAAAAATGATATAAGTGATATCAGTGCAACAATTGAAATCAATGAGCGTCCATATACGCAATTAACTAGCTTTCAATTAACTGATGCAAACTCACTAACACCATTATCGTCATTACCTCTCTCATTTGGTGCTGCTGCCGCGGCAACAACTTCCTTTTTTTCATCAACATCTTCATCATCAACATCTTCATCATCAAATTCATCAATATCTTCATCATCACCGTCATCTTCATCATCATCGTTAGCTTCAACAAAATCATTACCTGTATTTCTTCCCTCTCTTGAACAGATCAAAGAGAATTCGCCATACGTTAACACAAATTCCCAAATTGTGCACTCAAAAATAAAAAAATGTTTCAAAAATAAAAAAAATTATTGGTTCTGATTCGTCGTCCTCTCTTTGTGCGCTACCTAATATAAAGTGGCTTCATCTGTCAAGATTCGATAAAAATACTAATTCTAGTGACATAATTAAGAGCATTTCCCAAAAGACTAATATTCCATCTGATCAGTTAAAATGTTATGCACTCATTAAAAAAGATACCGACTTATCTACTCTTAAATTCATAACATTCAAACTCAGTGTACCTGCAGATAAACTTTCGTTAGTTCTTGACCCGTCTGTATGGGGTTCCTATGTACAAGTGAAAGAATTCATCACACATAATAAAAAAGGGAGCCCAACGCCAGTAACAACAATATTAACAGAAACTACGCCAACGATCAATTCACCTGCACCATCGTAACATCCGATAAAACTTGAGTTACTTCAACCGCAAACTAAACCTGCTACTCTTCCTTCTCAGTGACAATCAGTTCAAACAAAAATAAACAAAAAATAACAACAACAGCAGAACTGCATCCTTCTCTTTCTGATTCTCCTCATTCACTCAACAACTGTAACTTGCCGTCTCTTTCTACTAAAAAAAAACTTTCTGCTTTACTACCAAAATATAGGTGGTCTTCGTACAAAAACAAATATATTGCATTTGAACTCATCTTCTTCCCATTATGACATTTTCGACCTTACCGAAACCTGACTTAATGATAATTATTTAAACTCTGAACGCAAAGATCGTTGTTTTGAGAAAACGAAGATGTCAAGAGGAGGTGGTGTATTGCTTGCTGTTCATTCATCATTTTCTTGCCGTGAAATTTATTTACCGTCTCGTTCATCCGAATTTGATGTCGATCAACTTGCTGTATGTGTCACCTTTAACAACTCAACAGATGTACTCATTATATTAAGTTATATACCGCCAGGTAGTTCACTTGAATTACATATATAATTTGCATATTTTAAATACTCGTTTTGTTTTAAATAATTTAACTTCCAATCAACACTCAATTGTTTTGGGTGATTTTAACTTATGTCATGTAAATTGGATTTAAGACCCTGATGAGCTTTGTCTCATTCCTTTCAATGTAAAAAATGCTCATGAATCTTTAGTTATTGATACGCTTTCAGAATTAGATCTTATTCAAATAAATAAATTCCAAAATGATTTAAATCGAATTCTTGACTGGGTTTTTGTGGATAAGGAATTTTGTTCTAACTTAATTAAAAACATTTGCCCTTTATTTCCGAATACTCTTCATCACTTAGCCCTTTGCTTAAATTTCAAGTCTTATATATATTTTAAGCCATGTTTCAGTAATTTATTCAAATATGATTATAGAACTGGTGACTTTAATTCAATTAGTACACATATTAGTGCCTTTCCTTGAAGCTCTATTTTTTTAAATGATACTTTATTTGAAGCATACAATTTTTTTCGCGATGCATTGACTGAAGCTATAAATCTGTTTATTCCTAAAGTTCCAATTAGTAAAAATTCTAAACCAGTCTGGTTTAATAAAAGATTAAGTAATTTATCAAATAAATAAAATAAAGCGTATAAACTATATCGGAATTCCAACAATAATAAGTTTTTGCTTAACAACTATTTACGGCTTCATAAGGAATTTGTTGTTCTAAATAAGTTCTTATATAAAAACTACATTTATAGAACCAAGTGTAATCTTAAGCAAAATAGCAAAAGTTTTTGGAATTTCGTAAAAAATAAGAAATGTTCCAATGGTATCCCAAACTGCATGCAATATTTGGATACCTCATCAAGTGCCCTTATGACAGTTTGTAATATGTTTTCAAAATTTTTCCAATAGGTTTATTCACCATCTTATGCATCCGCAAGTTAAGTTACTCTGATGTAGAAAAGGCTTTTGGTGAACTGAATCCGGATAAACAACCCGGCCCCGATGGTATTCCTCCAACAGTGTTAAAAACATGCGCTAGAGCCTTTTTAGAACCATTAACTCTGCTTTTTAATGAGTCTCTTAATACGGTTCAGTTTTTGGACGATTGGAAAGTATCCTTTATTATTCCTATTCATAAATCTGGATCAAAGCAAGCTGTAAATAACTATCGTCCAATAAGTAAGCTTTCAGTGATTCCTAAACTCTTTGAAAAACTGATTTATGCAAAGTTATCTTTTTTTCTCAAGGAAATAATTTCTCCATTCCAACACGGATTTGTTTCTGGAAGGTCGACTACTACAAATCATTCAATTTTATGTAAGGAGATAACTCGTAATCTTGAAGATGGTTATCAACGTGATGTCATCTATACAGATTTTTCCAAACCATTTGATAAAGTTAATCATGAGATCTTGATACAGAAACTTTCTGTGCTCGGATTTCATTCAAATATGTTGAAATGGTTTGAATCTTATTTAACTGGGCGTACTCAGTACGTAAAAATTGATAATTTACTATCTGATCCCATTGCTGTTACTTCTGGCGTACCTCAAGGGAGCCACTTAGGTCCACTGCTTTTTCTGCTCCTTATAAATGATATACCCGATATAGTAAAAAATTCAAGCTGTCTTATGTTCGCGGACGATATAAAATTGTTTCGTTGCATTAAGTCTCCTATTGATTGTATTTTACTTTAAAATGACCTTAACTCTTTAGCAGACTGGTGTATCTCTAATCAGTTGTTTCTTAATGTCTCTAAATGTAATTTTTTAACTTTCCGTAGGAATTTTTCTTCTCTTAACTTTATTTATGAAATTGATAGAATTCCATTGCAAATGGTTTTTGAAAAAAAAAAAAGATCTTGGCGTTGTCTTCAACCCTAAGCTTACTTTCTCCCTTCATATCGACTTTGTTGTGGCAAAGGCAAATTCTTTACTTGGACTCGTTACACGCAACTCTAAAGAATTTTCCGACCCATACACTCATAGAGCATTATACTATTCGTACGTTAGACCTATTCTCGAGTATTGTTGTGTCATATGGAATCCGTACTATACAATGTACTCTGATCGGATTGAAAGTATCCAAAAACGATTCACCAGAATTGCCATTCGTATACTTAATTGGAATATTCAAATGCCTTGTTATAGTACAAGATGTAAGCTACTGGGTCTTCAAACTTTAAAAACTCGTAGGAAATTCTTTGAAATTACTTTTATTCGGGATATACTTCAAAACCAGATTGATTGTTCTTTTCTCCAGTCATTTATTAAACTGTATGCTCCTGGGAGGGCTCTGCGAGTGCATAGTTTATTCTTTGTTCCTTACCATAGAGTAAACTATGGACTCAATGAACCGATTACTCGTTGTATTAAAAAAGCTAATTTAATTTGTAATCATATTGATTTTACCGACAATCTAAGTCGAGATACATACAAAAAACATCTTATCTTTATATTAACGTTCATTAATCCTGGTGGTTAGTCATTAAGTCTCAACTTATTTGTAAAGTACCGCATGCTACTTATATATATTTCAGTAGTCTATAAGATTGTATATTATTATTAACTTATTTGTCTGCTTGATGAGAAACAAATAAATAAATATGTCAGAGACACAGCGCACAGTGGTTTGGGTTGTATGGAGACGACGTCATAATTCAATAACTTTCGAACCACATGTCCGATTGTAAAGAAACTTTCAGGTATGCTATAACACATCGTAAGAAATCACTAAAGAAAATTTCAGCCCACTGACACGCCTACTTACATGGTTACATTTGTAGAATGTAGAATGTAAGTGTAGAATTTCCTAAAGCGTACACGGTATTTTTTCCACACTATTACATTTACACAATAATATACAAAACAATACAATGCAATTTTGCGATAGTGTTTAGTTTAAAACGATTTCACTTTCCTACTACTACATTTAATTACTCTATAAAAGAAAAGATGGAAGTGGTGAATAACTTCGCATGTTGCACACAAGTGCAGTTCTTATGAGACAAGGAGATTTTGTTTCAAAGACGTTTTCTACACTTTTTTATTTCTGTGGTACCAAAGTAAATAACCGGTTTCCCGGTTATTGGATTTAAAAAAAAACACCGGTTTTAACCGAGATACAAAAATCTCCGGTGAAAACCGGGTAAATTGAAACAAAATAACCGGTTTCGGTTTTAACCGTCCGGTTTTTCCCATCCCTAACTTATATTATCCATAACGGTATTGAAAACCTGCGTTTTTTTCACCCAATTCGCCGTTTTTCGTTGACCAAATTTCGCAGATATTCTTTCTTGATAACAAGCAAAAATACTTCCTCCCTAAAGAAAATTTGTATAGAAAAAAGAAATCGTTTTTGCTCAAAGCCGTGAAACTAAAGCATTAATTGTGCTGGTTGTGGGTGATTGTGGGTGCCAAGATAAGGTTTTTCTAAAAGCTGACTATTCTCTCTATATAACACAAGGACTGTTACCGCTATGTGTGGCTAATTACTATATTAAAACTTTATTTAAACATTGAACAAAATGACAAAAAACACTAAAATGGTACACGGTTTTACTAACATTAATTATAAACCAAACATCCAAATATTGACAACAAATTAATAAAATACTCTAAATACCTTACTTTTGTAATTCCATTGCGAAAAAATTGCAGTAATATAACTTTTATTTAAAAAAATTCACTTCAAACTACTCACAATTATTTAAATTTATTTTCACAAAAAATTAAATATTTGGCTCACTTTGAAAGCGAAAATAAAACAGATAACACGTGACATGCATGTCAAAATACTTGCAACGGTAAATATTGAACTGTAATCTATTAGAAAAATACACTTGAAACAAAAAACAATTGCTTTCATTTTTTTATTTTTGTCGTATGGGCGAAACCACTGTGCAGCGTGAGCATTAGGAAAAAAGGAAGGGTTAGAAAGGAGGTGTCGGGGTACATTGGTTTTGAATTCTTGAACATTGCAATGACTGGGAAAGACAGAGCGTGGTAAAGAATTCAACATTCGCGTAGTACGGTATTGTAGCCAGATCAGAAGGAGAGAAGAATTTCTTGCACCGTCTCAGAAAACCCAAACATCTTGCGGCATTTTTGGCAACATCGCGTATGTGATCGTTCCACAAGAGGTGGTTCGTGATGCACATACCGAGAATATCGAGATATTCAGTTTCGTTAATGCAAGTGCCACTCATAGATAGTGGCAAGGAGGGTATATCACGCTTTAACGATACAAGACAGCATTGAGTTTTCGAAGCATTAAATTCGACGCGGTTTCTTATTCCCCATTGTACAATGCTGTTTAGGTCGTGATTAAATGAACTTATCATATTTTGCCGTTGCAGTTCCAAGCTTCTCTCTAGCAACCAGTTACAAAATTCGAGTCCCTTTTCAAAATCATCGGGAAGCAGTTCTTGCACAGGTGTATGGTGATATGGATACATATTTTCTCCATGCAGTATACTGGAAATTCTGTATTTGGAAACATTAAACTGTAGAGCCATGCGTCTTATACTTATGGAAGGATCGATTTCAACAGCTGCCAGTATTCTTTCATCGACCGAAACTCTTCTTGTGCTTGCAGCTCCCGCGTTAGGTCTTGCAGTTGAAACTGATCCAGTTTCTCGAAGACTTCGAAACGTAATTCCAAAAACATTTCGAGAAGGAAGTCGTCTATTAGGATAAAGTTCCTGGTATCTTCGTTTTTCTCTTCTTGAATTACCATTGCACAACACATAAACGAATAAAATGTCTGCGCTCTTATCCAACTGTAGTCGTGACTTAACTTGATAATCTGATGAATAAATTTGTTTTTTAATTCTTTTATGCCACTTATTTAGTTAATTTACCCATTAAACATAAATACCCCAAATTTAACTCTCTCCCTGAGAAGAGGTAAGTTAGTTAGGATTTTGCAGCAAGTCAAGTTGGCATAAGTACACTTTTAACCCTTTTCATGATTGCACAGTCCTAAAAATTGCCTAAAAACTATCAATTCTTGGAAAACCACTCCAATTGGCCAAGTGCTGCAATAAAAGTAGGTAAAAAAACCCAAAATTCGATTTTTTACCTGTTTTAGATTTTCCCAAGTAACATAAAATGTATGGGTTTTGGGTGCACTTATTAATGAGTTTGATTTTATTATTGTTTTGTTCATCAGGTAGTACCCCTTGGCATAATGGTTAGTGCTTTGGACTGTCATGCGGAAGGTCTCGAGTTCGATTCTCAGCCGCTGCAAGAAAGTTTTTTTCAGGGGTGTACTGCCTCTTGCGAGGAATTGACAAATCGTCCAAGAGTATCTCTTGTCATGGAAAGTGCTGCTCATTAGCTAGGTTACTAGTTACTAGGTCCTGGTTCACTTCGAGCTGTTGCACCGCCAAATTTACAAAAAAAAAATGTTTGTTCATCAGGTAAAAATAAGAAAACTTTATGTTTATTACGCATTTTTTGAAAAAAAAAATTGACCTTAAAGTCAAAATTTTAGGGTATTTGTTTCATTTTACAATAATCGCATCGCCAGAAAAATTAAACAAATTTCGACTTTTAACTTTTTGGTATCAAATGCGTTCACTCTCATTTAAACCCATGTGTTCTATTTCTAGCCTAACATTTGCACATTTGTTTTTTTTGCATTGTTCGCAAATAATGTAAATTATTTTTAATATTTTCTAGGTTTAAGTTTAACTTTCATTATTTTATTTTGTTGTATAACTTTGTAATAGAATAATTGTATATTCTTTTGTATGTTATAAAAAATCCCCCTGAAGAATACAGCAATTCCTGTCGAAACGTCGGAAAAAGTAAATGTTAAAAATTTCGTTTCATTGCTAAAATTACTGTGACCAAAACAGCCGAAGAAAAACCTTTTCCAATCAACATATATGTATAAAACCTGGATGACCCTGTAGCTGTGAACTTATAATTCTATTTAAAAAATATTTATTGACCTTCTGTGACAAGTGATAGTGTGCGGATAATCCTAAACCGCCAAATTTTGTCTAAAAGCAAAAGATAACTTCTGTTAACACACGCCCATACGATACATACATTTGATAAACCCGTTTTCTATGGCAAGCATACATTTCATAAAACGTAATATTTATTAAAATCTGCGCACAATTTGATTGAGTATTGTTATAAAAAATAGAAAAATATATAGTAAAAATAAAAAAGATAAAAAAAAACGGACAAATCCTCTATCCGCGTGTTAGCGTTAGGGAATGGATTGTATGGTGACACAATGTACATATGTATCTGATTTTAAAAACTTAAGCAAATGAAAATTCCAACAACTCGGACGGACAATTTTTTATATTTACCTTTTCTGCATTTATTGATGTGTTGGAAAGTCTTTCCTCCACCAAAAACTTATATTTGGGAAAGTTTTCGAAGTTTTCTGCCGCTAAACGATCTACACCTTTAGTCTTTTTAGCATATTTATTCTCATTCTTTTTATTTAGACTTTTTTTAACGGCTTTTTCCATCGCCATTAAACTGACATTTCTACTAATAGAACAATCTAAAACATTTTCGGATCTTTGCAACAATTCGTTTTTATTAGGAATATTTCTTTTCAAAGAATTCGTTTCTTTATAAAAGTCACCTAAACTTTTTTCCGTTGAACAATCTGTTGCATTCACTTTATTAGAATTCCTATTTTCTATTACATTGGTGGACATTATTTTTACTGATTTTTCAAAAGAACTTTGATTTTTTCGAAATGAGCATTCCAAATCATTTGACTCGGTTCCTAAACATTTGTCTTTAGTTGGAGAGTTTTTTGACGCAGAATCGTTTTCCTTAGAAAGGCCTTTCAAAGTTTTATCCATGGAACATAATATTGTATCATTAACCTTTTTAATCGCATTGCTGGCTTTAAAAAAAAAATTCTCTTTAAATAAGTTCTCAAAACCTTTTTCCCTTAGGTCTAGGGCGTTTGCATTTTCTGTATTCGAATTTTCTTTTTTATTATTTGACATATTTTCTAGTGAATTATCATTTTTGCCAATAGGACTATCTAAAACATTCTCAAGTGTTCTCAACATTTTGCCTTTGTTATTAGAATTTGAGGCCGAATCACTAAGTTCCTGAGTTTCATTCGGCTTCTTACACGTTACCAACAGATTTGGAAAAGATTCGTTTCTTTTGAAAATAACAGAATTATCTTTTCCTGAAGTATTCAAGCATTTTTCCGATTCCGCAAATGTTTTAGTTACTTTTTCTTCAAATTGATTTTCAACTTTATTTCTCGAATATGCCTGTGCCGGTTTTTTTGGAAGTAATTCTTTCATTTTAAGGTTACTAGGTGGTTTTATTGACTTTAAACTAAAATGCCCAAATGTTATTCCGGTGCTTTTGATAGGTGTTGTTGGGCTTTGATGAATCAGTGCTTCCGAATCTATTCTCTTAATATTTTTCGGACTTGAAAATATAACTATATCTTTTTCTTTCACTTTTTCTTGATCAACGTTTTTTGTGTCACTTCCAGCTGTTTCAGACCTATAAATTGATTTCATATTTTCCTGCTTTTCTATTGAAATTTTAAGTGGATTGTTTTTGATACTGCAAGAGTAATTGACTAACTCATTATTTATTTCCCCAACATTGTTATTGATTTTAATTTTAGGGGCGACGTCAACTCTTTTTCTTGCAATAGTGTCTTGAGTTTCATCTTCGACATTATTTGAACTATTCAAATTTTTTAGGGAAAATTTAGATCTATCAGGAAATACAAACTTTTTCCCGTTCTTTTTTACAACAAGCTTAGATTTCTTTCCACTTGAGTTAATTTTTCGCTTTTCAACAGGGATCTGACTTTTATTTTTCTCAGCGTGTATAGGTGTGTTTTTGAGCTGATTTCGGTTCACTGAAGTTTTCCTTGAGAAGGTTTCAATTACGTTCTGTTTTCCTAAAATAGTTATCAAGTTTAAATAATTAAATAAAGGTTTCAAGAATTTTTCTTAAAGTTTATTATAATGAATATAAAATATCGTACAATCTCTATATCAAGTATAAAACAGTTTTTCAAATATTTTAAATAAACTTGTACTTAATGATAAAAACTCTTTAAAACATATTTCGAAGAACAAACAAATCTTAGAGATTCAACTCGAACACATGAGATAATTTGCTGGAGAGTGAGTTCTGCCAGGTGGTATACAGGGTGATTGGTATAAGGACAGGACAAAAAATCGTAGGGAATGGGGGGTCTATTTCTCTCCGCTTAGGCAGGAGGGGCAATTTTCTAAAAACAAAAAAAAATGACTTAAAACAGAAAAAAATTATTTAAAAATAACGGTAAAACTTGCAATGCCCTGTTATACCTTTTTGGAAAGCCAGAAATCTCTTCTTTAATTTTCATTTTAAATTAAGTTGCGTTTTTGGATAGTTTTTTTTTTAAATGTTTTCAAACTCGAAATTTTGAAAAAAAAACACATTTTTTTTTAATTTAAAAAAAAATTTAAAACTAATTTTTTCCAAAATTTTATGTAATTAAGTATAATTTTTGTTTTCAAAATTCAATGCTCTTATTAACTTTCAATAAAAAAAAAAAAAACAGAAAACCGGATGCTTAAATATATTTTAGTTTTTGAGAAATAAAAAAAATGTAAAGTCCTTTGTTCAAGAAAAAAAATTTTTTGTTTGTTCTATCTTTGCATAAATACCATTAGTTTTTATTAGGAAGTAATATAAAAATAACTCAATCAAATAGTAATATTTTTAATATCTGTTTTTGGACTATTCTAATAAAAATTAATGATATTATAAGAAATTTTCGATATGATCCCTATTCTTCAAAAGGCAAAGGTTGTATCTTCTTCCTATGGCTGCAGATAAATTTAAGTCCGCCAAATTCTCCTCTAATTTGACTCCAGCGCCTTCAATGCGTTGTTTAAGTTGCTCCAAAGAAGAAATTTCAACTTCATATACAAAGTTTATCATGAATCCCCAAGCGTAAAAATCCAAAGGAGTAAAATCTGGTGATCTTAGTCGCCATTCAGTAGGACCTCCCCTTCCTATCCACCGATCGTTGAAATGATTATTCAGCCAGTTTCTCACAGCCAGTCTAAAATGTGCTGGAGCTCCATCTTGTTAGTATTTTAAATTGTCTGTTATAGCCAAAGGGACATTTTCTAATAAATCGGGCAAAAGGGTTCTTAGGAATTGTAAATAGAATTCTGCATTTATAACCGTATACAAAAAACGTAGTCCAATTACCGTTCGTCCAACAATGCCAAGCTACACGTTGCAGCTAAAGCGGTGCTGCGATTTATTTTATTTTTTAAAATATGGATTGTTGTGACTCCACTAATGCAAGTTGTGCAAATTGTTAACTCCATCTCCGGTAAACTGGGCTTCATCTATCCAGGCTATCCTTTTAAAATAGTTGTGTTCTGTTTCTTCCCTCAGCTATAGCGTTGTACAGAATTCAGTCCTCACTATCTTATCTTTTGATGTCAATTCTTGCACTGGGATAAAGTGATATGGTTGAAGGCTATCGGTATGAATCACTGCCCAAACTCTACTCTGGGGCAATCAAAGTATAGTTGCTATCCTTCTGGTGCTGGGATTTACTTGATACCAAATCCAAAATCCGTTCCTCTATGTGTGTTGATCCATCAGATGACCTTTCTCTCGTTCGAGTCTCCAGCATTCCATGTTTATGAAGACGATTATAAAGACTTGCAAAAAGTGAATAGTGGGGACATCTCCTATTGGGCAACCTTTCAGATGCTTCCCGAAATGTAAGTCAATTTTTTAGAAAATTGCCTCTCCCGCCTAAACGGAGGGAATTAGACCCCCCTCCCATACGAATTTTTTCTTGTTCTAACCCAACCTACTCGTTATAGCTTTTTGGTGCAGCTTATACCAATCACCCTGTATAAAGAACGATTCGCATCCCACAAAAAGCTTAAGCGTTAATAGATAATATGTTAGGGTCAGTTCAAAAAGAAATACTTAAAAAAGAAATAAAAATTGGTACAAGTAATGGCAGCGTTTACAATATTACTCTACAGCTAACGTAAAGCCTTAAATAAACTTATGTTAGTTAATAGTTTTTAAAAAAATATTTTTAAACTTAAGATTTTGAAAAATTAAATTAAAAAAATTTTAACATATTTTCTTTGCAAAACCTTTATTTCTTCCTGAAACCCTCCCAACTAAGCATTTGCGTTGTCTAGTAGACATTATTATTTGTATTCAAAATTAAATTTGCAGTCTTCACTTACATATACAGTGCAGTTCACATGATTAGACACACCATTGTTCTCTCAATAAATTGCAGTTTTCTTTTTGTTTTTCTTCATGAACTACCAAAGAATTGCATTTATTTGATAGGTTATTAAATTCTCTGGGAAAAAAACCTACATTCAAGATAAGTGTGAGATACTTAACGGTTGTTTTGATCTCTTTCTTCGCATTAGTGCTAAGAAAGCTCAAATAAATCGGTTCACTTGATTAGACGCACGAATTAATTCAGTTAGTTTCTTAATGCTGGGTAATAGAAATTAAATTTGGTTAATGAGTGTACCTTATTAAAGTTTTTCCGAGTGTTTAAAGTAAAAATGGGTAAAAAGAAAATGTCAACGGCGCACAGTGGGGCAAAGGCGGACAAAACTCGATTTTGCAAAAGTGCTGATTTCGATTAGCTGATTCATGTTTCTCACAGTAAATTAGCCAGAGAATCTGGGAACACTAAGGATTTGGGCCAAAACTGAAGTCTTAACACCTAAAAAGACGCTCAAAGTCGAAATATTTGAAATAGTGTGAGAATTTGATTTGACTTTCCTAGGGTGTTACGTCTATTCGGGATGAACTAAAAATGGGATTATTTTTTGTTTGCTTATACGGGATGTCTAGTAATACAATACAGCGGTCAAACTTGGCAAAAAAAAATGTAGTGAATTACGGCAGCACAAAATAAGACTCAGTCCACAGTAATTGAAAGTTGTAGTCATATAAGAAAAGCTCCACGTTCCTCTGCTCTGAGATAGCTATTTTCTCGATGTAGACATGTCCAAGTTTACATTCAAACAAAATTTAGCTGCAAATACCTGCAAATCTGCACAGTGAGCAGGTTTAGAGTTACGAAATCTTGCAAAAAAATCATTTTTTTTTCACTTCTGTTTCCTAAAAAGGAATATTTGTATTGTATCTGTATAATCTTCATAATTAGGAAAAATATACAATAATTACTTACAGCTGGCAATATATGATAACAATATTGAATATATTAGTAATTTTTTTTTTATTTACAAAGCAAAAAACAGAGTTAAATGTTACATCAATAAGAATTAGGTGTAAATTTAACTTTGTTTTCTTTTTTTTTACATACATACTTATGGTTCTATTTCGTAACGTATACTTTTTTCCAAAACCCTCTTTTTCAAAATTGAGAAAAATGTCTTAAAAATTTTGCGCGTTGTTTTTTGGTTCTGCTTTGAAGTTTGCCCATTATTTGATGCAAGTTTCAGTAGTAAACACTCAACATATAACGTGTTGCTGGTTTAATGCATTCATTGACTATGCGTCTGTAAATTAACAATTGTCAGTTTTAATGGTTACATTATTTTTATGATTTACCACATCATAAAAAGTTACTTCTTTGGATACACTCAATTGCGCTATAATAAACAAGAAACCCTGAATTTTCATAATTTTTATCCGATAATAAGTATAAAATCGCTTCTTTCCATTATCTTTCTTAAAAAAATTAACGTATAAGCCGACACATACATACATAATGATTCCATGAATCAAGCATTTTATTTGGCTTTTTTCGCGAAAATATATTTTTCAAATTACTCAAAATTTAACTCTTTAACTTTGGAATTTAGATAAAATTTTGTGTGGGCGTGTCATTGGGTGAAAACATTTTGTTTTCATTTCTCAAGCTAACCTTTATAAAATTTGAAAACTTTATTTAAATCAGTTACGTGGTTCCGATTTTATCGCACTAAAAAAGACCGCCTTCATACAAAACAAGTTAATACTACAAAAAAGTAAAAAAAGGCAAAAAACGCCAAAAAGAGGGTGTGGTAAATTTGAATGCCCAACTTACTTCAAAAAGAGCACCATCTTTACTTCAAACAAAACCTGGATTTTTATCAATTTTGAATTTTTTTTTTTAGTGGGCGTGGCAGTGGGTGGAAATTTTTTGTGGAGCTTTCTTTCCAAAACTACTTTCATTTCTGAAAATTTCATCCAAATTGGTTAAGTGGTTCGGTTTTTATGGACTTTTGTCCGCTCTCCCATACAAGTCGCCCCACTGTGCGGCGCTCAGTGGCCCGCTTAGGCAAAAGTGCTTGCAAAATTCATTTTTCGGGTGGGTTTATAATGCAAAACTTTTACATTTTCTGAATTAGCAAATGTTTGGAGCTCTAGTAATCGAAAAAATTATTTCATTTGTATGAACGGTTCGACTTGAAGAGCCAGTCAAAGTTGACAAATATTTAAGGTGAGAAAAAAACATTTTTTTTTAACTTTGAGTGTAAAAGCTAGGAAAAGAGTATAAGTTAAACTTTTTTTTTTGTTATTTTTACTTGATATATGTGTTAATTGCTATGATAAATTTTTTAAAGTACTAAATTTAATGTTTTTTGAAACACCACTTTTTAGGCACTTTTCAACTTTACATTGAGTAGAAAAAAAGTTTTTAAAAGTTGTCAAGCCAAACTGGACGGATAATGAATCCTTATATATCTCTTTATCTACAACCAAAAACTCAGCTGCATAAAGTTGCATAACACTGAGCTAGAGAGATTTGATTTGAAAAAGTCAGTAATTTTTTCTGAGTTTTTTTTTAAGTGCAAAAAAAATAAAATGCACGACTGGGTCGCACGAACTTGCTCCTATATCTAAGAATTTCAAAAATGAATGTTATTAGAGAAAATCTGTTCATAAGCATAAAATTAATTTTTTAAATGACTAAAACAACTTCTTTAGTAATTGGAGGTAAAAGTAGGATGCCATGTGATTCCAGCAAATATATGTTTGTGCAAGAACAAAAATTATAAGTCTTTGTAGTGGTTTCTTAAAAAATAAGCTTTTATGTAAAAACATTTTAAAAAATTTTTAAGACAAAATTTTGGTACGCCAATTTAAAGGTTTTATTATTGTTCGAATAAAAATTAAATTTCCAAAAAAAAATTTTGAGCTGTTTTCGAGATATTGAATTTTCCAAAAAAAAAATAGATTTTTTTCTCAAAACTCGAAAAAAAAAAAAATTCTTAAAGTTTTGAAATGCCATGTTTTTTAAACTTTTTAGAAGCTTCTCTCTAAAAAATTTCAATAAAATCCGTTATGCTGATAATGAGAAATTCAAAATTTTAAAAAATCGTTCTATGTTAGGTACAGTCAGTAATATCTTGTTTTCAATTTTGTTTTATTAAATTGTAGATCTTAAAAATAATTCGAAAGAAAAAAAGTATAAGCAAAATTCTCGGAACCGTTTTCGAGAAAAATACGATTTTCGAAAACCATTTTTTAACATTTGTATGGAGGGTACCGTTATCTTTAGATAAAATAAATTTCTTTTTCTCATATCTTGTAGACTATATTAAAAAACTTTCATTTATCAAGTTTTAAAAAAATCGATTATGGGGTTTTCGAAATATTGAATTTAAAAAAAAAATTTGAAAATTTTTTTACAAATCCAAAAAAATATTTTTGGAAAATCTTAATTCACAATAACATTTAAACTATTAGGGACCTTTAGCAGAAAAAAAAAATGATCAAAATCCGTCGCACCGTTTTTGAGAAAATAAAAACCAAAAAAATGGTTCCAAGGGGGGTACCAAAAATAACAATTTTTTGGAAATTTTTTTTCAACCATTACTTAGCTTTAACTCAATGAAATTTTTTGAATTTTTTTTTAAGAAAATCTGTGGGACAGTTTTTGAGAAAAAAAAAATATTTATAAAATTTCGAAAAAAATTTGTATGGCAGGTACCGTTATTTTTGGTCATAAAAAAAAGAGAAAAAACGTCCGGGGGAAAAAATGAAATGGATCTACCAAGTTTGAAGAAAATCGGCCAAGCGGTTTAGGCTGTAGTCGAACCGACAGGCAGACAGACAGACAGAATTGCGAGACCCACTTTTTTGGGCTTCGCTATCATCGTAATGTCAACGTTGATCAAAATCTCGAGTTCGATTTTTTTTACGAATGCATAACTTGCCTTATAGTACCTATAAGTCGGAAGTAAAAATCATGGAAAATATTATTTCTTTGTTTTGCAGGTATGAGTCTTGGTTTTAAATAAAATGGTTTCGTAATTTAGAAGGAAAACATATTTTATGCTTAGCTTTTTAAAACGGTTTTATAGGTTATTTCGTGTAACCCCTAGCCCTAATAAAACTTTTAAGCATGAATGTTTTTGATTTCGGGTATGATTAATTATTGTCAGGTAGTTTGGTGGATAAGGGTTCTTAACTGGATTAGAATATTTTTAGGTAAACAGATTACCTTATTGGGATGTCATAAAATTGAATATTTTTAGTGCAGGTATTTAGTTTTAAGGTATAAAAAAATAAAACATTGGGATGGAAACATCATTTAAAACTTGAACGAGCGATCGAGCAGTTTTATAAGGAAAAATTATTTAAAATGGATATACCATACAATATTTTGTTTGAACTTTTTTTAGAAGTTAATAGCACTGACGAGTTTATTTCTGCCGTAATAATTGAACACCAACTATCCGCTGAAAATTTTCCAGAAAATGAAGCAAAATTAAGACACTTTCATTGCGCTACTAAGAAAAAATGGGTCGCAGCCCATAGATCGAGAGTCAATTTTATAAACAAAATTGAGCAATGGTTATCTTCATCTCTCCATATCACCGGACAAACAGAAGTAATGTGTGATCTCCCAACTACATCAAGGTCATCAAGAGGAAGGCCAAGGAAGTCAGTCAATGAGTGCGCAATATTCACAAAAAAGCAAAAACTTATCAACTAATCAGAGGAGATAAGTACTTCAAATCTCTCTGATGCATTAGTGATAAGGTATAATAAAGACATTGAAAAGGCGAAGAGTGATGTGATCAAGGCAATTTCAACTGCAAGTCCACTTCGAGTCAAAGGAGTCAAGCAAAGCATTCGTACTCCAGAAAAGAATCCCATAAAATAGACTAATGAGAATGCATTAGCTTTGTTTATGGAAAGAAAAGTATAAAATACTGAGAACTCCGTTGAGGAAACACAATATAGATGTTCTGCCATCCTACAACACAATTCTAGCTACGAAAAAAAAAAGTAGTTCCAGAAAACAGTGAAGTCACGGAAATATCAGCTGTTGTAAAACTTCAAGACATGATGGATCATACTGCAAGGCGGCTTTTAAAAAGCAAAACAGAGGAACAAATAATTGCACTCCCAAGAAGTTTGACATTACAGAGTAAATGGGGTTGCGGTGGATCATCTGGACAAGGTGCGTACAAGCAAACAATTAATATATCAGATGGTGAAACAGGCGCAAACATGTTCATGGCATCAGTTGTTCCACTCAGGCTCAATAGTGCAGATTGCGAACATTGGAGGAACCCTCGCCCATCATCAACTCATTTCTGCCGACCCATAATGTTCCAATATCCTAAAGAAACTAGTGAACTCATAAATACAACAGTCAACGATATAAAAAGGCAAATAGCAGATATTCAACCAACAATGTATAAAGTTAATGAAGATATAAGTATATTGGTGAAACACGAGTTCTTTTTAACTATGATTGACGGAAAAGTTTTAAACGAATTAACAGAAACAAAGTCTACACGATCATGTCCGATATGTAAAAGAACCCAAAAAAACTTCAATAACCAGGATGAATTAAATAACGACGAACATAATTACGAATATGGAATCTCTCCATTGCATGCTAGAATCAGGTGCATGGAATTTATTTTGACACTTGCTTATACACTTCGACAAGAGGGAGAGGAATTTGATGAATCTATTGGGATCAAGGAGACAGAAATAAGAAGAAAACGAGAGATTCAAAGGCGCTTTCAGGATGAGCTTGGACTTGATGTGGATAAACCAAAGCAAGGATTTGGAAATAGCAATGATAGAAACACTTCAAGGAGATTTTTTGAACAATCGAAGGCAACCGCTCGAATAACTGGGGTCAATGAAAGAGGTTATAACTAGGATCAAAATAATACTTAATGTTTTGAATTGCAGGGAAGAAGTGAATACGGTAAAATTTGGAGAGTACACCAAAAAAAACCGCAGATTTATTGAAACAAAAGTACCCTGGGCCCGTATTACGAATTACGATTATCGTTTAAAATCCCTCGGTATCGTTAAGTTGCGATTACGTTTTACGATACTCGTTTTTTTAAAACGATAATCGTTTTCTCTTACGACTGCTTTTGGCACTCGTATTTCATTGTTTTGACACATGTAATATTTTTGACAAAATATTGAAAGAATGAAGTTGGATGCGCTTAAAAAAATTATTTTTTTTATTTTATCAGTTAATATTTTGATGCATCCATTATCGTAAACCATAATCGGTCCATGTGTTGACTATCGTTTTCTAGGGTATCGTTTTTTTGCCTTTCGTTTCGTAATCTGTAATACGGACCCTGAAAAACTACTAACACCTACTCTTCATAAAATTTTGGTTCATAGCCAAAATATAATCGAATACCAATCTCTACCACTTGGAGAACTGTCAGAAGAAGTCCAAGAGTCCAATAATAAAGACTACAAGAAATACAGATATCAAAATACGTGCAAAGTTTCAAGAATTCGTCAGAATGAAGACTTATTTAACATGCTAGCAATCTCATCTGATCCACTTATTTCTTCCTTGAGGCATGTAAGAACCCTAAAAGATCTGAAAGCCCAATACTCACCAGAAATGATAAGTTTGTTAAGCATTTCCCCGGACTTAGATGATAGTTTCCAAGAAATTTAATGTTTGTATGTAAATTTTTGGTTCTTTTATTTGATTTTTCTACTTTTTGAATTGTAATCAATTAATAAAATATTTTATAAATACTTATAAGTACTCTTTTATAAAAAAAAAATAAAAAATACACTAAAAAAAAGATTTTTTTCGCCATATTTTCACTCAATTTGGGTTGTTTTCTTTTTTTCCCCACTGTTTTACTTAAATTACACTCAAATTACTTCATAAATTGACTTTCAACCTTTTTAAAATTAAATACCAACTATGTTAACCACCTTAACTAAAACTTCTTATTTCAGCAGCAGATTCTGAAACACCCTGTAAATATTTTTTCTTTAAATTCTCAAACTTTATAGCCTTGGAAATTTCCTTTAAGATGAAAAAAATTGTGGCGATATCTTTATTCGTTTGAGAGATATGATTTTTGCAACCAAAAAAGTTAATTCGGGCCACTGTGCGGCGGCGGAAATAGTAAAAATTGAGGCCTACTAGGTAGAAGGGTATTCTTAACGGAAAATTGCAAAAAAAAAATAGGACGAATGATAAAGCTGTTCGAAATGTTTTATCAAATCCTGCCACCTACGGAAAAAAACAACAAAGGATGTTTAAAACCACACGAGAAGCGAAAAATTATAAGAATTGCCTCAAATTTAACTAACTCCACGATGAAAATCAAACAATTAGCGGGGGTAAGTGCCAGCAAATCAACTGTTCTTCGAGCTTTTTTAGGTGCTCAACACTTGAAATTCAAAAAGCTAAAAAAAAAAACTTAACGCTGCAAGAAAAGAACAGCGGTTTGAGCTTGCGCGTCTTCACAGGACATTGTATGCGCAGGTTAGAAGTGTTTTAAATTGAAGAAATGTGGTGTTTTCTGATGAGAAAAAATTCAACCTAGATGGTCCTGATGGGTATAAGTTTTATTTCCATGACATCCGCAAAGACGAATGCTTTTTGAACCGAAATCATTACAAGAAAGGAGAAGTATGGGTGAGGGGTGCCATTTCGTACTACGGCGTCTTTGAGTTGTTTTTGTGAATCACAAAATGACAGAATTTTTTTATAAAGCTCTTTTGCAAACAGCTTTTCCAGCCATATGGACCTATCCAGTAGATCTGACAATTAGACAATGCTCCGATCCACAACGCGCACGTTGTAAAAGCATTTGTCCCCAGTGAAAATGTGGAATTTTTGCAGTGGCCACCATACTCACTTGATCTAAACACCATTAAAAACTTTTCCGGATGGTTGACCCCAGTGGCGGCTGGTGGGTTGTTGAACAGGTGGTGCACTTTACTTGCTCACTAAGTAGGTATGAAGATTAGAAATCGCAAAAAAACAAGAATTTACATGTACATATATGTTGATTTTTTATTATTGCTGGAAGAATTTCGATCATGTATAAAACTGACACACTTATAACATTTAGCAAGGAATCATGTTTTTTGTTTTTTCACTTAAATGAGTCAAATCGTGGATTCAGGTTTCTGTCTAAATCGATTTTCCGCCAAAAATATTGCATGTAAAATTTAAAAAGGGCTTTGGCGATCCGGCTAATTTTATATTAACTTTATTTCAAAAAGATTTATTACTGTCTTTAATATACCTAATCACTGTTCATTTTATCCCACACCACACACTGTACACAGTACAGAATCAAACCAAAACCAAAATAAAAAACAATTATTAACCTAACTCCTACAAACCAATACTATTTAACCAGTCACGGATAGAGCGAAAGAACATTACATATTCGCAGGCGCTGCGCATTCTAGTCAAACATCGGTTGCTCGGTAATCTACGGTTCACGAGAGCAGGCTAATTTCTCGATACATTTCAATGAAATATCTTTTGTCTCACGCGTCAGGGATACTTGCTTGTAACTCATACAAGTTATATTAGCAGTCCTCGTGCGCTCGCCGAAGCAGGAAGAGTAAGTCTTAATAGTAAAGCAAAGCGCTTACATTGTTTCGTCATAATTGGAAATTTTACTTGTTTGTGTTCTTGTATGTTTAAAAAATAAATATTAATATGGGAATCTAAAAATAAAGATGCAGTAATATTTTGTAATTTTTAAATCTTTTGAATTGGTGGTTCAGCGCACGAGCGCACTTAAGGTACAGCCGCCACTGGTTGACCCATCAAATTTATGAAGAAGGTAAGCAGTATGAAAGCTGTAAGGAGATTATTGCCGCAATTAAAGAAGCCTTGTCTAAGATTTCATTAGATTATTTAAGAAAATTGTATGAATCTCTTAGAAGTAGAATTTTTGATGTAATTTCAAATCGTAGAGGTTGTACAAAGTATTGAAACTGTGAAAAATAACTTCAATAACAATAAAAAAGTAAATAGAAAATAGAAAATGTTAAAAATTGATGAACCTCTTTTTTTTAACTTTAAACAGGTGCGTCTAATAAAGTGAACCGATTTATTTCAGCTTTTTTTGCACTAATGCGAAGAAAGAGATCAAAACAACCGTTAAGTGTCTCTCGCTAATCTTGAAGTTAGGTTTTCTTCCCAGAGAATTTAATAACCTTTCCAATTAATGCAATTGTTTGGTAGTTCATGAAGAAAATCAAAAAGAAAAACTACAATTTATTGAGAGAAAAAGGGTGCGTCTAATCATGTGAACCGCACTGTATTTTCAATTTCAGAATAAATTTGACAGATCTGGTTCTAATTCCTTCGCTACACCACTTTCTTCGGTGGATTAGCTCAGTGAACGCATCTTTAGAGATATTGGTGCAAAATTTTAAACATTTAAAACCTACTCTAAATCAATTTTAGAATGGGAGTCGACTCTAAATATTGAGTATAAAACGAGAACCGACTTTTTGTTAATTTTAAAGGACATAAACTATACTTTAACATTAAAGAGCTCGTCTTACTTTAACAGCAGCAAATAGCTAGTTTATCTTTTAAAAATTTACTTTATCCATATTGACAATGGTCATTTCATACCAAAGCAAATCGAAGAAAAAACGTTTACTGATGTTTCATTCGATTTTTTTAAGATGTATTTTGTAAATAGACTGAATCACTAAATATTATAAATTCGAAACAATCGTACGAAAGTGCTCTACGATTAACAAATCTGTACATACAAATGTACATATTATCTTATGTATGCACGCGCGCCGCCGCACAGTGCGTCGATTGTATGCAGGTAGTGGAAAAAAATCTATTTTTCAAAATCAAGATAACTGTGATCAAAAATTGGTTGCTAAATGTAATAAATAGGGGATTTTATTCAATTTGAGGAATTTTCACGCCTCCTACCACGCCCATTTTTTGGTAATAAATTGGTTACATGAAAACTTCTAGTACGATAGTCATTTTAATTATTAATATTCTGGTCGGTGAAGAAATTATGGGTTAAAATAGCGCAAATTTCGCCCACTGACACGCCCACTTTTGCAATAAAATTGATTTTTTTTTAAATTTTTCGTATGATATTGAAAAAATGTACAAAATTAATGTGTTTGATAAGAAAAATTTATTTGAACAAAAATCCACCCACTGCCACGCCTACAATTGTAAAATGATTAGTTAGAAGCCAAACATTTAAAAAATTTGATGATTATTCGATATACAAAAGTTGTAATATTTTAAAGGTTAGTAGGAAAATATACATTTTTTCAAAGCACAACGACCACAGAATATATCGCATGAAAGATCTTGCAAAATATAATGGATGCTTTTATTGTTGAAAAAATAATTGTTCAAAAAAAGTAATAACAAAAAGAAAAACCGAAAAATAAAAAATTACGAAAAAAGATCACTATCTGAGTCTTCGAGTGTATAAGCGATGGAAGTGACAACGTTTATTTATTTCTGAGCAAGTTGTTGATGCGTGTCTTGCTAAGATTTTCTGATCTTCAGTTTCTAAATTTGATTGCATATTTAATACAACAGGTACTGGGGCTGTTGAGTTGGAAAACCAAACATCAAAAAGCTCTCTGTTTGAACACATTCTGTAAAAAAATGCTCGTAAACAAACACTTGTTGCAAGAAAAAGTGCAAGTTGTTGCAAAAAAAACTTACTTTTTTTAAAAGATAAGATTGTTTTCTTTCTTTAAATAAAAACACTTTTTTCCCATATGGCACCACACAAAATATATGACTTATCAAAGTCAGTGCTTAACACGAAAAAAGAAGCTTTGAATTGGACTCTCAAAAAAAAATTTAAATTTACATGTAAAAAAAAAACTATGCAGTTAGAATAACTATATTTTCTCTCCTGATTGTGACGATAGCAAAAAAAATATCGTATGTTCTTTTCTTTTCTTCAGTAAACGCTCTTTCAACCGGTAAGTACAAATCCTACAAATCACTATTTGTTATTTTGCTGATCTTCTGACGATCTCTGACAACAGAAAATTGAACTTTATCATAAATAAACTGTCGATTCATTCATTTAGACTTATTACCTTGAATTTGGCATACTTGCTTCACATTTTTGGCACATTTTTTTTTTTATTTTTTTCCACTAGTCGCCGCACTGTGCGCCGCCGCACAGTGGAAAATAATTGGATGTTTCTGATCAAAAATCTATAACTTTTTTGTTTTTAAAGATAGAGTATTGAAATTTTGCACAAATACAAAGGAAAGTATTGTCTTAATGAATAATTGCTTTTAATATAAGAATAACGATAATAATACTTGCATATTTAGAAAAACAAACTAAAAATTTATAAAAACTCCATGGAACAATTTATTGTAAAGGGTGATTGCAAATAAGGTGCGACAAAAAACTAGAACTTGTAGGTTATGTTGAGGCAAGACAAAAATTGATTAAGAGGGGGGTCTTTATCCTCAATTTAGGGGGGAGGGGAATACACACAAAATTATTTAGAAATACTTACAATGTCATGCAGTTTTTTTGAAAGACAGAAATCCATTCTTTAATTTGTCTTTTAAATCGATTTATTTGGGTAAATATTTTTTGAAGAATTGATTTTCAAACTGAAAGTTTTGAAAATTTAATTTTTTCGATACCGTTATAAATTTCAAATCAGATGATCTATTATTTCTAAGACATGAGAAAATTAAAATAAAATCCCGATTAAATAAAAAATATACATATACATATGTATGTGTGTATGTATAAAAAAACTTCATGGAATAATGTCTGTGTACCTACACATATATATAAGTAGAAAAAATAATTATAATAACATACAGTGAGCGTCAAAAGTGAGTAAACACCAATATAATTCTAAGCAATGAATTCTGATAATAAAAATAAATCAAAACATAAATAAAAATTCAAAATAAAGCTTCCTACAATTTTTCCTAATAGAAACTCAACATACTCCATATTAACGCGTCACAAGTAAGAAAACATCATAATAAACAGAATATAAGGAGCACAGTAAAACATGATGGTGTGGGGATGTATGGCAGCATATTCGATCGGGAATCTTGTTTTCATTGAAAGTACAATGAATAATCAAGAATATCTAAACAGCCTAACCAATAACCTTCAACCGACCTTACGAAAATTAGGGATGCTTAGCAATCGGATCTCTTAGCAAGACAATGATCCTAAGCATACCTCGCAGTTTCTTAAAGAATGAATATTTAATAGGACTTCAAAGCACCTCCACCACCTTCCCCAATCGCCGCACCTAAGCTACATACAACATTTATGGGATCATTTGGACCGGAAAATTTCACAAACGGGTCATCAAGAACAAAGATGATCCTAAAATGGTTAAACTGAAGAACTGTCCCAAATATCCTCCGATGTTAGAAATAACATTGTTGTTTCCATGTCACGCTGACTAAGAGATGTTATAAAGTCTAAGGGTGATCAAATGAAATACCCATTTTTTTACTTGAGGTACTATATTTATAAATAATTTTAAGATAACAGATGTTTACTCACTTTTGACGCGTAATTTATGAAGTTTATGTAGTTCTTATTGGGTTAAAATGCATTAGTTCGTTTTTTGAATTTTTATTTTGGTTTTTATTTATTGCTATTAAATAAAAATTTTATTTTGTATAACTGGAATTCAATTTTTGTGTATTTTTTGTTTTCAATTCCATGTAATTAAAGAAATCATTTACATAGGTGCTTACTCACTTTTGACGCTCAGTGTATATACGAGTATTAGAGAAAACTCGATGGAACAATATATAATCGTTTATATATATGCACAGTACTCTGCTCAGATATAAAAATGAAAAACGCATAATTGATATGACATTAATTTACACTCATCGAAAAAAAACTGATTAAACAAAATGCATGGCCGCAATCAAAAAGTAAGTTCTTTACTTTGCCTAACTAATCAACAAGTTTTAATTGGTCGGATATTTTTAACATCTTATCACAATGAATAACCATTCAAATAAAAAAGGTTTAAGGAACATCTCGATTAAGCTGTATTCTAAAAGTCAAATAATGAAGTTGGTTTTGATATTTGCTTATATCTTCAAAAGTATAAGTCCTACGACCATCTGGTTTTCAGTTTAATTAATTCCAAATTTATAAAAGCATTGAATTTTTAAAACAAAAATAGGACTAAATAATGTAAACTTTTAAAAAAAATCACTTCGAAGAAAAAAATATTAGTTTGTTTTTTAAAGATTTTGAGTTTGAAAATTAATTTTTCAGAAACTGTGTAATAAAATAATTTGATTTGAAACGTAAATTAAAGAATTAATTTCTAGCTTTAAAAAAAGTTATAATATGAAATTGTAAGTCTTGCCATTGTTTTTTACTATTTTTTAAAATGGCTCATGTATCGATTTTTAGTTTTCTGGCTTTAATCATTATTTTACTGATAACTTCTAAAATCGCACGTTATCGCAGCTGATTTTTATAAATGTTTGTTTATAAGAAACTAAACTACCAATTAATATAAAAAGCAAAGCATCGCGAAGCATCGCTAACTACTAAAAGGCTCTGTGAACTTGAAAAATATTTTTTTTTATTTTATTTTTCATTTTAATTAATCACTTGTGAAATAAATCAAAGTTTATAAAAACGTAAAGTTGTTTTAATATTTTCATAAAATAAGCTTTTCAAAAATGTATAATACTTTATACCTATTCCTACAAAGTCTTATAGAAAACTAAATTTCAAAGTGATGAACCAAACGGCCTTGAATTGAAAATTTAAAAAAATTATAAACATTAATGCTTTAAAAAAATGATTCATACATATATTTCAAAAAATTCTTGCACTTTCGTAAAGATTGACTATTTAGCTTTCAGATAAAATTCAAATGTAAAATTAAAAAAAATTTTGTAAAAATCATTTATGATCAGCTGTTGTTCTACCATTTTCCACTGTGCGCCGGGCCGGCCGAGATAAGTATAGCTACTCGTAAATGAATCTGCACCTTGCAACAACAAATTGAGTTTTTATGAGGTGAATTTGGGATTTATACTTTATTTCCATTTAAAATAATGTAAATTACTTATAAACAATCAAAATCTGTACCGAGGTAGTATAGTACTTTTTCGGCGAAAAATTATTTGATTTAAAGTTGTCTGTTCTTTTTACTTTTTTTTTGTGTTTTTGTAGTTGTGTGAGTTATGTATCTGTCAAATTAAGGGTTGTTCAACGCAAATTCGCTTAGGTTCTGTTGTAAAACCCACATTAGTTAGAAGAGTTGTCTAACGTGATTAAAATTATGAAAAAGTTAGACAGTCTCCAAGCTAAACGACTGCGTTAAGTAGAGCCGGTTTTATTCCTTAAACGAGAACTGTTTAAAATTTTGCGCCATTTTGTTTAATCTATAACATTTTGCGCTTAGCCCACGGAATAAGGCCTAACTTTATTAATTTGGTTGGAAAAGATTAGTGAAGCTCACTTACGAAGGGAAATTTCAAACTGAGCCTGTCAGTCCCAACTATCACTCAACTTAGTTCCTAATATGGCACATCCTGCATATACTATACACTGCCGCTTATCTGAATATGTTACATTTTTTCTACCTTACTGTTAGCATCTCTTCATATATATTGCAGTGAAAAATCTTGTTATACAGGGTGGGCCATCTAGTGTTTTTTGTTTTTAAATCATATGTTATTTTGACACTGACAGATGTTTCCCGCTCGAAATCTTGGCAGAAAGTCAGTATCATACCTCAGCGGAACAAAATGAGTCGCTTTACGCTTAAACAACTTTGGGAAAAATTGAAAACTTATTTACAAAGTGAGTGCTGTGTAGCCCAAACAGTGCGTTTTTTGAAAAGAAGCTTTGGCTTAAATGAAGCACTACAAATTGAATGCTGTACGCAAGTTTGTGCAAAAAGTTCGTGAGAGTGTTAAGCTAGTGGACAACACTGATGATCCCCGTCGTCGTACGGTGTGCACAGACGAGAATGTGGTTGCTATAACCGAGAGTAAGACTCTATTTACGAACATCATCTCGCCATCGCACAGTGTGGGAATTCGCGAATTTAGCGGAATTTAATTCGAAAAATGACTAGTCTCGATTGATGCCAAAACCAGTTTTTCTTAAAGCTAAAAGATTGTAGAAAGTGATACCAAAAGCACAATTGGGTGAGGATCATGTAAACAAAAAAAAATAGCATTGAAGTTGCAATGTTAATTGTTAATTCACCTTTCGATAAAACGGCAAAATGGCTTATGTCTGAAATGAAAAAGGTTGGTAGGTTTGAAGGTTTCTCAGTCGAGAACTCCTTTGAATTTATTGAGAGAGTAAAAGACATCGAATTGGCTGAGGATGAAATCATGATTTCTTTCGATGTAACTGCACTTTTTCCCAGCGTTCCACTCAATGTAGCTATAGATGCCATTAAAGAACATCTGCAAAAATCGAATGTTTCAACAGAACACACCAACGCATAAATTTTTGCAATAGAAACATGCATGAAATACAATTGTTTTCAATTTAGTGACACGTACTATTGCAACGACTTAGGTTGCAGTATGGGTAACAGTTTTTCACCGTTCATTGCCGAAGCGTTTATGTGCAAACTGGAGAGAGAAATAAAAAACGAAGATATATTCCCAAGAGTTTGGTGGCGTTATGTTGACGACATTTTTGCTGTTGTAAAACAATCTGATGTCGACCGGGTTTTACATCTCATCAATAACCGTCACAACAGCATCAAGTTTACCTATGAACTGGAGGATGCATCTGATCACACATTATCATTTCTCGATTTAAAAATTAAACGCTTGGGTCGAAAAATTCAATTTGACGTGTACAGAAAATCAACAACTACCGATAGATACATTACACACGATTCATATTGCTCTTTTCAAAATAAAACAGCATCTTTTAATTCGATGATTTATCGCATGTGTCGTTTACCTCTTTCCGTTTCTGACTACAAACGCGAATATGAACAAATTCTTCATTTAGCTCAGGTCAACGGTTATAAAAATTCCCTCATCGACCGCTTGATTAAGAAACATACACAAAGAATAAAGAAAAACAATTTGTTCTACCCTTTTCTCTCAAAACGCACAGCACAATAACACTGAACGCCGTGTCGCACTTTCGTTTGTGCCTAAAATCTGCAATCAACTTAAGCACTCATTTAGTAAAGCCAATTTGACAATCGTAAATTCCAACAACAACAAGCTCAGCTCTTCTCTTGGTTCTTCCAAAGACGTCAAACCCATGAACAAGAAGAGCGGAATTTACCAAATCACCTACTTGTGGCAGCAAGTACATCGGCCAGACTAAGCGTGCTGTTGAGTGTCGCATAGCTGAACACCAGAGGTACATCAACAACAAAGACATTCAAAAAGCAGTTGCAGCTCACGCATTTGATTTATCCAACACAGAACCCCACAATATGATACCTCTCATCGACAATTACAAACTAATAAAAAGTGTACCTTTTCCATCAAAACTGGACGCATATGAATCCATTTATATTCATATCAACGAGAATTTGATGAACATAGATGAAAGTCCAATAGCATCTAATTTACTTTCTCTTGCAAAAAAATAATTTGTATGTGTTGTATGGTTAAATATAAAATATTAATGTCACTCTCTGTTGTTAAATTTTGTTATTGCATTTATTGCATTTAATTCTAAGCTTTTTAGTTGTCACGCGTATTACGCTGAAGATGGTAGGCCAATGCGGCAATGCCTTCCGAAATGCATTCGGTATTAAGAAAAATAAATAGATAAAGTACAACTAAAGCTAATTGTCTTTTGATTTTGTTTTTGTGTTTTCATTTTATTTTTATTTTTCTTCAAATCTTTTTGCGGTCAATAAGGAAGAGACTTTCAACAATTAAAATATAATATAGACCACAAAGTTGTTCATTTAACAGATTAACTTGTTAAAAAAGTGTTTTTTATTGAAGTTGCAGTTGGCGATTTTTACTCTGTATATTTGCTGGAAGAGATTACTTTGCTCTTAATTTTTTTTCGTGCGTTTGGTGTGTGTTTTAATAAAAGTTTTATTTATTTTATATTTCCTAAATATCAAGGTATAAGAATGTAAGTAATTTTTTATTTAACAGGGTGTTTCACATTTTTGTTTTGGTGATAGAAGTTAAAAAAATGTGTTTTTTTTTAGATTTTTGTACCTTTATTAGAGCAAAACTTTAGTTATTCCGCGTTATTGCGCCTCGAAACAATATTCACTTCAAAGCTTGATTTATTATCTATCAAAAATCACTAAAGTTTGACACCCCAATTATGTTGTGAGATATTTTTTTTCAAAGTTTCTAAATGACTATCCAGCAAAAAAATGATGGCATACCGTCAAAATCGAATAACTTTTTGGGTTTTGGTTAGAAGAAGAATGTTATAAATTTAAAGACTTTTTTTATTTGACGGGGTGTTCCAAAAAATAATAATTTTGTGAATTTGATAGTTACAACAAGAATACAGGGTGTTCAAACTCAAAGTTAACAGTAAGAAAAAAAAAGAACTGTTATTTAAAAAATTAAAAACGGAAACTATCAATTAATAAAAAAAAACTATTATCTCGGATAAAGGGTGTTCCTATTATAATAACAAAAATAAATTAATTTAAGAATAAAAAAAACGAATTTTTTATTTGAAGAGCAAAAGTGCTTTTTATGCGTATTTTACATAAAATTTGATTTCATAGACTGCTTATTACATCAGATCCATATCTGGCAAGCATAAGGTATATTCGTAAAAGAAAACAAAGTAACTTAGAGCCTGAGGTTCTTGAAATTTTGGACATTGCAAACTAATCTAAAATGTAAATAAAATGTGTTATATGTATATATGTGTGTTGAATTGTTGAATGTAGTCAAAATTATAGTAAAGGTGAAATTGTTCATAATAAAAACAAAACATATAAAAAACAATTAAATAAAATTGTTTTAAATTTGCTTTTTAATTTACAAGAATAACAGGAAACTGTATTTTTTCGAAAGGAAGTTTTCGGTTCTTTTAATTTTTGGTATCCTTGATGATGTATGCCAGAAAAATTTCGTGATACAACACTTACCAATATAAAAAAAAAACATTGATTATCTAGAAATAAAACTTAAAGCTTAAACTTAAAATAGAATTTTTTGTACGTTTTACTACCCTTTTTACGAATGGAGTTTCCTTAGTTCATAAACAACGGCATTGACATATCGGTTTGCAAAAAAAAACTAGTCAATTCTGATAATAATCAACTTTTTTCTTTATTTTATTCATATTTGTCATAAAATTAAACAATACATCATTCCTCAAAAGATTTTTTTGTAAATTATGATTTTCAAAAAAAAGTACTTTTTGGTGTAAACAACCTGTCACTTCAAAGCTCATTTTACAAAAACTTAAATAAAATATGACCAAAATGTGAGTTACATTTGATTGTATAGACATTTTCAATGAGCTAAACAAAAAAAAAAAAAAACTACAAAAAAGTTTAAAATGCAAGCGTTATTAATTTTATTCCGCTAAATTTGCGAATTTCCACACTGTGCATCGATCTGAACAGCTCAACATTTCAAGCACTATCCTGAGGAGAATTCTGCACAAATACCTCGGATTATTCGCTTACAAGGTCCAATTAACCTTGTAAGCGCAAGACCAGCCGCGGCAGCCACTTGAACGACGTTGTATTCCATAAATGATGGAAATGTTTTCTCTTAATACTAAAGCCATAATACATTGAAAAAAGTTAATTTTGTTTATTTTATTGAATTTTTTTAAAAGAAACTTGTATTTGGCCTACTTTTTATATGTATGTAATGAAAGAGTATCATTAGAGTATCACTTAGTTTGGGTGGCAAAATTTTGTCTTAAAGCTTGCACACCTTATTTTATTTTCAGCAGTGTATACGAACTTGTGGTAATATATTTCCATTAATTCAATAAAGTACTTAACTAAAAATCGAAGTTTACAATTTTAGACAAGGATTTTATTTTAAAGTTTTTTATTTAAACGACTGTTTGCTCTTACAGCTAACTTATGAATAATTTTTATTTTATTGACATTTGTATTTCAAAATTTTTGTTCTTTGCAAAAATAATTTGATTAATATTATTTAAATTGAAACAAGCAAAAATAAACAAGTAAGTAATGATAAGAAATATATAATACTACAACTCGTCCATCCTGATATCTGATCGTCCCGATCATCAATTATTTATATAAATTTAACAGATTTTTTATATTCACAATTTGAAATATCTATAAGAAATTTTGCTTATAGCTACTAATATAGATGTCTTTGAAAGTATTGGTACTAATTTTACTATAATTTTATCCAAAATTAATGCAAAAGATATGTTGCTTTCCCTATTCAGAATCTGTAGAACCTCGATTATCGCGCCAATCAGACCACCTTCGCATTCGAGAAGCCTCAATAATACCATCATAAGGTAGTTGTGTCATTTGACAGTTTTCTATGTCTCTAACCACATATCGATCATTCGGAAGCACTTTATGTATTTTATATGGACCTTTAAATTTCGGTACAAATTTCTTATTTGTTCCAAGAGTTGTTTCAACATTTCTAATAACAACAAAATCTTCTTCTGAAAATGCAATCGGAGGTCGAAAATTTCTTGCAATTAATTCGGAATTACGTTTCTGTGAACGTTCAATATACTTAGAAGCATTTAGACGCATATCATCAAGGGATCGATCAACCGATTCAAATTTTTCATCTAAATATTCAGTAAGAACATTAATTTTTATTCCCCTTTGTGGTATACCACACAACAATTTAAATGGAATCTGCCCAGTAGCTGAATGAACAGAATTATTTATAGCAAACTCTACTTTTGTTAGCATCTTGGTCCAGTCAGAGTGTTGAATGGGCTCAGATAGCTTAGCTAACATTGATTTCAAAACTCAATTGACTCGCTCCACTTGACCATTTGCTTGAGCTGAACCAATAACAATTTTAACATGTTCAATATTATTCCTTATAAGATAGGAACTAAATTCCAAAGACGTAAAACATGTTCCTCTATCACTTACGATTCGTCTAGGGCGACTATAATATTCAAAATATTTATCAAGCGATGCACAAACCTCTTTTGTACTCGTAGAATTTACTGCATATAATTTAAGATGCTTTGTAAATGCGTCATGTAAATGTGTTTTCGTTTCGAACGGATACACGGAAGAGGGCCAAAATGGTCAACATGAACTGTATCAAACGGAATTGGTTTCTTCGGAATAGAATGTACCATAGTGTTCGATTTCTACATTGAGCCGGAATAGAGTACATAATACACTTAAGACAATTCCGAATAAAGTTTTCGACCTTGTCTCTCATTTTCGGAAACCAATAACGCATTTTAATGTTATCAACACATTTATCAATACCTAAGTGACATATTTTTTCATGCGCGGAAAGTATGACATTATTTTCCATTTCACTCGGAACATATAAAAGCAATCTATCTGTATCAGTCTTTCTATACACTAGACCATTTTCAAGAACGAAATTTGGTACGGAAGTAACGCCTAATCGGTTTCTTAACTGAACACCTATTTTGGGTAAGGTGCAATTGTAAATCGACATCATCAGAATCAATAACGGAAATTATCTGGTCATTTTTTTCATTTGTGTTGATAGAAATTGGATGATGCCGACTTAATGCATCCACATTAGGGTGTGTCAAAGTGCTCAACTATGGTATTTTCAAATGTAATAGCTTTTAAAAGTTGTATTGCTTATCAAAATTAAATCCTGCGTTTACAATTTTCATTTTAATCAATATCTTTGGCTCGCTCAAAAATAGGATAAAATCCAAGAAATTTTGATTTTTCGAGATTTTTGAAATATGGTGTTGTTTTAAATTGCACCGTGTGGATACACAAAAATTATATAAAATATTTTTAGGCTTCCAAGTCAAAGATAATTGCAAGGAAACACTTTTAAGCTTATATTTGCTTAAATTTAACACTTGATAAAGAAGTTATGAAATAATAAAAGAAGGAAGAAAAATCATTTTTTTATGTAAAATCGTTTTGTTTTTTTGTACAAAAAAAATTCTTAAAAATCAACGGAACCACCTACAATATCGTGGTATATCTTTTTGTAAATACAAAAATTCTTTCTGTATTTTGTTTAGTTTTTTTTTTTTAGTAAACGTAAAAAAAAAAAAAAATTTTACTGTAAATTAAATTTTTTTTTCAACTTCAACCGATTTGAGCGAGCCAAAGACGAACAAAATCTTATTTTTTTTTTACATGTTCTTAAACCTCAGACCCTAATACAACTTTTGATCACTATTACATTTAAAAATAAGAGTACTTTTTTGCGGCCATACAAAAGTGACGCACCCTAATCCACATGTCCCATCAATGTACCACTTCTATGACGAATAGAATAATCGTACTGCTCCAATTTCAAAGCCCATCGAGCTATGCGAGGAACTGATTTTTGTTTTTCCAAAGTTAATGCCAAAGAATCACAATCAGTAATAATTCGGAATGCAATACCATCTAAGTAATTATGAAACTTTTCTAGAGAGTATATTATTGCTAACGTTTCTAACTCATAACTATGAAATTTATACTCAGATCCAGTTGTTGCTTTTGAAAAATATGCAACCGGATGAAATTTTCCATCATCCTGCCGTTGCAGCAATATACCACCATATCCAAGTGCAATGGCATCACAATGCAATTCTGTTTCCCTTTCTGGACAGAATATTGCCAACAAAGGACTCGTAACTAATTTGTCGCACAGAAATTCAAATGTCTCAATACAATTTTTATCAAAGCTGAACGGAATATTTGGCTTAGTCAAATCTCTTAAGGGTTTTGCAATGGCTAAAAAGGACGGAATAAATCTTCGGAAATAAGAAAACAATCCTAAACACTTTTGTAAATCTTTAACGTTTTTCGGAATTGGAAGGTGCTGAATTGCAATCAAATGATGATTATTGGGCCGGATGCCTTTTGAATTAACAGTAAAACCAAGATACTCAATTTCTTCATAGCAAAATTTACATTTTGTTGGTTTGATCTCAAGTCGGAATTCAGCCATGCGACGTAAAACTCGTTTAAGCACTGCAATGTGCTCTTCAATAGTCACAGTGGCTAACGTAATATCATCAAAATACAGAACCTTCATCAATAAATTGAGTAAAACAAACATCATAAATCTCTGAAAATAAGCAGGACCTTTTTTAATGCCAAAAGGCAATCATAATGTCCATCAGGTGTTACAAAAGCCGTTAATTTTATTGAATCTTCATCAATAGGAATATGATGGAAACCATTCTTTAGAAATAAAATATTTTTTCCCATCCAATCTTCCTAAGCAATCGTCAATCACTGGAATAGGAAAACTATCACGCACCAGAATTTTATTAAGGCTAGGACCGCACTTGCGATTTTTCGTCGAGGCGATTAAAAAGTCGTAGTCGCTACGAATTATTGTCATGCACGCACTTGCGATTTTTTCCCGAGCGATTATTTAATCGCAAAAACTAAAACACACTACTTTTTATGTGAGTGCACGCACTTGCTACAAATAAGTAGCGACAGAAAAATCGCTTGAAAAAATAGAACTTGTTTCATTTTTATAATCGCTACGATTTTTAAGTCGCATGTGCGTGCATTCACATTTAAGGCCATGTGTCTTACTTTTTGCGACTAAAAAATCGTGGATTAAAAATCGCAAGTGCGTGCATGCCAATTTCTCTTTGCGACTACGATTTTTAAGTCGCAGTAATTTGAATCGCAAGTGTGGGCATATCCATTTGAGTACATGTGTTTCATTTATGTTTACGACAATCGCATCGCAAGAAAAATGAAACAAATTGCGACTTTTAAATCGTCATGATTTGTTGGTAGCAAGTGCGTTCATTCTCATTTAAATTCATGTGTTCTATTTTTGCGATTAAAAAATCGTGCGATTGAAATCGCAAGTGCGGTCCTAGCCTAAGTGGTCGATAATCCACGCACAATCGTTTTTTACCATCTTTTTTCGGAACTAAAACTAACGGAAAAGCATATGGTGATTCACTTGGTCTAATAATTCCTCTTTCTAATAACTTTTTTTTTTCCTCATCAACAATTCGTTTGTCAGAAAAAGATAATCTCCGTGGAGGAAAACTAATCGGAATGCTAGAGGTGAGATGAAGTTTCATTGAGAAATTATAGTTAATAATCGGAATATTGTCGAGATCTAAATACTCGAAACAAATAATTTTCTGTATTTGTTGTTGATGTTCGGAACTTAATTTAAGATTTATGTCATACTTATTATCTCTTTCTTCAAATATATCTATTGAAAATACATAAGGTAGTGAACGACTTTCAATGTGGCTAAGTTCATTACATAAAGCAATAGGCGTATTTGGCAACAGATTACACAACGAACAAGGTGATGAAAAATTGGAATACTTTTTGTTTAATGATTTGTTCGCACAATGTAACACTCGATTAGCAATTTTAATTTCTTTTCTAGAATCTGTATTTCTGCATCCATATCAGCTTCAATTCTTCTTTCTTCATTTTGATAATCTGGAATAATTTTAATTGTATGTAGATAAAATTTGAAATCAATAATAATTTTCAAATTCTCAATTATTCAAATTTATTTCATAGTTTTTAGGGCTGACCCACTTCTGAAGTTTTAGGCAAGGATTTTATTTTAAAGTTTTTTATTTAAACGACTGTTTGCTCTTACAGCTAACTTATGAATAATTTTTATTTTATTGACATTTGTATTTCAAAATTTTTGTTCTTTGCAAAAATAATTTGATTAATATTATTTAAATTGAAACAAGTAAAAATAAACAAGTGACTAATGATTAGAAATATATAATACTACACAATAATTTAATTAAATTAAATAAATTGGTAATTATGAAGAATTGATCAGTTATATTGAAATTAATTATGTACGTTGATTGGGCTTTCTAATCTTTTATTTTTTTATGCAATTAATAAAATAAATGAATCCATTTTTTTTTAATAATTATTCCCGACGTTTCGTTGGGTATTTTCCAATTTTTTCAAGAGGTTATTTTATTGGACCTATAACATGTTACAATTCTTGAATTTTGAATACTAATATTTTTTTTTATTAAATTTTACTTAGGGGAGAGTGGGGCACATTTGAACACTTTTTGGTTTCCAGACTGATAAAACCTAAAATATTCGAGCAATTGGCCTGATTTACTCACATGGAACAGTGGTATTGACGTTCAATTTAAAAAAAATATTTGGTCCATTTAACGAAATATTTATATTGATTTTTTATCTCCAATCAATACAGGTTCTTATGTTCAAAAGTGTCCCATGTATGGGGCAGTTTTGAACTTGGAAGGGGCACTTTTGAACAGTGATAAAATTTTTTTTTACTGAAAAAAAAGAACTTTTTAAATTTTATTTGTACGAGTATATTCATTTTTTAATAAGAACTTATCAATAATACTCAAAATTAATACTTTTGTTATATCATATTCATATATTTGTAGAAAAAATCCGCAAATATTAATAAGAACAAAAAAACTAAATCCAAAACTTGGATTTTTAAGTAAAAGCTGAATTTTTAGTGAATAAGAATAAGCTTAAGCTAGCTAGTTAAAGATGTTTTCTAGTAATAGCTATTTTAAAATAGCCAACGCTAAGTTCACTTAGTTTTGACTCGTTTTGCAAGCCTAAGCTTCAATTTGTGTGCATAAAAATAGCCGCTGCTGAGGAGGTGTCGATGAACATTGGCTTTGAATGTTTGCGAAATTGAAATGGCAGGGGAAAACTGTGCCGGGTAAGTTATTCCATAATCGTGTTGTGCGACTAAAAAACGAATCTCTATATTTGACGGTACGACCAAAGTTAGGCTCAAGGGTGAACTAATGAGCATTCCTAGCGAAGCGGGTATCACGGGTGAATTGATAAAGGGGAGGAATGCAACTGGCTACTTCGAGTGAGCATTGCTTGTGAAAGAAGCGATAAAACAGGGAAATACATGAAACATTCCGACGGTGTTCAAGAGATGGGAATGAATCCATTATAGCTCTGTTTCAAATCAGTTTTAACGCTCTGTTTTGAATTCTATCCAATAAATGGAGAGAAGATTGAGCAGCGGCTGCCCAAAGGTGTGAGTTATACTCGAGTTTTGGACGTATAAACGCCTTATAAATGGTAGCCAGATCAAAAGGGGTGAAAAATTTCTTACATCGATATAGAAATCCTAAGCATTTAGCAGCATTCTTGGCAGTCTTGAGTATGTGATCATTCAAACGAAGATCGTCGTTAAAACACATACCGAGTACTGAGAGCTTTTCGGTTTCTTCGATGCAAGTGCCATTTAAGGACAATGGCATAGGGGGTATATTTTGCTTCAACGACAATAGACAACATTGAGTTTTCAAAGCATTAAACTTCACACGGTTATTTTTACCCCATTTAACAATGCTGTAAAGATCGGAGTTTAATGAGCTCATCATACGATACCGTTGCAATTCCACTTCCGAAGGAGATGGACGTGAATTTGAAAACGAGTACGAAAAGCTGAGAATAGAGTCGTCGGCAAAACAATGAAGTGGATTAGAAGTTTCAGACAAGAGATCATTTATAAAAATGAGGCTAATGAGCCCTGGGGAACACCAGCATTTATTTTATGAAGATCAGACTAATGGCGGTCAGCCATCAGACGAATAGGGGGAACAACATGTAGCATACGAAAACATGCACGTGCCGTAACTATTCGGGACTGGTGGAAGTGTGATCATAGCCTCTCCGTGGCGGCCGCTAGAAACAAGCCTTTTAAAAAAGGTTTGGCTAATATGATCAGGCTGGTTCCTCAGGTTGGCGACAGGTTAATTCCCTGTCCCGTAAAACTAAAAGAATTACGAGACCGACAACAAGCCTCGGAAACGGACTGATCTCACGACGACAACCCACGCAAAGAAAAAGGAAAAACGATTTACGAATTTTCTTATGGAACGTACGATCGCTCTATAGAGCTCGAGCTGCTCAGCAGCTAGCCGATGCCCTGTCAAAGTATAAAGCTGACATAACAGCTCTTCAAGAAATCAGATGGACAGGGAATGGTGTTTTACAGAAGAAAGACTATGACATATACTACAGCTGTCATACAAAACACCATGTGCTCGGGGTAGGCTTCCTAGTCAGCGAAAAAATGAAGTCTACCATCATTGGCTTTAACGCTATAAGCGAAAGGCTATGCACCCTTCGCGTGCGAGGCAAATTTACGAACATCAGCCTCATTAACGTTCACGGACCTACGGAGGAGTCCTCAGACGAAGAAAAAGAGACTTACTACGAACAAGTCGAGAGGGCCCTCAATGCCTGTCCAAGGTATGATGTTAAAATCATCCTTGGGGATTTGAACGCAAAAATAGGTCGGGAGCCGGTATTCAGGCATTACGCAGGCACCCATAGTTTGCATGAGAACACTAATGACAATGGACTTCGAGTCTTAGAATTGGCAGCATCGAAAAACATGGTTGTTGCGAGTACCAGGTTCCCGCGTAAAGATATCTACAAAGCCACCTGGGTATCACCTGATGGAGTCACTCGTAACCAAATAGACCACGTGTTGATAGACCGTCGCCACTACTCGAACTTGATGACGGTACGAACGTACCGAGGTGCCAATATCGACTCGGATCACTATCTTGTTGGTATGGTTTTCCGAGGGCGGATTGCCTTGCGAAGACGCATTGCATCCGCCGATCAGGTTCGAATCAACACGGCTGCCCTGCGCAATGAAAACACCAGTAACTCCTTTGGTAATGCGTTAGGACTCGCCCTAGAAACACCTGACTTAGGGAGAGTAAGTCCTGGAGCCAGTATGCTGGGCGTAAATGAAAAGTGGACACGTCTTAAAAATACTGTCATTAGTACTGCCAACTCCATCTTAGGCAGCAGTCGTAAAAATCGGAACGACTGGTTTGATGATGAATGCAAGCTAGCGACTGAACGTAAGAATGTTGCGTACCGAGCAATGCAACAATCTCATAGAACGCGGGCACGCGAAGAGGAATATAAAGAGCTCAGAAGAACAGAAAAACGGCTTCACAGACAAAAGAAATCAGCCTGGGAGAAGAACCTAATCTGTGAAATAGAAAACAGCCGAGAGCGAGGTCCGCACCAGGCGCGGAAGTTCTACCAATCCGTCCGAAACATGACGCAGTACACACCCCGCTGCACATACTGCAAGGACGGAGAGGGAAATCTGATCACCGATCCTGAAAGCATACTGGAGCGATGGGAAGTGTACTTCAATGAATTGCTAAATGGTCAGCTCACTGCAGAAGTGGAGGCTCCACTACTTCAAGAAGAATACCCTATGTTGCCGCCACCAAGCATAGAAGAGGTTGAGAAGGCTATAGGCCGGCTTAAACAGAACAAATCCCCGGGAGCCGATGGCATACCAGCCGAATTATTTCATCACGGCGGGCCAGCCTTACGTCAAGCAATTCATGATATTATAGTGCACGTATGGGAGCAGGAAGAAATGCCAGAAGACTGGCGAAAAGGCATAATATGCCCCATACATAAGAAGGGAGATGTCACAACGTGCAGCAATTATAGAGGTATCACGTTGTTGAGTACCGCCTATAAGATACTCTCCTCTATCCTACAAGACCGGATAACCCCATACGCTAAAACCGTCATCGGACAATATCAGTGTGGTTTCATTCCAGGCAAATCAACAACTGATCAGATCTTTACCCTTAGGCAGGCGATGGAAAAATGTCTAGAATTTAACATCCCAACATACCATCTGTTTATAGACTTTAAGGCCGCCTATGATAGCATAGCCAGGGTAGAACTTTACAAAGCCATGAGAGAATTCGGCATCCCAAATAAATTGACACGACTATGCAGGTTGACCATGACCAACGTAACAAGCCAAGTAAAAATAGCCGGATTGCTATCCAGACCAATCAACATCTTTAATGGACTCCGACAAGGGGACGGTTTGGCCTGACTCCTCTTCAACCTGGCGTTGGAGAAAGCATTCCGTGACTCTGGCACGGCAACAAGAGGGACCATCGTCAACAGGTCCAGCCAGTTACTAGCTTACGCAGACGACATTGACATCATCGGAAGAACCGAACAAGCTGTACACGATTCCTTCATCCAGATCGAGCAGGCGGCACAAAATCTGGGGCTGCACATTAGTGAAGTTAAAACAAAGTACATGGTGGCGTCGAATGCGAGAGGAACAGTTGGTCAAACAATCAAGGTAGCGGAGCACGAATTTGAAGTGGTGCAATCCTTTAAATACCTTGGGTCAATAGTAGCAGCCGATAAGAATATAGAAGAAGAAATACGCGGGCGGCTTCTCAAATCCAACAGAGCCTACTATAGTCTGTCAAAGCTTTTCAAATCCAGAAATCTCACCATAACTTCAAAACTGCTGCTGTACAGGACCATGGTCCTGCCAGTACTCACATATGGATCCGAGACTTGGGTGCTTAGCAAAAGGCACTCCGACCTCTTAGCTGTGTTCGAGAGAAAAGTCTTAAGGAGAATTGTTGGCCCCATATGTGAGGAAGGACGATTCCGGAGACGGTACAATCATGAATTGTACGCAATCTACCTAGAAGCAGATATCGTGACAAAAATTAAGCTCGGTAGACTCCGGTGGGCAGGGCACCTAGCTCGCATGAGCGAAGAGGAACCTGCTCGGAAAGTTCTTTGTGGTACATTCTATGGTAGACGACAGCGTGGTAGACCATGCTTGCGCTGGAGAGATGGCGTAGACCAGGACGCCCGAAGCCTTGGGGTGCGCAACTGGATGGCGTCGGCTAGAGACCGGGATAGGTGGAGAGACTTGTTGAAAGAGGCCAGGACCGGAACCCGGTTGTCGAGCCGATGATGATGATGATGAGACTTAAAACCGTCCAATATAACATGTATTGAACGATCTAGAAGGTAATTTCTAATCCAATGAATAAGGGTTTCGTTGATGCCAAACGCACGCATTTCGATAAGAGAGCCTGGTGCCATACTCTTTCAAATGCCTTAGAAATATCAAGCGCAATAATCTTACTTTCTCCAAAACAATGTGAAGATCTGTTCCACTCTTCGGTGAGATATGCCATCAGATCACCAGTAGAACGGTTGCTGCGAAAGCCGTATTGCCGGTCATTAAGAAACTTTCGATCTTCGAGATATTTCTTGAGCTGATGATTTATCAGCGATTCCATGACCTTGGAAAGAACGGACGCAAGTGCGATTGGTCGATAGGAGGAGGGGGAGAAAGGGTCACCTTTTTTAGGAACAGGCTGGACAAATGCTGTTTTCCATCTTTTAGGAAAGATTCCAGAACAGTAGGAGCGATGGAAAAGGTTACGCAATGGTTTTGCCAGCGATGAAGAACACCTCTTCAGAAGAATGGGGGGTATACCATCAGGACCAGCGGATTTGTTTATATCAAGATCTCTAAGGGCTCTTGCAACTGTACGAGTGCGGAAATATACCTGTCCCATTGAATGATTTACATTCTCAAGTACAAGCAACGTGGAGTTAGCAGCAAAATGAGCTGCATGTACATTTGCCTTCTCTAAAGAGCTAGTTATCGGTTTTTCTTTGTAGATAAGCGTTGGAACCGAAGATAAAGTTGAATTTTTTATGTTCTTGACAAATGACCAGAAATTTCTACTGCCTTTGGGACATTGCAGGATTGTTTGCCCTAATTTCTGTTCATGTAAGAATTTGGTTCTATTTATAACAGCGTTCCATTGGTTTCTGACTTGTTTAAACTTTTTCCTATTTTCCTCAGTTGGGTTGGATTTGTAAGAGCGGAAACTTCTATCAACCTGATAACTTCTTTACAGCTTGTATCGAACCAAGACTTTTCTTTAGACTTTATACTCTTAATTCTGTAAGGAATCAACGTACGCATCCCAAGAAAAATCACTTCTGTGATCATATCAGCACTGGCATCAACGTCACTATCGAGGAAACATAGTGACCAGTTAAAAATTCTAAAAAAGTTATTCAGACCGTCCCAGTTGGCTTTCTCGTATTGCCAAACGGTCCTAGTTGAATGCTTCTCTTTAACTGGATGAATGGGACACGAGAAATTAGCTGATATTACACAATGGTCCGAAGTGCCGAATGGAGATTTTACTGTTATGGTATACTTATCAGGGTTAGTAGTAAGAATCAAATCAAGAGTGTGAGCGTTTTGCCCAGCAACATCTGGTATACGGGTGGGCTCATCTACCAGTTGAGTAAGGTGGTGCATCTCAGCAAAGATCTCAACATATCTTCCTTCGGGTGTTGTCTGTCCTGAATGGCGGAGCCAATTTGAATTGTGTACATTGAAGTCGCCCGCAATAACGACTTCAGTGTGAGGGTACAGGGAAACAATTCGGGAAATGGAATCAGACAGCGCATCAAACTCATTAAGAGTTGAATTGCTGTCCAGATTCAGACTCCTATAAATAAAACAGTAATGGATGATGTTCTTGCGGACAGTAAATTTGAGCCACATGAAATTAAAGTTCATATTAGAACAATGTCCGTATTGAGGAAGACTCAAAGTCTAAAAGGCCGTGATGGCGAAAGAGTAAAGGCATTAGGTTATAGCCAGGAAGGCGAAATTCTGAAAGATCAGTATTTGCACCAACCTGTGTTTCACCTAGTGCCAAAACAGCTGGTCTGTACTTAACAGAATGGGCGTACAAGTCAAAGAAATTCCTTCTTAGCCCACGAATATTGGTAAACACAAAACAAAAATCACTTACCATGTTGAAAATCAAAAACACCCAAAACACAACTCTGACGATCTAAATTCAACCGTGAAGTGTATGTCCAATGGTAGTTCGAATTATTCTGTGTGTGGTGTTATTCTATTAATGTCACAACATGCTGGGCCCCTCAGTTTAGAGCGACAGAGAAATCGATGTCCTCGAAGGAAGTCTCAGTGTTTCCCCGTACCTTTCTTCTTATTTCGCTGATCTTCTCATTGGCGTAGGTCGATTTCTTCTTCAAACTATGATGATGACAGCTATGAGGAAGATTATAAGCAGGAACCCAGTAGATCCAAAAAGCGAGTACTGATGAATTCGGTGGGTCCTGATTTCTTTCTAGACATTTTCTTGACTCCTTTGAAGTTCTCTTGCAGTTTTCAGTTTTGATATTTCCAAAAAAAATATATGTCTTGTGCAGGATTGGTTGATGCTCTGTTTTGAAGTTTAACAAAGTTAAATGGTCAGAGATGTTGAATGATGGCAAAAATGAAGATTTCAATCTTCTTGTCATCATTTGTCTTCCAATAACTGTTATAAACTGGTCATGGATCATGCAGTTTGCTCGCAGCTTCACTATCCCACTTACTCAGAAGATGGTCGATAACTGAATCGAAGTCGCAATTGATGTTAACTGTCGTTGAATTTGGAACACTATAGATCCAAGTGCTCTGTTGATTCATCTCAATCCAGTAGGCCTCTGCTGAGATGTCTTTTATCTGACATGAGTCCATTAGTTGATGGTTGTGTTGAATTATGTTAATTTCACATGAGCTGACTGAAGCTCCAGCTCTATATAATGGGTGTTGGAGAGTGCACCAGTAAGTTTCAAATAGCCTTTCTTTGCAACGTGAAAATTCGTCTTCGTTGATGGGCTAGTAGTGGTTTACTTGTAGATTCAACAGTAAGTACTCTGATGATGGAATGATGCACGCGAATTTTCCATTGTTGAAGGTTGGAACTGGGACTACTTTATAAAGTTTGAAAATTTCGTTGTACAGCAAAAGAAGTTATTTCTATTATGATGTTGCTGCCAGTAACTCTTCCCATCAAACCTAAGGTTTTTTACAGTTGCAGTATTGATTCATGATGCCTCTAATCAATCATCTTTAAATTGTTGCACTGTAGGGATGAGGATATATCCTTCCAGTGTGTGTTGAAAGCACCATATCAAACAGGATGCTCTGAGTCGACTTATAAGTTATCGTTTAAAGAAGCTGAGGAGAACATCTTTATGTTTTCATACCTTATTGTTTCATTATTAAATTTCATAACAATTGTACTCAATAGGGTAGTACCCCTTGGCATAATGGTAAGTGCCTTGGACTGTCATGCGGAAGGTCTCGAGTTCGATTTTCAGCCGCTGCAAGAAAGTTTTTTTTCAGGGGTTTTCAGGGGTGTACTGCCTCTTGCGAGGAATTGACAAATTCTCCAAGAGTATCTCTTCTCTTGGAAAGTGCTGCTCATTAGCCGTTCGGAATAGGCAGAAAGTTGTAGGTCCCCTCCGTTCCTGGTAACACGCACACAGGAATGGTTGAGAGTTGTAAGTCACTAGGTCCTGGTTCACTCCGAGCTGTTGCACCACCAAATTTGTACTCAATAGCTGAGTCTGTTTCTTATTTTCCAACTGTTCTTTTTTAAAGATGTTGACAGTAGAATCAACTATGGTCGTCAGATTTTTCATTAGATCTAGTATATGTTTCTCATTTTCGTTAACGGTTTGAATTGTTTCCTCATTCTTGTCAGCGAATCTTTGATCAAGTATTCCAAATAGTTCATTAGTTACCGTTCCGATGAAATCAAAGGGTGAACGTTTTTGTCTTCTCATAGAGTCGTCATTAGCATGAAGCAGGATTTCGTTGTTGAACTCAATTTCTTGAAGTTGGTGGTGAAATTGGCTCAGTGTTTCTTCACACATTGTTGACTTTACATACGAGTATGTAAGTTCTGTTGATGTACAAAATGTTTCCATTGCTTTCACTAGTTTTGCATAAGTTTCGAACTCATGCCAGTAGTTAGTCATGGTAAAAAACACAATTGTCTTCCAGGAACTAGAAATAAGATTTGCTTGTCCTACATCTTCTAAGTATATTCCTCGCTAGCTTTCAAATGGTGTAATTTCGACTTCCTGCTGATAAGGCGTAGGTAAGGAATAGTCAAGTTCAGTAGTCCAAATAGTATGAATAGCCAAAAGAACGGTTGTACTCGATTTGTTGATACATTTATTTGTCGCACTGTGTTCATTTTCTATAGGCAATCCACAATTTATTGATAGACCGCTTAAAATGTTTATTGTTGCTAAGCACTGTTGCAGCTCGAACACTGTTGTCGTTGCCGGGATGTACTTCCGATATTTTTCCCATCATCCAGGTTGTTAATGGTAGCCGGTCTTCTTTGATGAACACGATGTCACCAACTTTAATGTTTTTTCTTTTTGTTTCCATTTGGAAAGTTGTTGGAGTTGCGAAAGATATTCAGATGACCAGATCTTCCAAAAATTTTGAGTCATCTTTTGAATTATAACTGCCGTCGAGACCGGAATGTTTTCCTCTTCAATTATTGGTTCGGGAACTGCATTAAGAGAACTTTAAATCAAGAAGTGTCCAGGGGTTAGAATTGTGGTATCATCAACATCGTATTGGAATGTAGTTTGTGGTCGAGAACTTAAACAAGCTTCTATTTGTGTCAGTAAGATTGAGAGTTCCTCAAATGTTAGCATAGTTTCACCAATTACTCTTTAAAGGTGATATTTTGTTGATTTAACACTTGATTCCCATAGTCCACCGAAGTGAGGTGATCCGGGGCACACAAGGCAAAATGACCTGGTTACAGCGACAAAATTATTTTTGTTTATATTTTGACAAAATAATGTTTGTTGCGCATGTCCTAGATATTTCTTAACTATTTCAATGTGTTAAAGCTTTCGAACTACAAGAAAATATCATTTTTTAAAATAATAGTAAAAAATTCTTATATACCTAACTTTTATTTAACGAAAAACCAAACAAGGCATAGTGCACAGTTTAATAAAAGATAAAAATAAGACATTGGTGGAATAGCTTCAAGTTGGTTTTGAATGTTGTTGAATTCTTGTCTTGTAGTTTCGGTGCTTTCCTTAATTAATTTAAATCCGATAGGACGACACCATTTTGTTAACGATAAGCTTGGTTTTTTTCTTGTACTAGGTGAAAATTTTAGATGGTATTTGGCTTACAATTATTCTCTTTACATTTTGAACGTTAGGGTGTTGATATAAAGGAGTTTTTTGGTCTTCGTTGTGGTCTTTTAATAACGTATTCTTGATATTCTTGCAAGTGGGGTATTTTAAACTCTACTTCAACCAGTCTTCAAATTTTTCTATAAGTCTGTTATGTAACCGATGACACTGCTTCAATTTAACGAATAACTTTGACACAAATATTTTTAGACACGATTTTAAACACTTTTTTCGCATTTTAATTTGTTCAAAATATATTTTATCAAACATTTAGCCGGCAAATTTTAAATTTTCACTTTAATATAAAGTACAATTCATTTCTTAAGATCAATGTTGGCTCCTCCGTGGAGTGATCTCGACTAGCTGTAAACAAATATTAATTATTCGAAAACGTGCAACTTTGTGCAACTGAAAATTATAGCCCGTTACAACAAGACTCTGAGCTAACGTTTAAGCAAAAAATTAAGGCAGACCAAAGTGGACCTTTTTTTAAAAGCCTCCGTAAAATCGTATTAAAAAAAAACAGCCACCATTTGGACTACATAAATATTTAAGGCTATTTCTGTATTAAATAATAGATTCATATAACGGTTTTGTATGTCTAAATAAAGTACTTACTATGTGCTAACAGATCCATAACAAAATATTTTACAAAAGCTCGAAACGACCGCACATCTTCAAAACCAAGCTTATATTAAATTAATAGAAATTTTAAATGTAGAAATTCGAACGTAGGAGAGAGGTCGAATAGTACCGTTTTTTTCACTCTCTGGCAATTTTTTTGAATTTTTTTTATGTTTTCCTAAGTATTGGATATTTAAGAAAATTTTGAGCCCAAAAATTTTATATTTGGCTGGAGTTCATTTTTATACTTTTGTCGCCGTAATCAGGGCGTTTTGCCCTGTGTGCGGCGGTATGAAGTTCCATTGGATTTCGTCTTTCACGAGCTTTGCTGATGCATCTTCCTCACAACGCTTTAAAATCGCTTGCATCTGTTGTTGGATTTCCTTGATAGCTAAAACGAATGTTCCATTGTCACTGTAGACACGCGAACATATTATTCTTCTTGAGGTAAATCGTTTCAATGCTGCCATGAATGCTGCTAAGGTGAGGTCACTCACAAGTTCAATGTGGATTGCCTTGGTAGCGAAGCAAACGAATATGGCAATGTAGCCCTTGGTCGATCGATTTCCTCGCACCTTGGAGATAAGTATTTGAATTGGTCTAGTATCGATGCTTGTGTCTAAGTTCACTTTGAATTGAATAGTATCACTTAAGGGATTCCAGTAGATTCCCAAAGTTTTGATTGTTTTTTCTTTCATGACGTCTATATTCTGTTGGTTTTGTAACTCGATTGGTATATGTTGAAGTAGTTTTTCGTTGTTAGCAGCCCATTTTTGCGGGTGAAATCTTGCACCACTTAACATCTCATTAAGTTCCTTCTGAGATTTTCTGTATTCTGTCATCGTGTCGCCTCCCGACATAACATCATCAACATAAAAGTCATGTTTGACTATTTCTACAGCGACTGAATACTTTTGTTGTTCGTCTTTAGCTAGTTGTTGAAGGGTTTTAAAAGCCAAGTATGGTGCAGATGCTGTACCATAAGTGACAGTGGTAAGTTAATATTCATTAATTGGTTGGTAAGTAAAACTTCACCACAAAATTCTTTGGTAATCTTGATAGTCTTCGTGTAGTTCGATTTGCCGGGACATTTTTTCTATATCTGAAGTAAAAACGTAGCTGTGTTTCCTCCACCGCATTATATTTGTTATAATATCGTCTTGGTTTAGGCTCACTCCAGTTGTTGATTTTGCCAATCTGTCAAATACAATATTCTTAGTTTGGTTGTTGTTAATAACGGCATAATGGGGCATGTAGAAAATATTACCTGTTCTCGGGTCGTTATATAGGACTTCTTTCATATGTCCCAGGTCTCTTCTTGTTTAGTTGCGTTTTCAACTAACCGAATCTCACTCTTGCTCGATTTTTGGATTCACCTAGTTGATTACTTTTGATCGAATCTTGGTTAAATGGGATTTTGAAAATGTATCTACCCTTTTTTTCGGTAGTACGATTCGTCCAACATGATGACTTTTTTTTCATTTAGTTGTATTTGATTTGTAAGTTTCGGAATTTTTTCGGATTTTATTTTATTAGATTTAGTTTAGTATTATTTTCGCACTATGTATAATTTTGTAGGTACTTTTCACTTTACACTTATCAAATTTTTCGACAATTTGCAAAACTTTAGGTTCCTAACTATAAAATTTGATAAGTGATAAGTTGAAATTGAAAAGTGTAATTTGCAAAGTCTTTGCAATTTTTATATTCTCTTTGCAATTTCTGTTCCACGTACGTTCTCATGTGCAAAGTGAAAACTTAATATTAAAAAGTGTAATTTGCAAAGACAAAGACTGAAGCCAAAAAAGTAGTAGACTTCTCATTTCTCTTTTCTTTAATTTATTAGAGTCATCTAAAAGTACTTATAAAGTGCCTAAGTTCTACCCAAAGGAAAAGATATAAGTAGTCATTTAGAAATAAGGAAATATGTATTACTTTATTTATTCAAGCAGAATTTGAAAATTTCGTTGTTGGGTAGTAGGCAATAGTTGCTCTAGCTTTAGAAAAAAGTCGTTCACATGGAACTGACGTAGCCACAATGGACAAATATTTGGTAGCCTGTTTATAAACAACACAATCCACAAGTTACGACTTTCAATTAGAATGAGAATAGAAATTGGTTCTTTGTTCTTTTCCTTCCCGCTTTCTTAATGACATTGTCAGCTGTCAATGTCTACTATACTGGGGAAGAATGAATAAGCGCGTTCAATGCAAAAACAAGTTTTTGGCTGTCCTGTAATAACAAGACAAGCAACACAAACTCCGCGTGCGTGCAAAAGCAGGCAATTTCAAAAATTCTGTGTGACAAAAAAACATCGATTTTAAAACATCGCTCCAAACAACTTCGATACATCGATGTTTTCGGATTCGAAACATCGATGGCAAACATCGATGTTTTTAGACAAAAACATCAATGTTTCAAAAAAACAGCGATGTATCGTTTGCATCCTTTAGCACAATACACAGCGCAGTCATGCTTTGTCGGCTGTAAATCAACTGCTACTGTGCTTGCATGGGATCGGAGATGGTTGCCAGTACCATGGAGTTGTAGCTATGCATTGTGTATTGTGTTGCAAAATCAACAGTTGTCCATAGAGCTGTCGACGTTATAATAGACATTTTGTTTCAAAACACAGTGCGGTGGCCCGGGGACTTGCTGCCCATAGCTTTAGACCTTAACTTTAGACAACCAATTTTTTTTACAAATTATTAAGATCTATTTTAGATTTTGGAAGAAAAACAATAATTTATGATGTCATGTCGATGATCGATTTTTAATACGAGTAAAAGCGTAAAAAAAAAAAATACAAACAATTTTAGGGCGTTTACTGATGAATTGAGCCTAAATATACCATATAAAGCATTCTTTGGTATTATTTAAGAGGGGAATTCAAGCAATAGGTGGGTTGTAATTTTTTTTAAATTATGAAATTTTTTTTATCAAATTTTCAATTTAAAATGTAAAGAATAAAATTAATTTTACAATAAACTTGACATTTAGTATGGTTATTTTTGTAATTCTGCAAAGATGGTTAAATGCTTTGTGGAACACTTTGCACACTCACTTTGCGAGAGAGTGTAAACACTTTGCATATAGAGTGCAAAAATTATTAGCTTAGTGCAGTCTTTGCAAAAATTTGCTTAGTGCAGAGTAAAATTTGCAAAGAATATTGTGGAACAGAAACACTAATAACTTTGCCAAAAAAATGTAATTTGATAAGTGCAAAGTGAAAAGTTGATGAGTTTTTTGTGGAATAGGGCCCTGATAACGATTTTTAGTAAGTATTATCGATTTTATTTATTTGAATTAAAATTAAACCAATTTCAGAAGCCTTGGTAACGCTTTTTAGTAAGTATTGTCGATTTTAATTTGTTTGAATTAAAATTAAACCAATGTCAGAAGACTTGGTAACGCTTTCACTGTTTCACTTTCTTCTCGAAGGACCATGTTAAGTCGACAATTCGCTAATTAGAGACGCCTTACCTCTGGTGGGGGAAGTCGAAAAAGAGCGAACTGGTAGTTCGCCGTATTAACAGTAAGTGACTTTATTGTTCTAAATATCATACTTTTATACAAAATAAATGCTTATTTTACAGTAAATTAATTCTAAATAAAATGTACAAATATACAAAAAATGCAATGTAAGAAAATATGATTAATTTTATATTGTCACAGGTTCGTATATATCTGTTAGAGTTGTTGGTATTGGGTGTTGGTCGTGCTATTTTGTAAATGGTGTCACGTTGTTTATATTCTTTTGTTTGTTGTTCTATTTGGTAGTTCAAATTATTCTGTGTGTGGTGTTATTTTATTGTTGTCACAACTTTTACTTTATTTGATTTAATTATATGCGAAAAAAAAGTGTAACCTTTTTATAGGCCTTAGGCTCGTCAACAAGTTGGAGCAGGCTGTTTTACTCATCAAAATTTTCGGCATACAGCAAGCGGTGGAATTTCAAAAATCCCTGTCTAATTTTTTACCACTCGCAAGTGGAGTTCCCCAGGGATCCATTTTGGGACCACTATTATTTTCGCTCTACATAAATGAACTTCCTTCAGTTATACAGCACTGCTCCATACGCATGTATGCAGATGATGTTCAGATGTATGTAAGTTGTCCTTTAGGGCTTATCGAACATTTTTCAACTTGCGTAAATGAAGATTTAGTAAAGATCGTACAGTGGTCACAAAACTTTGATCTAATACTCAATCCAAAAAAGACTAAGTGTCTAATAGTATCTAAAAATATTCTTGACCTTTCCTACTTTCCTCCAATAAACTTAAACGGTTCTTCACTAGAATTTGTACAGTCGGCCAAGAACCTTGGAGTTGTTTTTAATAGAAACTTGTCATGGAAGGATCACATAAGCTATATAGTTAGCAAAACATATGGTGTGCTCCGTGCTTTATGGGCAACACAGCACTTCACTCCTACTAACATTCGCATATTGCTCGTCAAAAGTCTAGTAATTCCGCTACTGACTTACGGTTGTGAAATGTTCGGTAAGTTAGATTATGATAGTAAAAGGAAAGTTAATGTTGCCTTCAACAGCACTGTGAGATATGTATATGGATTACGTCGTTACGATAGAGTATCTCACCTTGCCCCATCAATACTTAATATGACAATCAACAACTTCATGCATTTCCGCGCTATGGTCTTGTTTTCGGATATTCTTTTAACCAATCAACCTTTAGATCTATTTAATGAACTACAATTCCTTTCATCAAGCAGGAATAACCATTTAATTCTCCCTCGCTTAAATTGTTTAGTCTCCGAACGTCAGTTTTTTGTAAACTCAATTCGACAGTGGAATTCATTGCCTCGAGACATAAGAAGAATAAATAGCGTTGTTAAAATTAAAAACGAACTTAAACTTTATTTCCAAAACAACTAATTAAATTGGTAATTTTTCTTTAATCTGTAACTATTCAACTGAATTTTAAACATAACTTTGATAAAGTAGCTTTTAAGTAAAACCTTTTATTTAGCTTGCACTAGTTTATAAGATATTGTATCTTACTGTGTAAGTTTTCAAATTGAATAAATACTAAAATACTAAATACTAAAATACATACTTACCTTCACGGTTTGTCTAAATAAAATAACAACCACGAAGAATTATTTTTTCTGTGCGAGTTACTATACAAACTTGGACTATGATAAATAAAATATTTGTGCTTATGGGCCGTGGATCTATTCGACACAAAAGAAGAGAAGCCTAAAGTCTGGTTGAAGCTACATATAAGGCAATATCTTTACGTTTATACAGGGTGATTTGCATAAAGTGTGACAAAAAGCTAGGGCGTGTAGGTTGGACTTAGACAAGAAAAAAATCTTATAGGAGGGGGGGGGGTCTATTTCTCCCGTTTAGGCGGGAGGGGCAATTTAAGAAAAAAATCACTTAAAACAGAAAAAAATTATTAAAAAATAACGGTGATACCTACAGAGTAATGCTATAGCATTTTGAAAAGCCAGAAATACATTCTTTAGTTTTGTTTTTAAATAAAGTTGTTCGAGTAAATAGTTTTTGAAAAATTAATTTTCAAAATCAAAATTTTGAAAAAAAAAAAAAATTAAAATTTTATTTTTAAAGAATTTTTTTTCAAAATTTTACGTAATTAAGTGTAATTTTTTTATTCAATATTCAATGCTCTTATTAATTTTTGATCAAACACAAAAAACCTGATGTCAAAATGTTTTGTAGTTTTTGAGAAAATCAAAAATAACAAAAACTACTTTTGTTCTAAGAAAAGCCTTTTATTTTAGTTTTTACGTTTTTTGATTTTTAGGTGAATTTAGGATTGAAAGGATTAACTTTCTTTTTACTATTTTTTTAATTATCGTCTTATAAACATACAATAATGTGACAAAGTACTGGATTAACCATATTTCACACATTTTTTTATTGAGAACACCTGCGTGAGAGCATTGGTTTAAAATTGACCTGCCACTTTTTTATACATAGTACACATAGTTCTTCATGAATCCCCAAGCATACAAATCTAACGGAGTTAAATCTGGCGATCTAGGCGGCCATTCTATTGGACCTCCTCTTCCAATCCAACCGTCACTAAAATGTTCATCAAGCCAGTTCCTTACAGTGCGGCTGTAGTGTGCTGGAGCTCCATCTTGCTGGTAGATTAAATTGTCTGCTATGGCCAAGGGAACGTTGTCATTCAAATCGGGCAGAAGGTCTCTTAGTAACTGCAGATAGGATTCTCCATTTATGACTGAATTCAGGAACCGTGGTCCAATAACTGTTTGTCCAACAATACCAAGCCAAACATTACAGCTAAAGCGGTGTTGAGATTTGATTTGTTTCTTGTTATGCGGATTGCTGTTACTCCAGTGATGCAAATTGTGGAAATTCGTTACTCCATCTCTGGTAAACTGAGCTTCATCCGTCCAGAATATCCTTCCAAAGTAATTATGTTCAGTTTCATCTCTTAGCAATAATGTTCGACAAAATGCAGCTCTCAGTAACTTGTCGTTTGCGGTTAGTTCCTGAACTGGTGTAGTGTGGTACGGGTGTAAATGCTCGGTATGAAGCACTGCCCATACTCTAGTTTGGGGCAACTGAAGCATAGTAGCTATTCTCCTTGTGCTAAGGGAGGGATTACGTCGGACCATATCCAAAATTCTTTCCTCTATGTGTACTGATGCAGAAGATGAACTTTCTCTCCCTCGGTGCTCCAGTACTCCGTGTTCTCGAAGACGTTGATGGATTCTTGAAAATATCGTATGACTGGGACACCTCCTATTGGGATACATTTCAGCGTAGAGTCTTTGCGCTTCACGACTTCGACCATGAGCCATACCGTAGCAGTAATGCATATCCGTTAATTCGGCACTTTGTCACATTATTGTATGCTTATAAGACGATAATTAAAAAAATAGTAAAAATAAAGTTAATCCTTTCAATCGTAAATTCACCTAAGAATCCAAAAACGTAAAAACTAAAATAAAAGGCTTTTCTTAGAACAAAAGTAGTTTTTGTTATTTTTGGTTTTCTCAAAAACTACAAAACATTATGACATCCGGTTTTTTGTGTTTGATCAAAAATTAATGAGAGCATTGAATATTGAATAAAAAAATAATACTTAATTACGTAAAATTTTGAAAAAAAATTGTTTAAAAACAAAATTTTCATTTTTTTCAAAATTTTGATTTTGAAAATTAATTTTTCAAAAACTATTCACTCGAACAACTTTATTTAAAAACAAAATTAAAGAATGTATTTCTGGCTTTTCAAAATGCTATAGCATTACTCTGTAGGTATCACCGTTATTTTTTAATAATTTTTTTTCTGTTTTAAGTGATTTTTTTCTTAAATTGCCCCTCCCGCCTAAACGGGGGCAAATAGACCCCCCCTCCTATACGATTTTTTTCTTGTCTAAGTCCAACCTACACGCTCTAGCTTTTTGTCACACCTTATGCAAATCACCCTGTATATGTACATATGATGCTTCCGTGGTTTGAGATAAACAAAAACAATTAGCTATAAAAAGATATAATAAGCTATAACAATGTAGGCTTAATTCCGAGTGATCAGAATTTTTATCTTTTCTATAAGTGCCAAAACTGGTGACATATACAATATATATTTTAATCGTTTTAGTGATTTGAATTTTTTTCAAAAACTATTATTACTAAAACAACATTTTCCCAAGTAAAAAAATGCACTCATTAAACATCTCAAAACAATTTTTTTTTTTTGTTGATGCACTTATAATTGCGTGCGAGTGTGGTGTGCGTAGTACGATGTATGCATTTTGAATTAAGATTATTTTAAGTTCATAAGAAAGTTAGGTTAGGTTAATGGGCTGACAGTTGATCTTATTACCGTCACACTAACGAGAATATCAATGTAGATCCGTTGTAATACCCTATAGACTAAGAGCCCACAGCAATTTTTGGGTGTGATTGATAACAAAAAATAATTAGCATAATTCGATAGGCATTTAGTAGTTATTTAGAAATGTAAACGTGTTGCATGTGGGAGCAATAGTGCATAAGAGTACATCAGATATGCAGTTCTTTAAAAAGTCTAAAAAAATTGTGATACAAAATTTGCCATAACTTCAAAATGAAGAGCTAAGTGCCCTGATTACAAATATCGAGGTCCAAGAGATTTTGAAGGCGGTCTTCTTCGTGCAAGAAGTACGCTATTCTTATCGCATTTTGCAGGTACAACGTCTTACAGTTCGCGTAAACTAAAACCGAATCATCGGCCGATGTCGGGTCGGAGCTATTCGGACGACTGTCTCGGACGTTCGTCTGCATACACTCCTTCCGTTCTCGGACGGTGCCGATCTGGAGTCTGACTGTGAACATTGGATATGAAAGTAATAATTTTTTTCAATGGAAGATTTTTTCTTAATGTCTGCAACAGTTAGTTCCATCTATAATGAAATTTCGGCAAATAGTCGTTTAGCAATGTCTCAGACAGGTGCACTGTTATACACGGAATTAATTAATTTTCCAGTATCCATATTTTATTTTTACTTGCGATATAGTAGGTATTATAGGGCATGTTCTGCATTTGGAAAAAAATCAAGCTCGAGATTTTGATCAAAGTTGACATTACGATGATGGCGAAGACAAATGAAGTGGGTCTGACAATTCCGTCTGTCTGTCTGTTTTTCTGTATGTCTGCACCTCGATCTACAGCCTAAGCTACTGGAGCTATTTTCTTCAACCTTGGTAGTTAAGAAGCCCCTTAAGTTTAAAATAATATTGTATATAAAAATATTCTAAAACATTTGTTTTTGGGTTTTTTGAAAAAAAAAAACTATTCCACGTTTATTTTTTTGAAAAATCAATATCTCTTAAACGTGTTAGCGATTTGTTTTTGAAATTCTTTCCTAAAATTTATACTTCTAAATACTTAAAATTGGCATGCCAAATTTCGTTCTCAAAAAATTTTAAAGAAATTTGTTATATAAAAAATTACTTTAATGATAAACCCATTTTTAAACTTTGTCTGCATAAATTCATACTTTTCTGGAAATCAGAAGACAATTCCAGGCATTTGAAGATTTTTAGCTCATTAAATCCATGTTGTTTATTTAAAAAATTTATTTTAAATTCCAAAGTACTTTTACATAAGAGCAAATTCGTGAGATCCAGTCGTGCATTTTATTTTTGCATGAATTTCATCGCAAGAATCAACCGGACAACCGACGAAAAATCCAAACATGTTGGGATATGCCGGTTGATCGCTTATTATCGGGCGTCATCGGACGATGTCGCTTTCAGTGGTGTACGCGCTCTCTTCCCTTTCTATACGTTTGGTTCGATCGGCCGAGTTCGGCTGACAACGCCCGAGTATACTTCGGCCGATGACGGATTAGGTGTACGCAAGCCGTTAGACCTCAATACTTTCAATCAGGAGGCTTAACTCTACATTTTGGCAAAGTTGTTATCACAATGATTTAGACTTGGAAAGAACTGCATATACGAGTATGATGCACTTTTATGCACTATAGCTCCCACTAGAGCATGCAAGACGTTCAAATTTGTAAATAACTAATAAAGGCCTATCTAATTATGCTAATTATTTTTTGTTATCAATCGCACCCAAAAATTACTGTGGGCTCTCGGTCTACTAGGGATTGTGACTCCCATGTATTGAAACCTATGATAATCCTATGTCCTTCAAGCCCGTTAAGTGTGTTGATGAGTTTTAGTAAGCCATAGCCTGAAATGTCGGAGGGCACTTCTAAGTTATTGAAGAAATGTCTGTCGTCACATAGTCATTTAGTTGAGGAGAGGTAGACGTCTTTTAAGGGTGTGATCCTTTTCTTTACCCCCACTTGAGAAATCATCCCTCCACTATACCCGGTTCTTACAAACTCTCATTGTTGAGTTTTATAGGTCAGTGTTTGATTTAAATGTTCGTTTATTTGGTCAGTATTGCTGATTAAGTCGAAGGGTGTTATAGCCTTAAAGATTATTGAAATTAGTTAGCTATTTGGTAGCACTTGTTTTTAGCAATAAAAGCGATGTACTTTTTTTATATGGCGCAATATCATTTTTCTTGCTTAGACCACCAACGTGGTAACATCATTACGAAATAAAAAAAAAACTATTTAAAATATATTTGCAGAAGTGTTTTCTTTCTTTCACACCACTAGTACAACAAATTGGCGACGAGGATTCGTATTGAAAGAAAATGAAAAATGGTGTTGCTGCGGGTGGTTTTTCTGCTGTTGCTGCACCTACGTACGTCGGCGGAGTGCCGCCTTATTTCTCCATAAAATTCTTTGACGAGACTAAAAGTAAATTCGAACGCTGGTTGCAACGTCTTGAAGGAGCGTTTACAATCGTCAATGTCAAAGATTCTGTGATGAGACTCAATTACTTGCTACATTATATTGGGCCAAATACTTTCGATTTACTTTGTGATGGAATCTCCCCAGCGGTACCTGAAACCAAGACCTACGACGAGTTAGTCAACGTGCTCAAGGAGCATTACAATCCGCAGCCTTTAGAAGTAGCGGAGTACTACAAATTTCACCATCGGGAGCAGTTGGAGGGGAATCCGTCCGCGAGTACGTAGCCACGTTGAGTAAAATGGCCATACATTGTAATTTTTGTACTTATTTGACAACTGCACTGCGAAACCAACTTGTTGTGACATTCGAGACAAACGAATAAAGGACCGATTATTGGAAACAAAAGACCTAACGTTCGAGAGGGCGATCCAAATTGCTACGAGCCTAGAGATGTCACAACTAAACGAGACAGCAATTCATAAAACTTCAGTACATTCAATTAACTTTCATAAAAAAGAACGGTATGCTAAGATCCAGAGCAACCAGACGACGAGGAACAACAACAATCAACAGTCATCAGAGAAGTCACACGTGTCAAATTTTAATAAAGGCCAAAGCCAAAAACAAATACATTGCTTCCGTTGCGACGGCCCCCACCTTGCGAACAATTGCTCTCACATAAATACTATTTGTAACTTCTGCAAGATTCGCGGTCATCTGTCTAAAGTGTGTTTTAAAAAACAAAAAAAGAATAAGAAAAACAGTACAGTTAACCACTTAGAAGATGATTGCGAATTGATCAGTGAAGAACCAATAGCTTATATTAACACAATATGTGAGAGTAATTGTTCAGAAATGTTTATTTGTTATAATTTTTATTCAAATGCAAGTTCAGTATTATATTCAGTAATGTTAATTAATTATTTACTTTTCATGGGCGATTAATTACAATTTTTGTAAACAATGTGAAATTTTAAATTGCCAAACATATCGTATAATACCCTATGTATTTTTCTTATTCTTAATCTTTTAATCCCTTGTTATTTGTTTAAGCTAATCTTGCTAATCCATTTGCTCTGCTATATGCTTTCATCTATGCTATCATGTTACATTTTTTATGCATGATTTTTATTATTGCCGCAAAATCTTCGAGCATGGAGGGCTTTTGGTTAGCTGAAGATCGTCCTATTTGCCAGCAACCACCAACGCGATCACTTGGAATCATCATATTTGTCTTGATCGAATAAAATAAATTTCTTATAACGTTTAAGTTTGGACTATTTTTTTTTTTGTTCGTTGGAAATTATTTATTACTGATCAAAGTTGGTCCTTCGAGTCGTCGGATTTTTGTAATTTTGGAACAAATTTGGAGCTGTTTGGTGGTTGCTTGGAACTTGGAATTTGCATTTGGACACTTGGCAAGCCACATTGGTACCAGAGGTAAACTGTATCGTATATAATATTTGTTGCTGATTTCGCTGATTTTGCTGTTCAGATTTTGGTTTGCTGTTGCTAGTAGGGTTAATTGGTTGCTTCGAGGTGCCTTTTAGATCAACCCGTTTTGGAATAGGTCAGTGAGAATTCGGTTTTTTGGTTGAATTACAAATCACACGTGTGTTTGAACTTTGAACTTTGCTTAAGTCATGAATATTTTGAAACAAGCTCGTGGTCACTTGAAAGGTGCTATAACTCGTACGCACTCGTTTATAGTAGAGGCGAAAGTTGATGATATAGACATTTTAAAAACTCGGTTGGAACGTTTAGAGGAATCGTGGAAATCTTTTTGCCAGAATCAAATTGAACTATTTCAATATTCCGAGGAAGAGGGTTACGTTGACCCTGAAATTGATTTTGAAATGACGGAAAATAAATATTTGGAAGCAAAAGGTGCATTTTTAAAAGCTATCCGTAGCAATACGCCTTCGACTCCTCGCACGGCTCCAATTCGTAACGCGACTAATAACGTGGACTCTTCGGTCGAACAGAATTGCTCAGCTTCCCCTTCTGCGGCCAATATTTGTTCGGAAGTTGAACTGCCAAAATTTAAAATACCACCCTTTGGTGGTGATTATCGACAATGGCCAGAATTTCGTGATATGTTCCTCGGGAGTGTCGATTGTAAGAAACTCTCCTCTGCCCAGAAGATGCGATATTTGAAATCGTTCTTAGAAAATGATGCCGCAAAACTGCTTAACGGTATTGAGATTTCGGACGCGAATTATGAACAAGCATGGGATAAGCTTGAACACCGATATGATAAACCGTTATACATTGTTAACAGTTATATCGAAAGCTTTTTGAAAATTCCCAACGTAGCGGTCGCGGATAGTGGACATTTGCGTCGGTTAGTGGACAAATCGGATGAGGTTATTCGTGGATTGAAGGCTCTTAAAACCGAAGGGAGAGATCCATGGCTTATATATCTTTTGCTCGAAAAAATAGACTTTGATACGCGAAAGGCTTGGTCTCTTCTTACAAACAATTCCGAATCCGAAACTATAGATACGCTTCTTGATTTTTTGGGAAAACGATGCGATGCTATAGAAGCATGCGCCACTAAGACAAGTGATTCTAAAATTTCCGGTAATAGACATAAAACGCGTCCCTATAGTGCGTCAAATAACATTAAGAGCCTTGCAGTTGCTAAACAGTTATGTCCCATGTGCCATGAAAATCATATGCTTCCACATTGCCCTAAATTTATTGATTTGCCCATTCCTTCACGTCGTTCCTTTGCTCGAGACCAAAAGTTGTGCTACAGATATTTGGGTAGTAATCATTCGGCTTCGCGTTGTCGTTCTAAAAGCCGTTGTCCGCATTGTCGTGTTCGCCATCATGTGCTCGTGCACATGGATTCATCGTCATCGGCTGTTGAACCTAACAATTTGAATTTGAACATAGGCCAAGCTTCGACATCCAGTGCTGTTTCAATTGCAAGTCATCATTCACATAATGAAATTCGCCCATCTGGGATTTTGCCCACTGTTGTTGTGCAGGTCATGAACGCATCGGGCCAAGCTTATAATTGTCGTCTGCTGCTAGACACCGGCTCCCAAGCATCATTTGTTACGGAGGATTTAGTTAAGAAATTAGGTCTTCGTCGTCGTCATGCTCGTCTTCCAATATCAGGTATATCTTCGGTAGAAGCTTGTGTTACTCAAGGTGTCGTTTCGCTCACTCTTAAATCTTGTGTTGATTCCAATGAAGTTGAAGTTGACGCTTTCATTTTGAATCGCATTACTACGAATACTCCTTTGAAATCGTTTCGTTTTGATCAATCTGCGTGGTTGGATAATTTAAAGTTGGCTGATCCAGGCTTTAACAAACCAGGTTCTATTGACATTTTACTCGGATCTGATAAGGCTTGGAGTATTTTACGTGAGGGTCGACGGAAAGACGAAGCTGGTAATTTGGTTGCTCACAATACTATTTTTGGGTGGGTGATAACAGGTTGTACTCCCAACGAAGGACTTGTGTCGCTACAAGTTGGAATTGGTGAGGATGTTGACCTACTTTTAAGGTCCTTTTGGGAAGTTGAAGAGATAGATCCTAAATTGCGTTCGTTGGATTCAGGTGATTTAGTAGACACCCATTTTGTAAGCACATTTTCGCGAGGGCCTGACAACAAATACATCGTTGAGCTTCCTTTTCGCCACAAAGACATAGTTTTTAGTAACACTCTCTCCGGTGCTTTGTCTAGGCTATTTTCAATGGAACGACGCTTCACCCGTCAACCAAATCTTCAATCCGAATATTGCTGCTTCATGAGGGCTTACGTGCAGTTAGGTCATATGGAGAAAATTCCAGAAAACGAGATTGAACCATCGTCAGGGAAGGTTTTTTTTTTACCACATCATGCAGTGGTTACAAATAAATTGCGCGTTGTTTTTGATGGGTCTCATCAGGATGGAAAGGGTGTTAGCCTAAATGAAAACCTTCATGTAGGACCTCCTCTCCAAAGGAATCTCATCAACGTTTGCCTGCGGTTTAGGATTCACAAATACGTTTTTGGTGCTGATATCGTAAAGATGTTCAGGCAAATTTGGATTCACCCCAAGCATAGGGATTTTCAGCGTATTGTGTGGCGAGAGAATCCTACTGAACCAGTCGGACACTACCGGTTGCGTACCATCACGTACGGTACTTCACCTGCTCCCTTTTTGGCAATGAGAGTTTTGAAACAACTTGCCTTGGACTACAAGGATCAGTTTCCTACTGCGTCACTCTCTGTTTTGCATGATTGTTATGTTGATGACATCATGACCGGGGCAGAATCGGTTAGCAAAATTTTGGAGCTTAAAAATGAGCTCATTAGTCTGTTGGCCTGTGCGGGCCTAGAGTTGAGTAAATGGAGTTCTAATTGCTGGCCAGTATTAGAAGGAACAAGCTTTGAACCCACAATCTCACTTGATCGTGACTCTTCAAATAATTGGACAAAGGTGCTTGGATTAATTTGGAATCCTCATCGTGACATTTTCAACTACAAAATCTCTATTAAAGATTCATCGTCGACGCCCACTAAGAGGATTCTGCTGTCAGAGATTTCCAAAATTTTTGATCCTTTAGGCTTTCTGGCTCCTTCCACCATTTTGTTAAAAATGTTGTTCCAGGAGTTATGGGCACATTCAACGAAAATCGGATGGGATGACCCACTGCCTACTGAGGTATCCGATAAATGGATGTCCTATAGAGAAGAATTGTTTTTGTTTGAAAAGGTGGAGATTTGGCGAAGGTGTACTGTCAATGTAGAAGGATTTGAGCTGATCGGATTCTCGGATGCGTCCGAAAAGGCATATTCAGCGGTGGTCTATGCAAGAAGCCTTTCTGAAAACGGTAAAATCGAGGTTCAACTTGTCTCTGCCAAAACTCGCGTCGCTCCAATAAAACAACTCAGCATTCCTCGTCTTGAACTATGTGGAGCTTTGCTTCTTAGTCGTTTGGTGCAACTTGTTCGAAATGCGTTGAACTGTAAAATTATTCAAACCTTTGCCTTTTGTGACTCGCAAATTGTGTTAGCCTGGCTGTCCGCTCCACCCCGGCGTTGGAATACCTTCGTCGCCAATCGGACGTCGGAAATACTTGATATTCTACCCCGCTCTAATTGGAACCATATTCGATCTGAGGAGAATCCGGCGGATTGCGCATCAAGAGGCGTAGTGCCTAGTAAATTAATTGATCTGGAAATTTGGTGGAAAGGACCAGAATGGCTTTCAAGAAGCTTCGAGTGTTGGCCTATTTCTGGGGTGGGTGAAGTACTGAAAGAGGTGCCAGAGAGTAGGAAAGAAATTGTAGTTGCCAATGTTTCGTGTACTCATGAAGACTTCCTTGATAGACTTTGCAAACGCATTTCTTCGTGGGATTGTGTGATTCGCATTGTAGCGGTATTTGTTCGGCGAGCCAAAAATGCCAAACTTCCGGCTGGGGAACGAGTCAGTGGATATTTTCGTTCCTCTGAATTGCTTTATGCGAAACAAAAATGTTTGAAATGGGCTCAGAAAGAGTTTGAACAAGAAACAAGGGACTTACAAGCAGAGAAGTGTGTCTCTTATTCTTCAAAAATTTCTTCGTTGGCTCCTTTTGTTGACAATGATGGTTTACTTCGTGTTGGAGGCAGAATTTCAAAGGCTGTCAATGTTACTTTTAGCATAAAACATCCTGTAATTTTGCCAAAAAATCATCTAATATCAAAACTTATACTTAATAGTTTCCATTTGAGATTTCTTCATGCTGGTGTTTCGGAGCTATTCTCTATAGTGCGCCAGGAGTTTTGGATTTTGGGAAGCAGAAATCTCATAAGGAAGGTCGTTCATGATTGTATTGGTTGTTTCCGTCAACGTCAAGCCACATCACAGCAGCTGATGGGAGATCTGCCTTCTTCGCGGCTTTCACCATCATTCGCTTTTGATCAAACTGGATGTGACTATGCTGGCCCCATCACTCTTCGCTTAGCCAGAGGAAGGAACCCTAAATTTATAAAAGGCTACTTAGCGATTTTTGTGTGTATGGCAACAAAGGCATTGCATCTGGAGGTGGTAAGCGATTTGTCAACGGATGCGTTCTTAGCGGCTTTGCGGAGATTCATCGCTAGAAGGGGAAAGTGCAGTATCATCCACTCGGACAACGGTACTAACTTCCGTGGAGCTGCACACATTCTCTCGGAGTGGTACAGATTGGTTCGGTCTGAAAACCATAATGCCCAAATATCAAAGACGTTGGCGAATGAAGGTATAAGGTGGGAGTTTATTCCACCACACAGCCCGCACTTTGGTGGGCTTTGGGAGGCAGGCGTTAAAAGTGTTAAACACCATCTTCGTCGTGTTATAGGGAACAATACTTTGACCTTTGAGGAAATGACAACTTTGCTCTCTCAAATTGAAGCCTTATTAAATTCCAGGCCACTTTGTTCTATTTCAGATTCAGATTTGAACCCTCTAACTCCATCTCATTTTCTTATAGGCCGACCGTACACAGCAATTCCGGAGCCAAGCAGCCTTGAAGTTCCAGTTAATCGGCTTGGGAGATGGCAACTAATACAAAATATGTTACAAGGTTTTTGGCGGCGTTGGCACTGCGACTATCTCACATCACTACAACAACGTCCAAAATGGCAGAAGAAGGCAAAAAACTTCGAAGTTGGGGATTTGGTTGTCATCAAGGAACAAAATATGCCTCCATCAAAATGGGCTCTGGGGCGAATTGAAGTTGTTCATCCAGGACAGGATGGCCTTGTACGAGTTGTGTCGGTTCGAACCAAAAATGGAATTTTCAAGCGACCAATAACCAAGTTAGCAATTTTACCATGTTCCTGAAATCCTTCAGGGGGGCGGCGTGTTCAGAAATGTTTATTTGTTATAATTTTTATTCAAATGCAAGTTCAGTATTATATTCAGTAATGTTAATTAATTATTTACTTTTCATGGGCGATTAATTACAATTTTTGTAAACAATGTGAAATTTTAAATTGCCAAACATATCGTATAATACCCTATGTATTTTTCTTATTCTTAATCTTTTAATCCCTTGTTATTTGTTTAAGCTAATCTTGCTAATCCATTTGCTCTGCTATATGCTTTCATCTATGCTATCATGTTACATTTTTTATGCATGATTTTTATTATTGCCGCAAAATCTTCGAGCATGGAGGGCTTTTGGTTAGCTGAAGATCGTCCTATTTGCCAGCAACCACCAACGCGATCACTTGGAATCATCATATTTGTCTTGATCGAATAAAATAAATTTCTTATAACGTTTAAGTTTGGACTATTTTTTTTTTTGTTCGTTGGAAATTATTTATTACTGATCAGTAATGATTTTACAAAAAAAAAATGTGGATTAACGTGTATATTGAAAATAAATTAATTAAAATGGAAATTGATAGTGGGGCCGGCGTATCGGTTATTAGTTATAATGAATTTTGTAAGAACTTTAGTGATATTCCGATTAAAAGTGCTAACATTAAGTTAAATACATATAATAATTCTTCTCTTAATGTTTTAGGTGTTATTGAGGTTGTTGTTGCTCCGCAGAATTTGAAAATTGATAAGCGTTTGCAGTTGTATATTGTTGAGTCAAATAAAAACGCGCTATTTGGAAGAGAATGGCTGTATGCATTTAATGGTTTACCATTGACGGAGATGTTTCATGAAGAACGCGATACAAAAAATGAAAATTGTTACCAGGTAAATGAAAAAAAATTGTAATGTTCAAAGCAACTCCAAAGTTTCATATTTACCACCGGAACTTTGGCGAAGATGTAGGCGAAATTAAGGGACAACCGGTTTCAATTGAGTTAACGCCAAATTCGAAACCTGTGTTTGTTAAGCATAGACCGGTACCGTTCGCGCTTCGTGACTCCATCGCGGAAGAAATTAATAATTTAGTTGCTCAGGGTATTCTTATTCGTGTTGACCACAGTGATTAGGCAACTCCAATCGTGCCGATAGTAAAGGCAAATGGAAAAATACGCCTCTGCGGAGATTTTAAAATTACTTTGAAAAAATATATATTCGCGACTGAACATCCTCTCCCCACAATAGACGAGCTTTTTAATGCAATGAATGGCGGTGACAAATTTTCGAAGGTTGACCTTCGCCGTGCTTATTTACAGTGGAAGGTGAGGGAGGAGGATCAGGAAAAATTAACTTTGTCTACGTTTTTAGGTCTGTTTAAATGTACGCGATTATGGTATGGTCTTAGTTGTGCACCTGTAAAATGGCAGAAGAAAATCGAAGAAATACTTGCTGGGATCGAGGGTGTGGGAGTTTTTATTGACGACATTTGTATCACTGGTTCCGGATAATGAGACACATCTCGCAAGGTTAGAAACAGTATTTTCGCGGTTGTTTTCATTTGGATTACGTGTAAATTCTGAAAAATCACATTATTTTCAAGTATCGATTAAGTACTGAGGTTTTAAAATTTATAAAGACGGAATACATAAGATCGCAAGTAAAACAGAAGCGATTATTAAAGCCCCTTGCCCAACAAATGTATATGAGGTACGATCCTTGCTAGGTTTAGTTAATTATTATGGACGATTTTTTCATTATCTGTCAGAGATTCTTGAGCCATTGCATGCATTGATTAGGAAAAATAATAAATTTAAATGGACATCAGAATGTGAAAGTGCTTTTAAAGGAATAAAAAAAGAAATAATTTCACATAATTTTTTGGTGCATTACGCAAATGATAAGCCGTTGTGTTTGTCGACAGATGCTTCGCCAGTGGGTGTGGGGGCAGTATTGTCCTACAAATATCCAGATGGCACTGATAGACCCATCCAGTTTGCTTCACAAACGTTGTCAAATTCGCAACGTAAATGGTCTCAAATAGACAAAGAGGCCTACGCTATTATATACGGTCTTAAGAAATTTTATCAATTCCTTTTCGGTCATTTTATTCTATTTACAGACCATAAGCCACTGGTACAAATTTTTGCGGCCGATAAAAGCTTGCCACATATGTCTGCTACATGTTTGCAACACTACGCGATTTATTTTATTTGCAAGCATTTAATTATACAGTAAAGTACAAACGTTCAGAGCAAAATGGCAATGCTGACGCCATGTCAAGACTGCCGATTTCAAACAATGATTCTTTTAAGCTTGAAGAATCTGATTTATTTGAAATAAATCAGATAGAAACATTACCAATTACGGCAAAACAGATTGCAGAGGAAACTTCTAGAGATTTGTTACTGAGTAAATTATTGAAAGGGATTCAAACCGGTACTCAACTTCAAGCTCACGTACGATTTGGCGTTGACCAAAATGAATTTTCTATACAAAGTGGTTGTATAATGCGAGGTTTGCGGGTCGTTATCCCAACTAAATTTCAAAAAAAAAATTCTTGAAGATTTACACTCATCACATTTTGGGGTAACCAGAATGAAAGAACTAGCACGTAGTTTCTGTTGGTGGCCAAAAATTGACCACCAAATTGAAGAGTTTCCAAAAAATTGTTCAACCTGTTGTAAATACCAAAATAACCCACCAAAAGTAGAAACCCATCATTGGTGTTATCCATCGAAACCTTGGGACCGGGCCCATTTGGATTTTGCAGGTCCGTTTTTGGGCGTATATTTATTACTTTTTGTCGATGCGTTCTCCAAATGGCCTGAAGTACATATCTTGAAAAATATAGCGACCGATACAACCATTCCAATTTTGAGAAAAATTTTCGCTACTTTTGGGCTACCAAAAGTTATTTGCACTGACAATGGCAGTCAGTTCACGAATATAAAATTTAAACAGTTTTGCGACTTGAATAATATCGTACACAAACGAACTGCACCATATCACCCTGCCACAAATGGTCAGGTAGAGCTTTATGTTCAAACTTTAAAAAACAAATTGCGTTGTCTTAAAAACAAAAACGAAGATTTAGAAGTTAAATTAAATAATATTTTGTTCCAATACCGAATTACACCGCACCCTGTTACAAAAAAGTCACCATCTGAAGTATTATTTAATTATTCTGTTCGAAATAAATTTTCGTTATTATTGCCAGAGAAAAAAGATAATGTTCAACCATTCTATGAAGATATTAATAGTAGAAGTTTTTCAAAGGGAGAAAGAGTGGCTATTAGAAATTACATTGGCAAGGAAAAATGGAATTTTGGAGAAGTTAATGGAAAAACGGGTTTATTGCATTATAATATTAAACTAGATAATGGTAAAGACGGTACCAGTAAATCAAGAAATTGATAAAGATATAAAGGAAAAACAATCAGACCCTGTTCCAAACGTTTCCGAAAACAAACAACCATTTATACCACGAAAAAGTAATAGAACTCGAAAACCTTTGGATAGGCTGACATATTATTAATGATATGAAATAAACAAAATGAATCGTGAAATAATTTTACTATTAAGTATAATCATAAAGACTTATAAATTAGAACTAAGTTTTGCTGTTACTTATACGTTGAAACTCGATTATCCGGGATTCGATTAACCGGGATAAAAATATTTGACCTAAATAACTCCAATATCCGTACAAAACTCTATTATCCGTGAAAGAAACAAAAGTGTTTTCTGTCTCGAAAATAAAGACACAAATGTATTTATTTAAACTCTATTATCCGTAATAAACTCTACTATCCGTAACATGAAAACAATACCGAACAAATTTTTTCACTTCTAAAAACTAACGGAATTTTGTATCTGTTGCATTGTATTTAATAGACACACAAAACGAAGTAACGGGATAATACATTTTTGGGTTGTGGTTTGTGTTGTTTGTTATGGATTCTGTTCAGTCTTAGTTGGAAAATCTTAAGTGACGCGTGGTGATAATGGCTTTTTCTGTGTTAAGTACAAATAAAAGATCACGAAAAGTTTTATCAATTAAAGAAAAAGTGGATTTGATAAATGAACATTGTCAAAAAAGTGTGCCTGTAAAAATGTTGGCTAAAAAATACAAAATCGGCACCCAAACAGTGTATGATATTATAAAAAATAAAGGCAAGATTTTCAAATTTTTCGCAGACAGCTTCACTAATAAAGGGATTGGAGAGGCGCAAAACTCTCAAAAAAGCTGAAAATCCCAAAGTAGACGCAGCAACGTATGAATGGTTTCGACAGGAACGATTTCGAGGAGTTCCAATTTCAGGACAAATGATAATGGAAAAGGCAAAATTTTTTCATGACAATCTAAACATAGCCTCTGACTGTGTATACTCTGAAGGATGGCTGGGAAAATTCAAAAACCGCCATGGAATTCATGGATTAAAAGCGATAGGCGAAAAAGAATCAGCTGACTACGAAGCTGCTACGCTTTTTGTAGAAGAATTGTCTGAACTTATTCAGAAAGAGAATTTAACCAATGAGCAAATTTATAATGCCGATGAAACCAGCCTTTTTTGGAAATGTTTGCCCCAAAACACTTTGGCATGTAATAATGAGCGTTCAGTTGAAGGATATAAGGAATCGAAGGAACGACTCACTGTATTGGTTTGTTCTAATGCTTCAGGAACTCATAAATTAAAATTAATGGTTATTGGCAAAAGTGCTCGTCCAAGAGCTTTAAAAAATGCTGGAGAGCTTCCCGTTGTCTACAAAGCCAACAATCGGGCTTGGGTAACCCAAAAATTATTCATTGATTGGTTTAATAAAAACTTTGTCCCAGAAGTTAAAGAGCACCTGGAAAAAAGCAATCTTGACAGAAACTCCAAAATTTTATTACTCTTGGATAACTGTCCAGCCCACCCAGACGTTAATGATCTCAAAGCCTCAAATATACAAGTGAGGTACTTTCCACCAAACTGCACTTCTCTGATTCAGCCCATGGACCAAGGCGTCATTCGAAGCCTAAAGTGCCATTATCGCAAAGAGATTATTCGAAAGCTAGTAAGCTCAGAAAACAGGAACATTTTTTCCAAGTCATTTAATATCAAGAATGCTTTATGGGGTGTTTCTAAGTCCTGGAATTTCGTTACCACCGATGTTCTGAAAAATGTTTGGCATAATTTACTTTGTCCCGAAAATGAAGAAGAAGGTAAGTTTTATCGAAATCAAAAAGTTTTATTTTACATCATATAAATTTTTAAACTTCCTCAGAACAAGACGCAATTGACGAGGTGTCAACAATTATGGAAGTCGCAGAGGATTTTGATGTCAATGCAATAAGAAATTGGGTGGACTCAGATGCGAATGCTTCACTTGCTTGCTATTTTATCAGAGAACGAAATTATGGAGATGATAAATAACCATCTTGACAAAGAGCCGGAAGTTCTTTCTGATCAATCCGATGATGTGGAAATTTCAAAAATTCCAGTGGTTGATGCGATTAAGGCAAGTTCTATACTTTTGAGTTTTTTAGAAGAGTTTTTTTTTATTGTTATTTTATCATTGATTCGGGCCCATAATAGGCCCATCCACCAGTTGTTTTACATAAAAAAAGTAAAACATTAATCTTAAAAATAAATGAATAAAAAAACGAGGGGCTCAAGATAAGGACGAGTTGGTGATTGTTGGTTTTGGGGGATGCTTGGGATTTGTTATTTTTCATTGATATGATTAAGGTATGAGTTGTCAAGCTATTCAGATAAGGTCATTACACCGAGTTCCATTTTCCATCATGGCGAGAGAACATTCACTCATATTAAATCGGGATAAATATTTAAAAACTCCTTGTGGAAGTGCATTTGCATTCGATTCCAGAGAAGGAGAACTTTATCATAGAGAGCACTTTAATCCATTCTCTGTTAGCGTTCTGACGTGTATTTTTCAGAAAATACGGTATGTTCGTAGCCTTACTGAGCTTTTTAATTCTGTGGTTCTATTCCTTTTCAGACCATAGAACACCGAATTTAGTGAAGACTGATTTTAAACAGTAGTTAGGCTTTCATCTCTGGTAGGATCCGAAACTGGGCATCTGATTATAGCCGTGGCAGTAGATACATAAGGTGTAGATATGGGTGATGATGCTATAAGAACTGGTAGCTGGGGAAGTCGGTAGGTAGGTATCCTGTATTTCAGAAAGGATGGATCTGTTGTACGTAGATGGGGCAGGTTGGATTTGGTTCGATATCCCTTCGATTTTATCAACTCATCGGCTTGTTGGCCAATATTATGCGTTTATTGTACTCACAGCTTTTTAAAGAAGGGCAAGTGGTTAACGGAGACCTGGCATCAATAGAGAGAGCTTTGGAAATGAATGCCGAGGTCAGTGTGCAGAGAATTTAAATTTTTGGTAATAGCATCAACGGAATTCGCGGTACAAAAAGTGTTTAAAATAGTTTTTATATCTTTTTTTATATAGTTTATAGTCCACCTCCAATCCATTGTTGAAGCTCCACGCTGATGCAACTCTAGCTCTAAACAAAAAAGAGACCACTGTATCATGTCTGCTGGATATCCAAAAAGCATTGGACTCTGTTTGGATAGATGGTCTAGTTTTAAAGTTGAAGTCTCTTAACTTGCCTAGACATCTTATCCTCATCATCCATAGTTTCTCCACTTATCTTAAATTTAACGTACGCCAATGACAAAAACACTGCTATTCACTGATGACTCCATTACATATAGCTCATCGGTTAGCCCAGACATATGGGAATATATCCAATGGGAAATAAAAGCCAATTCCTTTAAAATGGAACTAATCTGTTTTAAACGACACTTATGTAATGGCCTAACCACAAAGTGCAAAAATCTAAATTTTATTGTTAATACAAATATCACCCATATCAAAACTTAAAATACCTTGGAGTGCACTTCTTTAATAAACCCCACGTATATGCAAAAATTAGAATTATTCGAGCGAAAAACTCTCCGGCAATGCACTTCTTTCTCGATTAACAAACATATCTACAACCTCAGTACTAAAATGTGGAAAAAGTCCAACCCACCCCAGTCCTCTTATTATTTTAATTACAGGTAACGCACCCACACTTCATTTTATTTATTTCAAAAGCATTTAGATGGAAACTCATGCTTAAAAATATAAAGTACATTTTAAAATTGCATTCAAATTTGGTGGTGCAACAGCTCGAAGTGAACCAGGACCTAGTGACTTACAACTCTCAACCATTCTTGTGTGCGCGTTACCAGGAACGGAGGGGACCTACAATTTTCTGCCGATTCCGAACGGCTAATGAGCAGCACTTTCCATGGCAAGAGATATACTCTTAGAGGATTTGTCAATTCCTCGCAAGAGGCAGTACAGCCGAAGAAGTTGAAAAATCACAAGAAGAAAAATCAAATTGATTTTTTAATTTATGAAGTAAAAACGAGTGGTTAACCGACCCAAAAGAAAAATTAAGTAAGCATATCATCGATATTTTGCCGGAGTTAAGTTGCAAAAAAGACTGGCTAGGCGAAACAATAAACTACAGTCTTAAAGAAAATACCATCAAATGGTACACTGATGGATCGAGAATAGCTGAAGGGACTGGTGTTGGAACTAATTGGGCCTAGAACTAAACTCTCCTTACCGATGGGACAGTCCACTAGCATATTCCAGGCAGAAATAAATGACATAGGCATATGTGCTGGAAGAAACTCCCCTTACAAGGCCAGAGCCCTACTGCGGAATAGAAGAAAACGTGATCAAAAACAAAATCAAAACAGAAGAGGCAAAAAGATCAAAAATCTGGAAAGAACTCCCTAAGCTGAGACAGGCAATACTCCTACTCGGGGACTACAACCGAGTACCCTGACCTGAGTTTTGTTGAATTGCACGGAAGTATTGAATGTATGTAGTTAAATTTGGAGAATATACCAAGAAAACAGCAGAGCTATTAAAACAAAAATGTTCTGAAAAACAACTCACACCTACTCTTCATAAAATGTTGGTTCATAGTAAAGGCATAATCGAATATCACAATCACTGACAGAATTGACAGAAGAAGCTCAGAAGTCTAAAAATTAAGACCAAGATGATATTTTCTAACAACTATAAAGTTTGTTTAAATTTATGGTACAATTTTCCCAGTATAATTTAGCTCTGAAATATTTTATAATGTTATCCCGTAAGATTAAAAAAATAAAATGCACGACTGGGTCGCACGAACTTGCTCCTATGTACGAGTAATAGACTAGGAATTTTAAAAACCAATGTTATTAGAGAAAACTGTTCATAAGGACAAAATTATTTTTTTAATTTCTTTTAGTAGTAAGAGACAAAAACAGAATGCTATGCAAATATGAATTTATGGGAGAACAAAAAATTATAAGTCGTTGCAGTGGTTTCTTAAAAAAAAGCTTTTATATACAAACTTTTTAAAAGTTTTTAAGAAAAAAATTTGGAACGCCAATTTAAAGTTTTTGTTTTTGTTCGAACAAAAATTACATTTACAAAAAAAGATATTGAGCCGTTTCGGAAATATCGAATTTTCAAAAAACAAAAAAATAGATTATTTTTTTTAAATTCAAAAAATATTTATTTTAAAGTTTTTAAATACAATGTATTTCAAACTTTTTAGAAGCTTCTCTATAAAAAAAAATCATAAGATCCGTTATCTGGATAATGAGAAATTCGAAAAAATGGTTCTATGGTAGGTGCAAGCTGTAATATCTTAATTTCAAATTTTTTTTTTTATTAAATTAAAGATCGTAAAAATTAATTGAAAGAAAAAAAATTTATCAAAATTCTAGGCGCCGTTTTCGAGAAAAATACGATTTTTGAAAACCATTTTTTTTTTTTAATTTTTTAGCATTTGTATGGTAGGTATCTTTATTTTTAGGTAAAATAATTTTTTTTTTCTCACATCTTGTAGATTATATTGAGAAACTTTTATTTATCAAGTTTAAAAAAAATCTAGCATGGGATTTTCGAAATACAGTACGTTCTCGATTATCGCAACTAATTAAAACAAGGGTGTTTGCAATGACCGAGGTTGTTGCAATAACCGAGTAAATATTGTTTTTAGGCTCAAGTCGAGAAGCAAAGCGAAAATAAAAAAACCTGCACTTATATAATGTATTTAATGCAACAAATTTTCATTCAACAACACATAAATAATAAGAAACAAAACAAAAATAATTTAATTCATTAAGATATATATAAGTACATAAGTATGTTCAGTTTTCTATATAGCTAGGTAAATTATGTTTTTTGGAAAAAATTGGACAGTTTTGTTTGTATTTTTTGGCTTTTGAGATTTTTTTAAAATCGCCATTTCTCTAAGTTTTGAAGAGTTAACATTTTTTCAATAGGGGCTGCATTCTATTCAGCCCATAGAATAGCTGTTATTTTTGGAGCAGGAAATGGGCAAATTTAGCTTTCTTTGATTTAGGAACCACTTGAACAAAGCCTTTTCCAAGGATATTCGCCACTTTTTAGTGTAATCCTCTTTCCGGGTCCACATTCAGCATTAGAAAGAAACTTTCTTATTGCACCCTTTTCGTTTTATTCTGCTGACTGTAGATTTATGATCATTATACTCACGGCATAGTGCTTTAATTGAAGCTCCTTTATTAATTTTTTCTAAAATTTCACTTTTGCTTTTAATTGAGAGTTTCACAATCTTTTTAGTAACACCCATTTTTTCGAAACACACAACACAAGCGACTGTTCACTGGACAAAATTCATTAAACTAACCAGAAAACCTTGCATTGTGTAGATACATATGATAAACATTCATACAACTTCATCGTCCCGTTACTCAAAAGTAGCTGTAAAATAACTGCCGAGACAAAATGTAATGCCACAGACAAACATAAACATAGCCAAGATCCTGAGTAAATAAAGATATGCATATAAAAACAAAAGTTGCACTTATCGAGTAAATTTTTTTTGAAGAGTTGCGATTACTGAGTCAACAATGATATAAATTTAGCTGTTGCGTAAATCGAGGAGTTGCGTGAATCGAAAGTTGCGTTAATCGATAACGTACTGTATTGATTTTTGAAAAAAAAAAAATTTGAAGTTTTTTTTTTTAAATCCAAAAAACCTTTTTTTTTTTTTTAAAAAATTTGAGTACACATATTCAAGTTTTTGGGGAGCTTTAGCAAAAAAAAATAATGATCTAAATCAGTTGTACCGTTTTTGAGAAATTCAAAAACCAAAAAAATGGTTCCATGGGGGTGCCCTCAATAACCATTTTTCGGAAAAAATTTTTCCACCATTACCTAGCTTTAACTAAACGAAATTTTTTAGTATTTTTATTTTTAGAATCTGTTTAACAGTTTTTGAGAAAAAAAAATATTTATAAATTTTCGAAAAAAATTGTATGGCAGGTACCGTTATTTTTGGTCTTAAAAAAAAAAAACGTGTGGGGGGAAAAAATTAAAAGTGATATCTACCAAGTTTAAATAAACTCGGCCGAGCCGTTTAGCATGTACTCGAACAGACAGACAGACAGACAGAATTGCGAGACCTACTTCGCTATCATTGTAATGTCAACTTTGATCAAAATCTCGAGTTCGATTTTTTTTCACGAATGCATAACTTGCCTTATAGTACCTATAAGTTGCAAGTAAAAATGACTCAATAAACATAAAGAAAATGACTACTGTTTCAATCGAATTGCTTTATTTTCCTTTCCTTTCGATACTCTTTCACATAAATTATACTAAATTACCAATTATGTTAATCACCTTAAGCCTAGTACTCACCTAGCGTGAAATGAAAAATCAATACGTTCCAAATTACACGCGGAGAATAAAAATGAAAATAGAATAAACTTTTCCACGTGAATTTTTGATACTCACCTGAAATACTGAATACTTTAATGAAGTAAACTTTTGAGAGCAGTATCAAAAAATTCGTTATCTATTCTTTATTTCTGTTTATAGATTTTCAATTTTTTATTTTTAAACAAAATATTTAAATTAACTGACAAATGTCACAGTTTTCCACGCTGCCTTAAAATTTTCCTGATGGTTGTACATTGAGAAATGAAAATTTTGCGTGGAAAAAGTTGTGGAACATAATTGTTTTTCCAATCCACATTTTGGGGATTTCATGCGAGTGAAACAGCCACCACATTTATATGAAATTTTCATTTTCACTTGAACTGAGTACTAGGCTTTAACTAAAACTTCTTATTTCCACAGGAAGTTCTGAAACAAACTGACTTTTTTTTAAATAATTATTTTCATAGCCTTGAAAATGTCCCTGAAAATAAAAAAAAATGTGGCGACATCTTTATTCGTTTAAGAGTTATGATTTTTGCAACCAAAAAAGTCAATATCGAGGAGTGGCACATAGAACAGAACGTCTATTGCGACAGAGGGGTTCGTTCGTAGTGTTCTTCTTATGCACATGCAAGATGATCGTTTGTCTTTGTTTAGCATGTCACAATTTACAGCCTTTGCTGAAGCGGTCCACCAACTATTGTGGATTTTTGATCACAGATTTTATCGTTGCTTCTAATTGTTTTACATTTTAAGCTAATTTAAGAAAATCTGCCTTGCCGTATTGACAGATGAATATAGATCCCTACACTATTTTGTTTGCCTTGACTCAACCCTAGCTTTTTGTCGCATTTTATAAGGATCACCCGGGATATTAAATGGATATATTATGTACATATATCAAGATAAGAGGGATATATCTCAAGTTCGGAATTAGTCTAACTATACACCGAAACTACAAACCAAAAACAGATATAAAGAACAAATGATATGGCTGACGGAAATATACTTATATTATACATAAAAAAACGTTACCTGTTTTTTGCATTTGCTTAGAAGAATTAAAGTTGTTTCCATATTTAGATTTCTTATGATATATTTCCAAATCTGTGTTATGGATATTTTTCCTCTTTAGTTTTAATTTTGTCATATCTTCAGATGACAAAATTGACTCCAAACAATAAATATCGTCATTATAGTCATCTGAAACTGTACTTTTATTTGCATTTTTTTTACTCTATATAAGCTATTGTAATAACCTACAATTCAATGAATCAGAACAAATATCAGATATTTCGACCGTTTCCAAGTTAAATGACGGATTATAATTATCACCTCCATGTTTTTCAACAGCACAATCAAGAAAAGAATCATCCGCCATAACTAAAAAATTAAAATAATATTTTAAAATGGGTTCAAACATCACACCGATAAAAGGTTATTATTTTACCTTTACTGAAAATATTTACATCTGTCCTAGGCTCACATTCTGAGTTTGACACATTTTGAATTTTCGAGTCAGTTGAAGCAAAGGGAGGACTTATTGAAGATAGCTTAAAGGTTTTCTTTAAAAGGTGATACATACAAAATTTATAACGTAAATAAAAAATAAATATTTACAGTCCTTTGAAGAGTCGGTTTAACAGTAGCAACACTCTTATATTTATCTAGCTTCTGCAAAACAGGATTTTGATATATACGATCAAGAAATGATGGATTTTGTCTATCATATCTAAATTTTAGTTGTTGTGTTTCTTCCGTAAGTTGTATATTTGAAGTAGTCCGGGCGGATTCTAAATGCAAAATACATTTCATATTTTTGTTTAATTAAATGTCAACGCATTTTACTGACCTTTATTATAGCTTTGGACCAGTGCAGGTGTTCTTAGAACTTCACTGTTAATCTAGAAAATATAAAGAAAGAAATTTCTTTATTACATTTATTAACTAAAGAGGATATATCTAATTGGTCCCTTCTAACATGAACACCTTTTTAAAGGAAGAACTATATTCCTCCTTAGTATTTGTAAATAATGATAAACAAAACAAATAATAATGTCTATAAAAAAAAAAAAAAAAAAAAAAACGAACAAAAAATTCTATTATATTTTTTTATCGATACATTTTTCATTCGACCAAAGAAAGTCGTCTATCGGGTTAAATGATTGAATACTTTCATTGATTGATAGAAAAAACCAACAAAGCAGATCAGATTAAAAAGTCTGATCAAAATCTATTTAAAATTTAGTTTGGTAAATTTCTTACAATTTCAACGTGATTAGTTTTGTTTGTTCTGGAAATATTATCTTCGCAATCTGGATCATCCGAAGGTAATTCAGGATCTGAAAATATTATTATAAATTTTGCATTAGATATAATTTATCTGTTGGCCACTACAATAAACCAAAAAAAACTAATGATATAGAAAATAAATAATGATATACAAAATAAATAATGATATACAAAATAAATAATGATATACAAAATAAATAATAATATGTATACAAAAAAAACGAAGACAAAATTCATAACAGGCTAAATATTTTTCACAACAAGACGTTTCTTACTTGCGATATAAAGTGGTGGAAAACTAATTTAAAACGCACAATTTTTTGTTTATGAAATGTTGCTTATTTCAATGCTAATATATAAATATATAATAGCAAATGACAACAGTAACATAAACTTTCAAGAAAAGAATTAGGAAACATATTCGAAATAATAATTCAAAATTAAGCAGACAAAATTAAATTTATTATTTTAGATCCCTTTTTAATCAATATAAACAATAAACAAAAAGTTTTCGAACAACTTGCCAGTCTTTTTTAAGTTTTTGACCCTAAATTCCTATCAAAATTGGCCCTAACGTTATCGGTGACATCCAAGTCGCGACTTTACGCTGGCCAGCTTAGAAGACTTAAATTTTGATCCTCCAACCAAAACTTCACTAGACGTGGTCAAAAGCGAATTTCTTCGTAACATTTGGATGCTTGTAGATCATTACATTTCTAATCAGTTGAGGGTTTATAACTCACACGATTGCACCGAAACCTCAGCAAAGTGAAACAAATATTGTTAAAAAACAATCTTCCTAATCAAAAATGTTTAGTAAAAGTAAAGTAACTCACATATCTACTTTTAGCAGAGTAAAAAATGAACAACAACTTATTCGATTGAGAATATATGTATATAAGAAATTCTGGATTTTGCGAAAGTCTAACTGCTGCAGAATTATAAATTTGTATCACCGGAATGTGTCTCAGTTGAAAAATACCCTTGAATAATCTTCTCAACCAAATTGCTTGTTTTGCTGCTTCATTTGCCGCTACTATTTCAGCTTCTGTTGTAGATGTAGCCACCATCGCTTGTCTTTGGCTAAGCCAAGAAATGGCACCACCAGCGTATTTAATAATAACTCCTGAGGTTGAACGTCCTGTTTTCATACATACACCAAAATCGGCATCACTGAAACATTCGATAACTGCCTTTTCTGTATTGCGGTGATAAGTTATTCCGTAACCTATAGTGCCTGCTAAATATCGAAACACTCTCTTGACTCGGCAAACATCTTCACTGGATGGATTCTCAAGTATTCTTGAAAGAAATCCCACACTGTAGGCAAGATCTGGTCTTGTTCCGAGCATTAGGTACATCAATGCTCCAACGGCTTGCCTGTACGGAAATGTTTGCTTTTCGGTAGTTTCTTTCCCTGTTTTTGAAGTTTCGGTGTTCTTTATCATAGGTGTTGAAATTGACTTACATTCAGAAAAGTTAAATCTTTCCAGAATCTTTCTTGCATGTGCTGTCTGTTTAATTTTGATGGTTTTATCTTTCTTCTCAATTTCTAGTCCCAGAAAATATACAGCTTCCTTTGAGATGATTTTGAATTCTTGCTCTAGCTCATTAATAAAAGTATCTAAGTCGTATTTATTTGTGTGTTTTTATTTGTTCTCCGTATAGAAAGGCTGTTGAAACGTCAAACTGCATTAGATACATTTCTTCACTTGCAGCAATGCTTAAGATTGATCGTATCGTCCCCAACTTCGCCACTGGACTGAACGTTTGAAAGAAGTCAATACCATAACGTTGACTAAAGCCTTTTGCGACAAGCCTGGCCTTATATATTCTTCTTTAAATTGTATATCCATATGCAAGGTATTGCTTTTGCCCCTTTAGGTAAATCTGTTAATGTCCAGGTCTGGTTTTCTTTTAGTGATGCAATTTCCCTTTCCATTGCAATCGTCCACTAATTTGGTATTTATTGTCTGTTTCTTCTTGGTAGCTTTCTGGATTTTCTAAAGCACCATGACAAAATCGTCGTACTTCTTTGGTTTCGTCAGTTGTGAACGAGTTCTCATACTAATCGTTGGCTGTTGAAAATCCTCTTCTATGTTGTCAAAATCAGTGTCTTTGTCGTTGCCGGTGTCGTATTCTTCATCATTAATATCTTTAGAACATATTTCTGTTTTATCTTCTTTGTCGTAATTTGCAAATGAATATTTGTCATATGTCTTTTACTACATCATGCATAGGTAAATTCACTGTATTTTTACAATTAATGGGCATTTCTTGAAATTGGACATCCCTTGATAGTATTACTACATTATCTTCCTTGACAAATATTCGATAGCGTGCATCACCATCATACCCAACAAGATAGCCCTTCACAGCTGTATTATCCATTTTCTTTCTCTTCTGGACTGGTATATGAGTATAGCAAGTTGATCCAATTATTCGGAGGTGTTTTATTCTAGGTTTCTTACCCATCCACAGTTCGTATGGACTCCATTGATTTCCGGTTCTATTTAAAATATAAATAGCAGAATTCACAAGTTCTGCCCATATAGCTTCTGGAAATCCTATTTCCGAGTTAGAATATTTAAAAGTCCTTGACATTTCTACTATAGTTCGGTTCTCTCGTTCATTTCCACCATTTTGTTGAGGTGTATATGGTGCTGTCAACTCCATTCTCTCGAAGAATTCTTTTGACTTCAGCATTGTCAAATTCTCCACCATTGTCACTCAACAGTTCTTTTATTGTGTATCCCAATCCTTTCGTATGTGCGTGTACTTCTTTCAAATCGTTCTTGACATCCGATTTTTGTTCAATTAGAAATCCATAGCGAAATTTTGTGAAACTATCTTTAAACACAACTAAATATCGCTTTTTCTTGAAAGAAGCACTGAAAGGTCCACAAACATCAGTTGTCATAAGCTCTCCTGGTTGAGTTGCCTTTCTTCGCTCAAGGATCCCGCCTTGGACCCGCTCTATTTAACCTCTATACCTCCGACCAACCTGCAAACCTGCCAATGACAAAAACTCTGCTATTCGCTGATGACTCCATCACATGTAACTCATCCATTAACCTAGGTTCAGGTTCTCTACGACCCTCTAGTTTATTATATGTATTTATTATAAACATATCAGAATAAACTCACCACACCAATGACACAAACGAACATGAAATAAAAGGAAGAACGAGGATGAAGACATTGCTCTCCGATCGCCAAGAAGCCGACGTAAATTAAGAAGTTTCTCTTATTTCTATTATGAATTTTTTGCTGAATATAATTTTGAAAATGTATCTTGTTTTTTTTTAATATTACTTTAAAATTCAGGGGAATAACTTTCTAAAATGTGTAAATTATTGTGAAAAAAAAAACATTCGGCGACGGTCTAAAAGATTACTCTCCAATAATTTTAGTCTGCGGGGTCTCGTTTTTATTTTCCAACCGCGGTCATATTTCGCAGTTCGGCCCTTATTCGGAATTCCCCCCCACCAAAATGCACTTTTTTTTAATGAATCGATAAAAAAAAGTGTGCTGTTGATAAAAAACATCAAATTATGGAGGAGAAACACTTTTTTTATGGTAAAAATGTGAATTATAAAAAAATTAATATAGGCCATAGGGTAAATTCAAAGTTTCTTTAAATCCAGATTCTGTAAATGCAAAAGAAACCTTGCATACACCCAACCTCGCACCTACCCAAATTCCTAGTTTGTCGAAGCCGGGGGGTTGCAGGGGGGCAGCACGGCCCCCCCATACATATCTCACTGTTTATACGCCGTAATGCGTAAGCAAGCAAAAAAAGCAAATATCCCATAAAAAAGTAGTTCACTTCACTTTTTTACCATAAAAAAGTGTTTCTCCTCCATAATTTGATGTTTTTTATCAACAGCAAACACTTTTTTATCGATTCGTTAAAAAAAAAAGTTCATAAGTTCATTTTAGGAATTCCGAATAAGGTCCCACAGTTTTCTTGTTAAAGTGTATTATTCGAAAAAATGTAAAATTCTATACTTACTTAAATTGTTGCATGTTTCATCTGATACATCACCTTCGATTGCATTCAAAGGAAATTCTTCTGAGTAATTAAGTGTTTCTGAAAAAACAATCGTATGGTAAAAAGTATGTGGAAGTATAATTAAAGTACACGACAGTGTTACATTTTATAGATAATTAAAGAAAAATGTTAAAAAGCATAATCTATCTATATAAATAAAAATGTAAATGTATGTTTGTTCCTAATCGTTAATATCAGAAAGTTCTTAACCGATTGCTTTGAAATTTTGACACAACATTGCATTCGAGTACGTGAGTGTTTATACAGGGTGTCCGGTAATTCGTGTGCCATACTTTGGGATGTGATTCTTGGTCATATTCTAAGAAAAAAATTGTTCTCCAGTAAAGTCCGATTTTAAACTTTGACATCAATTTTTGACAATTTAAAAAAAGGCTAACTTTGGTGTACCCTGACCCATGTTAAGGGCAATTTCTCTGTCAGTACTAGTAGTAGGGACCTCATTTTGGACTTTTTTTTAGAAAATTTTCTCACCTTTAAAACTACGTTTAAATTGAGCTAATGATGTATTTTTAGGGTTGCCAGATATTCAATTTTAAATGGTTTTTCTTGCCCGAGCAAAATTTTGACTTTGAGGTCATTTTTTCTAAATGCGTGATAAACATAAAGTTTTCTTATTTTTACCTGATAAACAAAACAATAATAAAAAAAAAAAAAACTCATTAATAAGTGCACCCAAAAACCAATACATTTTATGATACTTGAGAAAATCTAAAACAGGTAAAATTAAAAATTATTCGGAGGTGTTTTATTCTTTCTTACTCATCCACAGTTCGTATGGACTCCATTGATTTCCGGTTCTATTTAAAATATAAATAGCAGAATTCACAAGTTCTGCCCATATAACTTCTGGAAATCCTATTTCCGAGTTAGAATATTTAAAAGTCCTTGACAATTAGAAATCCATAGCGAAATTTTGTGAAACTATCTTTAAACACAACTAAATATCGCTTTTTCTTGAAAGAAGCACTGAAAGGTCCACAAACATCAGTTGTCATAAGCTCTCCTGGTTGAGTTGCCTTTCTTCGCTCAAGGATCCCGCCTTGGACCCGATCTATTTAACCTCTATACCTCCGACCAACCTGCAAACCTGCCAATGACAAAAACTCTGCTATTCGCTGATGACTTCATCACATATAACTCATCCATTAACCCTGACGTAGCCCTCCGAAGAGTTAAGGCACACATCCTTAGACTATGGGAATATTATCTCCAATGGGGAATTAAAGTCAATCCCTCTAAAACAGAACTAATCTGTTTTAGACAACCATCGCGTAATGGCCTAGCAACAAAATGCAAAAACCTTTCCTTGACTCTTCCTGATAATAAAGATAATACAGATTTGTTGCCCTTAGGTTTAATGGGTTTGAATAAAACAATAATTTGTGTAGTTTTAAGTAATTTTTTATTTTATGTACACACAAATGCAGTCATAATAAGTGCTCAAAGTACCCTCCTGCGTTTTGAATGCATGCTAGAGCCCGTTTTTGGATTTCATTTTGAATGTTTATTCTCGATAACTCTTGCCTTACTTTTAGTGATCCTTCCGAAATACGTTGTTCTACAGTTAAAATTGTTATTGCAGATGAGTAAACGATTTCTTTCATTCGTCCCCATGCAAATAAACCAAGACAGTGAGATCGGGAGATCTTGCAGTCCAGTGAATTGGTACATTTTTGACTATCCATCGACCACCGTATTCTTCACCCAGCCAATCCTTAACTTCACGACCATAGTGGGCCGGAGCACTATATTGTTAGAAATATGATGAAGCTAGCCCGATTAATTTATTTCCAATTACACCTGCCCAAATATTGACCTGAATCTGCGCTGAAATGATCTTTGCCGTCTTGAATGTGGATTGCTCGAAGCCCATGTGTGGAGATTATGAAATTCGTAATACCATCTCTTGTGAATTGAGATTCGTCTGTCCAAAGAATTCTGTTTATAAACTGTTTGTCATCCAAGCTTCTCTCTAGCAACCAGTTACAAAATTCGAGTCTCTTTTCAAAATCATCGGGAAGCAGTTCTTGCACAGGTGTATGGTGATATGGACACATATTTTCTCCATGCAGTATACTGTATTTGGAAACATTAAACTGTAGAGCCAAGCGTATTATGCTGATGGAAGGATCGATTTCAACAGCTGCCAGTTTTCTTTCATCCACCGAAACCTTTCTTGTGCTTGCATGTCCCGCATTAGGTCTAGCAGTTGAAACTGATCCAGTTTCTCGAAGCCTACGAAAGGTATTTCCAAAAACATTTCGAGAAGGAAGTCGTCTGTTAGGATAAAGTTCCTGGTATCTTCGTTGTGCTCTTCTTGAACTTCCATTGCACAAACCATAAACGAATAAAATGTCTGCGTATTCTTCTCTCATAAATGAAGGCATTTTAAAAACCGCTCTTATCCAACTGTATTCGTGACTTAACTTGATAATCTGATGAATGAATTTGTTTTTCTATTCTTTTGTACCACTTATTTAGTTAATTTATCCATTAATCATTCATACCCCAAATTTAACTCTCCCTGAGAAGAGGTAAAGTAATTAGGGCTTTGACAGCAAGTCAAGTAGGCATAAGTACACTTTTAACCCTTTTGATGAGTGCACAGCCTTAAAAATTACCTAAAAACTATCAATTCTTGGAAAACCACTCCAATTGTCAATAAAAGTAAGTAAAAAACCCTTCGATTTTGTACCTGTTTCTGATTTTCCCAAGTATCATAAAATGTATCGAGTTTTTTTATTATTGTTTTGTTCATCAGGCAAAAATAACAAAACTCTATGTTTTGAAAAAAATTGACCTCAAGTCAAAATTTTGCTCGGGTAAGAAAAATTGAACACCATTTAAAATTGAATATCTGGCAACCCTAAAAATACATCAGCTCAATTTAAAACGTAGTTTTAAAGGTTTTTTCTAAAAAAAAAAAGTCAAAAATGAAGTCCCTACTACTAGTACTAACAGAGAAATTGACCTAAACATGGGTCAGGGTACACCAAAGTTAGCCTTTTTTAAATCGCCAAAAAGTGATGTCAAAGTTGAAAATCAGAACAATTTTTTCTTAGAATATGACCAAGAATCACATCCCAACGTAAGGCACTTAAAACAAAAATAAAACGGTGGACTTAAAAGCAACACTAGCTTTACTGAGATATAAAGGTGTGTCCACACCAAAGAAACATTTCAATAAACATTGTTCAAAAAACGTTTCTGAAATGTTTCCCACTTGTTTAAAAAAAACATTTCAGAAACATTTCAAAAATGTTTCTGATTTGTTTTTTTGGTGTGGACGCTTTGAGAAACATTTCTGAAATGTTTCTTTGTTTTCCATTGTTTCCAGATTGAGTTGTCTGTAAATTTTTTTCTCGCCTGTGTTGTACTTTAAGGGCATGAATTTTTTTTCTACTTCATCTTTATCACAATTTATATTTTCGCAAATTTCAGATAAATCATTGGCTTTTTTATTTTATTTTTAAAATTTTCGTCAAGAGTGGATCCGAGCGTCCAGACCAAAGAAAACATTTCAGAAACATTTCAGAAATGTTTTTCTGTTTCTGAAATGTTTTTATAATGTTTCTGAAATGTTTCTGAAATGTTTAAAAAATGTTTCTTTTGTCTGGACAAACCTTAAGGGATATAGTATACCTTTATTTATCAAAAAAAAATTCTAAGTTTTTTTTGTCAAAAAATATACATAAATAAAAAAAATAGAGAAAATAAAAATTTATTTTATTTTGGATGATAGAGGTTTTATATTACCACCTTAATGCCTTGGACTAGGCTCTTTGAATAGGAAATATTTCATCACATCTCAAAATAATGTTACAAAAACTTTGGAATATAGCAAGAAGTGTGTCGAGAAATTTTGACGAAATTAGTCTTAATGGTGATGAATTCGCAAGCTTTTTTCCCATAACAAAACAGAAATTTTCAAGGCTTATGTACTTTTTGTGACAATGTGCTTCAAGATTGTTACTGCAGGAACGTTAGCAGAAAGGACTTACTTTTGTTTTTATTTTTAAAAAAGCAGGCTTTTTTGGTCAAAATTTTTTATCGATGCAAATAAAACAAAATTATTTCATCTTCTCCCAACGTTTCGTCGGAGTTCCACGACTTCTTCAGGGGAATGTTTTTAATAAGAAATATTAATTTTTTTTATATATAAAAACTATTACATTTAATTTACTATTTTTTGTATATGAGTATGTAATGTATATTAAACAACTAACAAAATGTTCTGGTTTATTAACTCTAATACATTTTAAAAACGACATAAAAATTTTTTTTAACACTAGATAAAAATTTTTAAACAAAAGACTTTTTTTTTAAAAAAGAAGAAAAACAAGAAAACAACAAATTTTATCTAAAACCAAACAGAAAAAACGTCACAGCTGATTGTTATCACAGATTGAGGGTGGGTTTTTTTATTGCTAAGGCATAGCTCACTATTGTGTTGTCTCTGTCTTCCATTGTGTTCATTGTTCTTGAAAGGTTTTGTTGTATTCGTAAGCTTTCAAGTGTGTACCTTCCGTTTGTTCTCTTTTCTTTGTCAAGTATTATGGTGTTGTCAAAATCTGGTGTGTGTCCACTTTCAATCATGTGTTGTGGTAACCCCGTTGTCTCCTTTCCTTTCTTTACGTCTGCTCTATGTTCAGAAATTATCTTTCCCAATTGTCTTTTTGTTGTCCCAATGTATATTCGATCGCAACTCTCCTCCTCTTTTCCATTGCAACCAATCTGGTTAAAGTCCTTGTAATCCCATACAATTTAAAACAAAAATTAACCTTCTACATCTATTAGAAATACATAATAATTTATATTATCAACTAGCCTCAAGTATGTATTGTATTTGCAAGCTTTATATGTATATACATATATATCATTATTCATTTATATACATATATTACTACTTAGAACGTTAGAACATTATATAGTTTCTTTTGTAATTTTGCACTCACTATTCTTTTAATACTCAGCAGTAACACTTGTTCATTCCTTAATTTTATTCTTTATAACATATACCTAAATAAAATAAAAGTTAGTTTGAAGTTGAACGTTTCTTTTTTGATTTAAGTTCTAACAGGTTATGAGCCGAGGCGTTAATTATTATAGTGCCTAATCATAACTATTTTTTTTTTATTTGGTATAAAATAAAGTTAATAATTTTGTGTTGTGTGAAGGAGCATGAACATGAGCAACGCAAGTAACATCGAGAAGCTGGGTGATGAAAATTTCGAGACTTGGAAAGTCCAGATGAAGAGCATCCTCATATGTAGCGATCTGTGGTCTTATGGAAGCGGCGCAAAAGATAAACCAAAAACGGATAATACCAAAATTGAAGAATGGGAAATGAAAGACGCAAAAGCATTGGCATTGATTCTACTTAGCATAAAACCAAATCAACTCGGACATGTGAAAAAGGCCGAAACATCTAAGAAAGCATGGGAGATTCTTGAATCTATATTTAAATCTAAAGGTCCAATAAGAAAAGTGATGTTATACAAACATCTTAATCACATGAAGATCAGTCAATGGCCCAGCATGTGAACGATTTCATGAATAAAGCCGAGCAGTTAGATGAAGCTGGTATTTCTGTGCCAACTGAGTTGCAAACTATAATGCTTCTGAACACATTGCCAGAAGAATTTGAAAATTTTCGAATTGCTATCGATTCACGTGATGAAATACCCAGCCCAGGGTATTTAAATACAATTTAAAACTTTAAAGTGATATATTTTGAAAATTAAACCTAAACAAAACCACAGTAATCAAAAACATCACAGGTAACGATAGATTGTAAGACAGAATCATTACCAGATAATAGTGTCACATGACTGATCAAAAGAGGAAAATAAACCAAACATCACCAGAAGAAAACCAAATCGCACGTATAACACACAAATTACAAAAAGTTTCTAAAAATCAGCAAGCAATGTCTATGTCACAATCAGATTTCCAACAAATCAAGAATATTATCGACAACTCGCTTCAAGCAGCCCTAGTGAATGTGGCAACGAAAGATGATATTGGTAAATTGAACCAAGAGATAAACAATTTGCGGCAGCAAAATCAAGAGCTTTCCCAGAAAATGAAAGCGTACGAATTGCGTTGTTGTGTGCTCGAGGAAACAAGCGCAACTCAAACATCGAATTCTCCTCGGATATCGGAAAATTATTTAAGAAAAGAAATCCACGGTGGTAATAAAAATAACAAATAATGTAATGTCGATTGGTGAAAAATCATTTTATTTAAACAAGAATAACACTCTCATGTATAAAAATCTAAATGGAGAAATTGAACTTTAAAACACTTTTCGCGATCTTAACTTTGAAGCTGTCAAAAGTATTAGGGATAGTATTGTCAGAGAGATGTCAAAATGAATTGTATAAATTTAGACCAAACGATGTAAATACGCCAGGGATGTCACATGTTACTCGAAATAGTAGTAGAAATTGAAATGTAAATGCCGTCAGTCAAATTAATACTTTTTCTTTAAAAATTTTATCTTATAACATATCAGGCTTAAATAATAAAATTTTATTCGTTGACTTTTTTAATTATGTTAAAAATTTTGATATATTTTTCTTATATGAGACACATGTAACAAATAAAAACATTGACAAATTTAAAAAATATTTTGGGGGGTTTAAACTAAATTGGTGTGAAGCAATCAAAATTTCAATTAAGGGTCGCGCAAGTGGAGGAAATTTGTTTGGCATACGTTCATCAATGTTGAATATACATATATGACTTTAATGATTGCGGTGGAACAACGATTGTCCAGTGTGTTCGATACGGAAATTTGTGAATCGTACCGTATTATATAAACTGCAATAAGTGGACGAACGACTTTGAAAGGCTAAACCATACAATGCAACTTCTTGCCGACAAGAGTGTCCTTTTAACAGGAGATTTCAATGCAAGAATCTCAAATTGGCAAATTTCAACTATTCAACACATTACAAACTCTGTACTAGATATTTCAACCAGAAATTCAAAGGATGTCGTTTACAACAAGAATGGATCGGAATTACTCCAAATGTTACAAATGTATGATTTGATAATTTTAAATGGCTCTACAGATGGGGATATGGAAGGAAACTACACGTTTATTGGAGGTCAGGGATGCTCTGTCATTGATTTTTGCGCTGTAAATAACGAGTGGAATAACCAAGTTACGCGTTTCGAAGTACAAAGCAAAAACTACTCAGATCATATGCCTATCGTCGTTGAACTTTCAAACGAAGCTTTAAGCCAAGAATCAAATCTACAACTACTACCCCGTCTGTGTTGGAAAAATGAAAATGTGATTTTGTATCAACGTACATTAGATAACCTTGTTACAAATGACGGTCTGTTAGACGAGTCGGCTGAAATGCTATGTAATCATCTCACAGGATGTATTAGAGCTGCAACACCCCATAAAGTTTTGAACCGAAACTCATTTAAACAAAAATGGTTTGACCACAATTGCTGGAAAGCTCGAAAAAATTCATTTAAATTATTGAAAGCCTTTCGTTTAACGAACAATCCGCAAATACGTATTTGGTACAATTCAGCTAATGCTAGTTATAAAAAATTATGCTTACAAAAGAAACAAGTTTATGAAAATGAACAAGCACTTAAATTAGCCCAAACTAAAAACACGAAGGATTACTGGAAAATTGCTAAGGAGATTAATGGTATTACATTCAAAATAGGCATTGGAAAATCTGCAGATAACTTAGCATCACATTTCAAACGTTTACTGTCAATCGACACTAATCTTTCCTTCGCCAACGCAGAAATGTTAACATCCGATGAAATTATGGATGCTGAAATAACAGTTGAAGAAATAAAAACGGTTCTTGAAAAATCAAAAATTAAAAAAGCACCTGGTGATGATGGGATTCCATATGAATTTTATAAAAACGTAACACCAACATTCTTAAACCGTATGTGTATACTTTTTAACAATGTCTTCTCAAGTGCCGATGTCTCTTCCTCTTTTAAGAAGTCTGTTATCTTTCCCATTCATAAAAAAGGATCGCTAGATGTACCAGAAAATTACAGAGGTATCTCATTTATGAATACAATAGCAAAAATATTCTGTGGTATCCTTGTGGAACGTCTTGAAAAATGGGTTGATAGATACAACATACTATCTGACCTACAAGCTGGATTTAGAAAAAATACTCAACAATAGATCAAATTTTTACACTTTCATCGATCATCAGAGCGTTTCAAGCCAGAAACAAAAAAGTATACGCATTTTTCGTCGATTTTAAAGCGGCCTTCGATCTTGTCAATAGAAATGCGCTGCTGTACAAGCTCTCTGTTTTGACGAGTCAACAAACGTTCAAATCCTTTAAAAATAACTATTGTGAATTAATTTTAAATGTACTAAAATTCGAATTTCGCGCCCTTCCGGCCATCTTTATTTTAATAAATAATAAGAATGAAACAAAAATAAGAAAAAAAAGACATTCCATTCCGAATATTGAAACCGCACGGTCTTTTCTTTTCGCTCCTTTAATTAAATTTTTCGTTTGTTTTAATTTTAAAAAACATAAAACTTTAAAGTTTTTAGCTCCAAACAAGAGCTACTTCGTAAAAAATCTTGCGAAATTTCATGGCGTCCGAGCAGGGAAAAGTTTAAATTATTAAATTTGTTTTTTTTTAAAAAAAGTGTACTTAAATACAAAAATATATATAAATATATGTATATACATAATTATTTAAAAGAACCGGAATCGCGGGTTGTACCTATAAATTTAATTAATTAAAAATTCGGTGGAATCAAATTTATCGCAATTCGTGCGCAATAAATTTTATAAAGAGTGGCTTAAACCAAAAGCCCAACAACAAAAACCACCACCATCAACCAAGTAGGACTGCAACAACAACAAGCAGCCACCGGCTCAGCAGCACCCGTTGTCATCAGCAAAGGAATACCCCGGAGCTCCAAAGCCAACCCCCAATGCACAAAAACTGCATGGCTGACAAGTGCCCAAGGGAAGTTGAGACAGAAACAGAGGTATACACAAAAACTGAAAGTGTTGTTAATCAGATTGCAAAAATTGCAACATTTAATTGTTTTCTAAAAATTAATTGATTTGAAAAGGAACACAACTTTCAGTTTTTGTCATTTTGCAATTGACATATATATTTGATTTTTGGTGAAACAAACAAAGTGCGTGGTTTTCTTTTTAAAATTTTATTGCCAGTTAATAAATTTAATAATAAAGTGATATTAAAACTAATAATTCACGAAATTTACTTAATTTAATTTGTTTTCGATCTGCCTCCTCGCCGCGCCGCCGCCAACGTCACCGTCGTACATCGATTTTTGCCTATGCGCAACCACACCGATATTTACTTTTTTGAAATTATTTTGAAACTTTACGTTCTTTAATTATATTCGCGAGTTGTGATTAAACAATTATATAGCGATATTTTAATAAAATTTAATAAAATAATTACGAAAAAACGACCGAAACTCGTGTTAAGTAAAAATTGTTTACAAATTGTTTTGACATTTCACCCGTATGACAGTTCGTTCAACTAGTATTGACTTTCGTTAAGTTCTCAACTGTCAAGAGTCAGTGACTCAAAATAATTTCTGAAATTTGTATACGAAGAGTGTGTTCAGCTAATTATTTACAAAGATAAATTTATTTTTTTCGTTTGAAATAATTTCGAGTTGAAGTAAATAACTTTCGGCAATTTGCACATAAATAGTTTATTGAAATTAATTTTTATTAACGTGGAATTTTGTATGAAAATAAACTAATTTTTCAACTATTTTTCAAATAATAGAAATCAAAACTAAAGTGCAAATTGAATAGTTTCCAGATAAATTAATTCTAGGAAAACAATTATCTTTCGAAAGTTGATAAATAAATAAGAAACGAATTACAATTACGGGCAAGAAACGGCAGGAATCACCAAAAAGGAGTGCAGATCTTGAACATTTGAGGCATCAGCGACTAGTAATTAAAAATAATATAATTCGCATTAAAACGGGTCTTGAAGAAAAAACTTTATCGTTAAATCCAATCGAATTAGAATGTCGATTAGATATATTAAATTCATATATTGACCAATTAATGAATTGTCAGTCGGAAATAGAATCAGTGGATCGAACTGATGGTTTCCGCGGTGAATTGGAAGACATTTGCGTTGGTGCAAAAGCACTACTTATTTCACTGGTCAATAAAAGACGAAAGTCGAGTGTTGTTGACTATTCTTTTAGCAACCCACACCATTCACGACTTCCTAAAATGTCTTTACCTAAGTTCAGTGGAAAATACTCCGAGTACAAAAATTTCATCAGTCTTTTTGAAAACTTAGTCGACAACGATCCAACACTTCCGGATATAGAAAAGTTCAACCATTTAATTTCATGTTTATCGGGTGAAGCTTTAGGAACGGTTAAGGCTTTCCAAATTACCGAACAAAACTATCCGAAAGCGCTGGCGAGCTTAAAGAAAGTTTACGACAACAATTGTTTAATATTTTTTGATAATATTTCAACACTTTTTGAATTGAAAGACATTTGCAAACCATCCGCCTCTTCACTGCGAAGCATGATAGATACAGTTTCCGCAATTTATGATTCGCTTCTTTCATTGGGTGATGAAAAGAATATAACAAACGCGATTATTATACATTTAGTTATGTCAAAGGTGGATGCAATCAGGAGATCAAAATGGGAAGAACAGTTAGACTACAATACTCTTCCTCTATGGAAAGACTGTGAGGAAGCTCTTAATAAAAGATATCAGCATCTTTCTGCTGAAGAAGCTTCAAGTGCAAAATTCAAATCCTCTGATAAGCAATTCAAATTGAAACAAGATTCAAGTCGTCATAAAAATCAAAAATCTTCATTTGCTTGCGTAAAATCGCAACAAAACAAAGCCAAATGTTTGTATTGTAAATCGAATGATCATTACATAACGACGTGTCAAACATTTGCTGCACTGCCTGTAATGCAAAGATTTGAATACGCTAAGGGTGTTCCAATTTGCATTAACTGCCTTTGAAAAGGGCACACAGTTTCGAAATGCAAACTTAGTCGGTGCAATGTTTGCAATAGGTCTCACCATACATTGTTGCATCAGTACGAAACAACTTTCAATAGTTCACCGGCACAAGCATCAACAAGTTTTCAAGCTATGCATGCCTCTGTTTCGACTGACCAAGTTATTCTTGCCACTGCAATTGTGCAAATAAAAGGCAGTTCTGGAGAATTTATGCCAGCTCGAGCGTTACTTGATTCTGGCTCTCAAGTAAACTTCATTACAGAAGAACTAGCCCAAAAATTAAAACTTCGAAAAGAAGAAAAAGCCTTAAATCTGCTTGGCATTGGAAAGGCAAGTACTACAGTCAATAAAAAAGTACATGCAGAAGTAAAATCAAGATTTAACGATCATTCGTTTTCTGCTGATTATTGGGTAATGAACTCGATATCGTCGTATCAGCCGGATCAAGCGATAAATACTGTTAATTGGAATATTCCTTCCAATATTCAATTAGCTGATCCGTATTTCAATAAGCCCCAAAAAATTGACTTACTAATCGGAGCAGAAACATTTTTCGAGTTGTTGTCTGTTGGTCAAATTAAGCCAGGTCCCGAATATCCAACTTTTCAAAAGACACATCTTGGTTGGATAATATTTGGGAAATACCCAAAAAGTACAAACGCAAATACCAAACATTGCAATTTGGTATGTCAGTCTGAAGATTTACCAGACTTAGATAAAATTGTACAAAAATTTTGGTTATTGGAAGAAATCCCCGGGGAAACGAAAAAATTTCTAACGCCAGAACAACAGTTTTGCGAGAAACATTTTATTGAAAATACTAAACTTTTGCCGATAGGTCGCTTTGAGGTAAAACTACCATTCAAATTGTCTTTGAACTCGCTTGGATCATCATTCGAAACTGCCAAACGTCGGTTTCTCGCACTTGAGCGAAAACTATCCAAAAATAGCGATTTAAGAGCCATGTACATGGATTTCATGAACGAATACATTTCGTTGGGTCATATGTCACCAATAAATAACGAAATCCCAAAAGGCCCGCACTATTTCATTCCACATCAGTGTGTTTTGCGACTGCAAAGCACAAGTACAAAGCTAAGAGTTGTTTTTGACGCTTCAAGTCGAACCTCTTCTCAACTATCACTGAATGACATCTTGATGGTTGGGCCAACTATTCAAGAGGAGCTGTTTTCGACGTTGCTCCGTTTTCGTACACACAAAAATGCCATTACGGCTGATATTACGAAAATATACCGGCAAGTTCTTGTGTCTGAAGAGCACACGATTTACCAGCTCATAGTGTGGAGGCAGCATCCGTCTCAACCATTACAAAACTTTCGATTAAATACTGTAACGTATGGTACGTCTCCAGCGCCATTTTTAGCGATACGGTGTTTAAAGATGTTGGGCGATGCTAACGAAACGTCATTCCCCATAGGGTCGAATGTAATTCGAAGAGATTTTTACGTGGATGATCTCTTAACTGGTGCCGATAATCTTGAAACCCTTAAAATAATGAAATACGAAATTCAAGAAGTCCTTAAAAAAGGGGGTTTTCAGTTGGCTAAATGGTTTTCAAACCATCCAGAGTATCTAAACACGGAGAGTTCTGAAAAATCAATAAAATTTAATGATTCAGACTCAACAAAAACTCTGGGAATTTGTTGGCATCCTAAAGAAGATACATTTAGCTTCAATCTGGACAATAATTTTCATGATTTACGAGCTACTAAGAGAAACATACTATCAGTTTCCGCTCGTCTTTTCGATCCTCTTGGTTTGTTATGCCCCATAGTAACCAAAGCTAAGATCTTATTGCAAGAGCTTTGGATTGCAAAAATTGATTGGGATGAGTCGATTCCATTGCGCCTTGATACAAGTTGGCAAAACTTCAAAACCAATTTATCTCAACTTGGCGAGATAAAAATTCCAAGATTTGTCGAAACTCATTCGAACGCAAAAATTCAAATCCATGGGTTTGCCGATGCTTCGATGAGGGCTTACGGTTGTTGTATTTACATCCGAAGCCAAAGCAAGACCGGTATCAAGTCGACGCTATTAACAGCAAAGTCTAAGGTGGCCCCTTTGAAAACGAAATCGCTTCCGCGATTAGAACTTTGCGCAGCGCATACTCTTGCTAAGTTGTGGACAAGAGTAGAGGCAATGTTGAGTCTTGACGTAGAAAAAGTTATTTTCTGGACCGATTCCGAAATAACTTTGCATTGGATAAAAACACATCCAACTGCGCTTGCAACTTTTGTTGCAAATAGAGTGTCCGACATCCAAGAGTGGACACATAAAGTATCATGGAAACATGTGCCAACAAAACAAAATCCAGCAGACATTGTGTCAAGAGGCTGTAATGTTGAGGAACTCAATGCGTCAATTTGGTTAAAAGGTCCACAGTTCTTACTGGACGAACAATCATCGTGGCCGGTCAATTCGCATTTTGAGTTGTCTCCAGAAGATGAAGCCTTAGAGAAACGTAAAACAAACATGGCTCTGATAGCGGTAGAAAAACCTCGGACTAAACTTTTAGATTATATCGAAGAAGAATCTTCATATATCGACCTTATAACTACGTTTGCCTATATAATGCAATTTTTTAACAAACTAAGAAACAAAACAGAAATTTTCGAAGAATTACCAACGGCAAGAGAGTTGAATTTGGCGTTTCTAAGAATAGTCGAAATCGTCCAAAATTATGAATTCCGAGATGAAATTCAAAAACTAAAAAAGAAAATTACTTCACAAAATAGTATTCAAAAACTCAATCCTTTTCATCACGAATTTCAAGACAACAATTTTTCATTTTCGCTAATTCGCGTAGGTGGTCGTCTCTTGAACGCACCAATTGAATATGATGCCAAGTTCCCTCTTTTGTTAACCAAAAATTCACCATTCGCAAAAACATACTTAACGTATTTACATCGAAAAAATTACCATGCTGGACCTCAAGCTATGGTGGCATTGCTTCGCGAAAAGATTTGGCTAATAAATGCCAAAGAAGCTTGCCAAAGGGTTGTGCGACAATGTATACATTGTTTTAAGTACAAACCAAAATTACTTACACAAATAATGGGTAATCTACCAGCGGATCGATTGCGAGCGCAACGACCGTTCTTAGTATGTGGCGTAGATTTCTGTGGCCCAGTATATACTACTCTAAAGATTCGTGGCCGGCCACCGAACAAAACATATATTTGCGTTTTTGTTTGTTTCGCCTCAAAAGCTGTGCATTTTGAATTAGCTTCTAATTTGTCATCTGATTGTTTTATTCTCGCCCTTAAAAGGTTTATCTGTCGCCGAGGACTTCCGAAGACGATCTATTGCGACAACGGAACGAACTTTGTAGGAGCCCGGACGATCTTGAGGGAGATTCGAGAGGAGTTCGAACAAGGCGCAGAAGCTGTTCACCGGTACGCAGCAGAGGAAGGCTTCAGCATCGTCTTGATACCGCCCAGGGCACCGCATTTCGGAGGTCTATGGGAAGCGGCAGTGAAAGCGGCGAAAACGCTGTTACAGCGTACCGTGGGCAACGCGCTTCTAACAACAGAAGAGCTGCTCACTGTTATAATCGAGGTCGAGGGAATCCTCAATTCAAGGCCAATCGCGCCGCTAAGCGCCGACCCCAACGACGGAGAAGCACTCACCCCGGCGCATTTACTGATCGGCAGCAGCTTACGATCGTTGCCCCCAGAAACGGTGCCGGAACAGCAAATGGGCTGCTTGAAAAGATGGCAGCTTCTATGCTGGCTCAAGCAGCAGTTCTGGCGGAAGTGGTCCAGGGAGTATCTGCTTGGCCTTCAAGCTCGATCCAAGTGGGTACAGGAGCAACCCAATCTCGTCGTGGGCAAGCTCGTCCTAATTCACGAGGACAACGCACCTCCACAGCAGTGTAAAACAGGACGAGTCGTGGCGGTCGTCGAAGGGCAGGACGGCAAGGTCAGGGTCGCCGACGTCAGAACATCAACCGGGGTTCTGAGACGTCCAATCGTCAAGCTAGCCGTGCTCCCAAGTGATGAATCTTGAAGCCTTACAGCCATTCAACGTGGCCGGTGTTTTGACGAGTCAACAAACGTTCAAATCCTTTAAAAATAACTATTGTGAATTAATTTTAAATGTACTAAAATTCGAATTTCGCGCCCTTCCGGCCATCTTTATTTTAATAAATAATAAGAATGAAACAAAAATAAGAAAAAAAAGACATTCCATTCCGAATATTGAAACCGCACGGTCTTTTCTTTTCGCTCCTTTAATTAAATTTTTCGTTTGTTTTAATTTTAAAAAACATAAAACTTTAAAGTTTTTAGCTCCAAACAAGAGCTACTTCGTAAAAAATCTTGCGAAATTTCACTCTCATCTATTGGTTTATCGACAAAGTTCCTGAAAGTGGTGAAAGAAATGTACACCAACACGAATGCAGCTGTTTGGGATGGCGAGAAACTTTCAGAATGGTTTGTAACTACTTCTGGTGTAAAACAGGGTTGTTTGCTTAGTGCGATGCTTTTTTCGTTGTTCATAAATGACGTTGCAGAGGATATCCCCGGTAATATAAGAATTGCGAATACACCAGTTAACGTCCTTTTGTATGCCGATGACCTTGTGCTCTTGTCCGAATCTCCAGAGAACCTGCAACTTATGATAAACCGACTCGCAACTTATTGCAAAAAATGGGGATTAACCATAAACACCGAGAAATCGAAAATTATGATTTTTACACGATCTTCAAATTCGCTGAATAGGAAAAATTGGTTTTATGAAGGGAATCTGATAGAAACATCAAAAGAAGTAAAATACCTTAGAATGAAGCTGAATCCAACTTTAGACTTTAGCAAGCATTTGATTGAAAAAGCGAATAGCTGTCAAAGCTTGCTAAATGTAACGTGGAAAAATATTTTTTCAAACAAAAACATTGTCTTATCGACAAAATACAACATTTTTGATACCGTTGTAAAATCTACACTTTGTTATGGATCGCAGGTATGGGGAGCTGATGAATACGAGGGCATTGAAAGATTCTACAGAAACTTTTTAAAGAAACTGTTCAACATTCCGCAAAATGCACCAGACTACGCCATATATTTAGAAACTGGGTTGCCAAAAATTTTAACATCGACACTGAAGATACAAGCTGACTATATAATTAAAGTCTGTAATACTTACGAAGACAGTCGGCTTGCAAAAAAAATGCTACTATATGAGGTACGAAACAAAGACTGGTGGCTTGCAAAATGGCAGTGTATCGGAAATACTTGTGGAGAGATGTTCGATGTAGATTTCAACAATGTAAGTTTATTAAAAGAAAAGTTGTACTACATTATACAAAAGAATGAAGACTTAATGAGGAATGAACTAATAACAAAAGAACGTGAATCCAGCAGCAGATTGTTATACAGTCAACTTAACTTTAATCTCGGTAATAGTAACTATTTCAAGGATTCTCTGAGTGCTTGCCTTAAATGGCAATCCATACAACGGGAGCTTCAATCAATTCTGATCGCTATGTAACTTGAAATCAAAAGAGGACTGTTTCCATTTGATAAGCGTCTGTTTAATCTTTAGTGCTCAAAGACGTTCTTTTTTTCAAAAAACTACAATTTCTATGAAAGAAACCGTTGAAATGCTGAATGGAAATGATTGGAAAAAAACTAATTAATTTTCTTAAAACAATCTATAAATACAGAACGTTACTTATAACAGAATTTTCTTGAACAATAAAATCAAATTTAAAATTGTAATACTATCATTGAGCAAAAAAAAAAAAAAAAAAAAAAAAAAAAAAAAAAAAAAAAAAAAAAAAAAAAAAAAAAAAAAAAAAAAAAAAAAAAAAAAAAAAAATCAATACTAAAATTGTAATACCTAAAGGAAAAACATTCAAACTACTGTCAACCTGGCTGACGGCATAGCCATAGCTAATGAATTCAAAACTTTATACAAAATTGTTAAAATATGAATGTAAATAAAATGAATTACTTACTTACTTACTACCCAGCCCAGAAGAGCTACGAGCAAAATTGCTGGAAGAAGAAGCAAGACGAGAGGAGAGAAATAATAGAGAAGATGATAGCCCAAACGCATTGTTCTCTAAATCAAGAAATAAAAAATTTCATGTGGGAAACACAAAAGGCAGATTTAAGAAGTTTGGTGGCAAATGCTTTAATTGTGGGAAGTATGGGCATCGATCATCCGTTTGCAGAAATACAAACTCAGCTCAATCTGCAAATCAATCAAATACTAATACCGTTTTAATATCAACTTTAAGTGTAGATGAAAATAAAAATGATATAATATATCCAAGTGAATGGTGTCTGGATAGTGGCGCTACTACACACATGTGCAATGATAATGAGTTATTTGTGAGCATCAACACTAACATACGATGTCAGATTAAAACAGCAGGTCACGCCATGATACACGGAGTGTGTGTGGGTTCAGTTAACATAACAACTACAAATGGAATAAATTTGACACTTAAAAACGTGGTATATACAGGGTGATTTGCATAAGGTGGGACAAAAAGCTAGGGCCTGTAGGCTGGAGTTAGACAAGAAAAAAATCGTATGGGAGGGGGGTCTATTTCCCCCCGTTTAGGCGGGAGGGGCAATTTAAGAAAAAAATCACTTAAAACAGAAAAAAAATTATTAAAAAATAACGGTGATACCTACAGAGTAATGCTATAGCATTTTGAAAAGCCAGAAATACATTCTTTAATTTAAATTTTAAATAAAGTTATTCGAGTGAATAGTTTTTGGAAAATTAATTTTCAAAATCAAAATTTTGAAAAAAAAAAATGAAAAACTTTTTTTTAAACAATTTTTTTTCAAAATTTTACGTAATTAAGTATTGTTTTTTTATTCAATATTCAATGCTCTTATTAATTTTTGATCAAACAAAAAAAACCGGATATCAAAATGTTTTGTAACTTTTGAGAAAATCAAAAATAACAAAAACTACTTTTGTTCTAAGAAAAGCCTTTTATTTTAGTTTTTATACGTTTTTGGATTCTTAGGTGAATTTACGATTGAAAGGATTAACTTTCTTTTTACTATTTTTTTAATTATCGTCTTATAAACATACAATAATGTGACAAAGTACTGGATTAACCATATTTCACACATTTTTTCATTGAGAACACCTGCGTGAGAGCATTGGATTAATATTGACCTGCGAACGTTTTTTAAATAATGCAACGTTACACGTTTTTGAAAAAAATTCAAATCACTAAAACGATTAAAATATATATTGTATATGTCACCAGTTTTGGCACTTATAGAAAAGATAAAAATTCTGATCACTCGGAATTAAGCCTACATTGTTATAGCTTATTATATCTTTTTATAGCTAATTGTTTTTGTTTATCTCAAACCACGGAAGCATCATATGTACATATACAGGGTGATTTGCATAAGGTGTGACAAAAAGCTAGAGCGTGTAGGTTGGACTTAGACAAGAAAAAAATCGTATAGGAGGGGGGGGTCTATTTCCCCCCGTTTAGGCGGGAGGGGCAATTTAAGAAAAAAATCACTTAAAACAGAAAAAATAACGGTGATACCTACAGAGTAATGCTATAGCATTTTGAAAAGCCAGAAATACATTCTTTAATTTTAATTTTAAATAAAGTTGTTCGAGTGAATAGTTTTTGAAAAATTAATTTTCAAAATCAAAATTTTGAAAAAAAAAATGACATTTTTTTTTTAAACAAATTTTTTTCAAAATTTTACGTAATTAAGTATTATTTTTTTATTCAATATTCAATGCTCATATTAATTTTTGATCAAACACAAAAAACCGGATGTCAAAATGTTTTGTAGTTTTTGAGAAAATCAAAAATAACAAAAACTACTTTTGTTCTAAGAAAAGCTTTTTATTTAAGTTTTTACGTTTTTGGATTCTTAGGTGAATTTACGATTGAAAGGATTAACTTTCTTTTTACTATTTTTTTAATTATCGTCTTATAAGCATACAATAATGTGACAAAGTACTGGATTAACCATATTTCACACAGTTTTTCATTGAGAGCACCTGCGTGAGAGCATTGGATTAATATTGACCTGCGAATGTTTTTTTAAATAATGCAACGTTGCACGCCCTAACTAGTGACAGAAAAATGCAATTGCGAAATAAGAACAAAAATGTTCCTGAATCTTGAAACTATTCTATTGGACCTCCTCTTCCAATCCAACGGTCACTAAAATGTTCATCAAGCCAGTTCCTTACAGTGCGGCTGTAGTGTGCTGGAGCTCTTGCTGGTAGATTAAATTGTCTGCTATGGCCAAGGGAACGTTGTCATTCAAATCGGGCAGAAGGTCTCGTAGTAACTGCAGATAGGATTCTCCATTTATGACTAAATTCAGGAACCGTGGTCCAATAACTGTTCGTCCAACAATACTAAGCCAAACATTACAGCTAAAGCGGTGTTGAGATTTGGTTTGTTTCTTGTTATGCGGATTGCTGTTACTCGAGTGATGTAAATTGTGGAAATTTGTTACTCCATCTCTGGTAAACTGAGCTTCATCCGTCCAGAATATCTTTCCAAAGTAATTATGTTCAGTTTCATCTCTTAGCAATAATGTTCGACAAAATGCAGCTCTCTGTAACTTGTCGTTTGCGGTTAGATCCTGAACTGGTGTAGTGTCGTACGAGTGTCAATGCTCGGTATGAAGCACTGCCCATTGCCCATACTCTAGTTTGGGGCAACTGAAGCATACTCGTAGTAGCTATTCTCCTTGTGCTAAGGGAGGGATTACGTCGGACTATATCCAAAATTCTTTCCTCTATGTGTACTGATGCAGAAGATGAACTTTCTCTCCCTCGGCGCTCCAGTACTCCGTGTTCTTAAAGACGTTGATGGATTCTTGAAAATATCGTATATGACTGGGACACCTCCTATTGGGATACATTTCAGCGTAGAGTCTTTGCGCTTCACGACTTCGACCATACTACCGTAGCAGTAATGCATATTCGTTAATTCGGCACGAGAGTAATTTGACATCGTGATATGTTGACGACTTGACATTCAAATTAGAAATAATTTGTACAACAAAACAGGTCGCGTCGCCAAGCCGACCCCACCGTAATAAAAAAGTGGTAGGTCAATTTTAAACCAATGCTCTCACGCAGGTATTTTCAATGAAAAAATGTGTGAAATATGATTAATCCAGTACTTTTTCACATTATTGTATGCTTATAAGACCGATAATTAAAAAAATAGTAAAAAGAAAGTTAATCCTTTCAATCGTAAATTCACCTAAGAATCCAAAAACGTAAAACTAAAATAAAAGGCTTTTCTTAGAACAAAAGTAGTTTTTGTTATTTTTGATTTTCTCAAAAACTACAAAACATTTTGACATCCGGTTTTTTGTGTTTGATCAAAAATTAATATGAGCATTGAATATTGAATAAAAAAATAATACTTAATTACGTCAAATTTTGAAAAAAATTTGTTTAAAAAAAAATTTTAATTTTTTTTTTTTTTCAAAATTTTGATTTTGAAAATTAATTTTTCAAAAACTATTCACTCGAACAACTTTATTTAAAATTTAAATTAAAGAATGTATTTCTGGCTTTTCAAAATGCTATATATACTACTCTGTAGGTATCACCGTTATTTTTTAATATTTTTTTTTTGTGTTTTAAGTGATTTTTTTCTTAAATTGCCCCTCCCGCCTAAACGGGGGGAAATAGACCCCCCCCTCCCATACGATTTTTTTCTTGTCTAAGTCCAACCTACACGCCCTAGCTTTTTGTCACACCTTATGCAAATCACCCTGTATACACAGGGTGTCCCACAGTCACCGCCCCAAATGAAAACCATGGATTCCTGAGGTCATTTTAAGTCGAAAAACTTAAGAGGTCATTTTCTCGTTTTCGTCCCGTTTTCGAGTTATAACGGTTTTTATGATTTTTCCTTTAACTGGCTTTATCTTTGCCTAACTACGTCCGATTCGTAAGATTTTTTCTATAACCAATCAAGAATTTATTACAGTTTTAGTTTGTCCAAAGACTTTTTTTTCTGCGGACAACCGTTTCTCCGCAATTTTACATCAAACCCAATTTTTTCGTTTTTTAAGTTGTTTTTTCACTTTGATATCATTTTATTCAAAAAAACACGTTAATGAGTATTAATTTTTTCGCTTAATATTAAAGTCCAGTTTATTTTCATAAAAAAATATTTTTTTTTCCTTAAAAAGAATACTAAATGTAATTAACAAAAAATAAACAAACTGAGTGAATTAAAAAAAAAAATAATTTTTAAATACAAAATTAATTCAAATGAATTAAAACTTTTTCTGAGCAGATCGTCTCATTTCACCGTATATTAATAACATTTCCAGATATTCTTGATTATTGTAATCCATTGTTCACAAATAATTAAAAAAAAAAACACAACTTGAAAACAAATAGATAAAATTAATTAGTAACACCGTTAACTAATGTAAACAGTAAAGATTTGCATTATGATTTGAAGGTTGTAAATGTCTTTCTCGCGTGATCTAGTGTCCGCGTCGTGTTCTTTCCCTTAATACTCCATTTTGGATTTGTTATTGTTGTAGTTTTTTTTTCAATTATTTGCGATTACACTAATTAAGAAAATATGGAAATGTTATTAATATACGCTGAAATGGGACAATTTTATCTATTTGTCCTTTTCTTAACCACAATAGCTCAGAAAAAGTTAATTTTGTATTTAAAAATTATTTTTTTTTTAAATTCACTCAGTTTGTTTATTTTTTGTTAATTACATTTAGTATTCTTTTTAAGGAAAAAAATATATTTTTTTAAGAAAATGAACTGGGCATTTTTAATAATAAGTGAAAAAAATGAATACGCATTAACGTGTTTTTTTGAATAAAATGATATCAAAGTGAAAAAACTACTTAAAAAACGAAAAAAATGGGTTTGATGCAAAATTGCGGAGAAACGGTTGTCCGCAGAAAGAAAAGTCTTTGGACAAACTAAAACTGTAATAAATTCTTGATTGGTTATAGAAAAAATCTTACGAATCGGACGTAGTTTGGCAAAGATAAAGCCAGTTAAAGGAAAAATCATAAAAACCGTTATAACTCGAAAACGGGACGAAAACGAGAAAATGACCTCTTAAGTTTTCCGACTTAAAATGACCTCAGGAATCCATGGTTTTCATTTGGGCGGTGACTGTGGGACACCCTGTATAATATTCGATTGTTGTCTGTTGTGGGGTACACACACGTCGGAGTCAAGTCTCTTCTATTTGATTGCTATTGTTCGATTCACGCACATATATTTTTGATTGCAAAATGTCTTCTAATGTTTGCGTTGAAAAAGTGTTTGCGAAGCAGCTAAAAGTGAGATGTCGAGAGTGCAATTGCGTAAATCATGCAACATGTGTTAAAATTACGTCTGCAGAGATCGAGGCAATGAAAAAAGCAAACAAACCGTGGCTGTGCATAGCTTGTGACCCAAATCCAAACAAACGCCGCCGAGAGTCATTATTGGAGGAAACTTTACCCTGTGGCTCAATTGCATTAAACCAACAGTCAAAAGTTGACATAGTTACACCTATAGATCCTGTATCAAATTTAAACACACTTCCATTGGATGAGAATGTAACTCTCGATATGATTTATTCCGAAATACTTGAAGTAAAGCAAATCCAAAGACAACAAATAGAAGAACTGCAAACTAAAAATAAAGAATGCGAGCAGAAAATCCAGCAACTGGAGAAAAAAATTGATCATCTTGAACAACAATTATATGCGAATGCTATAGAGATATACAACGTCCCACTAAACAACGGTGACACTTCCAACATTGATTTGGCTTTGAAGATCTTTCGTGATAGTTTGCAAGTTGATGTGCTTAAGGAGGACATTGACCTTTGCTACACAAAAACCATAACTAAGCAGAATTCAAAAAGAAAAAAAAAATATTCTACACGTCAAATTCGTTTCTGGCCAGTGCAAGGAGAAAGTGATGAGAGCAAAGAGAGAAAACAAAGCGCAGCTGACTACATCATTGCTAAATGCGAATGCAAATCGGAAAGGAGAGAACGAGAATGATAACATGTACGTGAACGATTATTTAACGTATAAAAGACGTCAACTACTCAACACTGCAGTTTCACTGAAAGGGGAGAAAGGGTATAAATATGTATGGACTAAGAATGGAACAGTTTATATGCGGAAGAAGGAGGGTGATAATCCAGTAAGAATAATTTGTGCTTCTGATTTTGATAATTTATGAACTCTCTTAATTCTGTTTTGTGTTAAGTCCCAAATGCATGTGAATACCCAGTCTCTTCTCTAAACTTTGATGTTAGTTTTTGTTTACATCAAAACATTCGTAGCATGAGAAAAAATTTTTCAGTTCTCTTAACACAAATTGAATCATTTGAAAATTTACCTGTCATTATTGTCATTATAACTCCACTTTTAAAAAAGGGTAATAGAAAAAATGTATGCAATTATAGGCCCATTTCATTGCTGCCAACTTTCTCTAAAATTTTCGAAAAACTTATTAAATCACGCATTGTTCTGTTTTTAGATAAAAATAAATTCTTCAGGTGTAATCAGTTTGGATTTAGAAAGGGATTGTCAACAGAGGACGCTATTCCTAAAGTTTGTACTGAATTATATAATGGTATCAATAGTAATAAATCTTCAATGGCGCTCTTTGTTGATATGACAAAAGCATTTGACATGGTTGACCATGACTTATTGCTAAAAAAATTATATCGTGCTGGTTTTAGGGGTGTTATTTACAACTGGTTCTTCTCTTATCTAAAGTGCAGGGAACAAAAAGTAAGCATCGATGGTATTTTAAGTGAATCGAGTTTTAAAAAATGGGGTACCACAGGGATCGGTTCTCGGTCCGTTGTTGTTTCTGATTTACATAAACTCCATTTTTGAATTAAATCTAAATGGTTCATCCACTGCCTTCGCAGATGACATTGCCTTTACATATCAGTTCAATTCGAATTTCGAGTGTATTGTAAAAATTTCGGAGGACTTAGAAACCTTGAGGACCTGGTTCACAGTACATAAATTGATCCTTAGCGAGAAAACAAAATTAATTTCTTTTAAACTATCTGGTAATGATTTATATGATTTTAATCTCTTTTTCCACGCACATGACTGCGAACAATTTTGTTTACCTGTCCATAATTGTGGTAAAAGAAATTTTTTTGGTAATGTTAATTGCTCTTCAAATTGCTTTAAAATTGAGTGTGGAGCAATACAAATATCTAGGAGTTATAATCGACTACAATTTGAATTGGAAAATTCAGATGCAATCCATCAAATCCCATATGTTGCTAGTGACACGGAAAATGTATCTTATATAAAGGTCAAGAATATTCCACAGAATATTTTAAAGAAATATTATTTTATTTTGTCACAACAATCTCTGTTGCTATATAATTTGATAATATGGTAATTAGTTTTCATTTAATTCCAAAAACAATATTTACAAAAACTATTTGATATTATCGAAAGCTCTTCAATAGAGTATAAAATAATAAAGTACACTAAATATAAGTTATTACATTTCGGCTATCCTGATTTTACAATCGACCTCGATTGTATATATTTAAAATACATAAATTTAAGTGCTGCCTTCAAAATCCAAACTGTTTTGATCGACCCATTTTTTTAACCTGGTTGAATCTAAGATTCCATGATATGGTATCTGTGTAACTTGAAAACTTTCAATATCTTCAATTAAATATCTATCATTAGCTAATTTTTTCTTAACAATATACGGGCCACGGTATTTAGGTATTAATTTTTTGCTAGTCCCAACGGAATTGCCAACATTTTTTATTACCACGAAATCTCCAATGTCAAATTGCTTAGGTAAAGAATGATGTTCGTTGAAATATTGCAAATTATACAATTGGGACCTTTCAATTGCTTCTGAGGCGTCATTTCGCAATTTAGCTAAATCTATTCTGTCGGGATTTGAATACTATTCATCCAAATACTCAGTCCAGCTCATCGACGATACATCCACTTTGTTCTACGCCAAACAATAATTTGCTCGGCGAGTTCTTTGTACTTGCATGATTTGTATTATTTAAAGCATATTCTACTTTTGTTAGTTTTTGTCGCCAGTCTGTCTGCTCAGGAGATTCTGTTAATTTCGCTAACATCGCTTTTATATTTCGATTAACACGCTCGACTTGACCATTTGATTGCGGTGATGCAACAGCAACTTTAATATGTTCGATATTGTGTTTCTTGGCGAAGTTACTAAATTCTTGAGAAGTAAAACTAGTACCTCGATCACTTATTATTCTACGGGGACGACTAAAGTAATCAAAATAGCGTTCAAGAGCATTAATCGCTTCTCTAGCTCCAGGTACATTTACTATATAAAGTTTGACAAATTTGGTAAACCCGTCTACTACTACAACTACATATTTGTTTCTTGAATTTATAGACGGCAGTGGACCAAAATGATCTATATGTATTGTGTCAAACGGCTCTGATCGCTTTGGTATGTTATATAAATTTCGTTCATTGCTTCTTTGGGGTGCTGTATTAAATATACACTTTAGACAGTTTCTAATGAATCTTTGGAATTTTTCTTTGACATTCGGAATCCAGTAATGTTTTTTAAGTTGGTCAACACATTTTTCAGTGCCTAAGTGTTTTCTTCTAGTTCTTTTGGTACGTACAATTGCCGCCTATTCTCCAACCCAACCCGAAAAACTAAACCATTTTTTAAAATATACCCAGGTATTTCACCCTTCTCCAACCTATTCCTAATTGATAGAATATTTTCATCACGTGCTTGAGTGATTTGAATATTTTTGTCTATGTCTTCATTTGTCACAGCGGCAACTATTGGCAAACGGCTAAGCGCGTCAACATGAGCCATTCGTTCACTCTTTCGGTGCTGTACTTGGTAGTTGTAATTCTCAAATATCAGAGCCCATTTAGCTATACGTGGATTAACATCCCTTTTTTTTAGTGTTTGAGATAGAGCTTCACAATCAGTCACTATTACAAACGGTAAACGGTCCAGAAAAGTATTAAATCGTTCCAGGGCATAAACTACTGCTAACGTTTCTAGCTCAAAACTTATTAATTGTGATTCTCCCACTGTTGTCTTTTTAGAAAAGTAAGCAACTGGGTGGAACTTATTATCGTTTTGCTTTTGCATGAGAATTGCACCAAAACCATGTGAGCTGTCATCACAATGTAATTCTGTTTCTCGCTTAGGGTGATAAATTGCAAGTATTGGAGATGTTATAAGTTTACTTTTTAATTTTTCAAAGGCTACAGTACATTCATCAGTCCAATCAAATTTAACATTCTTTTTTAATAAGTTTGTCAACGGTCTAGCTATGCATGAAAATCCAGGAACAAAGCGGCGGAAGTAAGAAAACAGGCCATTACATCTTTGGACTTCTTTAATATTTTGAGGCATCGGATATGTGCGTATTGCTTCTAAATGGTTTTTATTTGGGCGAATCCCATTTTTATTTATATTAAAACCGAGGTATTCAATTTCATTGAACGCAAATCTGCACTTCTTCATATTAAGTTCTAGTCCAGCCTCTCTTAGTAATTGCAATACCTTGGTAAGAATCTCAATATGAGTGTTCATGTTTTCGGTTGCTATACAAATATCATCAAGATAAACAATAACTAAACCTTTATCAATTAACGGCTGTAATGTTAAATAAATATACCTTTGAAAAACAGCAGGCGCGTTTTTTAGACCAAAAGGCATATAAACATATTCATACTGTCCAAAATGTGTAACAAATGCTGTATACTTTATAGATCGTTCGGCAATTTTTATATGATGGAATCCGTCTTTCAAGTCTAATGTTGTAAAAACGTTTTTATTTGCAAAATACTCTAAACAATCTTCTATCAACGGCAAAGGAAAATTATCTCGTACTGTATGCTTATTTAATGCACGGTAATCAACACACATTCGAATTTCACCATTTTTCTTTCTCACTAGCACAAGTGCTGATGCATATGGGGAATTACTTGGCCTAATTACACCCTTTTCCAAAAGTGTGTCAATTTTCTTTTGTACTTCAGTACGTTCAAAATAAGAAATCCGTCGGGGTCGACAGTAAACTGGTACATCTTTTGTCAACGTAATATTCATGCAATAGTCCGTATTTTTTGTCTGTATCCCGAATTTCAAAAAGTATTCTTCAAGAGCTGTTTTAATTGCATTTAAATAAACTAAATCCAAAAACTCGTTTATATGTATTTCACAATTTTGCATATTGCAGGTCCCAACTGCACTCACCAACATTTCTACATCAACAAAATCATTCAGCTCTTTATCAGTTTCAAGTTTAATTGTTTCTAATTTTAATTCATCAAAAATAGGACAAACTTCTTCAGTCGGAACTTTACAATTTTTGGTTTGAACTTTAAATTTATCAATACTTTTTCTAAATATATTATCGGAATCAATTTTACTACCACGATCTACTTGGTTTGGATTTTTTAATAACTCAAAAGAAATAAGTGCACTCAGAGTTTCTTTTGATAATTTAATTAATTTATTTTTCGTTTCCTTTTCTTTTAATTTCATTAGTAAACTGCGGTTATAAACTCTCTTTAAGCTACATAAGTAAATGTTTTATTTATATAAAGCATCACGTCCAATAAGCATAGGTATAATGGATTCGTCATCGGGAAGGACTATGAATTCATGCGTTACAATCTTTCCTCGAAAATTAATTTTACAATTTATTTCTCCATATGTGTACTCAAATATTTATTTCCTATTCCTCGAAGTAGGGTTTGTTTTTTCTTTTGGAAAACGAATGGCACCAAAGATCTTTTTACAAAACTACATGAGCTTCCGGTATCGAAAAGAGAAAAACACGACTTATTCTCAGTGCACTTATTTTGTTTGTCAATGAAGGCAACACTTACCATTTGGAACGCCTTTATCTTTTCTGAGTCTTCATCTATTTTGTTGTTGGATTCTGAGTTGCAGTTATCTTGATTTTAATTTTCTTCTTCTACTCCGGCAGTTAAAAACTTCTTTTTAGGACAATTTTGATACAAATGTCCATTTTCATGACAAAAGAAACATGAACTTCGTGGGCGTTTCGGCTTTTGATAATGCCCATATTCTAAGCAGTTAAAGCATCTAATCTGTTCAATACTAGGTCTTGACAATTTATTGGCAATTACAGGAGCATAAACTTTCTTTGACGTTCCAGCGGTAACAGTAGGTAGGACATCTGAGAACACAGTTTTCATTGGAGTACTAGGACGCAAACGTCTTTTCTCATATCGGTCTAGTAGTAACTTCAATTGTTTTAGGGAAGTTGCGCTCATTAATATAGCAACATTACTGCTCCGGTCATTTAGCCCATCAATGATACACTCTATTAAGTCTGCCTCAGGAATATTGGCGTGCAAGGCAATTTCTTGCATTTCAATCACATACCTTTTAATAGATTCATTTGACTTTAAACTTCGTGATTTCATCTTTTGAAATACTTCGTTAATGGTGTACAGAAGACCAAATTCTTCCATTAAAGCTTTTTTGAGGTTTTCATATGTATGAAGAGCAGTTGTACGTAAGAAAAGTTTTGCTGTACCACTTAGAACACGTCGTACGCTCACGAATTTGTCATGATCATTGCATCCCAATATTACAAAAGCGTCTTCAATGTCTTCAAACAACTTACGAATGTCGTAATTATCATCACCATTAAAAGGTTGTACCATTGATTCAAAAGCCAGGAAATCGAATTTCCTGGTTTCTACTAAACCCAACTCGTCCTTCAATTTTTGTAATTCTTTTCGCTTTCGCAACAACTCTATTTCCTTGTCCACACGGTTCATCTCTTCATCGAGACCATTTACTTCAATGACTTCAGTTATTCTTCCTAAATCTTCATGTTCTTGGCTATCATCGCCATCAGGATAACAGTTTCCTCTCTTGGACACCAACTCATCATATAATGGCCTTAATTCAGCCACAGTTGCCGTTTTCTCAAAAAGCACATTAGCTGCCGTCAAAGTTTCAATCAAGGCTTGGCGCTGAATATAAGCCATGTGAAAGTTTGAAAAAATTTTTTTAATCCGAATCCCACTTCTGAGTTATAAAGGTCAAGAATATTCCACAGAATATTTTAAAGAAATATTATTTTATTTTGTCACAACAATCTCTGTTGCTATATAATTTGATAATAATTAGTTTTCATTTAATTCTAAAAACAATATTTACAAAAACTATTTGATATTATCGAAAGCTCTTCAATAGAGTAAAAAATAATAAAGTACACTAAATATAAGTTATTACACTTATCAAACAGTTTTGTTCCAAACAAGTCTTGAAGATAATTTATTATGGTCTGGCTCACTCTAAGTTGCAGTACGGCATTGCAAGTTGGGGGGGTTCGTACTATAACTCTTTTGGTCATTTACTTACAGCTCAAAAACATTTAGTTCGGATAATTTGTAATAAAAATCGTCTGGCACACAGCTGGCCTTTATTTAAAGATTTAAGTATCTTACCCATTGGTAAGATAATTAATTAATTAAGTATTAAAAGAATTCTTTAAACAAAGTGGGAATATTCCTAGCAGAAATTCTCAGTTTGACAGTTTACGTGTTAATAATTTGCATTTTGTGAATATACCTACTGCTTACAGAACCCACTTTTCGAAATTCTACACCGTCACAGCTCCTTCAATTTTTAACAAACTGCCATATTTCATTCGAATAAATATCAATCTTCATTCCTTCCTCAGAAAAGTTAAAGACTGGCTATTTACAATAGATTTTGCTACCGTTGAAGTGTTATTGAGAAGTATTTCTTAATCATAAGCACAAATGAATGCTAAATTAGTTATTATCTTTTTGCTTGATATTGTTTAATTTATTTTTATCGAATTACTCTTTTTTATTATCTTGTTATTATCTCTTTCTTTTTAATTTTTTAAAAAATGAAATAAAAACAAAATTAATTATTTATTTGTTCATAACTGATTGTCACCCCAAATCAGATATTTATTAATTTATTACATTATTAAGATGTCATTCTTCACTAGCTTTTAAGTTAAAGAATGTACATTATTATTTTACTTCCAGTATTAATTTTGAGAAATGTTTGTTAAATAATTTTATTGGAATATAAATTCGAATAAAATAAAATAATTGAAATTGAAAAAAATAATATATATACTGTAATATTTTTGCTAGGTTCGTTAAATAAAACTTATTACTCTTTCTAATATTTCTTCTTTATTTTTACTTTCCAAATCACAACAATAAATTTCAATTTATAATCAACTCAAATACTTTATTCAAATTAAAATCACACTTGTTTTACACAATCCAATAAGCAGAGTTTTGCACACTTCCGTAATCAAAAATCAACTGTGTCTCGCTCACCGTGAACACTCCCTTATATACTCGAATTAGTTGTTCTCGAAAGTTCTTGTCTTGGAATGTTCTAGATGTTTGGAATAAGGGGAAATACATTTGACATTGGAAAAGAGCTTTTTGTTTCTTCCATAAATTAGATATGCAATTTTCCAACAGATGGCGCTGTAGTAGTATAAAGCTCTGTTCACAACATTGCCCCCTTCTTAAGATTGTTCGTCCCGAACAATTCTATCTCCAGATTCGCCACTGTATCGGTGCAGTCGATCACTATGCACAACTTTTAACTTTCCTCTTGACCCTCTTTGAATTCGGTAAACTACATCATTGATTTTCGTGACGACAGTATAAGGACCTTCCCAGTTTTGTTGAAGCTTCGGCGACAATCCCTTTTGACGATGTGGATTATACAGCCATACACGATCTCCTACTTGAAATCCTGTCGTGTTTGCTCTTGTGTCGTACCTTGTCTTCATTCGATCGCTGTAAGCACTCATTCTAGTCCTGGTCCTTTCGTGGATGTCGATTAGCCTCTCTTGTAGGTCACTCACGTAATCCCTTGTTTCCTTAGACTCTTGTGATGGATGTCCAAACCTTATCTCACTAGGTAGCCGTATGCTTCTTCCAAACAGGATTTCAGATGGCGTTTGTCCTGTTGAGCTATGTATTGCACTTCGATAGGCCATCAAAAATAGTGGTATGTGCCTATCTCAGTTTCTTTGGTAGTCGCCTACGACTTTAGTGAGGTGTTCTTTTAAGGTCCTGTTGAATCTCTCGACCATTCCATCAGATTGCGGGTGAAGTGGTGTGGTTCTCGTTTTCTTAATGCCAAGGAACGCGCAGACCTCTTGGAATATGTTCGACTCGAAGTTCCTTCCTTGGTCGGAATGAAGTTCCATAGGCACACCTAACCTGCTTACCCAGTTAGACACAATCTGGTCGGCCACAGTCTTGGCTTCTTGGTTCGGGATAGCGTATGCCTCAGGCCATTTGCTGAAGTAATCCATTACCACCAGAATGTATTTGTTTCCAGCATTCGTTTCCGGAAATGGGCCAGCCACATCAACAGCAATCCTTTCAAACGGTGAGCCGACATTATATTGCATCATTTTTCCTTGCAGTTTTCTACCAGGTCCTTTGGTTGCAGCACAAGCGTCACAATTTCGGCACTACCTTTTAACGTCGTCTCTTGCATGCAACCAGTAGAATCGTTGCCTCACCTTTTCTAAAGTCTTATTGACTCCCAAATGGCCTCCTGAAGGTCCATCATGCATCTCTCGAAGAACCTCTTTGATTTTCGATTAAGGTAACACAAGCTGCATCACATAGGATTTACCATCAGCGGACTCCCATTTTCGCCGAAGAACACCTTCTTGCACATTGAGTGAGTCCCATTGTGCCCAATAGGCCTTTAAAACTGGACTCCTATCGGAAATGTCATTCCATGCGGGTTTTTCTTCATGTTCCTTCCATGCGAGAAGAGGTTCAATGTCAGGGTCTTCTTGTTGAGCAGATCTTATTTCTTCATTGCTCCATCCACAAATGGGGTCAGCCCTTATTCGTAGAATGTTGATGGATTCCTTTTCTTCTTGTCGTCTGCAATGCTTGCAATCTATTTTACAAGGTCTTCGGGATAGTGCGTCGGCATTTGAGTGCAGCTTTCCCCTTCGGTGTTGAATTTCGTAATCGTAAGTCTGCAGTCTTTCTATCCACCTTGCGACTTGTCCTTCTGGGTTCTTGAAGTTCAACAACCAGTTAAGAGCACCATGATCGGTTCGTAGAAGAAACTTTTGCCCATAGATGTATTTGTGGAAGTGTTTCGTTGCCAAGATGAGTGCCAATAGTTCTCTTCTGGTCACACAGTAGTTCCTTTCGGTCTTCGACAGTACTTTGCTGAAATAGGCGACAACCTTTTCTTCGCCATTGTGCACTTGTGACAGAACAGCGCCGACTCCCACGTTGCTTGCATCAGCATCGATGATAAAAGACTTGCCTGGAGTCGGATAGATCAGCACCGGAGCATTGCATAGACGGTATTTCAGTTCTTGGAAGGCTTTTTCACACTCACCTGACCATCTAAACTGCTTGTTCTTTTCCGTAAGCTGATGCAAACTCTTCGCAATTCCGGCAAAGTCCTTAACAAAACGTCTATAATAAGTAGCAAGACCAAGAAAACTTCGTAGTTGATGTTTGTCCTATGGTGTTGGCCAATTTTTGACGGTGTCAACTTTTTCAGGATCAGTCTTGACTCCTTGGGACGAGATGATATGCCCCAAATACTTCACTTCAGTCTTGAACAGTACACATTTTTCTGGGTTCAGTTTTAGGTTAGCCTCTCGAAGTCACTGGAACATACCCCTTAGGTTCTTACAGTGTTGGTCGTATGTTTTTCCATAAACGATAACATCATCCAAGTAGACAAGACAAGTTTTCCACGTCAGGCCTTGAAGGACGCACTCCATCAAACGCTCAAATGTTGCCGGAGCGTTGCAAAGACCAAACTTCATCACCTTGAACTGCCAGAGCCCATTACCTGTGGAGAACGCTGTCTTTTCTCGATCTTCAGGGTGAATTTCAACTTGCCAATATCCACTTTTCAAGTCCAGTGTTGAAAACCATTGTGCTCCTTCCATCGAATCTAAGGTGTCGCTAATTCTTGGCAGGGGATAGCTATCTTTCTTGGTCACGTCATTCAACCTTCGGTAGTCTACACAAAACCGTGTACTTCCGTCCTTCTTTTTGACTAGGACCACTGGTGACGCCCAAGGACTCTTGGAGTTCTCAATCAAACCATCCTTCTTCATGGTGGTAATCATTTCCTCAACTTCACCTTGTTTGGCCAGTGGAAGACGTCTTGCGGGCTGACGAATGGGTCTTGCATCTCCTGTATTTATTTGATGCTGCACCATTTGTGTCCTTCCATATTTCCCGTTTGGTGAAGCGAAAATGTCGGCATACACATTCAGAAGGCTTTCTGCCATTTTAACCTGATGTTGGTCTAGGTTAGCTGAATTGAGTATCTTTGCCTTGATGCTATTGAGCTCCTCAGGATCTAATGTCTTTCTCGGTGTTTCAGCGTCGATTCGTGTTATGGCTACGACAGATTCGCACTTACCGATAACTTCTCCTTTCGTCAACTTAACATCGTACGGTTTGGTGTTGAGTATCCGTACGGGGACCATATTGTTCTTAGGAGCCACAAGTGTCTTCCCAATGATGACGTTTTGGGAAGAACAATCTGGGCCTGGTTCCAACATTAGGTATCGATGGCGTCCACACTCACCTTCTACTTTTGTCCAAACGAATACCTCAGAAGAAGTAGGAATAATCACGTCTTCTTTGATGACAGTCCTTAGAGTTGTTGTTTCTTCGTGCCCATAGATCATTGGAATCTCTGTATTCTGGTATTTGAGTACCTGGTTGCCAATATCCAAAATTACTCGATGTTCTTTCATGAAGTCCATGCCTATGATGCATTCGTCACATATATCTGCCACCAAAAATTTGTGTGAGAATTCTAGATCTGCAATTCGAATTCTAAGTCGGATTTCACCATAAACCCTAGCTGCTTCTCCTGTGGCAGTTCTTAGACGGTAACTATTGGTGTTGTGTAGCCAATTCAGGTGAACTAGGTCTTGACGCACAATGGAGGCTGTGGCACCGGTGTCGATGGTGACCACACGTTTGTTGCCATTTAAAGTTGCCTCGACAGTTAGACTTCTATTGTCTCGCTTAGTTTGAGAGACCTGGATGGTGTTTCTGGGGCCATCGATACCAGAAATCAGCTTCTGCCCCTCGAAGTTGGTTCTTATTCGTTTCCCTGTTGGGAAACTGTTCGGGAAGTAACACTGATGTTATTGTTACCTTGTTCTGGGTTTGAAACTCCTTGTCCACAATGTTGACAAGCTCTTCTTGGTAATCGACATTGACGCTGTAAATGTCCGGTCTTGTTGCAATTCCAACACTTTGCAAGTCCGTTTCGTTGGTTCCTTTGGACATCAGTTCTTTGGCATGAGCATTCTTCGACGATGGCTTCTCTAAGTCGATGTACTCCCTGAGAAGCTTGCTCACCTGCTTCCATTATCAAGGCGAACGCTAATGTTTCAGAAAGCGTTCGTTTTCCAGCAGTTCGCACGGCCCTTTGAAGATGTATGTCTGAAATGGCGCGAACAAATGCCTCAACTGCAAACTGGTTACAAATTTCCTCTCCAACATCTGGATATGCAAGATGAACAAGCCTTTCAATGTCCGCTTGCAGTTGTTGTAGAGTTTCGCCCCTTTTCTGAACTCTGGAATTGAGTTGCACTTTGAAGACTTCTTTCATGTGGCTGTTACCAAAGCGTTTGTCTATAGCCAAAACCAAGGAATTGAAGTCGCCGCTCTTATCTGCTGGTATGGTTTGCAACAACTCAGCAGCTGCTCCTCTAAGAGCAAGAGTTAAGGCGATATACTTGTCAGCCTCATCCCAGCCATTTGTTGTGGAAGCTGCCTCGAATTGCTTCTTGTATATAGACCAAGAAGTTTGTCCATCAAAGGTTGGAGGTTGCATTTCTTTTTTTCTCAAAGCTTCCCCAGAACTTTCCCGAATCTTTGTGTTTCGAACACGGTCTAACTCTTTTGAAAACGTCTCCATTTTGTTGTCGACTAGCAATGAAACACGTTCATCTAACAATTTTGAAAACGTCTCCATTTTGTTGTCGGCTTGATTCTCCAGCAATGAAACACGTCCATCAAGTGCAGATACATTATTCTCGATGTTAACAAGCTTGCCTTCTAGCATGTTTCTCTGCTCTTCGAGAAGGTCTTTTTGTTCGCTATGCTGTTTATCAAGGCGTTCGAAAATATTCTTTTGTTCGTTTTCCTGTCATTTCGTTGCTCTTCGAGACGTTCGAGAACATGCTTCTGTTCTTTTTTTTGTTCATTTCGTTCTTTCATTTGTTCATTTCGTTGCTCTTCGAGACGTTAGAGAACATTCTTTTGTTCTTTCATTTGTTCATTTCGTTGCTCTTCGAGACGTTCGGGAACATTCTTTTGTTGTTGAAGCAGAAGACTAATCATATTTGAAACATCTACATTTTTACTTACGTCTGCTTCCTCAGCGTCAGCTTCAAAGACGAAAATGTCCGGGTCTTCATTTTGTTGTTTCAAATATTCGGCCAAACGCAGAACAAGCTCATTTTTCGATCCTGCTCTAGAAAGTTCTCGCTTGGCTAATTCACTTTTCAGCTCATTACAGTTGAGCTCTTTCCATAACTTGCTCATTTTTTTTTTTTTTTTTTTATTATTTTTTTTTTCGGCACACTTCACTGCACAATAAGTTTTATTCCACTTTTCTGACACCAATGTAATATTTTTGCTAGGTTCGTTAAATAAAACTTATTACTCTTTCTAATATTTCTTCTTTATTTTTACTTTCCAAATCACAACAATAAATTTCAATTTATAATCAACTCAAATACTTTATTCAAATTAAAATCACACTTGTTTTACACAATCCAATAAGCAGAGTTTTGCACACTTCCGTAATCAAAAATCAACTGTGTCTCGCTCACCGTGAACACTCCCTTATATACTCGAATTAGTTGTTCTCCAAAGTTCTTGTCTTGGAATGTTCTAGATGTTTGGAATAAGGGGAAATACATTTGACATTGGAAAAGAGCTTTTTGTTTCTTCCATAAATTATATATGCAGTTTTCCAACAGATGGCGCTGTAGTAGTATAAAGCTCTGTTCACAACAATACAATATACAGGGTGTCCCACAGTCACCGCCCCAAACGAAAACCATGGATTCCTGAGGTCATTTTAAGTCGAAAAACTTATGAGGTAATTTTCTCGTTTTCGTCCTGTTTTCGAGTTATAACGGTTTTTATGATTTTTGCTCACTTTTCCCTTAATTGGCTTTATCTTTGCCAAACTACGTCCGATTCGTAAGATTTTTTTTATAACCAATCAAGAATTTATTACAGTTTTAGTTTGTCCAATGACTTTTTTTTCTGCGGGCAACCGTTTCTCCGCAATTTTGCATCAAACCCAATTTTTTTCGTTTTTTAAGTTGTTTTTTTCAATTTGATATCATTTTTTTCAAAAAAACACGTTAATGAGTATTAATTTTTTTCGTTAATTATTAAAGCCCAGTTCATTTTCTTAAAAAAAAAAATTGTTTTCCTTAAAAAGAATACTAAATGTAATTAACAACAAATAAACAAACTGAGTGAATTTAAAAAAAAAATAATTTTTAAATACAAAATTAACTTTTTCTGAGCTATTGTGGTTAAGAAAAGGACAAATGGATAAAGTTGTCCCATTTCAGCGTATATTAATAACATTTCCAGATATTTTTGATTAGTGTAATCCATTGTTCGCAAATAATTGAAAAAAAACTACAACTTGAATAACAAATCCAAAATGGAGTATCAAGTGAAAGAACACGACGCGGACACTAGTTCACGCGAGAAAGACATTTACAACCTTCAAATCATAATGCAAATCTTTACTGTTTACATTAGTTTAACGGTTTTACTAATTAACTTTATCTATTTGTCATTTTCTTAACGACAATAGATCAGAAAAAGTTAATTTTGTATTAAAATTATTAAAATTATTAAATTAAAATTATTTTTTTTTAAATTCACTCAGTTTGTTTATTTTTTTGTTAATTACATTTAGTATTCTTTTTAAGGAAACAAAAGTATTTTATTTTAGAAAATGAACTGGGCTTTAATAACAAGTGAAAAAAATTAATACTCATTAACGTGTTTTTTTGAATAAATTGATATCAAAGTGAAAAAACTACTTAAAAAACGAAAAAATTGGGTTTGATGCAAAATTGCGGAGAAACGGTTGTCCGCAGAAAAAAAAGTCTTTGGACAAACTAAAACTGTAATAAATTCTTGATTGGTTATAAAAAAAATCTTACGAATCGGACGCAGTTTGGCAAAGATAAAGCCAGTTTAGGGAAAAATAATAAAAACCGTTATAACTCGAAAACGGGACGAAAACGAGAAAATGACCTCTTAAGTTTTTCGACTTAAAATGACCTCAGGAATCCATGGTTTTCATTTGGGGCGGTGACTGTGGGACACCCTGTATATATTAGAGCGTTTCAAAAAAAAAAATTATTTTTTCTCGGAACCACGCTCAAAAGTTTCGTTTGCATGCCAAAATAGGTCTCTGAAAATATGAGCCCTTAATATTAAGATTTAGGTTGTCCGCATCGCACTTTTCGATTTCCCATAAGAATAACACAGGAAAACAAATTTTTTTTCTTCTGATTTTTATAACTCATGAACGATAAATTGCATTGCAATACCCTTTATGTATTTTGTAGAGAATTGAACGCTCTACAAAAAAAGTAAAATGTCATTTTTCGATAAATCAACTCAGTCAAAAATTATTCAAGGTCAAAGTTTAATTTACCCTTAATTTAGCCGTTTTTCTGAATGATTTGGCAAAATATCATGTTTTTAAAAAAAATTTGACCAAGAAATTTTACAAAATATAACTTAATATAAATTAAAAATCAAGAAAGTTCTTCACCAATGTGTCAACGATATCAAATTACCGAACAAAATGTAGAATCTTTATTGCAAAAAGATTTGAGTGACTTCGTCTCCGAAAATTCCGTAGATCTGTTCAAAAAATTCTATTTGCCAAGCGATTTTTCGGAGGATGATGTTTCAACATGGTGCAGTAATAATTCATATAAGGAATGTTTAGAATATTTCAACAAATTAAAAGTGACAAATGATGTAGCTGAGGTGTTGCTTTGATTGAGGAATAGAACAACTGCCTGACAAAAGATGAAGAACAACTGCAATACTTATTGCAAGTAGTTTGCGAACATCGTCTGAGATATACTAACTATAATAAGACAACTCCTCAGCAAGATCAATTTAATGTAAATGCGTAAAAATTATTTTTAGATGAAGAAATTTCGAATTTATTAGAAGTAAAATATTTTAAATTGGTTATAAGTAATGAAAACTTGATAACACTGATAACTTTTCAGGCCATGTAAAAAATTTCAGCTATTTTCGAGCGCAAATTATTTAAAACTATTTTTTCAATAAAATTTCAGCAAAAGACAATATTTCTATTTTTTTTTTTCAACTCTAAGAGCTTAGAAATGAACTTTCAGTTTGTTTTGAATCCTGTAAACTTATAAATTTAAGAGTATTGTAAAAAAAACAGCTAAATTGAGGGTAAATTAAACTTTGAACTTGAATAACTTTTGACTGAGTTGATTTATCGAAAAATGACATTTTACTTTTTTTGTAGAGCGTTCAATTCTCTACAAAATACATGAAGGGTATTGCAATGCAATTTATCGTTCATGAGTTATAAAAATCAGAAGAAAAAAAATAATTTTTCCGGTGTTTTTCTTATGGGAAATCGAAAAGTGCGATGCGGACAACCTAAATCTTAATATTAAGGGCTCATATTTTCAGAGGCCTATTTTGGCATGCAAACGAAACTTTTGAGCGTGGTTCCGAGAAAAAATAATTTTTTTTTTTTTTGAAACGCCCTAATATATATACAATATATATATACAATATATATACATATACAACATATATATATAATAAATATATATACAATATACATACATATGTATATATGTATATATATATTATATACATATATTTATAAGTAATTAAAAAAATGAATATTAAATAAATAAATTTAAAAATTTAAGAAAATTAACTTTTTTTGGTTTAAGCAATTATCGGGTTTTTCAATAAGAGCGCTACAAAAGTTTTTTTTAAATAAAACAAAAACGGTTTTGGATATCAATGAAATTCTTTATTCCTGTGAAAGTACGTTCGATGCCATTATGTATGGAACTCGATTTCTTTTGCATGGCCACCACGGGCACGCTTGCAGAAGTCCAGACGCTGAACCCAATTTTCGCGTCCCTGTTGAAAAACCCTCTATTTAATCAACATTTTCCAAATGAGTGCAAATTTGACCACTAAAGCACGAAATGATTTCACTTTAGAAAAAAGTTAAAGAAAACCAACAATAATTTATTTATTTTTTTTTAATCAGAGTAAATGAGTTTTCAATTAACAGATATACATTATATTATAACTCTAACCTTATTTAAAATTCAACAAAATAATTCAGCAATTATTACAACGAAATTGGACAAATCTAAAGAACATGTACCCTAATTTAAGAGCAACTCGCCTTCATCTAGTCAATTTTAACGTAAATGTTTTTTCAATCATAATTCAGTTGTGTGTCATCGGTCACTGTTTTACATCCGATGATAAAATGGCTTGCTATAAATATTCCAACGAACTAAAAGAAAATACATATAGGGTCTGATTTCACTAACGGTGAATCAATTACACCTATTGCGAATAAATTTGGTATAAGCTATTTGGTGATTTCGCATATAATAGCCCGCGACGGGGGAAATGTTCAAACAGTTTGTAATGGAAATGTTCAAACAGTTTATAATGGCGGGAGACCGCGAAAAAACACCCTTCATGAAAATAAAAGAATTTTAAGGCTTATTAAAAATGACCCTCTTATGTCGTCAACAAGTATACAAAATGAACTAAACTTAGAGATTTCAAACAGTACGATTTGCCGAAGAACAGTTGGTAGTGGGTTTCTATCTTATCGAGCAATAAAAAACCATTTACTTCCCGGAAAAATCGACTTGCGTAATGAGAGTTCGGCAGGAAACACTTGAACTGGGATATAGAAAATGGAAAACGGTTCTCTTTTCACATGAATCTAAGTTAAATTTAAAGGGATCTGACGGATTTCGTAATTTACGGCGTCCAAAAGGTGAACGTTTAAATTCTCGTTACGCAAAGGCAACAGTTGAACATGTTGGAGGGAATACACAAAATTAATGGTATGTATAATGAATCGTTTCATTAACATTGAGATTCTTTAAAATATTATGCTTTCTCAGGCTGAAGAGAATATGCCATTGCGATGGATCTTTTAAAAGATTTTTAAAAAGTGAAGTTATTTTGTGCTTAGGTTTTGACCAACACTGTACATATATATTTATATTTGATATACGAGTATGTAAGATACTTAGTTAAATGTTTCCAAAACGATACAAAACACTGTATCAATTGTATATGCAATAATTTCATTAAACAATTGTTGCGTGTAGCAATCATGGTGAACGATTTATAGTTGTTCATAAAAATGTATTTTTCATATCCTTTTATCCTATGTTAAAGTCAAATTCTTTGTTTCATCGCCAAAAAACGAGTCAAAAAAACGACAAACAACAGCTGAATGTGGAGAGGATGTAATGATTCCTCCCGCACACTCCACTCCGTCCCAATCTTCATTACATGCCACTGAGTTGCATTTGATTTATAACAATGTTGGTGGCTAAAATAAACTAACTAAACTAAAGTTGGAACTAAAATAAACTCTGTCTTTCTTCTGTCATCATCTTTACAATATGATACAATCGCCTTTAGTGAAACATGGCTCTCTGAGAGCCATTTCAGCTCCGAAATGTTCGATTGTCAGACATTCAATGTTTTTCGCAACGATCGATGCCGCCACACAACAGGTAAGACGCGTGGTGGGGGTGTGCTGCTGGCTGTTCGTTCATCATTATTATGCACGGAAATTGACCTGACTTCTAAAGCTCTCAATCTTCCATTCGATATCAACCAACTTATTGTTCGAATTATGGTAGTATGGATAACTTGTATGATGTATTTATAATTGTGAGCTATATACCACCAAGAAGCTCATTTGAATTATATGATATTCATATCGATAATTGTTCTAAAATTTTAAATGAAATAAAAGATAATCAAAACATTATTATTGTAGGTGATTTTAATTTGCCTTATATTAATTGGTTAAAAGATCAACAAGGGTTGTGAAAGTGTGGCTGTGGATACTGAATTCGGGTTAAATCAAATTAATTGTTTTCCTAATAGTTTGAATAGATTCATAGACCTGGTTTTTGTTGATAACGAGTTCAGCGTGAGTATAGACAGCCCCAACCCACCTCCTTTCAGCAATACAGATAATCATGTTTCCCTTTCTCTTAAATGTTCTTTTTATGAATATTTAAAATATAAAAAGAGTGATTTTTCTTATAATTTTAAAAATTGTAATTTCTATGACATATCGAATTTTATTATATCTTCAAAATTGAGTTAATCGTCGTGTTGGTGAAAATCTGCGATAGTTATAATAAAAATTTGTTATTTGTATAACTATTTGTATATTTTGTATAAAGTAAATTATTTCCAAACAAACTTAATTGTAGCAAACACAAACGAAACAAAATCAAACAAGAAAGCTGCTGCTGCTTTTTACTTTTGACATTTGAGTATGTGTATTAGTGCTTCTTGAGTGGATTCTGACTTGAAATCGAAAAGCGAAATTCTCTTCTCAGAAGAGTATTTTTTCCCCAATGGAATGGTTTAAGAAGACTTCTGGACGCTTCTGGACGACCAATGGAAAATGACATTAAATTCAGAGAACATTAGTGACTTATTAGTATCTTTTCAAGAAGTTGAAGAGGTGCTGAGAAAATTAAACGATGATAAACATCCTGGAGCGGATGGAATTGTACCCATAGTTTTAAAGAACTGTGCAAATGCCCTGGCTTCTCCACTCTCAATCATTTTGCTTGGAAATTATCTTACATAAATCCAATTTTTAAGTCAGGCAGTAAGACTGAAATTAGTAACTACCGCCCAATTTGTAAAATTCCAGCAATACCTAAGTTCTTTGAAAAAATTATATATAACAAATTAGTCTTTCTTTTGAAAGAAGTTATTTCTCCACTGCAGCATGGGTTCGTGAATAGGAGGTCTACTACTATCAACCTCGTTGTGTTTACTATTTAGTTAGCTCCCTTGAACGAGGCATTCAATGTGACGTAGTGTATACGGATTTTTCAAAGGCCTTTGATCGAGTAAATCATACAATACTGGTATCAAAACTAAAAAAAACTAGGTTTTTTCTCTTAGATTCTAAAATGGTTTGAATCTTAACTTACAGGTAGAACAGAACGCGTTCAAATTAAATAATGTTTTGTCAGATTCTGTGAATGTTACTTCCGACGTTCCACAAGGTAGCCACTTAGAACCTCTATTATTTCTTATTTTCATTAATGAAATTCCTGAATTATTGAAAAATTGTAAATGTTTAATGTACGCCGACGACATTAAACTTTATTTCAGTATCAAGTCAACCCTAGATTGCATTAGTTTACAGGAAGACTTAAACAGGCTTTTTGTTTGGTGTGTAGTTAATGACCTTCATCTTAATGTGTCCAAATGCCAATGTATGTCTTTTCATCGGAATTAATTTCCAATAATGTTTCGTTATAGCGTGGGTGAAACACTCTTAGCTAGAATTATGGGAAAAAAAGATCTTGGGGTTATATCTATATAAATAAAAATGAATCGCAAAATGTGTTGCTAAGCGTTAAACTCGAGAACGGCTCGACCAATTCGCCTAATTTTTTTTTTAAAGTTTTTGTTAAGGTTCATGGAAGGTTCTTATGGAGAGAAAAAACCCACAATAAGGGTGTGTGAAAGTTTAGTGTTACAAAAAATCGTTTGCTTATTGAAATACACTGACTCAAAAAAAAATAAAAGAAAACTTTATAGCTAAGGAAATAATTTCTTCATTTATAATAATAATTAATAATTCTACAGCAAACAACAAAATTAACGAGAATAAGAGAACTTAAAAATAAGGGTAATCTAAATAAAATCAAAACCAATTGTCCAATTTGTTGAGTGCGTTTACTTTTAGAACCATGCCGCCTATTAGACGCGGGCGCAGCAATTTGAGTCGAAGAAATCGAAACGCTAGAAACCAAGCTTATTTTCAATCAAATCGGACTTCACTGCAACGTGAAGAGCGAAATGAAATTGAAAGGATTAGGATATTACAAACACAAGCAACGCGTCGTGTTCAAACTGCTTTCACAGTTTTACGAGCGGCTTTCAGTTACGATGTTTCAATTGACTACAGTTGCTACCAATGTATTGGATCTATGAACTCAGTTTGCCATTGTACTCATTGGTTTCAGGAATTGGAACGGATTCCATACATTTCCTTACAAACATACAAAAATATAACAACTGCTTCCAAATGACTTCTTTTTGGGGCAAATATACTTCGCGACAATTTCATGCAAACTTTCAAGGTAACAAGACTTACTTTGTTTATTCCTTTGTAAGTTATTGTGTAAGAATAAAAAGTTAACAAAACTTTACTGTTTAATTTAAAGTACAAGGCCAAATATATCATAAAGCAGGTTCGATGTTGCCAATGACAGATGGAGACTATAAATTCCTGCACGTTTATTTCATGAGCAATACAACAGAAGAAATTGATAAGCGTTGCGCAAATAACAGTTCAGTGAGGAGATCTATTGTAGAACAATTACAAACTTTGTTTCACCAAAACAATTAATTGGTTACATTGTTTAAAACTGCACTGGATCGTATGCCAACTGATAATCATAAAATTGTAATCAGAGCTGATAAAACTCCTGTAGGAGAACATGTGAGACGCTTCAATGCACCAACAATGGATGAAGTTGCTATCGTAATGGTTGGAGAAAATTTTGAAGCCCGTGATATAGTTTTGCATCGCAGGAATGATCGGTTGCAGCGTGTGTATGAAACGCACCGCTCCTATGATGCCTTACAATATCCAATCATATTTTGGAAAGGTGAAGATGGTTATCATTTCTCAGTCAAGATGATAAATCCCAATACAGGTAATTAGAACATTTGTATCAGTTATGTATTAGGTTCGTTCGTTCAACTTTACCCAGGTTTGACCCAGGTTTTCTTGACAACGCTCAGAGTTGTCAACAAAAACTGAGGTTTTCGGTTTTCAAAAAACACCCAAGGGCTGTCAACTGTTTTGTTGACAACTAAAAGACAGACAAAATAATTTTGTGCTCTGATAAAACTTTAAATTTGTTATAAATAAGTTTTAAAAATGAACGAAAACAATTTTGCGTTGTTGCTGAATGTTTCATCTGATGAGTACAACAAACATTTAATTGCAAACACAAGCAATAACATGCAACATGCGAATCGCCAAACGACAACAAAAGAAATACATATGAAATCTCATATGACTTTTGACAGTTTGACCGTTACCTGATCTCGCCCCAGCAAAATACCTCGATCTACTTCAGGGCGACCCCAGGTCTAAAAAAACACAGAGTTTACTCACCAGGGTGACTTCAGGTTTTTCCAAAAACGATTTAGAGCGACCCCAGGGTGACTTCAGGGCTCAACGAACAAACCTATTATCATGTGCCACCGAATTGTACAAACTGTTTGTCCATGTTGAATGACTATCATTTAAACTTTATTTTATTGACAGGTGCTCAAACTAATAAAAAAGTTAGTTCAATGAACTATTACTCCTATCGCCTGATGGTTCATGAAAATGAAGACAATCACATCTTAAAATATCGGCGATTATTTCATCAATATGCTGTTGATATGTACGTCAGAACAGAAACAGAGTAATTGACATTCATCAGGTTGGACCAGACTAAACTCCGATCAGAAGAGTATATTCACCTTCGAGATGCGATATGTACTGATGGAAATGCAAACAATGTCGGCCGGTTGACAATTCTTCCAGCTACATATATTGGAAGTCCTCGGCATATGCATGAATATGCTCAAGATGCCATGACTTATGTTCGTCATTATGGCACAGCAGATTTATTTATTATTTATTTATTATTGCAATGTCAAAGGTTTTTCAGCAATGCAAGTTGATAATATGGGATGAATGCACGATGGCACATAAAATCTTTGGCATTAGACGGAACTCTCAAAGATCTGCGAAGCAATCAAAACCAATTCGGTGGAGCGATGATTTTTTTAGCAGGAGATTTTCGTCAAACATTACCAGTTATTCCACGGTCTACAACAGCAGATGAACTGAATGCATGTTTTATTACTGCTGTTTTAGAAAAAAAGGGCAGAACAACGTCTGCCGGGGAAGCTAGTTTGATATAAAATTAACCTTTTCAATACACATTGACTATATTGTTTCTAAAGTTAGTTCCATGCTTGGTTTTATTAACCGCAATTAAAAAGATTTTTTCTTATCCTTTTATGTTAAGATCACTTTATTTAAGATTCGTTCGATCTATTTTGGAATACTGCTGTATTGTATGGAACCCCATGCATATTACTCATTCTATGAGAATTGAAAGGATTCAGAAGCGTTTTACTAGAATGGCTTTCAAAATTCTTCACTGGAATATTGATATCGTCGGCTAAATGTGTAAAGCTGCTAAGTCCACTTTTGGGCGAAATCGAGATTTTGATGTCATTTTTTAAAGAAAAAAATGCTTTATAAATCCCTATAAGAACGTAAGTCCAATTTAACTTGGTTATTGATGAATCTCAATGCACGTATTTTTGCTATATCCAAACCTTCAAAAAATGATAAGCGAAAATTTGCTAAGTCCCGGTTTCTCCGTTAGATTGTGAGTAAAAAATTCAGTTAAGAAAGTTAAGCTAGAACTTCAGCACGTGTGGATTGTTTTTTTCTTTTAATCAAAAGTGTTTGTGAAACTATTTTTCGAAATAACGGTTTCTCCGTTAGCTTGTTAGTAAAAAAGTCAGTCAAGAAAGTTTTTCCCAAGAAACGAATAAAGGTAAATGTTTGTTCAATTTCTCCTACTTTTATTTTGTTTGTTTACTTGTAAAACGGCTTAGAGCAGTTTTTTCATACCATTCAGATGTCGCGGGCAAAGCAAATACTTGAATTAGCTTGTGCAAACCTTGCGTCAGCGGATTCACTTAATAATCCTATTCTACAAAACGATTTTCATGAAAATAATAGAAATTCTGCAAATCAAAATTGTGGACACATAGAACAAGAAAATGAATCTAATTTATTGGCGATTGGTAACATAATGGACTCTAAAATGTTCACAACTGTGGATGATGTGATTATATTGGAATTGACTGATATTCCAAATCTTACAGACAAGACTTCGCAAAATTTGCAAAATAATATTGCAGGTACAAGTTATCAAGAAACTCTTCAAATTGACACAGATGATGACGAAAATGATGAACTTATCATTCATAATGAAAACGAAGGCGATGATATAACTGACCTTTCCAATGAATTCAATAATGGTGACCAAAATGAGATAACAGATATTATCAGTGGTAATAATGTTGATGTGATGGGGCTTGTTCCATATTCACAACATTCTGATTCGATCTCGACAACGTCCACAAATTTACCTAAGAAAGCTTCGACTCGAAAGAAAAGATCTCAGGTTAACAAAGAAACTTGGTTTTCACAGAAAAACTTAAAGCTTAGAGAAAAAGGGTTAAAGTACTTAGGAAGACGTAGAAAAGACAACACAACATGGCAATACGACATTAAAAAACAACATCGTTCGATGAAACAAAGATGTTCATGTAATAATACGAAGAAAGGTAATTTGAAATGTAGTGTTATTTCTGAAGCAGACAGAAAATCTATATTTGACCATTTTTGGAATTTAACGTGGGGAGAGAAAAAAACACTTGTTGACAGCACTGTCACAGTAACGTCAACAAAAAGAACAAGAAATCGAAAAGAACTAGATTTTTCTAGAAGTTCTCAATCTATGTTGTATTTTTTAAGGTTGAATGATAACAACATACGGGTATGTCGTGTAATGTTTCTGAATACCCTTTGCATATGTAGAATGACAGTGCTGAACTGGAAAAAAAAAAACAAGGTTCAGAAAATAAAATTATTGAGGCTGTAAAAGTTAAACCTTTCGAAAAAGAAAATCAAGCACTGATTGAATTTATAAAGTCTCTTCCGACTATGGAATCACATTATTGCAGGGCATCCTCAAAAAAAATTATCTTTTACCGGAATGGCAATCTAAGCAAAGTCTTTACAGATTTTATGTAGATGATTGGTGCAAACTTACAAATGTTACAGCCCTTTCTTCGACAACTTTCAATAAGTTAATAGATGCAAACAACATTGCTTTATTTCATCCAAAAAAAGATCAGTGTGAAAAATGTTCCGCGTACAAAGTTGGACACGTATCTGAAAGCGAATACTGTTTACATATAAATAAAAAGGAAGAGGCGCGCGAGGAAAAGCAGAAAGACAAGGAATATGGAAGCCTGGTTTTTACTATGGATTTACAAGCAGTTCTAATGGCTCCAAAGTCAAAAGTGTCTAGCTTATATTATAAAACTAAGTTATGTGTTCACAACCTATGTTTTTATAATATAGTGAATAAAGACGGTTTCTGCTACATCTGGAATGAAACTGAGGGTGGGGTCAATGCGACGGATGTACCTACCAAAATCGAAATGTGACTGTTTCTAACGCTCTGTTGAATGTTGCCATTAAAGAAAAAATTATAATTGAACAAAAATATTTGGAGGTTGGTCACACTCAAATGGAAGCAGACTCGATGCATTCAACAATCGAAAGACACCTAAGAGAAAAAACTGTGAATGTTCCTGCAGAATATTACGAAATTTGTCGAGAAGCTCGAAAAAGTCCGAAGAAGTATGATGTTACATACCTCAACCACACATTTTTCAAAAATTTTAAGGAGGTTGAATTTCTGAAGAGCATACGCCCAGGAAAGAAAAAAGGAGATTCAAAGGTAATGTAGAACCACAAATACTTATTAAAATTTTCCTCATCTTTTGACCATATTATCCTAGGTTTTGGATATTCGTGCTATTAAGTATGACGCAGACGGCCTTGTTTATTACAAACTGCGATTCACAAGTGATTGGCAGCTGCTACCCCAGAGGTGAACTCCTGGGGTGACCTCTCATGCAGTGGAATCGTTGGGTCAACTACATAACCAGCGGTTAAAGATTAAAAAAAGAAAGTTTGACGATCTACAAGCTTTGAAAAATATTTTGGCTGAAGATTATCATTCTTATTACGATAGTTTGCCCTATGAATAATGTAAATATTTTAAATAAAACTAAAAGATACAATTAAAAACAATAACAAATTTATTTAATGAAAACCTGCTACGTCCTTCCATGAGTGAAATTTAACAAAATTTTAGATAAGAAAATATGCTAAATCCAAAAATTCTTGATAAAATGAAGCAAACATACAATAAAATAGATTTTCCTTTAAATAATGCTAAGGGAGGTAAACGTACAGAAACGGGATTTTGGAATTCTTTAAATATACTCTAATTTAGGTTTTATGTAACTCTCCTGTAAAATTTGCCAAAGTGGACTTAGCAGCTTTACACATTTAGCCGACGATATGCCTTCTTATAGTTAGAGATGTCTGTTATTGGGTATTCAATCTCTTGAATCTAGAAGAGTAAACTTTGAAATTATGTTTGTAAGAGATATAATTAACTTCAAAACAATTGCCCTTTCTTTAGTTTGTTGGTATGCTCATGAACGTGAACTTTGTTCTCGATACCTTTTCATGTTTTCATAGAATGAACTTTGGTTACAATGAAGCTATAACCCGTTGTTTAAGACAGGCTAACTCAGTTTGTAACGTTCTCGATTTCAGCATGTTTTTAAGCAGGGATTATTTTAAGAAAAAATTGTTTTTTTTTTTAATCTCTGGTGGTTAGAAATTAAGTATTATAATTATCATTATATTCTGTAGTCTATAAGAGATTTGTAACTCTGATTAATGAAATAAATAAATAAATAAACGTCACATTTATACATACTCGTAAATGTTTATAATAGTCTCATTCTTCTATTATTAATCTTCATAATCTACATATTCTCAAACAAATTTAATTTTCATTTATTTTTGAAGATTATTAACTCCAAAATTTAGCTGAGGCGTAACACAGTAACTACTATTAGGGCTGATGATACCCGGATACCCGAGTAATTCGGGTAATACCCGGACTACCCGATTACTCGATTACTCGATTACCCGATTACCCGGGTACCCGGGTACAGTAAAATAAAACACATTGAAGTTAAACTCTATTAAATTAAATATATCCGAATCAATACCGCTATTCGTTTGTAGGATGGTTTAGATTAAGAGGTTTAGCAAGTACACAATGAAATGCACTGATTAAAGTACAGATACAACGGTTAGGCTTAGGTATGTTTTACAAATGCAACACCTGAACTTGTTTTCATAATGTTTTGCAAGTACAGAGATTTGTAAAAGTTCGCAAAATGATTCAACTCAAGAAGAGAGAATACAAATTGGTTTGGATTATTACCGTTAATGAATGTGGGTGACAATGTGAATTGTGCTGCTCACATCCTATAACTTTGTGTAAATCATATATTTAAGTCTGTTGAATATTACGAAATTGTCGCAATAAAATGTCGAAGAGTGGTATCACATTTTCACCAATCGAATGTTGCTACGTCGGCCTTAAACAGAAAACAATTGCAGCTAGGAATGAAGAAGGAACGTTTAGTTCAAAATTGTCCAACCCGATGGGATTCCATTTATTTTATGTGTGATATTTTGCACCACAATCGCTCCGACGTTATTGCAGTTCTAAGTGATAACAGCTATACGAGTTTTTCTACAGCACTGAACCTGGAAATATCTGAGTACGAATGGGGAATAATGGAAAAGTTAACCACAGTTTTGAAGCCACTATACATAGCAACAAAACTGCTATGTCGTGAAAGTAAAGTAACGCTTTCTGCAGTGCGCTTGGTTATCAAAACTCTGATTGAAAACCACTATGCACCTAAGCTCGAAGACACAGAAACAGCCACCATATTCAAAAATAAAATCGTTTTTCTCTAAAAACGCGCTTTCACCTAGGCGAAATGTCCCCAGCCGAGAATATTTTACCAAGTAGCATCATTCTTAGACCCAAGGTACAAGGACCTTAAAACTGAGAGCAGTGAAGTAGCAGACTAAATCCGTACTTTTGTTAAGGAAAAAATTCTGGGAATGTGCTCTGACAAAGTAACAGAAGAAGAACCTAGTGGAAGTAGTGATGACCAAGATTTGGATTTCCTCTTTGCAACTGAAGGGCAATTACTTGACAACATCTCTTAGTTTGAGCAGTACATAGCAGAACCTCGTATATCGAACCGTTTTGACCCTCTTGTATGGTGGTGCTCGAGAGAACGCTCTATCCTCGTTATGGCATCTTTGACAACAAGATATCTTGCTGTTCCAGCTATATCAGCAAGTTCAGAAAGGCTCTTTTCGACTGCATGCAATATTATTACTGCCAAAAGATCATGTTTGGCCCCAGAAAATGTTTCTCTGTTGGTGTTCTTGCACAAAAATCAAGATCTATTAAATTAGAATTTAAACACATCAAATTTTCCTCATCAACAATTTATGAAATTTTGATAATTCCTTTGCTCATTATTAATACAATTGTATTTCAGAGCATTGTTTATATGTTTTTTGACTACCTATTGAATAAAATGTTTATTTTTTCTTAAATTTTGTCGCTGTACCTAATTGTGTCATACATATAATTATATAATTTGTTCCAAGATTTGTAGGTGTTTTTTTTTTGAAAAAGCGATTTACATAGCCACGAAGAAGTTTTTCGTTTTTATACCCGGGTAATACCCGAATACCCGGGTACCCGGGTTATTTACTACCCGGGTACAAGAACCCGGGTAACCGGGTACCCGGGTAGTTGATTACCCGGGTAGAATCATCAGCCCTAACTAATATTTGTATACTTTAGATGCCGCTCAATCGTGCCTCTTGTTAATAGAATACAATCAACAACAACAATGAAACCGAAAATTACTGCTTACAATTATATTGAATGAAAATTTAGCTGATAGTTGAAGTTACAACAACAGAACCAAAATGATTAACGTTATGAATGATATTAAATAGGTTAACTGAGCTAAGCATATCTAATAATGGTCTAAGTTTTTCGAAAACGAATTTTAATAATTAAAAAAAAAGCACATACCTATTATGTTCATATGTGTGCAATGCATTTACATACAGTGTATCAAAATAAAACTCGTACAAAACTTTCATTTTTATGAAAACGAAGAATAAGTAATATGCAACCATTATATTTTAAATCAGATTTAGCTATTTTACAATTTAAACAGTCACTCGTGGATTTCTTAAGAAAAACTAAGGAAAATCTACTGTTAAATTACCATAAGCAAGGATTTCTTTAATTAGTCAAAAAAAACACCTCAAAGTTAAACTCGTACAACAATTTTTTTTATTTAAGTTTGCCATATTCAATATAAATTTAAGTCAAATTAAGTTTTATTATTTAAGCTGTCATTACTGTGAGTTTTTTCAACAATAAAATATTTGAGTCTATTTGAAATGGGTAGACAAAACGGCCAAACATCTGTAGATGTGCGAAATCTTGTTATACTGCATTTCAAGAATGGAAAGACTATGCGAGAAATCGGTTTTTTAGTGAATCGCAGTCACTCAACGGTACAATACATAATTAAGCGATACAAGGAAGAAGGAGCAATACAAAATAAAAGAAAAAATAGCGGAAGAAAAATTTTTAATGATTCAGATGAGCGGTGGATTATACGAAAAATTAAAGAAAATCCCAAAATAAGTGCTCCTAAGCTGGCTGAGGAGGCCGAAAAATATCTGAAGAAGAAAGCCTGTCCAGAGACCATTCGATTATATTAAGAAAAAACAACTATAATGGGCGAGTAGCCAGAAGGAAACCGTTCGTAAGTAAAACCAACAAGTTGAAGAGAGTTGCATTCGCTAAAGAGAACCTTTGCAAAGATTTTAACTATTGGAAGACATTTATTTTCACTGATGAGAGCAAATTCAATCTTTTTGGCTCAGATGGAAAAGTAAATGTTTGGCGTAAGCCCAATGAAGAGCTAAAGGAAAAAAATTTAAAAATGACGCTTAAGCATGGTGGCGGATCGGTCATGGTTTGGGGTTGTATGGCGGCTTCAGGAGTAGGAAATTTACATTTCATCGATGGCATAATGGACCAACATATGTACCTCAACATTTTAAAGACAAATTTGCATGCTAGTGCGGATAAACTTGGATTAAGAGATAGTTTTAAATTCTATCAAGATAACGATCCCAAGCACAAAGCCTACAAAGTGCGCTCTTGGCTATTGTACAACTGTCCGAAAGTGATTGAGACACCTCCGCAATCACCCGACATTAACGTGATTGAAAACTTATGGAGTTATTTGGAAGACCGGGTAAGATCGCACCATGTTTCCAATAAAAATGACCTTAAAAAGGTGCTGCTCGAAGAGTGGACAAAAATACCTCCCTCTTATTGCGAAAAATTGGTTAAATCTTTGCCAAACAGGATAAAAGCTGTCAAAGACAATAAGGGTCTTCCAACGAAGTATTAATTAATTGTTTTTGTTCTTTTTCTTTTCTTTTTCTGATCTAATGCATTTTGTACGAGTTTAACTTTGATGTGAATTTTCAATTGTTTTTAATAAATGTTAACTTAAAACTATGTTGCGTTTTGGTACTTTCATTTAAATTAAAATATTTTGAGTTACCATAGACGTGTTAAAAAAATAAAAATGATTGCAATAAACTTGGTAACAAACAAAAAAAGTTATAACCGAAAAACAAAATTTTGGGGCATTGTACGAGTTTTACTTTGATACACTGTACATACATTTACTACATCAATATGTACATACATATCCAAAATTAGTTAACTATGTAGAAAAGCATAATATAAATAAATATCTTGATTAATTTCGGTGAGAATTGGATATAGCTTTTGGATAGAAAATTCGAATTCAATGATAATTATACTTTCGTTGTAAAATAAATGCAAATTTCAGACTAATAAAACCTTAAACAAATTCATTTTTATTACACTTACTTGGCAAAATGAAATCTTCGTATTCTTCTAGATACTCAATGTCTTCCATTCTAAAAACTTAATTGTACTGTTTATTAAAATTATTATAAGCTTTATTTTTGTTTCCAAATATAAATATCAAATTATTATGATTTTAAATAAATTAAATAAAAAAAGATTTTCTTTAATATGAAATACTAAAACTTTTCCACAGAAATTCGATAGGAGCTGTCATTCCAGTTTGAAAACAATAGAGATTATCCATATCCAGTGTAAGGCCAGAGATTATGAATGAACAAGATGAGAAACTTCTGTTCGTTTCCCCGTCTGAAATCAAATTGTTTTCTATTGGCACCTGGTAAGTTGCTTTCCACACCACCTGGAAGTCAGTGTGTGTACTGACAAATGGAGATAGAATTTTTTACGCTTTGTCGTTCAATGTATTTCCCATAAGAAAAAAGCGAAAAGGGGCTCGAAAAACATAAATTTTATTAATTAATTTTATATGAACGAGTATCAATATTATGATTTTAACAATATAATAATATGTGTTTATTTCTAAATCAGGTGGATAATATATCAAAAACATAGTTAATCCTGTGCAATTTGTACTAAGAAAAAGTAAAGAAATTGAAGAAAACAACAACAAATATTTAAAAAAAAAATGGCCACACAGGGGTTTTATGTTTCTTTTATTTTTAATTAAATAGATAATTATTGATTTAAGGATAAATATTCTACCTTGAGACTAAAATACGGCTAGTCAAAGAAGACAATACAAGTTGCTTCTTAAAAAAAATGTTTCATCTGTCATTTACATACGATATGCTTACGATTTTTGAAGACAAATTACAAAGGATTAAGTAAGTTTCTTATTATATTTTCAACCTGATTTAGAAATAAACACATATTACTATATTACTATTTGTTCGTGCATATTTTTTTGTCGGCACTCCGCATTCAGCTGAGGGCCAACAATCTCAGTATTCATGAACACATCTGGCGCCTTTTATAAATACCTCCACGGTTGAACGCATCCCAGTTTCCCAGTATTTACAAAATACCGGTTATTGGTGCCTTCAACGTTCAACCGTGGAGGACATTTTGTGCTTTTGCACATTTAATTTTCATTCTTGTAAAATCAGTCAAGGAGGTCGGCCATAATTTTTGCCTAGTGAAAATTCAATATTAAAAGAAAAAAAATTAAATTAGAAAAAGTTAAAAATCCAAAGACATTTATAAAGTACCTAATAAAAGTGAATTAAAAGTAGAACAAAATAAAATTCAAAGAACTTGTTTTAAATTGGAGATATTCACTATTCTTTCAAAATCATAAAATGCATACCAGTTCATATCAATTCGATTAGTTAAATCAATGTTTTTCCGACCCCTTTTTGCTTTTTTCTTATGGGAAATACATTGAACGTCAAATCGAAAAAAATCTATCTCCAATTGAGGTTCACGCGCTGACTGCCAGGTGCCGTGACACCATATGTCAATTGGCTCCTGGTAAGCTGCTTTCCACACCACCTAGAAGTCAATGCGTGTACTGAGAATTGGAGATAGAATTTTTTTCGATTTGTCGTTCAATGTATTTCCCATAAAAAATAAAATGCACGACTGGATCGCACGAACTTGCTCTTATGTAAAAGTACTTTGGAATTTAAAATACATTTTATAAATATAAAACATGGATTTAATGAGATAAAAATGTTCAAATATATGGAATTGCCGTCTGATTAATCCTTTAAATATTAAAGTAATTTTTTATATAACGAACTTCCTTAAAATATTTCAAGACCCAAATCTGGGATGCCAAATTTTAATTATTTAGTAGTATATATTTTAGAAATAGTTTCAAAAAATAATCGTTCACACGTTTTAAAGATATTGGTTTTTCAAAAAAAAACTTGGAATTTTTTTTTTTCAAAACTCCCCTAAAAAAAATGTTTCGAATATTTTTATATACAATATTATTTTAAACTTAAGGGTGCTCCTGCTGAAAATGTTTCGTTAAAATCGTTTGAGCCATTGATGAGAAACTCAAAAAATCAAAAAACGGTTCTATGACAGGTACCGTTAATAACATTTTGCCCCAAATTTTTTTTTGACCAAAATGTGGTCCATATCCATAATATCACACCTAATTTTTTTTATCAAAATCGTTAGAGCTGTTTTCGAGATAAATAAGATTATGCATTACGGATGTAAGGGAGGTACTGTTAGTTTTGGAGCTAAAAAAATTTCAATTTCCCCTCTAGACAATCACCGAACACCCTTAAAGCCTAGTACGCAAATCGGGAAAAATATTGTCTCCCATACATTTTTTGTCCTGGGACAAATTTTCTCTTGGATATTTTTCCGAGCAGTACGCAGTTCGCGGCCAAAATTCATACTTTTGTGCATTGCTCTTTTTGAGTATATATAATATGGAGGGCTCGTTTCTATTCCAAATGCGTGACTATCATAGGGGGCGCTACTCAAATTTGTGTAAGACAAAGTTATTGCCGAGTGCTTCATACTTTGAGTATATATAATATGGAGGGCTCGTTTCTATTCCAAATGCGTGACTATCATAGGGGGCGCTACTCAAATTTGTGTAAAGGGGCCCACCCATAGAATCCGTTGCGTCCGTTGCCGTGCCGTATTCAACTGACAGCTTGATTAAATATACGCTTTTTCATAAGAGACGACCAATAGGTGTCGCATGCGACGGACGCAACGGAACAAGTAGTCGAACTTTTAACTTTTCTCTCTGGCAAATGCGGTGACAGCCGTTGTCATCAGCAATGTGAAGTTTCATGTTTTTGCTAGTGATGGGGTGAGACAAACTGCTACCTTAGAGATGTTACTCTAGTTGTGATTTATACTGTCCGTGAAATAGCAATAACAGTCCATTGGCATTAACGATAAAGTTTAATGCGCGAAACAGATTAAACCAGCAACAGCACCAGCATCGTCAACAGCAAAAAGCACGCTGACCAGCAAACATTTCTCAAACACATTGCCACCAGCAACGTCATTTCATCTGCTTGACATTTCATATAGAAAAAGAAGCTTTTCATTGTGGTGCCACTGAATATTGCAGTGGGAAAGTTGACAACACCGCACCAGCAACAGCAAATTTAGGACTTTGGCCTAACGACGCTGTTGGCGTTGCTGTTGCTGTTCTAATGTGTGTTGAACAATTGAAATACATTGGCTCTAAATTAATGGCGGCCGCTGTTGCTGTTGACGGTGCTGTTGCTGGTTCAATCTGTTCCGCGCTTTAAAATTGATACGTGGTTAATGAAATGGTACACAAAATTGATTATATATATACATATATATGTTATTATATATATGTATGGATATACCATAGAGATCTTTTGTACAGAGAAAAAGTGAAGCTTTACGACCATTTTGTTGGAGGAAAAAAATGTAAGCAATGGAAATTAATGCATTTAACAAATGAATTGAACAAATAAAAATACTTAATTTTAGAAAAAATCACCTCCGCAAAAAAGAAACAGCACACAAAACACAATAGAATTGTTGTTGTATTCGCCTCCACCAAAATGGTGGCCGAGCTTCACTTTTGAAAGCGATGTTGTTTATCTAGGTATATATTAAAATCTATGGTTTATACGTATAAGTTACCAATATTTTCAGCCATAATTCTGACAAGATTATGATTACTGACTCTACGTCAATTTGTGTCAAAATATCTCAGTCAAAACATGCTGACAAACTACCACAACAAATGAAAATTCTCATTCATTCTGGAAGCGTGTCAATATTCAATCAGATTGATGTGCGTAATGGTTTGAATGTAATTTTTGACACTTTTCAATGCAAAAGAAAGAGACAGCATGTTGTTTTTTTAGCGCGCCAAATTGGAAAAAGTTGTGTTTTTGTAAACAAACTCAGATTTGATGTCAAAATGATTTAACACGTGATAAATTAAGTAACTTATTTCTAATCATAACATAAAGTAACAACAATATGAGGCCAAACCTCACACACATTACGTTTACACGACCGCATATCCACTAAGACGTTAGATTAACAGAGCTTTCGATTCGATTCAGCTTGTTTAACCGGGCCGAATCGAATCGGATAATCCTACTTCGATTCAATCTAGGTATACACGGCACTAATTCTGAACCAATCACGATTCAATTCGCTTTGTAAACGTAGTAATAACCATCCCTCCAGAAGCTGATTTAAAAAACACTAGTTTATTTTCAGAACGCAAAACCAGTTTTGAAATCCGCTAATCAAAATATATTTATACATTAGGAAATGTATCTTCTTTTGAAAGCAAGACTTCTGTATCAAAACTATTTTTTTAAAAAAGTTGATTTTATTACCTGGAAAGTCGATAATGGTGCAAAAGAAAATGTTATTCTGCGAAGATATCAAATTCGTAAACGGGAAGACTACACGAAGTAAATTCTTGGATACTGTTTTAAATGTTTCAATACAATAAAGTCTTTCATTTAGGTATAACAAACTGTCGCGTAGTATTCGGGAATTGGCGGAGAAAATAGCAAAGCTCGATAAAAGCGATCCTTTTAAGGCAGAAGCAACAGCACAATTGCTGGAAAAACTACACGGACTCGGCTTGGCGGCTACTAAATTGGATTTGGAAATGGCAAGTCGGATATCGGCAAGTAGCTTTTGTCGGCGAAGATTACCAGTAATTATTTTGAAACGTGAGTTAATATTATAAACTTAGAACTATCCCAAATTAATATTGTTCTTGTCAGAAAAACTTTCAGAAAACATAAAAAGTGCCACAGATCTAATAGAACATGGTCATGTTCGAGTTGGTCCAGAGATGGTTAAAGACCCAGCTTTTCTTGTGTCTAGAAACCTAGAAGATTTTGTTACTTGAGTTGATGGATCGGCAATCAGGAAGCATATCCTGGAATACAATAACATGTGAGATGATTTTGATTTGTGAACCTATTGTAATGTGTAGATTAAGTATGATATTTGTATACTTTTTGAAAATTCGTCCTTTATTTGCTAACTATTCAAATACACGGGTGATCAAAATTTACTTGTTTCTGCGTAGTATGAACAAAAGAACAAAATTAACTGACATTCTTATATTGTTTGTTCTTTGTATTGTAAATAAACAAGGGTTTTCTCAAAAGTAGCTTAAAAGCTTAGCCTACACATTTTAGAAGTAGATTAAATTTGTAGATAAAGGCTTCTAATTTAAGGAATATATGATGGTTTTGTTTAAGTTATTACAGAAGTTTAGTTATTTTTGGTCGAGAGTAGAAAATGAGGAGTTAAAACATGATGTATTAACGCAACATAAAAACTACATTAATATTATTTACAATGAAAGGTAGATAAATACGAATATGAGGTAGGTTTGGTGATTTCTAATTTAAGATTCACTCTGTGAATTTCTTTAAAGTACAGAACAAACTTAAAATTGCAAAAACGAAAAGTGAAGCAACGTCAATAAAGTGGACTTAGCTTAAGTGGAACTTTAGAAAGTCTTATGGATCAGAATAATCAAATTTTAATAACAATAAGCAAGTAGGTACTCCATCAAATTAAATTTTAATAACCCAAATACCTCTAATTAAACATTTTTATTATGAAATATAAATGTTAGTTTTTATCAGAAATGATGAGAAATAAGATATTTTTAATACATTTTCTTATTAAACAAAATTTAACTTGGCAGAAAGATAAATTCAGCTGTCAAAATATCGCAACGGATTCATTTGGTCACCCTCATTCCGTTAAATGCGGCAACGGCACCGCATCCGTTGCCGAAACGTACGCAACGGATTCTATAGGCGTTTTTCTTTTTTAGCCCCGAGCAGGGCACAGGGCAGGGCCTGAGCGCTTAGAGCTCGCTCCGAACCGAGCGTGACCTGAGCGCTCTGAACTATTTAAGAAACACATCTAAGCACTGAATTGTCTTTGCATCATTTTTCAAATAAACTGTCAAAATTCTCAGCTTTGTTTGTGAAATTTGTGTTTTCATATTCTTGAAAACTTGTTTTTAATTAATTTCTAATTAATGAAAATGGAAAAAGCAATTATTTTAAGGGAAGCGTTCAATTTGTTTTTTGATGATGAGGAAAACTTTGAGCAAAATTCGCGAAGAATCCAAAAAAGAACGAAAATTATGCCGAGGAAATTATACCCCGATTTAGCGACAAAACTTTTAAGCAACATTTTCGTGTGAACCCAGACATTTTTTAATCTTTTTAAAGATTCTATCAAGAACAACATCATTTGTTTCGTCCACTTCACCCCTTCGAAAAAAAAATGTTATACTTTGCTCATAATTATATTTATTTTTCCTTACCTTCACTGAGAGAACAACCAGCTTCGCCCGCCATTTCCATTGTTTTGATTTTTTATTTCTTTTTTTCTTTTACTATCATCCCTTCCAAAAAATTTAATTAAGTTAGCCGCGCTCAGCTTTTTGCTCGGTCATTTATTATCGAGCTCATCGAGCGAGGCCCGTTCGAGCTCCGAGCTAAAAAAGAAATGCAAGATGAGCGCCTAGGGCGCTCTGGGCTAAAAAAGTAACATAGTTCTTTTTTTGACAGTTCAGTGCCCCGCTCGGAGCTAAAAAAGAAAAACGCCTTATGGGTCGGCCCCTTAAGTCAAAGTTATTGCCGAGTGCTTCATATCACATGTGACGGAGAACTATATGCGAGGAGAAGGTAGGCACAAATCGGAGGATACGGCTGTATCCTTAACTTACAAAAAGTGAGACAGTGACCCCTATCACAACTTCAAGTACTACAATGCATTAGGGATAGGAACGAGCCCTCCATATTATATATACTCAAAGATTGCTGTACAAAATGTCTCCACTAAATTTTGCCAGGAAAAAGAATGATACAAGCATTATTTTGCGGGACAAATTTTGACAGCCACCGTATTTCCAAACGTAATTTTTGTCAATACTGGTTTTATGTAAAAGGTGCTGATGCTTGTCTTGAGAGCATCAAGAGGAGATTCCAAAAAGGTATGAACGACTTTTCTACGACAACCCGTTCCAGAGATACACTTAAAAACACATTAAATTAGATTTCATCTCTCCAACTTCATACTTTTGCGTGAGATTTGGAAAAGCTTTGTAGAGATTAAAATTGTAGAGATAAAATTTGTCTTGTCTCGATCTGCGTACTAGGCTTATGCGCGAAACAGATTAAACCAGCAACAGCACCAGCATCGTCAACAGGAAACAGCACGCTGACCAGCAAACATTTCTTAAACACATTGCCACCAGCAACGTCATTTCATCTGCTTGACATTTCATATTGGAAAAAAGTTTTTCATTGTGGTGCCACTGAATATTGCAGTAGAAAAGTTGACAGCACTACACCAGCAACAGCAAATTTAGGACTTTGGCCTAACGACGCTGTTGGCGTTGCTGTTGCTGTTCTTATGTGTGTTGAACAATTGAAATACATTGGCTCTAAATTAATGGCGGCCGCTGTTGCTGTTGACGGTGCTGTTGCTGGTTCAATCTGTTCCGCGCTTTAAGCCTTGTACGAGTATATAAAAACTATAGTACTATACTATAGTATAGATGGCGCTGCCGGAGGAAAAACTTTCGTGGAGACTTTTGATTTAGGATGGGGTGGTAATTGAGGAAAGAACGAGAAAAAAGTTTTTTAGCCACATGGCAATGAGAAAGACGAGAATGAGAAAATGAAATTTGTTCTGTAGCATTTTCTTTTGAGGGATCTTCTGTGTATTTTGTTGTTATATTTTTTTGTCAAGAATATTTGTTTTGTTTTGTCTAGTTCATACGCAACAAAGCAACGTTGTTCAATTTCGGTATATTTAACCAAAATACAACGTTGCTTTTTATTTGTATGGACACATCTTTGAATATATATAATATGGAGGGCTCGTTCCTATCCCTAATGCATTGTAGTACTTGAAGTTGTGATAGGGGTCGCTGTCTCACTTTCTGTAAGTTAAGGATACAGCCGAATCCTCCAATTTGTGCTTACCTTCTCCTCGCATATAGTTCTCCGTCACATGTGATATTACTGCTTTTACACGGAAGCGATTTTTAATCTTAGTTTCTCTTTTGGAGTCATCTTCCGCCTTATGTAACCCCGCCACCACACACGTCTCTCTCCAACGGGCTTAAAAATCGCAAGGTAATATTGCTTCGTTTAAAAGCCGTCTATGAAGCACTCGGCAATAACTTTGTCTTACACAAATTTGAGTAGCGCCCCCTATGATAGTCACGCATTTGGAATAGAAACGAGCCCTCCATATTATATATACTCAAAGGGACACATATATGGGCAAATTCAGGAACTTTTGACTTTCGTGTAACTTTGAAATTAAGTTACTTCATAGTCATATTTTTTTACTCTATCCCTGATAATTTTTTCGAAAATATAAGGCGTTTTTCTTTTTTAGTTCAGAACAGAACCTGAGTTGTCAAAAAATAAATTGTGTTTCTTTTTTAGTTCAGAGTGTTCAGAGTTTCGAAAATGTTTCTTTTTTCGCTCTGAGCATGTTCTGAGCGTGTTCAGAGTGCGCTCTTTCAGCTCAGAATAAAATAACTGAGCAGACAGAGTAAAATGCTTAACACAAGCATTTGACAGATGGAAATTAAAAAAAAATGGCGACAGCTACATAAGTGTTCAGGTCTGTTTCAAAATATACTCAGAGCGCTCAGAGCACGCTTGGTTCAGAGAATGTTCGGAACATGCTCGACATGCTCGGACTCTGTTCAGAGCTCTATACTGAACTAAAAAAGAAAAACGCCTATAGTATTACAGTATAAAAAAAGTTATTTTCCACATTAAGAATTTTTTTTACCTATAGAACGAGTAAAAGGCAAAAAGTATAAGAAAAATACAAAGTTTATATGTTACTATTAAAATATTTAAAAAGTTTAATGTTCTTACGATTGAAGCATCTGATTTTAGTTTGTTAAACTCAATTGGGTTCATAAGAGACTTTGAAAATCAAAATTTTTTATGAAAAAATTATGTGCTTTGCTTAGATTTATGACAGTGTTTGTCAGAAGTTTCGGTCCCACAATTCCGAAAAAATCATTTAAATCTGGTACGTCTCTTATCATTTACACAGCATGCTTTGCACCGATTTCTAAATTACATATTCATTTTCTATAGACAAAAATGAATAAATTAAGCTTTGGTAGAGGTGTGTGCTAAAATCGCAACCTGGTATACATTACCTTAGGGGCCGCCAAGATTTGATGACGGATTTTTGTAGAGGGGTCAAAAACAAGCACTTTTTACTATGGGAGGGGGGGTCTATCTCCCCCCGCTTAGGAGGTAGGGGCACTTTTATAAAAAATGGTTTAAATTGAAAAAAAATAAATATTAAAAAACAACGGCAACACTTACAATAAAGTGCTATACTGCGTTTGAAAGCCAGAAGATTCTTCTATAATCCTGCATTTAAATTAAATTACTCATGTCAATGGTTTTTGAGAAATTCGCATTTAAAGTCCAAATTTTGATAAAAAAAAACGTGAAACAAAAAGTTTAGACCGATTGTTTTCAAAATTGTGAAATGAAATTGTAAATTAGCTTATGTGTGTTCCATGTATCTATCAGTTCTTAATCTAACGCAAAAAACCGCATGATTCTATGTCTTCTAGTTTTTGAGAAAATCGAAAACTACCAAAACTGTTTTTTTTTTTTTTGATTTTTGGTGGTGACGGTGATTCCATTTTAAGGGTTAATGTTAATAAACATAATGCATCTTTGTTAGTTCAGTAGAGCAATTAATTTAGCGTTACACCAGAATTGCACACCGCCACGGGAGTTGAATTTTCATTTGGTATTAAGCCAATTTCTTCGAAAAAAGTAATATTTTTTTCGTTGGTCGACACTAAATCACCGAAAGAAGAAAATATTGGAAAATTATTCAATTTGAGATGGAGTAGTGGATGTTTAACCGCCTTTTTTCATTTAGAGAAAAAAACACTTCACTCTTACAAAAGTTGAATAACGAATGACCTTGGTAAACAATAACTTGTACCACATTTATCATTTGTTATAAAAAATTAAAAATTTCTATATTAATTTAAAATTTCGAGCTTACATATTTTCTGTAGTTCAAATATTAACGAATGCAAGCTAGGGCAGTGAGAAAAGTGAAAGAAAATGATCCTTATCAATAACATTCTTATAAACATAGGTATAAACAACTTACGTCGAACGTTATTGTGGTATCAGTAGTCTTTGTGACTCGGCCACGTAAAGTCGTTTCGTGTTACTGTTTCGATAGTTCAACGTCGCACTATGGGACCAAAAGATGAAATCCATCTCAAAAATGGTTTTGGTGAATTTCGTAATTTGAAAAATCTAATGATGGGATTATATACTAGAAATAGGGTTCTTCCTAACACAGTAAATTTTTTGTATCTTACTTTTGTTCTAGAAAACTAAAATTACAGTTAAAAATGACATTTCGATATTTTTATTTTTTAGAATTATTGGAAGTGAGAGTTTGAAGTCAATTATTTCGTATTTTTTCTGGACAGAATGTATAAGTATTATACCTTTTTGAAAAGCCCAAGCCCTCTTCTTTACAAAACAGTTATATTTTTTTAATTAAGTTCACCAGTAAATTAATAAAAAAAATGAGTAAGGTGTAGTATATTTTTCATTTTTTTGTTTTCAATTGAAGTTTTCTCTGTTAGCTCCGGCTGCCTGCGTTTAGTTAATGGCTGTTTAGTATTCTAAATTTGGAAGAAAAAATAAAAACTTTTGCATTTTCATGCATTTTTGTTTAAGAAGAAAAAACGTATGATGAGGAAGAAAAATAAGTTTTTAGAATAAAAATTCGTATTCGAAAAAAAATTAAAGTTTGGCAAAAATGTGGAACCTTTATTGATGCACATAAATGTGTATTCCAAAAAGTTTTAGACCATTATTTTATTACTTTTAGCCCAAAATTTCAAAAAAAAAATGTTATTTTTTGTCAAAAGTTAAAAAATATAACATGTGCAACACATTTTCATAAACATCATATAAGTGACTATGTTTCCACAAAATTTAGAAGTTTTTATCATTTATTTCCAATATTATTAAAATTCTAAATTTTATTTTTAGAATAAAATATTTTTTGTTTTCCAATTTTAAACTTCCTTACTCATATTTATAGATATTAAAAAAAATCATAATTAAATAAAAATAAATGCCAAGCATTTGAGGGTGGGAGGGGGTGTGTGGTTTATGGTTGCATATAATACAAATGTAGGTACATAGTTTTAAATAACACTAGCATTGTTTGACGAGGCTTAAGAACTTTTAGACATTAATTAATATACCTAGTAATAAGGTATACTTTTGAATTCCTTTTTTTTTGTCTTAAGGGCGAAAAACTTTCATATATCAAAAAGGGGCGTGGCAGTACACGGATTTTACTAAAAATAAATAACACTTTTCATAAACTCACTTCTTCATATAAAACTTAATTAAAAAATGCCTGCTCTTAATGAACTTTAAGCTGAAAATAAAAAAGGGGAGTGAAAGTAGGCGGGCAAGTGGGCAGACAAAATATACATGCGATGTCTTAAGTTTAAAAAAACCTCGAAAACAAATTTTCGGCTTCCTGTTCACTAAAAATAAGAAAATAACAAAAATTTAAAAAATATGGGCGTGGTAGTGGGCGGAATTTACAAAAAACTACTTTCAAATATTTTCACCGGTAAAAGAAGAAAACAAATTTCATCCAAATTGTTGCAATAATTCTTGCTCCAACAAATTTTTCCCATATAAATGAAACAAAATCTACAAATTTGTTATTTTATTTTATTAAAAAAAAATAAAATAATTTATTTCTATCTGAAACGTTTTAATATTTTAAATTCTTGGTTATACAAGTATAAGTATACAAAATTTCAAAAAATAATATTGAGAAACGAAAAAGTTATGGATTTTTGAGATGGTTTGCATAGTGCTTCTTCTTCTTCTTCCTTTTCTTCGGCGCTGTTATGATCTCGATGTCGAGGGGATCATAACTCTCCCACGTATCTGCTTCACACTAGTGATCCGCCTGTGGGGTTCGCCGGGTTTGCATAGTGCGTCGCCGGAAAATGAGTGAGAATTTTTTAAGCATTCGTTAATAAAAGAGGAACACCATCAATTATATTTTCTGATGTTACAATGGTGCTATAAACTTAATTTTAGGTGTGCTTAGTTATTTTCTCTTTACGCGTTTTCAAAAGTTTCTGAGATTTGCCCATATACCTATTTTAATAGATTTAAGTAGGAATAATTTTGAAATTTGATTCTTGATAGGATTAGGCTTTTTTTAATTTTAGTATACCTACATGCATAGGTACTTTATCTTAATATATTAGGTAACTTATCTATGTTGATTGCAATTATTATTATTTTTGTTGTTCAAAAGTATAATAATTGGTGTAATTTTGAAGAACAAAAATAATAATTGCAATCAACTAGGTTAACTCCCTACATTAGATGCAGTGGGTGGTTAGGTAGTGGAAATTGTTTTTGTTTGCAATTAATATAATTGTGTACATACATATATAGGTACAAAACTATTTCTTTAAGAAAATCTAATAGGTACGTATACCTATATTTTTATTAAACAAAATAGATTTTTCATATGTACCTACATACCTATATAAAATATGGTATGGTAGAAAATAATTTTGATTACAAAAAAAACTATTTGTATTCGTTGATAGGTATTTATATAATTAAAAATAAAAAAAAGAAATTTGATATAGGTATAGAACAGTTTTTTAAAATTTATTCATACCTATAAACTTTGTTTGCAAAAAATATAGAAATTTTTTAATACTTTTTATGTGTATATAAACAATTTCAGAAATGTATAAATATTCACATAAAGCAATTGTGAAAAAAATCAAATAAGTTTTTCGAGAAAAAAATAGTTTTAGAAAATTTAAATTAATTAAAAAAAAAATTAGAACAAATAGAATAAAATTATTATTGACATAAGATTTTGAAAAAATCAGATACCTTTTTTTGGAAAAAATATTTTGTATGCATTGTAAATGCTTATAAGCAATTTTAGAAAAATAAAAAAAAAGAAATTTGGTGTCAATTTTAAAAAATTATTGATGCATCCCACATGAAAAATTTTTAAAATAAAAATAAACATTTTTTTACAAAAAATAGTTCTTATCCATATATTTTGTAAAAGTATAAGATATTTGCCCCGCGAATTTTGAACAAACAAATATTTCTTTTAATGTTTGTCTACGAATTTTTATCAAATTTCCAAATTATTAATTCATTAAAATAAAAATTTATTTTTTTTTTGTATTTTGTTAATATAAATATAAAAAGTACGAATATATGCAAACAAAGTTTAAAAAACTTTTTATTATTGAACTAATTTTGAATATAAGAAATCTCTTTAAAATTGTTCTAGAAAAAAATTTGGGATATTAATTTTAAGTATTTAAAAATAAAGATTCTAGGAAATATTTTCAAAAATTAGTCGCTCAAACTTTTTCAAGACATTGATTTTTAAAAAACAATTTTCTTAGATAAAAAAATATTTTTTTGTGTTCTCTATCATCATAAAGTAAACTTTGATCAAAATATCGAGTTAAATTTTTTGCACATGTAAAACTTGCAATTACATAATTTTGTAAGTGAAAATAAAATAAAAAAAATTTGGTACGCCAACCATAAGTTTTTATTATTGTACGAATGGAAATTAGGTTTCGAAATAAAATACTGAGCCGTTTTTGAGATATCGAATTTTCCAAGGAAAAAAATTACTTTTTTTTCCAAAAATTAAAAAAATATTTTTTTTCAAAGCTTTTAGACGCAATGTTTTTAAACTTTTTGGAAGCATCTCTATAAAAAATTTCGATAATGAGAAAATTGTCAAATGTCAAAATTTGAAAAAATGGTTCTATGGTAGGTACAAGCTGTACCTAATATCTTAATTTCAAAATTTGTCTTTTTAAATTAAAGATCATACAAAGAAAAAAAAATTTATTAAAATTCCAGGCGCCGTTTTCGAGAAAAATACGATTTTTGAAAACCATTTACATTTGTATGGTGGGTACCTTTATTTTTAGGTAAAATAATTTTTTTTTCTCACATCTTGTAGATTATATTGATAAACTTTTACTTATCAAGTTTGAAAAAATCTAGCATGGGGTTTTCGAAATATTGAGTTTTGAAAAGTTTATTTTATAAATCCAAAATTTTTTTTTGAAAATTTTAATACACAATTCTATTTAAGTTTTTGGGGAGCTTTAGCAAAAATAAAATGATCAAAATCGGTTGTACCGTTTTTGAGACAATGAAAAACAAAAAAAAAATGGTTCCATGGGGGGTACAAAAAATTACCATTAAAATTACCTTAAAATAAATAACAGACAATGATTATGAGAAAAAAAAAAACGCGAAAATTTATTGGCAATGAATGTATAATGCTGCTCAAGCACCTATACATATCCATTTGCCTCTAAAAAAACGGCTGAAATATGAAAAAATAAGACATGGTTGCCACATTTAAAAATCGCCATGTTAATTATTTTATCAGAAATTGTTTTTTTCTGATTTAGTAGTTGAAGTTTATTACAAATTAACCAAAAAAAAAATACATTTAATACATATGTACATATATTTTTCTTCCATTAAAAGTAAAAAATGTGAAAATTTTTTTTTTTTTCGAAACACAAATGTTTATCTTTAAATGCGATTTGCGGCTAAACGGAGCTTCGTAGACCCCCCAAAGTTGACATCTTCTAACGTGATTTCTGGCTAAACTAGGCATCTTAGAGGATTAAAAATTGCATATTCGTGGCCATCTTTCAATCCACGTATCGCATGTAACTAAAACAAATGTTTATCTTTAAATGCGATTTGCGGCTAAACGGAGCTCCGTAGACCCCCCAAAGTTGACATTTTCAAACGTGATTTCTGGCTTAACTAGGCATCTTAGCGAGTTAAAAACTGCATACTCGTGATGTAGGGAGTGATGTATCACATGATTTTTCTTTTGTTATTTTGCATTTCAAAATTCTACATTTTGAAATTCTACTTTTCAAAATTTTGAATTTCTAATTATACTTATTAAGTTTTCTGCATTTAAGAATTCTACTTCTCAAAGTACATTTTTCAAGATTATATTTCCCAAAATTTTGCATTTCAAAATTCTACTTCTCATAATTCTGCTTTTTAAATTGTACCTATTAGGTTTTCTGCATTTCAGAATTCTACTTCTCAAAATATCTTTTTCAAAATTTTACTTTTTTAGTTTTCTGCATTTCAAAATTTTATTTCCTAAAATTCTGCATTTCAAAATTTGCCTTTTCAAAATTTTACTTACTAAGCTTTCTGCATTTCAAAATTCCTTTTTTAAACTTCTGCTGTTCAAAATTTACTTATTAAGCTTTCTGCATTTCAAAATTCCTATTTCAAACTTCTGCTTTTCAAAATTTTACTTATTAATTTTCATGCATTTCAAAATTTAATTTCCCAAAATTCTACTCTTCAAAATTTTAGCTTTCAATATACCTAATTGTTCTGTATTTCAGAATAATACTCAAAACTCCAATTCTCAAAATTCTGCATTTGAAAAATCTGCTTACAAAAATAATTATCTATCTACACAAAATAACACAAGTCTGCAAAAAAAAAAAATTGAGAGCTGTTTTGATTTTTTTGCGTAATTCTTATGATTTTGGGTGTGCTGAATCCGAAAATGACTTTCATTTTGTCACAGAACGTCACGTTTTCTGACAATATGGGTATCTATGTTAAACAATTTATCATCTTAAAATAAAAGATAAAAGACTAAAAATATTTTTTTAAATTTATAATTGCGTAACAAAACTTATTTTTTTATCTAAAATACATTTATTAGTAAGCACTAAACACATATCTTTTTCCCAGTGAGACTCCCTTTGGTACATTTTCGGTAGTCTGCCATTATTGAGACGCTCCATTTTCCCTGGTATCTTTTTTCCATCTCCTTAATATCTTGGTGAAATCGTTCATCTTGCTCTTCACTCACATCTCCTAAGTTGTCTGGAAAGTAGTCGAGGTGGGAATTTAGAAAATGTACTTTTAAACTCATAAAGCAACCTAAAGCTTGAAATGCTTTTAACATTTTTTCAACGATTTGTTTGATGTTTGTTCCGCACAGACGACATTGCACTATATTGAACTAAGATCTATAAAACAATGACGAGTTAATACCTAATTGTACTGCGCCATAGGGATGGCGGTTTTTTCCAATTCACCAGTTTTCGGTTTTTCCGGCTATTTTCCAAACCGATTTAATCTGTTTTTAATCGGACAAAAAAACCGTTTTTTTCAATAACAGGTTTTCGGTTTTTTAAATACATAAACAAATTTTGAAGTCTTAAAATATGTATGTTCATATCAAATAAACTATATGTACATACAAACATGTACATGTACATATATAAGCTTTTTTCAGAAAAAAAAAAATCATCTAGTGAAAGTGTTGTGTTACTTACATACTATTCTTTTAATTGAAATGAAATAAAATGATTTTCGAAAAAAAACAGACATATACATATCTAGTTAACACAAAACCTCAATTTTTAAAACGATTTAAACTTCCTACCACTATACTAAATTAGGTTGCGCGTACAGTGGTGCGACAAAGCGATGCGATACGAGAAGCGATGCGACAAGCGATTCGAGATGCGAGAATTAGATGCGAGATAGTGCGCACAGTAGAAGCGATATTTTCTGCAGTTATGTTGTTAATCCCTTTATAATTATTGCCACCAAAATTGTAAAAAGTTGCACCACACAACACAAGCACTGAAATAACAAAATTTTACTCTTTTGATTTTATTTTGAAACCTCAAAACAAACAATATGAGCCTTCTCGCACGAACTCGCTTGAAAAAGTGGTCAGAACAGTTTGTGTGCGAGATGCTTGCGATAGGCATGCGAGAAACGCGCAACACTCGCATCAAATATCGCTCCACTGTGCGCACGTGTATAAGAATCAATGTAAATATTTTTCTCGCACGCAAACGCTTCTCGCATCGCATCGCTTTGTCGCACTACTGTACGCGTAGCCTTACTTATAAGAGAAAAGGTGGAAGTGGTGAATAATGTCGTAGGTTGCACACAACGGCCGGTTTTTCCCATCTACGCCACTTTCTACACTAGCAGAGCGCGCACGTTCAGGTTACAACATTTTTATGTTTGTTAATTTAGCTCACCTAGGACGTTCTTTAATAAGAAAGAAATGATAGTTATGGCCTATATACAATTAAAAACAGCAGTCAAAACAAAATTGTACCTATTATTTATGACTGAGTGAGTCCAAAAAACACCTTTTTATAATAAAATTTTGCGTTTTGTAAAATAACCTGACGTTCTGGAATGTTTTTAGTATTTTTTTAGTTTTCAGAACACCTAAATACCATACATAGAAATTAGTTGAAAAAATCCAGACAGCTTTTTTGATGCAGACTTGTGTAATTTTAATTTTTATACTAGAAATTAAGAGATAAGCTAAGATATTTTTGGCTAGAGCGAAAATATTTGCAAAAAAATTAGTTATGCAAATAAATCCTATTTTTGATTTAAATTAACAACTCACTTTAGAGAAAAACCAATCTTACAATTTATATCAAATTTACAGAAAACTTTCTTTCTTAAACTAGAACTGTAACAGTCTGAGAGGAATGCGTAAAACTCAAGGAAGATATACATATGTTGTTCGGTCGCGTTGAGGAATAAGGAAAAGATAACGTTGCAAAGTGACATAAGTCCATTTTTTTATTTGAAATCGATTTTTCATTTTATAAAATTAAATCTAGAATTAATGATATATTTTTATTGATGTTTATTTTTTAAAGTATTGATTCTAAAACCAAAAATGTTTGTCTTGATAAATATAAGCATTATTTTTATCCCTATGGGAATTTAATTTGAAAAATATTAAACTTTTAAATAGTAGCTGTGTGTTTTTGGAAAATTTATCCGTAGTACAGTAGGATTTTATATGAATAACAAATACAATATCCGCAGTAGGATCACTGCCGATAAAAGGAGAAGTGAAATCCTGCTTCGGATAGAGATTTGATGTTTATTCGAGTATCGGCAGTGATCATACTGCAGATGTTGCATTTGTTATTCATATAAAATCCTACTGTACTATGGATAACTTTTCCAAAAAAACGCGGCTAATGTCACTTCGTTTTTCAACCGACGATACGGTTTGCCTGATCTTTTCAGTTAGTGTAATATAGGTATAGCTTAGTCAATTTGTCATGTTTGCATGTTGCTTTTTTTCGTTGATGGACGACATTTTCTCAAAAAAGAATGCACACAATAAAATCATTAAGTGAACCAAAATGATTCATAAAATATCTTAAAGGGGATTTTTTTCGAGATCCCTTAGCACTATTCTCAGCCGATTATCTCTCTAACCATAGAGGGCACCGTTTCTTCAAAGCAATGTCAATAGATGTCCTTAGTTTCTATGAGTAAACATTTCTGTTGGCACTAGTAGAACAAGAGATGGCGTTAAATATGTTGTTTATTTTTGCCACTAGTGTCGGCACGAGGTCTAGTTTTTATTGTATCCGTTGGACCATTTTGGTTGCAAATTTTGTATGGAAATTATACACAACTAGCAGTCCATATATAATAAGTCAATGATCCTTACTAATCATTAATTTTCATTTTCGATTCAACCGTCATCAACTTCAGCACTGGCACTGCAGTAGTGACAAAAAAAAGTTTTATATTCTCGCTTGGTAAGTTTGTTTTTTTATTTTTTTGTTTTTGTCTATTTTATTTCGATTTTAACCATTTCACTTCTTTTTTTCTCATTACAGATGACGTTTTCAGGCGCCCATAACAAGCTCCTAAATCCCGATGTCGTTTTTTTCTATAATTCTATATGGACTTGCGAAAAAAAACACGGCTAATAGTAACGAAAAGGTTGATCAAGTGGCTGCGTGCAAGTCAGCTATTCCAAAAAAAGGCAGCAAATGACAACATAGTTCATCGATCACATTCGAAAACATCATGATTTTTCATGAAATTCTTGAAAATGGTAGATAAACCATGATTTCATTTCTGAACTAGTTGCTTCATTTTGATGATTGAAACGGTTTTACGTATTGATTTTAATCTTCTAAGTGGTTCTGAAAATTAAATTTTAATTGTAACAAGAACTTGAAAATATTTTCAATATGAATATGAAAATGTTGAAACGTCTCTGGCATGACATTTTTTCGATGTTCTGGTTAGATTTTAAAATGGTTTCTAGAATCACCTAGAAGATTAAAAACAACTTTCAAGACCGTTTAAATCATCCAAATCGAGCAAGTAGTTTGGAAATGACAGGATGATTTGTCCACGAGTTTCAAGAATCATATGAAAAATCATGATTTTCTTGAAAGTGATCGATAAACCATGTTGTCGTTTCCAAACTACTTGCTTCATTTGGAAGATTGAAACGGTTTCGAGTGTTGTTTTTTTAGTCCTCTAAGTGGGTCGGAAAACCATTTTTAAATCGGACAAGAAAATCGAAAAAATTTCATGCCAGAGACGTTTCAACATTTTCATATTTCTATTGAAATTGTTGAAATGTTTCATATATGAAAATTTTTCGAAATTTTTGTTAAAATTGAAATTTGTTTTCAAAACCACTTAGGGGGCTAAAAACAACACTCGGAACCGTTTCAATATTCCAAAAGAAGCAAGTAGTTTAGAAATGACACTTTCAAGAATATAATATGATTTTTCATGAAATTCTAAAAAATGTTAGATAAACCATGTCATCATTTCCAAACTCCTTGCTTCATTTCGATGATTGAAACGATTTCGAGTGTTGTTTTAGTCCGTTAGGTGGTTCTGAAAAACCATTTTTAAATCAGCCAAGAAAATAGAAAAAAATTCATAGAAGAGACGTTTCAACATTTTCATATTCGTATTGAAATTGTGAAAACGTTCCTTATATGAAAATTTTTCGAAGTTTTCGTTAAAATCAAAATTGGTTTTCAGGACCAAAATCAACACGCGAAACCGTCTCAATCATCCAACTAAAGCAAGTAGTTCAGAAATAACAACGTGGTTTATCGATCACTTTCAAGAAAATCATATAATTTTTTCATGAAATTCTCAAAAATTATCTTGAAAGTGGTCGATAAACCATGTTGCCATTTCTAAAGTAGTTGCTTTATTTGGATAATTGAAACGGTTTCTGTAACAAGAGCTAAGAAACGACAAATGACAAAGCTTTAACCAGTAATTAAGTACTAACTATCTTGCGAACAGAAGAAATAATGTTTTTTCACATTTTACACACACTTGTTAAAAGCTAAACTATAACAAATTCCACTGATGTAAATGCTTTAAAGTGGATTAATTTTTCAAAATAATAATACTTGCTTTTACACTATTTTTTATAAATTTTGAATCTCACATGCAGATAATATAAGAACAAAGAATGATAAAATGTATTCTTTTTATTTTTTGTTAATGCTATTGATTTTTACTTTACAATTTGGACTAACCAATATTACAAAATACCATTTGTGATGTGTGATTTTATTAAGAATTAAGAATACAGTTGAACTCTGAAAATCAGTTGGAGTAATTTTATGTTGGTTCTTCTTGAATTCAGATTCTATTAACTGATAAATGAGTATCTATAAAAAGAAGAAACAATCATCATGTAAGATTAAAGTTAAGAGGCTCTTACGTTTATAATTACAAACCTGAAGATATTGCAACTCTGAATTCTGGACCTGCAAGAAAACATCTCCAGTGTTAGTAATGTGGGTTATCAAGCACAGTTATGAAACCAATTCGATTAATTTTTGGTGTTACATCATCGCAGATTTAAGATCTGAAATCAATGGCGCAAAATTTTAAACAACCTTTTATTAAGGGCTTAGCAATTTACTAGTTAGCAAATTGCTTAAATTTTAGCAATTTACTAACTCTTTGAAATTTTAAACCTTTTCTTTCGTTTTACTAACTAGTAAATTACTAATTGCCTTTTGTTAAATATGGTGCAACTGAACACGTCCAAGCAATGACAGTTCATAAAAAAATACAAATCAAACAAAACTAAATTTGATGATTTGTCAGAAGTCAAAGTGACAACCTACAATTTATTTTGTAGTGGAGGTTGGGTTGGAGTGTCCGAGAGTGCAGACGTGTTTCTGCGTCTGCAGTCCCCAAAAAATAAAATTAACATAATCGTGTTACGGTTTAAATTAATTTTTTTCCGTTTTTAATGTCTTTTTTTTACTAAATTTTATTCGCTAATACTAAAAGCGAACTTCCTAAACATCCTAAATTAAACTCAACGCCGGATGGTGCTGTGATTACAACGAAAATACAGGATCACTTTTTTAACCCAAAGTGCCCATAAGTTCTCCCCAGCGAGATAACAAAAAGTAGCACCTCAAAATGAGGCATAAACTTAACAAGTGGACAACAAAAAAAAAAACAGAAAAAGGAAGCCTGATGCAGCCCACTAACTCCCTGCATTAAGCAACAGTGTAATACACAACACAAAAATCGACGACGCCGTCACATGGCTCACTCCCAGCAGGAAGCGAACCTGCAAAAAAAAAAAAATCCGCAATTGCAGTTCTACGGGCAATAGTCCGACGAACAACAACCGATGTGTAGAACACAAAAATCGATGACGTCGACATATGGCTAATTCTCAGCAGGAAGCGAACCTGCACAATAAAAAAAAAATACGCAACTGCAACTCTGCGGGCAACAGTCCGCCGAACAACAACCAAATCTCAATCCTGGGTCTAGAACTGAAGATTCTCACGGCGCTAGCCAACAACTGGGGCTTATAAAATTACCACCAAATGCAGCAAGTAACGGAATTAATTTCAGTGTTAAAATCACTCCTAATAATCGTATATTTATATTATATATGTATAAGTAAAGAGCCATCGTTCTCAACTTATTATCTCTGTCATGTGATATTAGTGTAATCGTATATTCTTCTCACTCATTCAAAATGTATACAAGTAAGCAGTATAGAGCCATCGCTCATAACTGACTATCTATTTCACTTTCACTCCTCTAGTGAACTAATTGTATATTCAAACATAAAGAGCGTTCTCGCTCTCATTTCCAAAAAAGACAAGAAATATCAACATTTGAAGGGTTGTAAGTCTAAAGGGTCTAAGTGCCAAAAAATCAAAAATCAATATTTTTATCAAAATACAATCTAAGGGCCAAGGCTCATAATATCAAAATGGATTCAAGTGCCTATTTCTTTTAAAACTGTACACACACACAAATAAAGTTGTGGTAGAGCCTAAGTGCCAAAGGGCTTTTTATTATGTTTTTCTCGAATATCTCTAAATTATAAAAATGGCACTTAGATCCTTTAGACTTACAACCCTTCATTTTATGTAAAAAGATATATAGCGTTCTGCGCTTTTTTAGTTCTTTAGTTTTTAAGTTAGTATTAGTTTATAAAATTGTATTGTAATATGTATATAGTCAACGAAACTTCCGTTTCACGCAAATGTATAACGCTCGCCCATGAGCACGAGCAGAACAAAACTATATTATTATATAAAAATTGACATGCCACGAGGCTTAACTCTAAATAAGTAAAATTGTTAAAAAAGGCCATACGTTACAGCCACTTTTGTACTTTTGTTAAAGATAGAATAAGATGAAACAACTTTGTAAAATACACCTAAAGACTCAATAAAATTTTCTTTCATTCATTCATTTATTTTGTAGTTCGTATAGTTTGTCATCATTTTTATTTTTCCTAGTGTTCAAGGTATGTGTTTATTTTAAAATATTATTTCAATTCAAAATAATAATTATCTTTTCATCAAATAGCGAGAAGTTTGCTGTTTTCGCTCACAGAAGCATGGAGGAGGAGTTGTATTTATTTCAAAACGTTAATGCTAACGTTAAACTTACAATATTTCTTAAAATCTAAAATGTATCTATAAACAAAGTTTGATCGATTTTGAGCATAGAAATTATTTTTAAAGAGTTTGGATTTGAGATTTACATTTGTAGATTCAATAAGAAAAGAGTGTTCTTAATTGACATAAGTTTTCATCAAAAAAGAATATAAAAATTCAAAACTCAATTTAAGGTTTATTGAGTTAATTATTTCAAGTTCAAAATAAAATAAAAAAATGCTTTCTTTAAAAACGTTATAATAATTAATTTATTTTAAATCAAAAAGAAGGAATGAATTGAATGTAACTCGATATAATGGTAAATAGCTAGTGTCCAAACATGTTAAATTTGCCTACGAAGAAATCTCGGATGCGATGTTATTGAATCAGCTGATGGGATAATGTCAACGACCTTTTCCTTTTAATTTAAATTTGTTATATACAACTTTATCTGTATTTGTTAGTTTACATTTTCTTTGAATTGAGTTATTCTTTAATTCGGAGTTACAATTACATGTATAAATTACATTTGTACTAAAAATGAAAGATAATATTAAAACTCTTGAGTTAAAATGAGAGGCACATATAAATTCAAGAATATTTGTCTGCTTTCTTTTAAACATTACTTTTTACTTTAATTTTTAACTAAATAAAAATGAGACCAATAGATAATGCTGCGCTGGTTAGAGAGAGTAAGATAATGCAGAGCCTTCAAGTTTTGCTGTTCTCCTTTAGTTAGTTTTTCGTAGTCCCAATAGTTCGCCGCGTGTGAAATTTTCTGTGTAAAGTGTGTCCCGTGTCCCCATTTTTAATATAATTGCAACAAAATGTATCGAATTATTTGTCGAACAATGCGTTTTTGCACTTTGCAATACTTTTGTTGCGCATTTCGACAAATAATTCGATATGATTATATGCAAATTCATCCTCATGCATAAAGGTACCGAGTGCTTAAATTGTTGTTGGGATTTGGGAACCAACATGCTCCGCGTCTCGGGACCGTTATTCAAAAGCTACCGGTGCTCGATTATTTTGGTTGTTCGTTTGTTTCCTGTGACGTGTTTGATGACATCATATTGGCGGTTTGCGTTGTTTTTACTCGGTATGTTCCTTTGACTTGTCAGCTTGGCCAGAAATTACAAACATAAAAGAAAAAAAATAAGAAGCATTAAAAAAAATAATTCAATGTTGTGAATATTATGCAGTGAACTCATGATTGAAGCTAAGAAGTACATTTATGCAAACTTAATAGATATTTTTCTTAATATCCTATTAGGGGGTGAGTTCATTTTTAATGTTGTTTATTTGTTTTGATTTGCTTCATACTGAGTGAGTTAAATTGTTGATTAGGTATTTAGAGATTTTTGCAATTGATTATGTACATATCTAATTTCATTATATGATGAGTTGATAATGTGCATTGATAAGTTTTTATTTGTTAAATCTAATTTCTTAGTCTGGTCGACTCCGACGGTTCCAAAATCGGCAGTGAGGATAGTTTCGCGATTGGTCGCTTTAATACGGATTTTTCTGTTTTTAGTGTTACAACTCTAGTAAGACCATCTGCGCCTGCATGAAGTTCTAGAACCCGCGCTAGCAGCCATAACGATGGAGGAAGATTATCCTCTTTTATAAGGACGATGTCTCCTATTTTTATGTTCGGTTGAACTTGCAACCACTTTGGACGCTGTTGGAGGAGGTGAAGGTACGATGTGCTCCACTGTTTCCAAAAATTCTGGACTAGCCGCTGAAGATATTTCCACCTGTCCAAGTTGTTGATGTTTTTGTTTGAATAATTCCTATCTGGAAGTAAAATGAGTGAAGATCCTATTAAAAAATGTCCTGGTGTCAATACGGATAGATCATCTGGGTCGCTAGAGATTGGACAGAGTGGTCTCGAGTTGAGGCATGCCTCGATTTGAGATAAAAGCGTTGCATATTCTTCGAATGTGAGCCTTGCAGTTCCGATCGTTCTCTTTAGATGATGTTTTATGGATTTTACTCCAGCTTCCCAAAGTCCTCCAAAATGAGGAGATGAAGGTGGATTAAAATGCCAAGTGGTGTTGAAGGTAGTTAGCTTGGCTTGAACTTCGGTTGACCATTCTGCAGATATAAACTTGCTGTCATGTTTAAGTTCGGTGTTTGCACCCTTAAAATTGGTTCCGCAATCGCTGAACATGTTGGTGCAAATTCCGCGACGAGAAATAAATCTTCTAAACGCAGCGATAAATGCTACTGAGCTAAGATCACTCACAAGTTCAATATGAATCGCTTTCGTAGATAGACAGACAAATACCGCAATGTATCCCTTTGTCATTTTATTGCAGCGCCCTTTCCACAATTTAATCTCTACTGGCCCAGCATAGTCTACACCTGTGTTAGTGAATGGCCTCGTTATTGTTGCGCGTTCGGTAGGTAGGTTTCCCATCAATTGCTCCTGCATTTTTGCATTATACCGATGGCAACGAATGCATTGATGAACTGTAAATTTACTTAGTCGTTTCACATTAGTAATCCAATAGGAGTTTCGAGCTTCTGCAATCATCAGCTGCTGTCCCCCATGAAGGGTTCGCTGATGAATGTCTTTAACTAGTAGCTTTGTGAAATTGTGTTTGTCGCTTAAGATAATTGGGTGTTTTTGGTTGAATGAAAGAGGTGCTTGAGATAGGCGGCCACCTACCCGTAAAATACCTTCTGAATCTAGGAACGGGTTAAGGTTCAGAATATGGCTTGTTTTACTTATTACTCTTTTTTCCTTGAGAGACTTTATTTCATCAAAAAAAGTTTCCCTCTGGACAATACGAATGAGCTGTTTATTTGCAGAAATTAGTTCTTCTGTTGAGATTGGAGATGTGTTTCTTGGATTTTGTGGATTAGATAAAAATTTATTAAATATATATCGTCTCCATATGGCAGTTGTTCGGATAAGACGGTTAAGTGTTGAATATCTATGAAATAATTTGGAATTTAGTATAACGCAGTTTGATACTATTTGTGAGAAGTTTCTAATTATGTTAAAATTTGCCAGATTCTGTTTATAAAATTGGTTTTGCATTTCAATATTATTTTTTTTATTTTTCGATTCTATGTCAGTTCTAAATGGGATCGCCGCTGGAAGGATCGGTGTGACGAATCCTTTAAGAAACGATGGACCTTTCCACCAAGTTTCGTTTGAAATTAGTTCCAGTGGTAACAATCCTCTAGAGCAGATATCTGCTGGATTGTTTTTAGTTCCTACGTGTCTCCAGACACTAGGATTAGTAAGCGTTTGAATCTCTGCAACTCGATTGGCAACAAATGTTGTTCGAATTGTAGGGCTTCCCTTAATCCAGGCCAGTACAATCATTGAGTCAGACCACGCAAATATTTCTGGCTGATCAAATCGCATAGTTTTTATCGCTCTGTGAAGGAGTTTTGCTAGTAAGAGTGCAGCGCAGAGTTCCAAGCGTGGTAATGAAATATTTTTGAGTGGGGCCACTCTTGTTTTTGACATAAGCAAGTGAATGTGTTCTTCCTTAGGTGTTATGACCCTCACATAGATAACTGCTGCATAAGCCCTTTCTGATGCATCGCAGAACCCGTGGATTTGCACATTCGAATATGCTGTGAGATTGATCCAACGTGGTATTTCAACGGTATGAAGTTTTGGTAATTCTTGTCGTAATTTGGTCCAAGAACGTTCCGTTTCTGGATTAATTGGAGCATCCCATGAAACTTCCTTTAACCAAAGTTGTTGCAGAATTAGTTTTGCTAATACAACACAAGGTGAAATCCATCCGAGTGGATCAAATATACGAGCTATATCTGCAAGAACAGTGCGTTTTGTATATTTCGATATATTGGGTAGTTCAAATTTAAATTTCAGAACATCTTGAGCTGGATGCCACTGAATGCCTAGAGTTTTTATAGCATCTTGACGATTGAGATCAAAGGGTATAATAACTTCCCTCTCATCCTTTGAAACTTGCTCTAATACCCTATCAGAATTGCTAGCCCACTTTCTAAGAGCGAATCCAGCAGATTTTAATGAATTGATAAGGTCGGTTTGAAGTCTAATTGCATCCTCTTCCTCTTCGCTTCCATAAATAAAATCATCTACATAAAATCCCTCTAAAATCGCTTTGTGCACATGTGGATACAGATCCTTCACTTCGTTTGCTATTTCTTGTAGGCACCCTACTGCTGAGTGTGGTGCAGACGCTGTGCCAAATGTGACCGTATTGATCTTAAACATTTTTATTTGCTGATTTGTTGATGGCCTCCATAATATCAGTTGAAAAGACACATCACTTTGAGCCATCCATATTTGACGATACATCATACTGATATCTGCCACCATAGCTACTTTAAATTTTCTCCACTGAGAAACAAGATCGAGAATGTCGGGTTGGAGTCGCGGACCTACCATAAGGGTGTCATTCAATGATAAGCCATTCGATGTCTTACATGATGCATCGAAAACCACACGTACTTTGGTAGTGGTGCTTGAGTTTTTTACCACTGAGTGATGAGGGATGAAATAGTGGCTACCCTCGAGTATTTCCGTCATAGGTGAATGAATTTCTAACATATTACCTAGCTCAACATATTCATTTATGCATGCTACATATGCCTGACGCAAATTTTCGTTTGTAGACAGACGTCTTTCAATTTGAAAGAATCTAGCTAATGCTGCCTTTTTCGAATCACCTAATAATGGACGAACTTCATTTTTAAAGGGGAATTGAACTTCGTATCGACCATCTTTTCTTCGAGTGACGGTTCTTTTGAAGTGTTGTTGGCATTGCTCTTCTTCTGGTGATAGTTTTCTTACATCTATATTTTCTTCAATTTCCCAGAATTCTTTTAGTTGTTTATCCAACGAGTTAAAATGGGTTTGCACTGTGAGACATTGAGATACAGGTCTAGAGTTTGTAGATCCTGTTAAGATCCAGCCTAGTTCAGTGAGTTGAGCAACGGGTGCTCCTTCTGGACCTTTTACAAGACCTTCTAAAATGATTGAGCCATAAACATCCGCACCTATTAAAATATCTATCTTCCCAGGAACGTTGTAAGTTGGATCGGCTAATTGAAGATGGGAAAGGTGATCCCAAATTTTCGCTGGTAGATTTTGGGTTGGCAACATTGAAGTGAGTTGTATATGTGGATATACCAAGGCATCAATGGTGATGCAGAAAGAATCATTGAGAAGAGATAGAAGAGTAACTTTCGCTATGCTAGTGCAAGTTCCGGTTGAAGTTCTTCCTAAACCTTGAATAGTTTTAGTTGTACTGGATCTTTTTAAGCTTAGGAGTTGAGTAGCATTTTCGGTGATAAATGTGGCTTCAGAGCCAGGATCAATTAAGGCTCTAAGAACGTGATGGACTCCGTTTGAAGCTATAACCTTGACCAGAGCTGTGGCTAAGAGCGCTTTAAATTTCATATTATTGAATTGAGAAGTGAATACTTGAGTTGAAGATCCATCTGAAGAAGGAGATGGTTCTAGATTTTGAACGAAATGATTTTGAGTTGAGTTGTTGCCATTATTATAGTTTCGGTTCTGTGCTCGGGGTTGCTGTTGCTGGAATTGTGATCTTTGTTGGTATGTATGTGAATTTTGAGGGTTATAAGTATTTTGTGAGTCAATATGAAGCAGAGTGTGATGCATAAGACCACATTTGAAACAACGATTACCACTGCTGCAAAGCGATGCGTGGTGATCGTACCCTAGACAGTTGCTACAAATTGTGTGTTTTTTAGCTGTTTCAGCTCGAATTTTGGGTTCCATGGATATAAACTGTTTACAATGACGAACACCGTGATTTCCTTTGCAAAGGCGGCAAGGGAATTTCGATGTTTTTTGCTGCGGATTTGTGTGAAATGTTGTTGCATGAGATCTCCGGAAGGAGGTTGGGCCCGGCGGCTGTATATGTTTCATAAATCCATTTACTTCCGAAATATTCTCTAAAGAATTAAAACGGCTCTCGATAAAGGATAAAAATTGTTTCCACTCAGGTAGAGACTTTGTTGTTCCTAACTTATTTTCCCAGTCCCTTTGAGTTTGGGGAGGGAGTTTGTTAAAAACGATATAAATGAGGATGCTGTCACAAGTTTCGACACCTACCCCTAAATTTGTTAGTGCATTAATACACTGCAAACTAACATCGTGTAAAGATTTCAAGCCGGAACTTGATTCAAATGTTATTTTCTTTTGCTCCATGAAAACTCTTAACTGCGTGTTCACTAGCTTTCTTTTATTTTCAAACCTATCGGTTAAAATCTGCCAGGCAGCTTCATAGTTTGATCCGTCTATGGGAAAGTGTTGGATTAAACCAGCTGCGGCTCCCGTAACGGTAGTTCTGAGATACTGAAGCTTTTGTATATCAGATAGATCGACATTTTGATGATTGAGACTGTCAAATAAATTATGAAATTCACTCCAATTTTCAAATTCACCCGAGAATGTTGGTATGTGAATTCTATTTAGACGAATATCGGAAGTTGATGCTTTTGTAACATTGAAACGCGACGTATCTGCACTTGATGGATTTTCTATATTACGTTTGTCTATTTCATCGTTTAGTAAACCGCAGAATGTAAAAAAAATTCGCTTAATTTTTGAAAAAATTTCATTATGAAAATATTTGTCTTTAATGGGGTCAGCTTCATGTGCTATAATAAGAGAGTGATCTTTTCTTGCCCGTTTGTATAAATTTTCTACGTCTGCTAAACACGCCTGAACGTAACCCCTTGATTTTCGCGATTCAAAATCCTTTTCAAATTCACTATAGTCTTGCATTATTTCTTTGAGAACTTGTTCTTGTGATTCTACTAGTTTATTGATCACTTTTGCCATTTTATTTTATAAAAAAGAGTTCAGATAATTTATAATTTTGTTTATAAGGCACGTGATGTATCAAGTTTAATAAATATATTATTTCGAATTGATCGTGATTTAGTTAAATTGATATGTTTTTATTTTATGCAAATGCAAATGTTGAAAAAATTACCAAATTGTTACCTTACTGTATGATTGTTGTAAAAAAACAGTATTCACTATGTAAAATGTCCTTGTTCCTGTTTCGACCGGTATTGCTGCTTTGACCGCTGTGCCCGCTATGCATTGACCGCTATGACCGCTTTGACCGCTTCAACCGCTTTGACCGTTTTGATTGCTGTGATCGCTTGGAGTTGTTAGATCCCTTCTCTAACTACGATGACTTCTTGACTTTGATTGATTTTATTTGCTTTATTCAATTTGCAAATTTGTTCACTTTGGCCAAAAAAATATATATATTTCAAATTGACTTCCTGGCCTTGTTTAATTAAAAAGAGCTCGAAGGACCATGTTCTTAATTGACATAAGTTTTCATCAAAAAAGAATATAAAAATTCAAAACTCAATTTAAGGTTTATTGAGTTAATTATTTCAAGTTCAAAATAAAATAAAAAAATGCTTTCTTTAAAAACGTTATAATAATTAATTTATTTTAAATCAAAAAGAAGGAATGAATTGAATGTAACTCGATATAATGGTAAATAGCTAGTGTCCAAACATGTTAAATTTGCCTACGAAGAAATCTCGGATGCGATGTTATTGAATCAGCTGATGGGATAATGTCAACGACCTTTTACTTTAAATTTAAATTTGTTATATACAACTTTATCTGTATTTGTTAGTTTACATTTTCTTTGAATTGAGTTATTCTTTAATTCGGAGTTACAATTACATGTATAAATTACATTTGTACTAAAAATGAAAGATAATATTAAAACTCTTGAGTTAAAATGAGAGGCACATATAAATTCAAGAATATTTGTCTGCTTTCTTTTAAACATTACTTTTTACTTTAATTTTTAACTAAATAAAAATGAGACCAATAGATAATGCTGCGCTGGTTAGAGAGAGTAAGATAATGCAGAGCCTTCAAGTTTTGCTGTTCTCCTTTAGTTAGTTTTTCGTAGTCCCAATAGTTCGCCGCGTGTGAAATTTTCTGTGTAAAGTGTGTCCCGTGTCCCCATTTTTAATATAATTGCAACAAAATGTATCGAATTATTTGTCGAACAATGCGTTTTTGCACTTTGCAATACTTTTGTTGCGCATTTCGACAAATAATTCGATATGATTATATGCAAATTCATCCTCATGCATAAAGGTACCGAGTGCTTAAATTGTTGTTGGGATTTGGGAACCAACAAAGAGAATTTATTAAAAATATTTATTAACTGGTTAAGAGGACTATAAGCGCCATAGCCATCTGCTAAAAATAGTACAAATTGGTAAATTTCTTCTTAAACTAGAACGACTTATATTGAAATTTAATCGACAAAGAACCGATGAAGATGAAATAGATCCATTCATTACTACAGTTATGAAACAGAACTGCAAATATTCTCTGTGAACAGAAAGAGATGGAAGGCTTACCAACTGTAGTCTATGAGCGTATGGGGGTAATATAACTCTATCTGACCAATGGAAAAAACGCAGGGCAAATCTTAAAAATCTTCTTTGAATATTTTCTATTCTATTTATGTGTACAGAGTAGTATGGTGCCCATACTACACACCCATACTCAAGAATTGGCCTAATAAAAGAAACATAAAGAATTTTTATAACATATGGATCACGGAACTTACGGGAAAATCTTTTTACAAAACCAAGTATTTTGTTTGCTTTCTTTATAATATAGTTATAATGATCGGTGAATGATAATTTTGAGTCTAATAAGATTCCGAGATCGGAGAAACTATACACTCTACATAAATGTGACGAATTCAACAGGTATTCAAAAATAAATTAATTACGTTTGCGTGTAAAACACATAGTCTTACACTTGTCAATATTTAAAAACAAACAGTTATTATTGCACCATTCATAAAATCTCCGAAGATCGTCTTGTAGTTGTTCACAATCCGCAATGGAGTTAATTGTTCGAAAAATTTTCACGTCGTCAGCATAGATTAAAGCCATAGAATGTTTTAATATAGAGGGAAGATCGTTTATAAATAAAACAAATAGCAAAGGGCCAAGATGACTCCCTTGAGGTACACCAGAATTAACTTTAAATTGACACGAACGGTTATTTCTGAATATTCCACTATAAAATCTATCTTTAAGGTATGAAGATATCCACAAAACAAAACAATGGTAAAATCCAATATTCCTTAATTTATCTAATAGTATTTTGTGACTTAATTTGTCAAAGGCTTTACTAAAGTCAGTAAAGATGCAATCTACTTGAGAGTGTTTTTCAAACGCATCTAGACAAAAGGTAGGGAATTGTAATAAATTTGTGACCGTGGATTTTTTCTTTACAAAACCATGTTGATTTTCACATATAACGGATGAACAATTAAAAGCAAGTATGTCGTAGACCAGAGATTCGAAAAGTTTGGGGATAGCTGATAGTTTCGCAATAGGACGATAGTTTGTTATTAAATTCTTTAGGCCTTTTTTATGTATTGGCGTTAAATATGAATTTTTTCAAAGAGCAGGAAATTTCGAACTTCTAATCGACTCGCTAAAAAGAACATATAACGGATAGGATAGGTAAGACACACATTTTTTTAATATAAATGATGGAACACCATCCGGGCCAGGACTAAAACATTCATCAAGTTTCAAAATACGAGTATTGTCGTGTATAGAAGCTTCTGTAATCGAAAAATTTATAAAATTAAGATGAGTGTATTGTTGAGTATAAGAAGGAATGGAAGAAGAAGTATTCGAAGAAAAGTCTTCAAACTAACTGGGTAACCATCAGATTTCCTTTTATTATTGACATACTTCCAAAATTTCTGTGGATCATCTTTAAGCTCACATTCAGTGTTTGAAATAAAATCAGAGTAAAGTAGATTTGAATAGTTTATAAATTCGATTTGCAGTTCTTGATATTCACGAAATGTCTCTTCAGTCTTCGATAGATTAAATTTCAACCAGGCTTTATTTCTTTTATTTTTCAATTTTTTTATATGCGAATCAAACCATGGCGGGTTATTACTTAAATATTTTGCTTTGCGAAATGGGATGGTATCTAAAAAATAATCAAACAAAATTTCATAAAATCGTAAAATCATTTCATCTAAGCTTAAGTTTGAAAATAAATCATCCCAATTTGTCTCCATTAATAAGATAAAGAGTTGATTAAAATCACATTTTTTAAAATTGAACTCAAGTTGATTTTTACAAGCATTCAGAATTTTACATACACAAAAATTCAATGAAATAGTTAAGGCTGGATGATGGCGATCTTCTTCTACAATCTTTGAATCGCATGAGATAACGGCAGCATCAGTATTCAATACATCAGAGAAGTAAGCAAGATCTAATATTCTTCCATTTTGGTTTTTGACTCCATTCGGCTGATTTAAGCCAAAGGAAGCCATTCCATCCAATACACAAAATTCGTTTATATTCGATGCGTTTATTGGAAAATAGATATCATCGTTAGTAGATCTACACCATTTCAAGTTTGTAAGATTAAAATCCCCAATTACAATGACTTCGTCAGTTGGATCAATTTTCTCATAAATGGTTTCAATGGAATTGTTAAAATTTTCATAAATATCGGTGTTAGAGCTGGGTGGAATATAAGTAGCAACCACATAAACGTAAGCAGAACCAGATGACACTTTTATTTTTACATAAAGCAATTCAAGTGATGACTCAAGAAAATCATCAACAAGTGAGCAAATAAGAGAGGTTCTTACTCCTATTAATAAACCCCCTCCAACAGTAGCTGAGTCATTAAGAAGGTGTCGATCTCGTCGAAATACTTGTCAAAAGTAAAAGACCGAATGGACAATGTTTAAAATCAAGTTTATTAAATATAAAACACTTTCATTAACTGACACGACAAGAATTACTGCGACGTTGGTAGGAGCGATCTCTACTCCTTAAACGCTTGGTGAACACTGCCCCTTGTCAACGTACGTCATACAGTTGTAGCTAGGTCGATGTCAGTGTTGCCGTTGACAGCTCGGCCTCTCCTGACGCTTCATCTTCGATGAGTGATTCATCATCTAGAGCAGCATACTTCGGATCGTTACTAAAATCGATGTCTGGACTGAGATTGCACCACGGCTTCATATGGTCACTTGAGATGACATTACTATACCGTCTACGATTGAGTGGCTTATCTGGAAGATCTTCCACGATGTATCGGTCGAACTCCAGAACCTTTGTGATGATATAGGGTCCCTTGTATTCTGGATCTAGTTTGTGCGACTCCCCAGTCGCTTGAGGGGCATAGTCAACCACAACCAAATCGCCTTCAGAATATCGATGTGGGGGAAGATGTTTCTTGTCGTACTTAACTTTCCATTTGTATCGCTCTTTCGAAATGTTGTCGGCCGCTTGCTGTCTCTTGAGATCGGCGTCGTCAATATCGCCTCGCTCGTCATGTACCGCCTGTACTAAACGATTTTGGCTCACAGACCTAGGATTAAAATTAAAAATTAATTCATTTGGACTAAACCTGGTTGTTGAGTTCCGCTGCGTATTGAGGCTCCATTGAAGGTTTGGCAAAGATACATCCCAATCCCTATTGTTGACAACCGAACACTTTAGCATACTGAGTAGTGTTTTATTCATTCGCTCGGCTTGGCCGTTGGCTCGCGGCGTCCGTACGGCGGTCTTCACATGCTGGACACCACACGCTGCAATAAAATCTCCGAACTCCTTCGAAGTATAGGCCGTACCTCGATCGGAAGTAATCCGTAATGGCTGTCCGAATATGGAAAATACCTCTCGCAGCATGGTTATGACTGGCGTTGTCTTCGTATTTCTCACAGCCCTCAAGATGGTATACTTACTGAAAGAACAGACTAAAACAATTATATGGACATTACCTTTTTTGCTCTTCGGGAATGGTCCTAGATGATCTACGTTCAAACACCTGAAGGGGACTGGTAACACTTCCATTACGTGCAACTGGCTTTCGGATTTACCGCCCTTAACTTTGTTGAGACAACACTCAGGACACGCAGCAATGTAGGACTTTATATAACGTCTAATCCTTGGGAACCAAAAGTCTCTTTTAATTCTGTCGATAGTCTTCTCTAAGCCGCAATGTCCGACGTCATCATGGCATACTCGTGCAACACGCCATCTAACCAGCTGGGGTATGACTAGTTTCTTCTTGCCGTCCACTCGTCTGACCAAACGTCCTCCATCCAAATCGTAGTCTAGTTCCGTTTGCTTCTTAACTGATGAATTCGTTGGGCATTTATCTTTCAGGATCGAAACGATGTTCTTCAAATGTGGATCCTGCATCTGCATGGCGAAAATCCAATCATCATCTACCTCGGATACCCTTAAGACATCTTCTGCTACCGTTGTCACTTCCTTGGGTGGCAATACAGGGACTCTGCTCATTCCATCAACGTGGAGCATCCTCTCTCCGGGTCGATGTATACACTCAAAATCAAACTCCTGAAGACGTAGCCACCATCTGGCAATACGGGAGGGTAACGGAGTAGTTGCTTTCGTGGTTGCAATGGCGTTGCAATCCGTAATAACTCTGAAACGTGTACCCAATAGATAAATTCGAAACCTTTCCAATGTTTCTACGATGGCGAGGACTTCAAGTTCATGGCTCGCGTATCTTCTTTCTGCATCACTACATCGCCTGCTGTAGTAAGAAACCGGTTTCAGGTCGCCATCTTCTACTTGAAATAGGATGCCTGCCAATCCTGCAGAACTAGCATCCGTATGTACCTCATGGTCCTTCGTTACATCGAACAATGTGAGGACGGGCTTGACCGTGACAGCAACCTTTAACATTTTAAATGCCTGTTCCTGTTCGTGCTGCCAATGAAACTCTACGCCCTTTTTCAACAACCTAAAAAGTGGCTGAGCTATTCGACTATAGCTCTCAATAAATTTTCGGATAATTCCTTCTTCGACATTGCAAGTCGCGATGATTACTTCGTCTACGTAGCTTACTATATGTTTTCGATGTTTTAAAGTTCGTATGACTTCTGTCATCATCTCTTGAAAATACATAGAGGCATTTATTAAGCCAAAAGGCATGACATTATGTTCGTATAAGCCGTGTGGCGTTAGAAAAGCTGTAAGTTGTTTGCATTCCTCCTTAAGGGGAATTTGATAATAACCGGCTGTCATATCCAAGGTGGTGAAAACTTTATTTCCTGCCAATTGAGATATCTGTTCCTCTACGGTGGGGGTAGGAAATTGCTTCTTAACCGTGAAGGAATTCAGAGCGCGGTAGTCAACGCACATCCGCGTTTCTCCATTAGCTTTGTTCACTAAAACTATCGAGGCTGCATGAGGCGAAATACTCGGGCGGATAATACCATGTTGGAGTAGATTATCCACGATCTGAAATAATTTCTCCCTTTGGGCGAAAGGAACTTGATAGCGCTTACCTATGATCGGCTTGTCAGTCGTTACATTTATTTCCATACATGTACTCTTGCATCGTCCAATACGAGACACATCTTCAGCAAAGCAATCATCGTAACTGGTAAGGAGATCCAATACTGCCTGTCGTTGAGTAATGTCAAGTTGTTCACCAAGGTTGAATCTGTCTGCAGAACTCGTTTGCATTTGCAAAATACCTGCTTCGAAAACTAAACGTTGATTCTTTCGACACAGAATGTCACGACCCAAAAGTATGGCCTGCGGTAGGAATTCATCAGGTACGATGTTTAGTTTTGCAAAGATTTCGTTCTCGTCTATGGTCATGACGACGTCTATGGCATCTTTGGACTCAACTACTGATCCGCCGAACCCTTTCAACAACTTTCCAGATTTCCTTCTCGGGGCATCTCTTGGAACTGAGGATTCGCTTATTAATGAATTGTCGCTTCCAGTGTCGACAAATGCGGAATACGATTGTCCATAGAGCGTAACTTCTTTCGTGACTGGTGCCGGAGCATCCGTCTGCAGACTCTGCTCGACTTTAGCTACCGTGGGCTTCTTGGAACGACAATCTCTCGCATCGTGACCTACTTTACTACAGATTGCACATCGTGGTTTTCGTTGTGGCTTAGAGCATTTTGCTGCGACGTGGCCGAATTCGTTGCAATTGAAGCATTTAAAACTTCCTCGGACGTTTGTGGTACGACCAGAATCAGTGACTTGTTCTTTTGTTTCCGATGAAAACGGTGTTGTAATACGGGCTGATGTTGTTGGAATCGATGACACATTTTCAAGAGATTTTAAGAGCTCATTGCACGTTTGAAAGTTGAGAGTGAGTAGCGTGCGTGTAAGTATGGAATCATTTAAGCCATTAATGGTATATGAATTTATGGAAAAATCGTCCAACTTACCTCGCCTTCCAATAGTGAGCATTGCGTAGTAGTATTCCGTTAATGATTCACTCTGCCTGCGCTTGCGCCTCATCAACTCTCGATGTATGTCAGCAACATTTACCGTGCAGGGAAAATCTTTTGTGAACTCGAGAACAAATTCAGGCCATGTCTTAAAAACCGGTTGCGCATCCAACCAATCTTTTGCAATGCCTTTGAGTTTCTGTTGAGCGGCAAACAAAATCATTTCGTTGCTCCATGTATACAGTTCCTGCAGCTGCTGGACCTTTTGAATGAACTGTTTCGAGGAGAGCGTTCGTTTTGATGGGTCAAAATCTGGGAGTGCTCCAATTATATCACGAGATCCGGTTGGGTGTTGTACTTGATGTAAAGAAGGTGTTGCAGATTGCGTTATACTTTGGATTGATGTGGCGGCGGCGGCGTCAGGCAAGGTTTGTGAGACAATCGTTGGCGGCTGAACTCTTAAGTTCACCGACATTTCGCTCACCGTTTTTGCCAGACTTGCTACAATGTTCCGCAGATCGTCCATGCTCGTTTGCCAAGGTTCCATTTCTTCTTCCTCAAAGTACAACTCCTCTGCATCTACCTCATCAGTCGCTAGCACCTCCGTCAGCTTCGCAATTTTCTGAACTTTATTACCTACGATCGGTAATTCGTGATTTCTTAGCAGTTTGTTTAACTGATTTACTTTAAGTACTTCTAACTTAATCATCTTGATAAAAAAAAACTTTTTTCTCGAAGGAAAAAGACATGTGACTTTTTGAGAGGGAATAACCGATTACGTTCTTGAATATATTCGTCTCTTTCGTTTTCGTTTTGTTGGTTTATGTATCGTATGTTATGTGCTAGACGTTGCACACTGTTTGTTTTATTTGCATTTCGATTTATGTGCTCGACGTTGCACATATGTACATGCAAAATTTTCTTTTTTTTTTTTCTTTTTTAAGGGGCGTTGTTCGTTATGTGCTGAACTTTACACATATATTCTTTCTAACGGACGTTGTTTTTTTTTTTCATGTACTGAACGTTGTACATAACTTTTTCCGCAACGGACGTCGTTCGATATGTGCTTAACGGTGCACGTACCTAATCTTCTTTTTTTTTGTACCGTACGTCGTTCGATGTGCTATACGTTGCACTTTTTCTTTTTTAGCGTTTTTTTTTTTATTTTAGGATTTATCCCGCTTCTGAGTTGTCAAAAGTAAAAGACCGAATGGACAATGTTTAAAATCAAGTTTATTAAATATAAAACACTTTCATTAACTGACACGACAAGAATTACTGCGACGTTGGTAGGAGCGATCTCTACTCCTTAAACGCTTGGTGAACACTGCCCCTTGTCAACGTACGTCATACAGTTGTAGCTAGGTCGATGTCAGTGTTGCCGTTGACATACTTGATAGGTATTGTCAAAAAGCTCATTGTCAGCAAAAGATGAATTCAGCCATGTTTCAGTTAGCACAATAATGTCATGTGGGATATTATTTATATTTTTATAAACCTTGCTGGTTTTTGTCCTTAATCCATTAACATTTTGGTAATATATTAGTACTTGTTGTAGCTGCTTCGCCGGGATTTTCGCATTGTCTGATGTCGTAGAAAATTTGTCTTTTCTTTGTTTGATGATCTGTTTTCGAATTCGTGCATAATAATACCATTGGGCCAAAAGGACGTTGAATTTAAAAGGAAGAATAGTGAATCAGGTACTTTGATTTTGAACGATGAATATTTGGAGTAATTACGCTGAATCATTTTTTCAACACATAAGTATCGAGTTTTACCAATCTTATTTTGTATATAGTTTTTAATATCTAGAGCATTAGTCTTTGGGTCAAGTTTAGAAATGAAGACGGTCTTTTGCCCTTCGACTATTTTGAGCCCGGAATTAATAGGAGACACATGGTCAATATTCTGTTCAGGTAGAATATCCTGTTCAGTATTTGCGGATGTTAAAGAGGGAGTAGAACGTTCGTTTGCTGAAGATACGTTAAGAGGGGATGGTGATTTTGGTGCAGATAATATTGAAATCGATGACATAACAGGAACTGAAACTTGGAGCGATGACAATAAAGATGATGATGACGGTTTTTCTTGTGCAGATGATTGTGGTAGTGGCGGAAGAAGGCTTGATGGAACTGGCACACCATTGATAAAGTTGAAATCAGAGATGGAGTGGGGCGGTACAAACGATTCAAATATTGATCTTGCTTGTTTCTTTGTTAACTGAGTTTCACTGGGATTGTCAAGTACTTCACATTTTCTTTTAGTCGATGCTTCGTTGCTTGAGTGAGGGATAGGATCCTTATTTTTTACTCTACTTCGCGTTTGTATAACATTGCATTGTGACCTTTTGCTTAAGTTATCAACTTTTGCAGATAGCTGAGTTAATTGGATATTTAAATTTGTCAGTTGTTTTGTGTTTTGTAATATATCTCGAACTATATTTGTGTGGGCGAAGGGGTCGCATTCGTCACAAAAAAAGTAGAATGACTTTTTTTTTCAAAAAGTTTGATGGTACTGAAAGGAGCATCTATACATTTAACATGAAAACTCCTTCGACAATTACCATGACAAATTATAGAATCGATCATGAAGTCTGAGATATTGTCACAAGATGCACACTTAGTCATGATTACGATAGTTATTTGTAGTGTTTTTTAAAAAAATAAATAATTGATTAAAATGTTGATTCTTAGTGTACTAATGGAAATGAGTTGTCGGTAATATAGTTGTTGGCAGACAGGCGCGGATCCAGCATTTCGTTCAGGGGGGGGGGGGCAATTTTCGTGATATTGCTTAACTTTAAAAAAAAGGTCCATTTCTCTGCATTTCTGTCTTAAAATATTATATAAAAATAACAAATTATTAAATTGAATTAAGGAAAGCATGTGCAGGTACATATATAGGATCTTCGTTTACATTACTTTAGCCTCTTTCAATAATGCTCTGTATGCATGTTTTAAAGTATTAAATAGGAACTCGTACGTATTAAAAAAAAATGAATTAATAAATTTAAATGAAGGAATTATAGTGTTGTACATGATAAACATAGTTCTTAAATACTTAATTCTAATATTTTTGTGTGGCCGGTTTTTGAAAACGGTTTTTTAACAGTTTTGAAAAAAAAATTGAAATTTTTTTAAAAATCCAAAATTTTTTTTTTGAAAATTTGAATACACAATTCTATTTAAATTTTTTGGGAGCTTACGCAAACAAAAAAGGATCAAAATCGGTCATACCGTTTTTGAGAAAATCAAAAACAAAAAAATGGTTCTTTGGGGGGTACCCTCTATAACCATTTTTCGGAAAATTTTTTTCAACTAGTACCTAGCTTAAACTAAATGAAATTTTTTTGTATCTTTTTTTTTAGATCCGTAGAACAGTTTTTGAGAAAAAAAAATTTACAAAATTTCGAAAAAAAATTCGTATGGCAGGTACTGTTATTTTTGGTCTTAAAAAAAAGAAGAAAAAAACGTGTGGGGGGAAAAAATTAAAAATGATAAATGTTTAGGCTGTAGTCGAACCGACAGACAGACAGAATTGCGAGACCCACTTTTTTAGTCTTCGCTATCATCGTAATGTTAACTTTGATCAAAATCTCGAGTTCGATTTTTTTTACGAATGCATAACTTGCCGCACGAACTTGCTCCTATGTTAACACTAGGAATTTTAAAAACGAATGTTATTAAAAAAAACTGTTCATAAGGATAAAATTATCATCATTTTTTAAATTCTCTTAGTAGTAAGAGACAAAAACAGAATGCTATGCAAATATGAATTTATGCAAGAACAAAAATTATACATAAGTGGTTTCTTAATAAAATAAGGTTTTATATAAAAAATTTTTAAAATATTAAAAAAAAAAAATTAGTACGTCAACATTAGGTTTTTATTACTGTACGAATGAAAATTAAATTTCCAAAAAAAAATATTTACCCATTTTTGAGATATCGAATTTTCCAAAAAAAAAAATGATTTTTTTTTTTTTTTTTCAAAATTCAAAAAATATTTTTTTTTTTAAGTTTTGAAATGCAATGTTTCTTAAAGCTTTTAGAAGCATCTCTATAAAAAATTTCATTAAAATCCATTATGTCCATAATGAGAAATTCAAAATTTTCAAAAATCGTTCTATGGTAGGTACAGTGACTAATGTCTTGTTTTCAAAATATTTTGTATTAAATTATAGACCTTAAAAATTAATCGAAAGACTAAAAATTTAAGCAAAATTCTCGGAACCGTTTTCGAGAAAAATACGATTTTCGAAAACCATTTTTTAACATTTGTATGGAGGGTACCGTTATTTTTAAGTAAAATTAATTTTTTTTTCTCATATCTTGTAGATTATTTTGAGAAACTTTTATTTATTAAGTTTTAAGAAAATCGAGCATGGGGTTTTCGAAATATTAAGTTTTCAAAAAATAATTTTAAAATTTTTTTTTTGAAAATTTGAATACACAATAATATTGAAACTGTTGGGGAGCCTTAACATTAAAAAAATTATCAAAATCGGTTGTACCGTTTTTGAGAAAATCAAAAACAAAAAAATGGTTCCAAGGGGGGTACCAAAAATAATAATTTTTTGGAATTTTTTTTTCATTCATTACCTAGGTTTAACTAAATGAAATCTTATGAATTTTTTTTTTTTAAATCTGTAGGACAGTTTTTGATAAAAAAAATATTTATAAAATTTCGAAAAAAAAAATCGGATGGCAGGTACCGTTATTTTTGGTCTTAAAAAATCAAATAAAAAAACACCCGGGGGAAAAAAAATAAAACCCATATCTACCAAGTTTAAAGAAAATCGGCCTAGCCGTTTGGGCTGTAGTCGAACCGACAGACAGACAGAATTGCGATACCCACTTTTTTGGACTTCGCTATTATCGTAATGTCAACTTTGATCAAAATCTCGAGTTCAATTTTTTTTCCGAATGCATAACCTGCCTTATAGTACCTATAAGTCGCAAGTAAAAAGAAAAAAGTGTTATGGTTTTTATAATTGTGAAACGAAGAACTGCCCAGGGGGGGGGGGGGCAATTGCACCCATTGCCCTCCCCCTGTATCCGCGCTTGTTGGCAGATGATAGATGCTAGATGAATGTATGGTTGGTCGCGTTCACCTCGTAGTCCGATAGGGTATCTAAGATACTTTAGTATCCGATACGTTGGCGAACGACAAAAACCGGATAGGTACCATTTACTGTCAAAGCCAAAAAAGACGTCAATCGTCCAGGGTTGGCCGATTCAACTAAATGTCTAATTTACTACAATCTGTTACGTCTGCTACATACGTAGTTAATTCATAAAAAAAAAATAGAATAATGGAAACCAAACAATTTTGCACATTTATGATCTTATGAAGGTTTGTACAAAAACTGAAAATGTTTCATTTACCATAAAGATGAGGAATTGTAGGAATGATACATGATAGATGGGAAGTTTATTTTTGCAGACAAACAATTTTCTTTGGCATAATCAAAGGATTTGGATTATGAACACATGATTTAAAGATATTTTTTAATGCTGAATTTATTGTACAAGGTATGTTGCGACGATTTAGTTGCAGCAAGAGACCATTTGCTAATCCGCAAAACAAACAAGTAATATTATACATACATATGTATGTATACTGGATTACAAATCCTATGAATTTTTTTTTATTATAATAATTCATTAAATATTTAAGAATACAATATGGTATAGCCTTTATAAATATATACAACTGACAATAGGTGTGTTTTTTTTGCAAGTCCATATAGAATTGTAAAAAAAAACGACATCGGGATTTAGGAGCTTTTTTTCCATATAGCTGGAAGCACTGTGTACGCTATGACATTTGTCAGCTTATTGACGACTAGCATCAACCAATCCAAAAACTTCACTTTTGACGTCTCTGAGCAAATTATCGATAACATATAGATAATACTATTTTGGCATCACCATTTTTATCGGGTCTTAGATTAACTCTCGATAATTATCTGGTCTTAGCTAACTCTGTATAGATTTAAGTAGTTGTTGCATTTGCATGTAAAGCGCTTAGTCCCGATGTCGTTTTTTTTACAATTCTATATGGACTTGCAAAAAAACACACCTAATGTCTCTATTAAGTTTTTAGTTCAAATTTTTGATAATTTAATCCTGCAATGAGAAAAGGTAAATTGAAAAGGGCAGATTTTTTAACCACAAATCATCTCACGCCAACGAGGTTTCTTTTTTTTGAGATTTTAATTAGCGGTGAGCTTTAAGCCGACAGAGTTAAGCTACAATTTCTTTTAGTGCTTGTTCGCATTTGGTGAGTAGACGCTGTCGTTTCAAGGTACGTACATATAAATATTTCCAAAAAAACTTTTTAAAAATAATAAAAACCAATAACTGGTAATTATATTGAAACTGTTTATTTTAAAGGAGCGCAGAACACTTGTCGAAAAGAGCTCCAGTACGATCATTTTCTATTTTAATTGTGTAGTAAATCCACCTTCAGCCCAATAATTATGTAGCTTTTTGACCAGCCATTTTCACTTCGCTTATTAAAAATGAATACGCCCAACAAACATACTCTCCAGAGCTAAACTCTTGAAATCTGAAAAAAAAAACTCCCATACAACTCTCTTATATCCCATTGTTATACCTAAGTATTAATATCTTGTTATGAAACTGAACTGGGTTTCAAAACATTTTTATTTTAAGAGGTAAACACTTTTGCTGCTTCAAACTACTTAAATCTACTTAAATCTTATAGCAAAACTATTTTCTCTTTTTGCAATTAGATTATATAAGCTTATAGTCTTAAAAGAATCCTTTTCTGAAAACTCAGCTCTAATTATGTCCATATAATCCCATAACAAGTCATGTTTAAGAGTTAAGATCATTTCATATTTCTATGAAAATCCTAAAAGAATTTGAGTTTAATACCTCCTATATCAAGAAACAATCTGAAGTTCAAAGAATAAAAGCTTTGCAGTAGGATCCGAATGAGATCTTTAATGCAACAAACTTTACTTTTCCCAATTAGTAAATTAGTACTAGACGCAACAAATGTTAAAAAGTTATAGTTCGGCCAACCCTGTACTCGACACAAAAGAAAATAAATCAGCTGAAATGTCAGCTGTTCTTCAAAATTCCCCTTGGATAGTTAAGTATACCAAAAATTTTTGGATAGCTTTAGATTTCTGCTTGACATCAGCTGTTTCGTTAATCAGTTGTTTTTTCCTATGGGATTACAACAACACCAACAAATCCGGATACCTTTGGATACGTACCCGAACGCGACCGTTGACAAATGTCAGGGATCATGACATGCAGTACGGATGAGGGAAGCCGAAAATCCTCCGCGGGAGCAAGTGTACTCTTTCGTCTTTCCGTGTACTACGAAGGCAGGAGATGTATGCAGCTATACTCTGTCCAACAAAAATTGTCAGTACAGGGAAGATAGGACGTTTGTCTCTCATTCTGGTTGCATTGCCATGCATAAGTGTGTCGCCTTTTAAAGCTCTCACAGGGATTCCGTAGCTTAAATTATAAATTTCCGCAAATGAAAGTAAAAAACGCGTAGGGCTACCGTCTGCCGATTCAAAACGACTGAAAACAATATTCAATTTACCTTTTCCCACAACGCCAAGCGGTAAGATAATAGGCGCGTTTTTTTTTAAGTTGAAAAGCAATACGATAACACTCAACATACTCATCTTCTTAAAATGTGTTCTCAAAAGCTTCAAATCCCAAAAGCTCCTTAATAAAAACCACTAAAAAAGCTCTTTGCTTGCAATTGAGAATGATAATGGTAACTCGGTTTTGATGTAGATAAAGAGTGCGCGATCGTATTGAGTGACACTTGACACTCTTGTCTTGATCTTGACAGTATCTCAACAGCAGTGGGATACGACGGTCGTGTTGGGGTGTACAACTTTTTGCAAAGAATTACAACAACAATTCCTTAAGAAGTCAGTGGCTCGCTCTTTTTTTAGTGGCATTTTTCCTAACGCATTGTAGTGAGGGTGCATCAGGCGCCACTGCTTTAGAAAAAGCTCTCCCATAAGGCCTGTACTGACAATTTTTGTTGGACAGAGTATAGCAGCAACAACAATAAAGTTCGGTTCCTTAGTAAGATGGCAGTGGCATGAAATGGTAGGCAAAATTGTTGGGATACAATGCAGTCTCTCAATGCTTCATAGGCAGAACATATACAAAAATATCACTCACCGGGTGGAGGGGAAGAAAATGAACTTCAACCTGAGCGAATAGTCAAATAATGGAGAGCAGTAAAAGTATTCTCTTTTACTATATATTATAAATATATAGATATAACTTTGTCACCAATTAATGATTTTTTCTTGACTTTATATCAAATTATTATAGAATATTGTAGTTTATATTAGTTTATTGCATTAAAGTATGCATACAAAAAGTTTGAAAAGCAAAAACACACCAAATTGTAATGTAAAAATTGTAATAAGACAATCAAATTAATTTAATAAATAAAACGATGCAACTATACGTCTTCCCGGATGTTTTGGTCAAAATGAAGCACTCCTGCGCCTGCCGTATGTAAGTCTGTATACTAATGGACAACACTCTTGGACCCCGTCGTGGTACGGTGCGCACCGACGAGAATGTTGATGCTGTAACCAAGAGTGTGAGGCTCAATTTGCGGACATAAACTCGTCTTCAATCTATCTCAATAGCTCAACATTTCAAGCACTAGCCCGATTAGAATTCTCGGATTATTCGTTTACAAGGTGCAATTAATCAGCAATCGAAGGCGCACGACCATCCCCTTGAGACGATGTCTTCCATAATTAATCGGAATATTTGCTCTTACTAAAAAAGCAATTCCTGTTGAAGTTCAACCAAACAACGCTAATAGATTAAGAGCCCACAGCAATTTTTCAGTGTGATTGATATCAAAAAAAAAAAAAATAATTAGCATAATTAGATAGGCCTTTAGTAGTTATTTACAAATGTGAACTTCTTGCTTGCTCTAGTGGGAGCAATAGCGCATAAAAGTGCATCAGATATGCAGTTCTTTGCAAGTCTAAATAATTGTGACAACAACTATGCCAAAATGTGGAGTTAAGACCACTGAAGTTTTGCAGACAGCCTTCTGCTTACAAGACGTGATAAGACGAGGGCACTTCTTGCACGAAAAAGGCCGTCTTCAAAACGTCTTTGAACTTGATATTTGCAATCAGGGCACTCAGTTCTTCATTTTGAATTTATGGCAAATTTTGTATCACAATTTTTAAAACTTTGGAAAGAACTGCATTTCTGCAGTTCATGAATGCAAGACGTCCTCATTAGTAAATAACTACTAAAGGCCTAACTAATTATTCTAATTATTTTTTGTTATCAATTACACCCAAAAAATGCTGTAGGCTCTCGATCTAAAAGGAACTTTTACGAACAATGCGATAAGCGAATGTAATATTCAAGTTGCTATGCAGATGGGATCGGCTTCAACACATGGAATCGGTTATATCGGTGACATCGAATGGGCAGATTTGCCTGAAGTATATTTATCTATATTTAATTTATGTGATTTTGTACAAAGTATTCTTAAGTTTGTAGATAAAAACTAATAAAAAAAATTACTTAAATTACTGTGAATTCAAATATGTCCAGCATTTTAATATAATTCGGTTCTTTTTTCTACTCCAGCTAAGCTATTAATATGACTTCTATGAGAATTTAATATGAAATGGGGAAGCACTTTTTTCTTTCCCATTTTTAAAGTACCTTTACGGAAACTTAAATCCAAGTTTTTGAACATTGTTAATAAAGCAATGAATTCCCTACCTGAATAAGAAGTTTTAGTGAAATCATTGCCTAATTGTAATTAACAAATACATATACATTTTAAATCAAAAATACACATTAATACAAGAAGCCAAATAGAAAGCAATTTGAACCTCCGACAAAGTATGCGTTGCGGACAATTTTCCGCTCCGAACGTATACCTCGCTAGGGCCGACTGTTATTTTTAATAACTGAATATCATTTGGTGTTTGTGTGTACTGTGGTCTAGTTACGGTTTTAAGAACGAAATTAATTTTATCAAATCATTTATTCGTTTCAATAATATAAAAGTATACGTAAATTGGAAAATGCAACAGTAAAAGGTAAATTAATAAAAAAAAATTCCGATACGAAAATTCAAAAGCAGTTATGGAACTTATTATTTTAGGCAAAACGTGACAGAGAACATAACTGGGATATGACCGAAAAGGAGGTTTTTCGACAGTTGCTTGATCATCAAAGGGAAATCATTGAAAACAAATCCAACGACGTCAAAATGATTGCCAAGAAAAAAGCCGCTTGGGATTCAATACGATTGCATATGGTTGCAGCTGGTTACAACAGAAGTGTAGACAAACTTAAACAGCAATGGGCACGGTTTAAGGTTGCAGCAAAGCGTTCTCATTCGGAAACAAAAAAGGCTATCAAAGCAACGGGCAATATAGTACCTCTTCCAGTTTGTGATCCCTTTCATACACTTGTTCAAGGTATGATATCTGAACAACTCGAAGAGGATACAATCTATATAGATAGCAATACTGAGATCCTGCCAATGCCGACTACAATCGAAGAGAATGATGAACTTGCCAGCACCAGTGCTGGGTTCGTAAGTCATCAAAGTGATCTCGAAGACGGTGACTTGAACGAAGCAAGTGCACCTCTTATGCAACAAGCTCCACCGCTAACAGCAGACCTACTCTCCAATTACCAAAGAAGGCAAAGACAAAGACCGATGTGATCACTTCTCGTGCTAACCAAATTGACGAAGGCACTTGTAATGCAGCCGAACTTCATCTATTGCAAATGGAACATGCCAAAAAGGTGTTGATGTTGGACGACGAGCTTTTATGTGATAGAAAAGAGGAACATGCTTGGGCTCGTGAGAAACATTTGCTAGAAATAGAGCAAATGAAAGAAGTTCATAAGAAGAGAATGGCTGAATTTTAAGGAAATGTTTTTTTTTTTATTTATTTATTTATAATATATTTATATAATAAAAATATATATTGGTTGAAAAGAAATGACTTGTACATTTTATTTATTTTATTTTAAAAGTGTTGATTAACGAAGGCGTTTCTGAATGCTGTTCCTGTTGGTGTTATTTCAACAATATCCTCGTTTAAGTTTGTATCCGTCAGTTGAATTGGTATTTGGCTCTCTTCATGGAAATGAGGAAAATTCCGATCTTTTGCCACAGCAACTATAACATTTTTTGCTGTATCAAGGTCCACACGTAATCTATCCAGCAAAGTTCTAAATTTTGATTTGAGCTGTCCATTTAGGCATTCAATTCTACTTCTTGTAGAAGTGTGGCTGTTATTGTACCTTTGTTCTTTTCTGGTGACTGGATTTCTCAAGGGCGTAAGTACAATTTTTGAACATGGGTATCCTGCATCGCCTAGCAGAACACCCTGATGGACATTGACACTTCCTTCGAGCTTATTCTTGAGACGACAATTGTTCCAGATGTTAGAATCGTGAAGAGAACCACGAGATCTTGCAACTATATCCATTATCATACATCTATGATCAGTTACGATCTGCACATTCAGAGAATAATAACCTTTAAGAAATTAAAATGTTTTGTATTGGGCATAACATCTACTTTTTAAAAAAGGAACAGTATAGATACCTTTTCTGTTTATATAGTGCCCAGCCATAATAGCTCCCACAACCCTCGCAGGTCGCTTAATTTGTACATGTGTACAATCGATAGCACCTATTACTTTTGGGAACCTGGCGATGCTATAAAATCCCGATTTTAAGCCATTAAATTCCGCAGGGGATGACGGAAATTTAATAAAGTGTGGGAGCAATGAAGCAATTTGTTTCGAAATATTTTTATGATTTTCCCCACCGTGGACTGGACCATTCCATGTAATGCTCCTATAAGATTAATTGTTGTATACAGGTATATCCTTTGTGTTCCATTATGAAGTTTACTTACCAACATCTGCCTGATGAATATTTCTTCCAAAGAAGTGTAATGTAACTAAAACTTGTAATTCCGGTGAAATTGGAAGCCCACGGCATGTAATTCGGTCTTGGATTTTCAGGTTTTCAACCAAGAACCGAACTGTTGCCTTATCAAACCTATACCTGGAGTAAAATTCTCCATGGATTTCTCTTCAGATGGATTTGTCTGTGACTTAAAACATCGCACTTTTCTGCACAAAGCTGAGTCTTCAAACATATTAAAATCTTCGTCCTCAGAAAACATTTTATATTATTTTATTTACTTTTTAAATCACTTAGCTCAACAATCATACACAAAAAAAAAAACAATTTAACTCTTTCACAATAAATTGCCAAGAAACTTTTTTCTAGGCAAATGACAGAAGTCATATGGATTTAACAAATTACTAAAAGTTAAAAAGGCCAGTGGGTGATTTTAACTTTAGTAAAATGTTAAGAGACAGTAATAGGTTAAAATCGTTTAAAATTAGCAAAATCCTTAGCAATTTACTAAAATGATTTTAACATATTACTAAATCGTTTATCTCTAAACATTTTACTTAATTTCAAGTACATACTATTTGCATTACATTTTTTTGGAAGAAGACTGGAATGGTCCAATCCAAAGTGGCGAAATAATAAAAAAAAAACATTTCGAAAAAAAATTTCAATAATAAACAAATAAAATAAATTTAAGGTTGTCCTTTTGACTTAGTTTTCGACATTTCAAACTATTAGGTCCGCCCCCCAAATTTAGTTTAGTTATGGTTTGTTAATTTTAACGAACTGTCATGATTTTAATGTGTTCAAATGCGACGTTTTTAATAAAACGTTTTACTAGTTAGTAAAACGAAAACAAAGGTTTAAAAATTTCGAAGAGCTAGTAAATACTAAAATTTTAACAAATTGCTAACTAATAAAATTATAAATAATCACCCTTATTCCGGTAGTCGTTTTAATAAAACGCCTTTAAAACGAGAAGGCTCCAGAAACCACATGTTGGTGTTTAAATAATACGAAAAGGGCAGCGTTCTCTATGTTCTTCGCTTTTCTACGCATCATAATGATAATCGTTTCAATAAAATTCCAATTTTCGTTTCTAGAGCCTTGTCGTTTTACTGGCGTTTTAGTAAAACGACTATCGGAATAAGGGTGAATATGTTGTTTAAAATGTTGCTCCTATGTTTCTATCACGTGTGAATGCTTGTTTCCTATTAATAAATCATATAATCTATTTAGGATTTATTTATCTAATAAAATTGTATTTTAGGCTTGCATAGGTATTCAACTGAATGTTGTGAAAATTTGTGTAAAAGCTAAAATAATTCTCTTCTAATAGCAACTGATTCATTTATTGTCTGTACCGCCATTCCATTCTTTTTTTTTTTGAAAATCTGTATATATGTGCCAGTTTGTAAGCTTTGGGCATAATTTTTTTATTTTTTTCATTTTTGAATATAAATTCGATTACCTTTCAGCTAACAATTCTATCAGGTGGTTCTTAAAACAAAAACAAACTTTAATCAACGAAGGTATATGAAATAATAATAATATGTGCGTTTAGCCAAGGTACGACAGAGGGCTCATCAGTCAGATGCTGTCTGCCGTGCCCTTCAACATCTTACTGATGAGCCCACTGTCGTAACTGGGCGAAAGCACTTTGGAGTTAAGGTCGCTTGAACTTCAATTTAATTAAAAACTTTAATTTTACATTTTATTATTATAATAAATATTTCATTATTATGTAAACAACTTGAAAACCCAAAAAATATATAAAAATAGAAACCAAGTACACCGAAATTAAGGACGAAAATAAATATTGTCAAGACTTAAACTTACATACCATAAAAATTGAAAAAAAAATATATTTTTGAAAAACCTGTCTATACTTAATATTTGTTTAATAGGCATAGAATACTTACAAAGAATCTTGAGTGTTTATATTCCAATATTTGCAGAAATATAGATCTCTTATACCACCTACTTAATTAAGAAACAAATACTTTCGAATACAAGTAGTATTCGACTTATATGTGAAATTCAACCGTATGAAAAAAAATTCCTTCGAACGAACTTTCTTAATTTTGAGATTCGAACGAATAATATTCATTTGCGAAAGATAGCATAAAATGAACTTCAAAAAAGATTCATTTTCATATCAGCTGTTTTTTTTTTATTTTCATTAATCTTAAAACTATCTTAAAGCTAGACAAAAATTCATAAAAACTAGCCTAATTATCCAATAGCTTATAACTAACTTACTGGCCCTATGCGGGCGCTCTAAGCTAAACTGTATCTTAATTCTACTATCTTTCGGCCTAGACTATTTTTAATTTAAATTATGTATATCAATTTTTTTGTTTTCTCGAGAAAATGTAAAAAACTCGGATTCTGAACTTGTTTTTTAAATTTTATATATAAAACTTACAAACTACAGTAAAACTAATTAAAACTACCTAAGACTACTTAAAATAAACCTAAACTACTTAAAAAACTAGAACACCCACAGCAGCAATTTTTTTTTTTGGTGCCACCCCGACTGTCCCTACCTAAAAAGTACACTTAAATCTATGTAAGTCGTCCAAGACATACAAAAGTCCTTGTCAACTTTCCCTATCATTATTGCACAACCACCAAAACAGGTTCTCCTGTCTCACCCTGTCCCTCCGGTCCCGATCGGACACAGTCCTACTGAACCGAAGGCGCTCTGCTCCATCTTGTGCGAGGACGTCTCGACTATAAAGGAGCCGCCTATCCACAGTCCTCCGGCTGACGTGGTAGATTAGCGGAATCGCCATTCTATCCTGGATCAGCCCTCGACTGTCTAAGTAGAGAAATGCATCGGGTGGGATAAAGCCGCTTATACGTACACTCTCATAATAATCGTTGTTTGGGTAGTAAGCCCCAAAAATTAGGTTGTTAGTCGAGGACATCGCTCTTGCAATGTGACCCCGAATCAGCTTTATCAAAAAATTATCTATTCTGTTAATGTTGGCCCCGTTGTATAGAACCTCGTTGGAATAATAATGTTTGTACTCCGACTCTGGTGTTCTGTGTAATCCAAGGCAACGTCTAAGACACTGCCTCTCAAACACCCGAATCTTTTCCATTTGAGATGGGGCAACGTTGAACCACACCGGGCACCCATAGGCCGTATGAGGGCCATGTAGCAAATCACCTTCACTCTGCTGTCAAGCCGGCTGCTGTAAAACAACCGTTTCGTCAGGGCAAAGGCTCCCCTAGCCCTGTTCAGAGCAGCATTTATATGTCTGTCGAAATAAAAATACTGGTCCAACCAGATGCCAAGGTACTTTACTACACTTTTACTCGCCAGTGGTTGCCGGTGCGGCCCAACGATCACCAGCTTGCGCCAGTTCTTTCTAGTATCCCTAGGGGCTCTAGCCAACGGAGTCCTGAACAGAATTGTTTCACATTTCTGAAAGTTGATTTTCAACTTCCAGTCATCACAATATCGCTGAATCTTGTCGAAGTCACGCTGTAAAAGAATTCTGATGACCTCAACTTTTGGAGCTGTTCTGTACGCTATTAGATCATCGGCATACGCAATTGCCTGGGTTAGACTACTTATCAGATCACTGGTGTAAATGCTGAATAGAATCGGTGAGTTCACCGCTCCCTGCTGAAGACCATTCTTAATATCGAAGATTGCGGTAGAAGTTACATTGCCACTTTTGACAACAAACTTTCTACCATTGAGCATGTCATAAAGTATATATAATAGTGGTTTACTTATACCGAGTCTAGTCAGTTTAGATAGAGACCCTCTAACCATACGGTGTCGAAAGCCTTCTCCAAATCAACCAGACAAGCACCTGTACACTGTTTTTTAGTTTTGTTCCATTGGATATCAGAAACGAGTTTAGACGCGGCATGAATGGTGTCATGTCCCGCCTTAAAACCGAACTGATTATCCGGTATGATATTATTGTCCTCCGCCCACTTGGACAGAGCTCTATTAATGACTTTCTCGAATACCTTGCTGATACTCGGTAGAAGACTTATCGACCGGAGATTCGCCGGATTGGAGCTGTCCTTTCCCTTTTTCGGGAGAGGATGAACCACAGCTGTCTTCCACCGCCCTGGATAATATGCATTATTCAGTGCGTTGTTAAACAGTGTGGCATAAATGTCAATTGCTTCCTTAGGTAGATGTCGAAGTACAATATTAGATATACCATCGACTCCTGCTGACTTTTTCCTCTTTAATGAATCGAAGATGAGCTGGAGCTCAATCCTCGTAACTAACAGGGAATTGCTCCCATTTTGCACGGCGATGATAGCATTCGCTAAGTTTTCTTCATTGAACCCGGTGAAACCTAGGTTCTCTGATCGCCATTGCATCATTTCGTTACGAAGATAGAAGTGATGGAGTAGAGCTCTGCTTTCCAGGTCGTGGTTGGGGTGGATGCTTGCATTCACCTTATACACTTGCTGAAAAGCAGCCCCCACAGCCTCCACTTTCTCCAGCGGATCCTCGACAATAAAGAGGTCATCTTCCAAGACCGCGTCATCTGGATCTATACCTGCTGTCAGAAGTACGTTTCTGTTGTTCTCTGGAGCTTAAGACACGGAAGTTCGTTTTGATCATTCCGTCTAAATATCTTGTTAATTTGTGGAAACATACTCGGGTCGCTAGAGTTAACGGCCCGAATTTTATTGTTCCAATACAAATTAATATCAGCTGTTTGAAATTTACTGTTTCTATTTGAATTAGTATGACCGTTTTACATTTTTTTTTGTGGCCGTGGCGCGATGGTTGTGTGCTCGCATGTCAACCTCAATATCACAGGTTCGATCCCTGCCGTCGTCTATAATTCCATTAAAACCTTCTATAAATTGTCATCAATGGGTTGCTGGTTTACTCATTACATGTTGTTTATGCATAACACTACCAACATATGATTGAATTAAACTAGTATGCCCAACAAGGGTGAAAAACGAATAAAATAATGCGAATTATAAGAAATAACACGGCAATTCTCCGCTTTAGTTCAGCCGCCATCCCTGGAGATGAAAAATTCTGAGACAACCACCTTCAGTCTCAGAACATTGTGCCACACATCTTTCCTATCCATCTTTCTCTTTCGTAACTTCACGCCCACGCTCGCTGTGTTGAAACATTTGAAGGGTAATCATATTCCCTTGAGCGTGTGTAGATTATAAAAAAAAAATTATAGATGTTGGATAAAGAATCAAGAAACAAAATAAATAATACAGTTTTTCATTATAAAGTAAAGTTTAACCATAAAGAACTACATATTCATTACATTTTTTGTGTCAACTCAGCTGTTTTTAAACTATTCTTAAAAAAAATAAGTTGTTCATGACGCGTTCTAAATTTTTATTTTTTTTTTCGTATACACTTGGTCACACTAAAATATCAAAAGCAAAAGAGAAGTGTTTGTGAAATGTCAAAACCAAAAAGTAAAATCTTTGTTTATTTATAATTGTTTTGTTTATTGTTTAATAACTTAAATTTCTTTGATAAAAACATAAAATAATAAATAAAAATATGGCATTTGTGTTGTTTATAAATGAAGATGGTGTTTATTTAAATTCTCCGCGGTTTCCTTCCAAAATCTTTCCGTATCAACGCGGGTGGCAAAAAAACCCTTTGCTACCTCCGGGTTTTCTTCCATTATTTTGATTAACTTTTCCCTTTGTTCGCCGTTTGTCCAGTTGGAATGCGACCTTTAAACATAAAACAACAAAAAATTAATAAAAGTAATTTATTTTCCATGAAATAATTAAAAACTTCCATGTTTTGTTGCTTACTCGACAGAAAAATTCAAACGACACATAAATGACATTTAATTCTATTCTTTCGAATGTCAAAGTTGAATTAGCTTTCGCAAATGAATGAACTTTCTATGGATTGGGTGAACTTTCGATTTGTTCGATTAACATTCTAATCGCCGAGTCTCAAAATTAAGTTTCAACGAATTCGACTCACTTTCGAACGAAAGAGAATGTCAAAATAAGCACCATCATTATTTTTTTTTATTTTATTTGTACAATTATTTCTGCTGGCCCAGAAAAAAATTATTTTATTGGTATGTAATTCTTATTTTAAATTTTCGGGTTACCCACATATATAAAATATATATAGCAAGTGCAATATGGAATACTGTAACCACATCGAAAGTTTCTCTACAAATTTCACTGAGCGTGGTCCCGGTATAAAAACACGGCTAATCCGAAAATTTAAAAGTTCTTATTTTGCTATAAAATAGTTCATAAAAAAAGATTAATTTTAATTGTGACACATTATAATTATTGATGATGGTGTTTAAAAAGTGAATAAAAAAATATAAGTTTAAATTTTCAATGATGAGTTTTAATGACAACCTACTTAGATTCATCTGTATGTATGTACATATACAGCTTTATTTATTATTTTTCACTAATACTGGGTTCAACCTCGGAATAGTTAAACCGAGCCGAAGCACTTACTTCGAGTTTACGCCACGTCAAACGAATCCTTATTTAATATATATTTTCTTAGCCGTATTAGCTACGCCTTCCTTATGTCAAATATACTGGGAAAGAAAGTGACAAATCTAAAACTCTGGTTATTATACACCTAAACCAAACCCCAGCTGATTTCCATTATTATTCATTTTATTATCATTGTATGCATATTGGAAATTGGATACATTTAAAATTGGATTGTATAAAGTTCAAATCCAATAAATGAATGTACCAACCAGCAACCAAACCATATTGCGTTCCCAATACCGTACAACTGTTAGAGCGTTTTGAAAATATAAATATTTTATTATTGTAAAATATCTATCCTTTTTGTCTTAATAAGAAACGAAAAAAAAAATTGCTTACACTCCTTGTTGTGAATTTCACAAGATGTCATCTCAAAATGACATTTAGATACTAAAACGGCCTTAAACCTCCTACGAACCAGTTTTAGCTTATTCCACCGCTATTCCTAGTGCATTTTCATTATAAATAAGGTTTTCAGGTTTAGAGCCATTGTAAAGTCGAAATAACTTTACTCCGTCGCTAAAACGAGTTAGTAAATAAGGCTGATAAAGTCTAAAGTTGAATTAATATCAAGATTTATGTGTTAGACTAATGCCGCGATTTTTCTGTTTAAATACGATATATTACATTTTGATATCTTTAAATAAAAGTGTAGGTATAACACTTTATAACAAAATTAAAACCTTTCTGTGTTTTTTATTTTAACTTTAGAAAACTCTTTCCTTGCTTAGAAATTTGTATGAAGACAATAATTATTTTTATTTATTTTTGTCTAACTTTTTCATATTTTTAAACACTTTAGACAACTCTTCTAACTAATGTGTATTTAACAACAGAACCTAAGCGAATTGACGTCGAACAACCCTTAATTTGACAGATGCATAACTCAAACACAACAACACAAATAAAAAAAAAAAACTTTAAACCAAATAATTTTTTTGTCGAAAAAAGTACACTTTATATACTACATACCTCGGTATAGACTGTTAATAAGTTATTTACATTATTTTAGATGAAAATGAAGCATGTATATATAGCTAATTAACAGCATATAAATTCACAAATGTACAGATTTACTGATCGTAGAGCACTTTTGTACGATTGTTTCGAATTTCTAATATTCAGTGATTGAGTCTATTTACAAAGCACATCTTTTAAAAAATCGAATAAAATTTGCTTTGGTATGAATGAAATGATCATTGTCAATATGGATAAAGTATACTTTTAGAAGATAAAGTAGGTATTTGCTACTGTTCAAGTTAGACGAGCTTTTTAACGTTTAAGTATAGTTTATGTCCTTTAAAATTGACAAAAAGTCAGGGGCCCTATTCCTGAATACGAGTCGAGTGAGTTTTATGTGACATGGGAAAATTTCACATGAAATGGTATTCGCAAACACGAGTCACTAATAATGGGTATTCCCCAACTCGAACGTCAAACGTCAAATATCAGTCGAGTGAAAAAAGGGTATTCCTGAACAGTAGAGTGAGTATTTTTGTGTGACAAATCAGTCATGTTTAAAAAGTTGTCGAGTCAAGTAATGGATCCGAAAATGTAAGTAAAAAACAAACTAAAATAATAGCGAATATGCATATTTTAACTAAATTTAAAAATTATAGATTAAAAGTTACGACTGCTAGGCAGTATGAAATTATTTTTTCCTAACCCACTCTCACCTTGCAAAGGAAAGAATCCAGTCAGTCGAAGCAAGGAAAAAAGCCGGCGAGTTATGGAAGGACCTTAGCAAAAGCCTCAATGCAGTTGGACCGCCTTTAAGAGATGTAAATGGTTGGAAGAAGGTACATAATTATTTGTCATTTTATTTCATGATAAGTTAAACAAAATGAACTTCGTTTTTGATTCGCTTTGAATTTATTAATAAATCAAATGGAGAACCATAATATTAATTAAGAAACATTTTATTTTATTTTAAGGTTTGGTTCGACTATAAAAATAACATAAAAAAGAAGTTGTCCCAGAACAAATCCCATTAACAAGGTACTGGCGGCGGCGGTCCAAAAAAGCAATTTACATTTTCTCCACTTCAGGAAGAAGTCATCAAAGTGCTTTCGTTAGATTGTGCAGTACAAGGTATCCCTCAAAGCGTTGCGTTTGGTCAAAGGTCGTCCTCTCGGGAAAAAGAACCAGTTGGTACTGGCATCAAACATCTCCGTACTAATCATTTTCTTTTTAATTTTATTATCCTATATTATTTTAAGTTAAATTATGCCACATTTATTTTTCAACAAATTGAATTGAGAACTATTTCGAAATAATAATATTTGTCTGTGACATGTCAAATTATCGTTTATTGAAGTTAGCTACGGTTGAAAGGGTGCGTTCAACATTTTGAGAGTCATGTCATGTTTTTGAACCTCACTCGTGTTGAGGAATACCAATTCTCACTCGACTCGACTATAAGCTCTCGAGTGACATCTCACTCGACTCGTGTTCAGGAATAGGCCCCCAGTTCTCGTTTTATATATGTACCTACAATATTTAGAGTCGAATGCCATTCTAAAATTGATTTAGAGCAGGTTTTAAATGTTTAAAATTTTCGCCTTCTTTTATTTGTCTCACCCGTAACAGCAAAAATGATTAGTAATAATATTATTGATTTTAAGAAAGATTTTATAAAAAAAATTAAATACTCTTGACTGTGAAATTGCACTTTAAGAAATTTCATAAAAATGTTCTGTACAAAAACTGAAATTCATTCACCCGTGTGCGGTGTGGGCTCTGTATTGTCAAACTTATAAAAAATCAAATGCACATTCTTCATAAAATACCGACCTTCATGCGGCTAATCCATGGATGTACACGCACAAATAAACAATATCAACAGGACGAACAGGTGTAAAGTATTAAACAAAAAAAACAAAGGTTATAAAATAATATAATACAAATGATGGAGAATATGTTCTATTTACCTAATGCCTTACCTTTTGCCTTTTTTCTAAACAAAAATAGGATATCCCAATAGGAAATTGCTTTTTTTGGTAGATACATTATATTCCACATGAATAAAGGTAGCCGCATTGTCTGCATGTATTATCCTTCTCGCGCATAATAAAAAAAAAAACAGAAGAGAAAATATTATATTATTCTCTTTTTTATTCAGAAAAGCTTTCTTACGGCGACTAAAGGATTCTCTTCTTCTTATGAAGATTCTTAAGAAAGCTTTTGTCTGCTGGAAAAAATTTTCGATGACAGAATTTTGTATGGAGGTGAGACATCTGTATATAATTATCTGTGTTCATAGTTTAAGTTTTCACGAAGATACAATAAAAGGCATATGGGAAAATCGCTTACCAAATCATGGTTTTACAAAGGCACATGAACAAATCCTTCAGTATATCTGAACATAATTATGCCAAAAAGCACGATAAAGATCAGGACCATGCATTAAATTGGATGCTCCAGAATCCCAAAGATGACATCACCTCTCGTTGGGTATGATATATTTATGTTAAGTTAGAATAAGGAACTTTATATTCTTATAATTCTTATAAATCAGTTCTTAGGAATCAGTTGTTTTACGATTGAAGAATAAAATAAAATCTTTTTTTTTAAAACACTCAAAGAAGTAAATAAGTATAAGTATAAATAAGTATAACACAAAAAAAAAAAAAAAAAAAAAACCTATTATGTCATCCGATTGGGGTGTTGAACTGTTCGAAATAAATAGACATAAGTATATTATCAGATTTGCATTGACATATTTTTCAAACAGTAAACAGGAATTATTAAATATTTTGCAATAAAAATGTATGTACAATTAAAGGCAAAAAATGTTTATTTTATCATACAGAGTAGTTATTTACAGCAAACATATTTATAACGTATATTTCATGATAAATTAGTACACGACATTTTCGTTATTAGTAAGTTTCCTTACTAAACAGTTTATTTCAAAACGTTAATGTTAGTAAGTTCCTTACTAAACAGTATATTTCAAAACGTTAATGTAATGAGTTCTTTTCACTTGAATTGCATAAAAAAACAAATAACATTACCAAGATGGATCGAGATATAATCTATAGTTTTATAGCATTCAACATTAAAATATAATGCATTCTTTGCTTCTTAATTTTTTTTTTGAATATTTAAGTAATAAATTATTAGTTTTATTTTTGATTTTTAAATTAAAAACTTAAACAAAAAACGATGAATTTTATAACAACCTTCTTTTGATGCTAATCAACGATAACTAATGAATGACTACAAATGAAATATCAGCGGTTGTCGAGAAAAACCAGGTAAGTCGAATGTAGAAATATCAGAAGATCAACTAATGTATATGTTTAATAATATCATTCAAAATGTAATTAGTGTGGAAAAAAGTGTTCAACATGTATTTTCTGAGTTAAAAGGAATATTTATTTATTAATTATAATTATGAATACAATTTAGTCGAGGTTGTTCGACTAACCTGGTTCTTATCGCCCGCCACCGATATAGAAGTTCTTTTAAATACATTCGCTAATTCAGTTAAGTTTTGCTTTTAACACCTAGTCCTGAAAATAAATAAGAAAACAAAAACAACATAACTTGCCATTGTTCTGTTGATTTTGTCCAAACATTATTTTACACGTTATTATTTATCTCGATCCTTAGCAATTTGTCTATCCTATCTTCTCATTGTGCCGTTCAGCGGTATATAGGGGCTATAAGTAGGATACATGGTGCCCTGTTGAGCCGCTCTTTGAATAGCACTTGCATCTTGGTATTGCGATTGCATGTTCATTACACCCATTTGAACGGGAATTTGGGTTCCAGGACTATTGATAAAACTTGTAGCAGTTGCAGTATTTGTTATGTAGCCAGCCGTTTGCTGTGTTGTCATCCGGTATCCATTTAAGGCACCATAGGGGGACATCAGGTTTGGGTTGAGTGATACAGTCGATGATGAACGTGCACTAGTTGACATATGTTGCACAGGCGCTGAAGAGGCATTACGAATCGGGCGATTTTCTGAGAGAGATGAAATTGTTGGAGCCCCATTCATATTTCCTGGGTAATATTTGTGATACTGCAAGGCTGGTATTTGGGTTTGCAATGCGGTTGGTGGTGTTGTAAGATTTTTGTTCTGGTTCACAAGATGGGATGGTGGTGGAGTCATTGCGCTATGAGGATGATGAATGTTTGGTGGTGGTGTTAAGTTAGCCTGCCCCGTTGGAGATGAATTGCTTGTTTGAACTTCCAAATCATTTGTTAGTTGTTGTAATTTTGAAAGACTAGATAAATTACCAACTAATAACGATGTACCTCCTGATGTTGAAGCACCTGTTGCATTTCCTTGACCTTGAGCTGTTTGACCCACGGATGATATACTTTGAACTGTTCCAGGAACTGTCGTTGAAGTGTTTATTTGCATAGCTGGTGCTGATGACATAGCTGTGGGTGTTGTCATCGGAACTGGTGTTTGTGAAGTGGAATTACCTCCAGCATAGAAATTGTTCACAGATGACGAGGAAACAGCGCAAGATGACGGTGACGGTCCAAGGCGTTGATGAGGACTAGCTAAAGTATGGCTTCCACTCATTCGGTGCTGAATAACTGTCGGCATTGAAACGCTGTTGTATGTATTGGGTGAATTACCTGAATAGTTTTGACCTATTTGAGGAACTGCTAAATATTCAGAAGATTGATGCATTCCTTGGTGGTGATGTACATGAGGCACAATGGAACCAGCCAAATGCCCATATTGCTGCATGTGCTGAATATTTTGATGATTTTGCTGTTGTTGGCTTATCTGTTGCATAGATTGATTAGGGCTTGTAAGTTGCTGTTGCACGGCGTTGTTGTTACTTGATGCAGTGTTAATTCTAGGTGGCGTGCTTCTACTACTTTGCCTCTGGTGGTTGTTCGTGTTTATATTGGATCGACTTATCTTTGGAGTTGATGAGCGCTGCGCACCAGAATTTGCACTTCTAACCTATAAATAAATGTATTTGTTATAAAAAATGGAATTTTAAATACATATATGCGACTAAACCCACCGACAATTTAATACCATAACATTATATCATACGGTTATTTGTATGCGTCAATGAATGTATAAAATTCAGTAATAACAGATATCTTTCAAAAACTTGAATACAGTTTCAGAGGCTGCTAAATAGCACAATCCCTACCGTCTTCAATTTTAAAACGTCACCAAGTAACATTTAACAAAATTTAACAATTGCTTGGATTCATTTTTACCTTGTTTTATATAAATCACAACAAAAAACATAAATGTTAAAAAGAGAAACTAGTTCTTAGCACAAAAACCATATGTTTAACTGGTCGCCGTGAAAATTAATGAGATCTAAAAGTACAAGATCTAAGTTTGTGAAGCTTATAATCAAATCTCTTAAACTAAGAGTTATAGAGCTACATCAAAGAACTCCAAATTATGAAGGAAAATTTTGTTACTATTATAACTGTTGTTTATTATTCAGTTTCTGATGCCTAATCATCATGGCAAGTTGCACGTTTCAACTGCGCGTACAAATGATAAAACTTTATTATTAAAATGAATCCATTCTACGGTAGACGTGGTGAATCTTAACAGTCGAATCTTAAATTTTTTATGGACAAATTTGAGACGACCGGTTCGGTAATCAGCCGACAAATAAAATTGCTACCAACTCACACGAGGTTCACTAGGTGACAATGCATCCTCAAAAACGATGATAACCAATATCTTGTGGCCCAAATCGAACCATATGGAAAAACGATATGCGATTACAGCAGGACAGCGCTAGGTGCCACTCCGCGAACGCCACTATTGACATCGATTTGATTTGATCATGCTTATGGGATTTTTTGGAGTCGCAGGTCTATGCGAATAAACCACAATTGACTAATGTTCTTAAGGTGAACATAACACAGGCCATAGTTCAAATTCAGCCAAATCTATGCGAGTCATTGCAAATTCGTCCACTAGGATCCATGCTAGGATAAGAAGCCGAGGCGGACATTTGAACAATGCCATATTCCAAACATAATGACATACATGTCCCTTTGAAATAAAAAGAAAGAAAGATACTTTTCCTTTTTCTCTTGCATTATGTATTCTATTTCATCCAAATTTGAGATTTATTGCGTTTAATTTCTATTAGTTCTACTACTATATACTTAACAATTTTAATATTTCTTCTTTCTTTTGTATTTAATTCATTATTTAGGTTTGTCATTTGGTTGTACAACTACATATATATATCCACTACAGGCTTCCTATTTTTTTTTACTCATCTACGTTCCCTATTTCTGATTAGTATAATTGACTCATTTGTTTGTTGACTGTATCTTTATTCCTGTTTCAATTCGTTAGAAAGTTTTTTAACTTTTGACATGTCACTTAAAATCCTTCAGTTAAGTAAATGAAAAGTTCATTGGTGTCTTCGTAAATTGCGTCTGCTTTCACTATATTTCCTGAGTCTTTTTTAACTTTCATTTTAACATACGAGTATAATGGTTCAATTTTTTCTTCTCATCTGAACTGTATCTACAAAAACTGTTTCCCCTTCTTTATATACTTTACTTTTTTTTGTTCCTGTTGAAATGTCTTATCATTTTTTATTGATGAAAAAGGATTTTATCCTTAGTTTCTACGTCACCTTATTTCTTAATCTTAATAACTATACTATAAGTGTATTATCACCTTTATGCACATCAGAACATTTTGTTATATGTGCGAATTTCTCGTGTGAACAAAAACCGGTTGGAGAAAAAATTCCCAAAATAACCGTTTAGCAATACAAGAAAGCCAACTGGGACTGTATCAACGATTTTTTCACGAACTTTAACTGGCCACTGCGTTTCCTCGATAGTGACGTGGATTCCAGTGCAGATGTGATTTAAAATGTAATTCTTTTCGGAATGAGAAAATGTATACCGAAAGAGAAATCATAGTTTTTAGGGTCAGAGAAGTATTAAGCTAATCCTGCTGAGGATAAGGTCCAACAAGCTAGAAAGACATTTAATGATCATTTTTGACGAATATGCCAGCTCACAAGAAAAAGCTAATTTGCTTACAGTACAGTTTGCTGTTAATTGGACACGTCCAGAAAGTGTTCTCCTGTATATGAGAACATAAACTATTTTATGGTGCAAATCATCTTTCGCACTCGTACAGCTGCAAGAGTACTGAAAAATCTCGATATACACAAATCCGCTGGCTCGGATAGTATCCCTCCCATTGTTCTGAAGACGTGTTTTTCAGCGCTTTCAAAACTATTGCGCAAGCTTTATAACCTGTTCTAATCTAGTGGTCTTTTCCTAGCGGATAAAAAAGAATATTTGTCCAGCCTGTCACTAGGCGAATCTTCTTCCCCTTCTTACTATCGTCCAATCGCACTTACGTCCCTTCTTTCCAATGACATGGAAACGCTTATAAATTATCAGCTCAAGCAATATCTTGGAGAACGAACGATTCTTAATGACCGGTAGTATGGCTTTTGTGGCAATCTCAGCATAACGAATGATTGTACTTAATATTTCAAAAGAATTTGAAAGAGTTTGGCAGCAAGCTCATATATAAAATGCGTGCATTTGGTATTGATCAATCTCTTTTTAGTTGGATTAGAAACTGCCTTTTGAACCGCTCAATATAAGTTAGGTTAGGGGTGCTGATGTGCCACAGGGGTTCGTATTGTCTCTGACTCTATTTCTCATATTTATCAATGATGTTTTGTCCAAAACTTCTCATCCATTTAATTGTTTTTCTAAAAACAGTACTAAGAGCTTCTCATATTAGTTTACGGATCCACGTCCCTGTCCTTCGGATGTGGATTTAGTAGAACGACAGCGTATGAAAATCTCATTAAATTCTGATTCCTCATTGTAAAATGAGGAACCATAAACCGGGTAGAACTTAATGTTTCAAAAACTCAAAAAACTTTGAATATTTTTTAAACAATTTCGTTAGAGAATTGACTACCTCTGTTCCTTCCTCCGTGATCGGATTTCAGATTACGCAATTTGAAAGAATAAATCTTTTAAAAATAACAAAAAAAAAACTAAAAAGTGTTCAATGTATTTATAATACTTCAGGCTTAATAATAAGCAAGAAGTACGATTCAAAAACTTTAGTTCCTATGACTGATTGTTGTGTGTTGAATATTGATTTGGATGAGGTTTCAAAAGCTTTGTCTGAACTGGATTCTTCATTTAGCCCTGATTTTGATGAAATTTTTTCGATTGTATTAAAACACTGTTCTACATCTTTAAATTATTCTCTTTAGTTTATTTTTAATCAATTACCTTCAACTATTTTTTTTAATTGAATGGAAAATCTCATATATAAATCCCATTTTCAAAAATGGTTTAAAAAGCTTAATATTTAAGCAACCAACCATTTCATAGCTTTTTGATAAAATTATGGAAAATAAAAACCCTATAAAAAGTTCTGGGCCTATCTGACTGATAGGAAGTTAAAATTGGCGATCTAGAACAAAATCTAATATCTGGTTCTTTAGGCGTTTTTGAAGGAAGTCATTTGGATTAACCGCTATTTGAATTATTTATCAATAATATTGACTTCAACAGAATGTTTAATTTTCGGTGATGATGATAAAAATGCTTTTAAAACTCAATGATGTCGATTTTCGTAGAATTCTTGCCCTTTATCAGTTTTATCAGTTCAAAAGTGATACCAGCTTCGCTAGGAATGCTCATCAGTTCACCCTCGAGCCGTCAAATATAGAGATTCGTTTTTAGTCGCACAACACACGGCACGGTTTTTACATTAGAAGGGTCTCTTAAAATTAGCGCATATGAAACATATATGTATATATATAAAAATAAAATGCACGACTGGGTCGAACGAACTTGCTCCTATGTAAAAGACTAAGAATTTCAAAAATGAATGTTAATAAATTTAAAATTCATTTTTAAATGACTAAAAAAAAATTCTATAGTAGTTAAAGGTAAGAATAGGATGCCATGTGATTCAAGCAAATATAGATTTATGCAAGAACAAAAATTATAAGTCTTTGTAGTGGTTTCTTAAAAAATAAGGTTTTATATAAGAAAATTTTAAAACATTTTTAAGAAAAAATGTTGGCAGGCCAATTTGAAGTTTTTATTATGGTATGAATAAAAATTAAATTTACAAAAAAAAGTATTTAGCCGTTTTCGAGATATTGAATTTTCAAAAAAACAAAAAATTGATTTTTTTTTTCAAAATTCAAAAAAATATTTTTCTTAAAGTTTTGAAATGCAATGTTTTTTAAACTTTTTAGAAGTTTCTCTCTACGAAATTTCATTAAAATCCGTTGTGCTGATAATGAGCAATTAAAAATTTTAAAAAATAGTGCTATGGTAGAGTCAGTAATATCTTGTTTTCAAATTTTTTTTTATTAAATTACAGATATTAAAAAATAATAGAAAGAAAATCTTTTTTTAACATTTGTATGGAGGGTACCGTTATTTTTAGGTAAAATGAATTCATTTTTCTCATATCTTGTAGATTATTTTTCCAAACTTTTATTTATAAAGTTTTGAAAAAATCGAGCATAGGGTTTTCGAAATATGTATGGTTTTCAAAAAAAAAAAAAATTGAAAGTTTTTTTAAAAATCAAAAAAAAAATTTTTTGGAAAATTTGAATACACAATAATATTCAAACTGCTGGGAAGCTTTAGCATTTAAAATGATCAAAATCGGTTGTACCGTTTTTGAGAAAATCAAAAAACAAAAAAATGGTCCCAAGGTGGGTACCAAAACTACTCATTTTTTGGAAAATTTTTTTCAACCATTGCCTAGGTTTAACTAAATTAATTTTTTTGATTTTTTTTTTTTTAAATCTTTGGGACAGTTTTTGAAAAAAAAAATATTTATAAAATTTCGAAAAAAAATCGTATGGCAGGTACCGTTATTTTTGGTCTTAAAAAATCAAATCAAAAAACATCCGGGGGTAAAAAATTAAAACCGATATCTACCAAGTTTGAAGAAAATCGGCCGAACCGTTTAGCTGTAATCGAACAGATAGACAGACAGAATTTCCAGACCCACTTTTTTCGTCTTCGCTATCATCGTAATGTCAACTTTCATCAAAATCTCGAGTTCGATTTTCTTTACGAATGCATAACTTGCCTTATAGTACCTATAAGTCGCAAGTAAAAAGAGCGGCACTTGCATTGAGGAAATCGAGCAGCTCCCAGTTATAGGTATGTGCATCACAGACCATAATAATGCTTCATTTCGCTCAAATATTAAAGTCGTCTCTTAATTTGATTGTTTGTAAGGCCCAATATGCACAAAAACTATAACTAAAATCCGATACAGTATTTTCAAGAATAAACAAAACAAAAACAAAAAAACCTTTTGTTACTTTGTGATACCAGGGCACTCTGGCATCTAAGGGACCGATTTAGTGGACTGTGCTGCAAAAAGGCTTCAGAACAAATAAATATGCTTTCAATTCCGAGATTTCTCAAAATGGTCGACACTTATTACGAAAATAGAAGAATAGACGAATAGAAAACATATCTTCACCTCTATTCTACCGTGAACTCAAAAAGAGAAGCATTTACTTATCAAACAGTAACCACAACCATAATGAACAAGTGTTACTCAGACTTACTTACTCGTAAACAACACATGGCCATCTTCTAAAAATTGAAAACCCCCCCATGTTGCCATCTCTGCCAATCCAACCACGTTATATCCATAAAACATCTTATATATGAATGTTCAAGAGTAAATGATCTACGAGTATGTAATTCTCTTTCAAACAAAAAATTAAATGACATTCTGTCTTCAACATCAATAGAAAACACCAAAAACTTTTTTTTTGTATATTAGATATACACACACTCAAGGGGCTATGAATACCCTTATAATGTTAAACACAGTGCGAGCAATTAGGAAAAATGATAGGATTAGAAAGGTGATACCGATGCACATTGGTTTTGAATGTCAATGGCGCAGAACAGCCTAGTGTTTAGGTATAAACACGATACTGCTAAACAGTTTGCTAACATTAAAATAGTTAACTAGCTGTTTGTTAATTTTAAACATATCCTAACTAGTATTATGCTAAAATTGCTTCTGGACACGCCTAAAACAATGAAAGTTCGTGCAAAAAACTAAGTAAGCTTTTGACTTTTTTAAATGTCAAAGAGTCATTCGAAGTTAGCAAGATACGAAAAAAAAAATAGCTATTTGATGAATTTAACTTTAATAAAATGCTAGAGAAGTATGAAGCTAAATTCGATTGAAATTTAAAAATTCGTCGTTTTAACCTAGTGTCACACTAAAAATGTTTTAACATCGTACTAATTAGAATAAAATTTTGGGCCAAATTGGGAAGTTCCCTGCTATCTAGTGCTGTTAATTCTTATGTTTAATGTACATTTTCTTTATATTGCAATAAATAATAATAATAATAAACTAATCTAATTATATAATATTAATAATTATTATAATATAAATTTTTCATAGGTTCAAGAACCACCACATCACTAAGCTAGCGTGGAAGAGAAGCTTGTTCTCTTAAATATTTTTTAAAACAGAACTGAATGAAATTCGGATTAGAGGACGATTATGTGGTGGAAAAGGTAATAGTGTTAAATGGGGTACAAAAAACCGTGTGGAGTTTAATGCTTCGAAAACTCAATGCTGTCTATTGTCGTTGAAGCAAAATATACCCCCTATGCCATTGTCCTTAAATGGCACTTGCATCGAAGAAACCGAAAAGCTCTCAGTACTCGGTATGTGTGTTAACGACGATCTTCGTTGGAATGATCACATACTCGAGACCGCCAAGAATGCTGCTAAATGCTTAGGATTTCTATATCGATGTAAGAAATTTTTCACCCCTTCTGATCTGGCTACCATTTATAAGGCGTATATACGTCCAAAACTCGAGTATAACTCACACCTTTGGGCAGGCGCTGCTCAATCTTCTCTCCATTTATTGGATAGAATTCAAAACAGAGCGTTAAAACTGATTGGAAACAGAGCTATAATGGATTCATTCCCATCTCTTGAACACCGTCGGAATGTTTCATGTATTTCCCTGTTTTATCGCTACTTTCACAAGCAATGCTCACTCGAAGTAGCCAGTTGCATTCCTCCCCTTTATCAATTCACCCGTGATACCCGCTTCGCTAGGAATGCTCATCAGTTCACCCTTGAGCCTAACTTTGGTCGTACCGTCAAATATAGAGATTCGTTTTTTAGTCGCACAACACGATTATGGAATAACTTACCCGGCACAGTTTTCCCTTGCCATTTCAATTTGCAAACATTCAGAATCAATGTTCATCGACACCTCCTTTCTCTCCCCTCCTAATTTCCCCCTCGCCCGTGCTGTGTTTAAAACATTATAAGGGTCTCGTAACATACCCTTGAGCGCGAGTGTATTATAAAAAAAAAAAAAAAAAAAAAAAAAAAAAAAAAAAAAAACAAATCAATCAGATTTGACATTTTCAATTTTTAACTAAATTAAACTAAAGCTGTAGCGTCACCGAATGGAATTATTTCTCAATACATTCTTTCTTGACGCACTGCGCCTTATTTCCCGAGAATCTGCGATTTAATTTCAGAACTTAGGGAATGTTTCCAGATATAAAATCTTTTCTAGTTTACCAACCTCGGTGATTACATTCATAATAATTTTTGTCTCGGTTTCTTTGGCATATTCACATTACATCACATAAAGGGTAGGCCAAATACAAGTTTCTTTTTAAAAATGCAATAAAATGAACAAAATTTAATTTTTTGCATGTATTATGGCGTTATTAGTAAGAGCAAACATTCCCATTAATTATGGAACACAACGTCGTTTAAGAGGATGGTCATGCGCCTTCAATTCCTTAGTCAATTGGACCTTGTAAGCGAATAATCCGAGATCTTTATGCAGAATTATCCTCAGGCTAGTGCGTGAAATGTTGTTGAGATCGATAGCGAAATGATGTTCGTGAATTGAGTCTCATACTCTCGGCTACAGCAGCTACATTCTCGTCTTTGCGCACCGTACGTCGTCGGGGACCATGAGCGTTGTCCACCAGCATACCAGTCTCACAATCTTTTTGCAACTTGCGTACAGCAGGCGCACAGTGGCCCGTTTTGCTTTTCTTAGTTGCAAAAACTCTATCTTCTAAATAAATAAAGATATCGCCATAATTAGTTTTTTATCTTGAAGGTAATTTCCAAGGCTATGACAGTGATGAGTTTGAAAAAAAAAAAAAAATATTTACAGGGGTTTCCGAATTTGGTGTTAAAGTAAGAAGTTTTAGATAAGGTGATTATAATAAGTGTATTTTAATTTACAACCGTCAAAAATCAATTTCTAAAGTAATCTGAGTCAAGTGACACAGTGGGGCAAAATGAAAAAGAACCAATTCGAGTGAAACAGTGGGGAAAAAAGTAAACTTTTTTTTATTTTTATGTGATTTTTTTTTTATTTTTGATACACAAGAGGTCATTAATTAAGTATTTCAGTAATAGATTACAAGTCAAATAGTGGAAAAAGTTAAACGTGCTAAAAATTTACATAAAAACACATAAATTATCATCTAAGTCCGGGGTAATGTATAATAAACTCATAATTTCTGGAGTATTGTTCTTTCTTATCTTTTTGGTTTCTTACATACCTTAAGGAAGAAATAAGTGGATCCGAAGAGGATGCCAGTATGTTAACTAGGTCTTCATTCTGCCGAATCTTTGAAACTTTACACGTATTTTGATATCTGTATTTCTTGTAGTCTTTATTTTTGCACTTCTGGGCTTCTTCTGACCATTCTCCAAGTGGTAGTGATAGAGTGCAACCTCTAAAGTGTAAGTATGGCCCATAGGCCACACCACGCATGTGGTCGCTTCGCGATTCTTGATCCCGATCCTGACCCTGATCTTCAACCAAGGAAAAAACTAAAACATAATTCACATGTGACCCTTTTCCCAAATCTCCCATCAACTTCGCATAATACGGCAAACCCTTGCTTTATCGTCGTTTCCCAAAAACAAACGAAAAACCAATCTCATCGCTAAGTCCATTCGTTCTTAAAAAAGCTATCGACGCTATCAGCAAAGACTATGAAAAAATAACCCAACTTCGCGATGGTAGTTTCTTAATTTTCGTCAGATCACAAAAAACCGCCAACACTGTCCTCAAAGCCAAAGATCTTACGGGAGTCTGTCCAATTGAAGTAAAACTTCAGGATCGCCTTAACGAATCAAAAGGTATAGCTTATGCCCCAAGCCTAATCCAAGTATCTGAGGCAGAAATTGTAAGTGAAATGAAATCACAAGGTGTCACCGAAATTTACAAATTCAATAAGAAAGGCGTTGATGGAAAACTTAAAGCTACAGGCTTAATGCTTTTCACATTTGACCTTTATCAAATACCAAAATCAATTGATATCTCTTAAAGCCACGGAATATATTTCAAACCCAATGAGATGCCGAAACTACCAACTACTCGGACACACAGTTGATCGATGCAATGGTAGTAAAAAATGCGATTCATGCAACCTCCCACCGCATATACCCAAACCTTGCACTCGTACAATGTGTGCAAACTGCTCTCTTTCCCACCCATCTTCCTCAAAGCAATGCCCATCATACAAACAAGCCAAAGAGATTATCACAACCAAAACCCTGAATAAATGCACAATTACAGAAGCAAACAGAAAAATCCGTTTTATCAAATACAAACACAAATCCAACACACAACACGAACAAACTACTCCGTAATCAAATAAACTAGAACACACACCATCACTCTCTGAAACAAACACACCACACTCCAATACTAATATTAACACTCATACATTTAACACAACATCAACAAAACCCGCTTATCTCAATCCGTTCACTCAAACTTACTATAAACCATTAAAAACAGCACTAACACAAAAAAATCTACCATCTACAACCACAAATTCAATACCTTCTAATACTAAATTTCCCCCTGTTCCACCACGCCCACACTACCCCTATCAACTGTCACCCAAAGATTATTAGAAAACAATGAATATTACTTTGATGACCCAGGAACTCATGATGTCGTCATGCAATAATCTAAACATTAACCACCCTACTGACTCTGCGGTTCGAGTGTTAACTGTTGAGTCGTTCAGGCTCCATTGCAAGTGTGAGTGACAAACTTCAAAAATAAACTTAAATAACCCAAACCAAAACAATCATAATTTTTCTTCCAACCACTCTTCCATTACCTTAGGTAAAAAAGCAAGCTCGTGGAGTCTTTGCAGCTCCAATGAAGTTCTTAATATTCTGCAGTAGAATATGAATGGTTACATTGATAACCTTGACGAACTAAGGATATTATTAAACATTATAATCATTTATATAGCAATCCAATAGACACATTGCCCCTATGATAAAACACTCAACGTTTTAAAAAACTTTGACGGTTACTTTTAAAATGCGCCAATTAACGACACTGGCAAACAAGGCGTAGCAATTTTAATAAAAAAAAAGCATTTGCCATAAAATACTTCCCATAAATTCAAACCTTCAAGTCCTTGTTGTTGAAATACATCAAAAAAATCAATTTTACCATACATTCCTCACCATATATCTACCACCTAAACAAATATTAAACAGAATCGACCTTAACATTGTTATGAGTCAAATCGATGGTCCTATAATTTTTGGAGGCGACATAAATGCCTGGAACACAAATAAGAAGGGTAAAATGTTAGAACATCTCTTTTTAGACAATGGTGCTTATTTTGACATTCTCTTTCGTTCGAAAGTGAGTCGAATTCGTTGAAACTTAATTTTGAGACTCGGCGATTAGAAAGTTCACCCAATCCATAGAAAGTTCATTCATTTTTTGCGAAAGCTAATTCAATGTTGACTTGCGAAAGAATAGAATTAAATGTCATTTTTGTGTCGTTTGAATTTTTCTGTCGAGTAAGCAACAAAACGTGTAAGTTTTTACTTATTTCATGGAAAATAAATTACTTTTATTAATTTTGTTGTTGTTTTATGTTTAAATGTCGCATTCCAACTGGACAAACCGCGAACAAAAGGAAAAGTTAATCAAAATAATGGAAGAAAACCCGGAGGTAGCAAAGGGTTTTTTTACCACCCGCGTTGACCCGGAAAGATTTTGGAAGGAAACCGCGGAGAAATTAAGTAAACACCATCTTCATTTATAAACAACGCAAATGCCATATTTTTATTTTTTATTTATTATTTTATGTTTTTATCAAAGAAAATTAAATTATTAAACAATAAACAAAACAATTACAAATAAACAAAGATTTCACTTTTTGGTTTTGACATTTCGCAAACACTTCACTTTTGTTTTTGGTATTTTAGTGTGACCAAGTGTATACAAAAAAAAAATAAAAATTTAGAACGCGCCATGAACAACTTATTTTTTTAAAGAATAGTTTCAAAACAGCTGAGTTGACACAAAAAATGTAAGGAATATGTAGTTCTTTATGGTTAAACTTTACTTTATAATGAAAAAGTGTATTATTTATTTTGTTTATTGATTATTTATCCAACATCTATAAAATGTTTAGAAACAAAAAAAATGTAAAACGGTCATACTAATTCAAATAGAAATATAGTAAATGTCAAACAGCTGATAATGAAAATGAATCTTTTTTGAAGTTCATTTTATGCTATCTTTCGCAAATGAATGTTATTCGTTCGAATCTCAAAATTAAGAAAGTTCATTCGAAGGAATAGAATCATTCTAACGAATAGACTATTCATGAGAATGTCAAAATAAGCATGAATAATTTAATTATATTGAACGATGGTTCTTCAACTCATAACTCTCTTTCTCACATGTCGATGTTACCTGCTGCTCACCAGAGTTGCATGCCAAAACGACATGGAACATATTAGATGATCTGCACAACAGTGACCACTTTCCCATAATCACAGCATTAACTATTGCTCCTTCTAACACTAAACCATTCGAACCACCCAAGTTTAAAACAGATTTAGCGAACTGGACCTTATCTAATCAAAAACTTATTGAATACTTAAGCGTTAAGGCACATTCCCTAAACAATAACAAAGAAGCTGTCGTTTTACAGAAAGTTGTTAGACATTCAGCAAACATTTCCATCCCACAAACAAAACCAATTACACTTAAAAGGTGTGTACCAGAGATCTGCAACAAATAGCTCGTTTTATGAGCCACTCACAACATTCATTGCCTACACACTAATCACACACATTCACTTTCGTTTTTGAAATGAATCTGACATTAGTTTGGGTAAATGATTCATTTTTAACAATTCATGCACTGTGTGCATTGATTTTAGTGAATGTTGCAATTGATTTTAGTGAATGCTGCTCGATATAAAATGAATGTTGGTGAATACTTAAAACAATAAATATTTGGGTGGTACGCGATCATCTCACCCTACATACTCGTAGTTTGCGTTGTCTGTGGATAAATAAAAGAAGGTATACCCTTGTATTTTATCAAATAAATTTTGTATATAATGCCAAATTTTAAATATTTAATACAGAGAAACCAATCGTTGTCTTCTCACATTTTCAAGATCTTGATTTAAAAAAAAATTGGAATTATAAATTTTTTAAACTGAAAAAATATTTGTTTCGAATATTTTTATATACAATATTATTCTGAATGCAATGGACCTCATGTACGAAATCGTTAGAGCCGTCAATGCACAAAAAAAAAAAAAACGATTTTTGACCAAAATGTAGTACATCCTAATAATATTAATATACAATTTATGTACATACATACATTTCAATATTTTGATGTTATAAATAGTCATGTCACAATTGTTTATATTTTACGTATTTACCTACCCCCCTAGTTAAATATTTGAAATAATTGTGCGCCACCCATAAGTTTCACAACTTTTTTGAATGAAATGATTGAATGGTTTGAGTGTGAGCCGACCACTCATTCAATATTCATAAGTGCAAGCAAGGTAACTAGTCACACTCTAATAAAGGGTTTTCCAATAAGAGGTGTTATTTTGATATTCAAAGAAAAATGGCATTTTTGGAGATAAATGATCGGATGTTTATTTCATTATAAAGAGGAAGGTATGCCGTTAATAATGGAACACAACATCAGCCAAATGGCCGCCAAGACCACGCTTACAGGACCATATCCTTTTCATGAAATTTTCCATAACCAAATCGCAAAGTGGCTGCCCTATGTCCTCGATAGCCTCACGAATTTCATCTTTGAGGTCTTGAATCGACGCTGGGCTGTTGGCGTAGACCTTATCTTTCACGTGGCCCCAAAGGAAGAAGTCGCAAGGTGTTAAATCACAAGATCTCGGTGGCCAATTGTGATCACCTCTTCGAGAGATAACACGGTCCGGAAACTTTTCCCGTAAAAGATCGATGGTTTCATTGCTTGTGTGGCACGTAGCGCCGTCTTGTTGAAAGTAAACGTTGTCCAGATCAATACCATCCAATTCAGGTCATAAAAAATCATTAATCATCTCTCGATAGCGCAATCCATTGACCGTAACTGTTGCTCCAGCCTCATTTTCGAAAAAGTAAGGTCCAATGACCCCGCGGGACCATAAACCGCACCAAACAGTCACGCGTTGAGGATGGAGAGGCTTTTCAACAATAACTCTTGGGTTTTCCGAGCCCCAGATGCGACAGTTTTGCTTGTTGACGTAGCCTCCGAGGTGGAAATGGGCCTCATCAGTCAAGATGATTTTTCGATGAAATTCCGGTTCATTTTCATGCATTTCAAGGACCCAATTTTAATAATTTCAATGCGTTGTTGAAGCGTGTATCGTTCCATTTTTATTAATAGCGTAGTTTCTACTTGTCAAATGTCAAAAAATGACAGCTTCAAAAGTGACAGATACCGAAATAGCGGGCTATTCAAAATAACACCTCTTATTGGAAAACCCTTTACATTTTGAAAATGAATCTTTGTAAAGCGCGGAACAGATTGAACCAGCAACAGCACCGTCAACAGCAACAGCGGCCGCCATTAGTTTAGAGCCAACGTATTTCAATTGTTCAACGCACGTAAGAACAGCAACAGCAACGCCAACAGCGTCGTTAGGCCAAAGTCAACTTTCCCACTGCAATATTCAGTGGCACCACAATGCAAAACAAAATAGAAACGGAACTTGTTGATTGCTGATATTGTTATTGTTCTCGTCGTGTGTGTGGATTTAGGTTTGTTTTGATCTGTTTACTATTATTAAGGAAATGGAAGAAAAATTTATTGAACTTATAAGGGAAAATTCGTTTCTCTTCGATAAAAGAAGAAAATCCAATTTTTTGTAAAGAATTTATGCAAATGAAAAACTTTTTTTCGATATGAAATGTCAAACAGATGAAATGACGTTGCTGGTGGCAATGTGTTTGAGAAATATTTGCTGGTCAGAGTGCTGTTTGCTGTTGACGATGCTTTTTTTTTTTGTGCTGTTGCTGGTTTAATCTGTTTTCGCGCATAAGAAATGAATACTGATTCACACTTGTTTTCGTTCATAATGTATGTGACTCTGTTAGGCTCACATTTTTGCGAATGACTCACAATGGCAAATGAGTACATTTGTACCTTGGTGGAACAATAAACTAACGGTGTTACGTAAAGACAAGATGATATCGCTCAATGGTTTTCAAACCAATCCAACAACAGAAAATTTAATAAACTACAAAAAATCAAATGCTCAATTTCGAAATTTACTCAAATCAAGCAACGCGAAAAATTTCGTCGATGTTACCTTAAACTTGACCCCAAACTCATGCGCCTCAAAACTTTGGCAAGGAATTCGTCGCATTACTGTTGAAATAAGATTATGATTTTATATTATTGAAATTATACTACATACATAATTATAAAGAATTCCGTATCAAACTAAATAATTTATATTTGTATTCACTAAACATTTGTTAAAGTAGATAAAACTTTTATTGGTATCACTTTTATGAACTTCCTTTAATGAATAAAATGTCTGGCTTCCTTCTTCTTTAGCCAAACCTCAACACAGCTGGTCGTCTAATTTTCTTAACTCTGCAACAGATTATGGGCCCAGTGACCACAGCCGAGAAATAAATCAAAACTGAGGTATAAATAAAACTATTTTTGCTTTATTTTTTTTTCTACTGTGGAAAGATTCCGTAAATTTTGTTTGGATCCTCTTGGCAATAACATCGTACGAAAGATGTCTGTTTCTATGTTGCCTATGATCGACCGTCTAAAAGGAAGGGAAAACTTCGATTCCTGGAAGTTTGCTGTGAGGAATTACATGGAACATGAGATGCTGTGGGCATGTGTACAAGGTGTAGAGACAGATGCTGCAAAAATCTCAAAAGCAAAATCAAAATTGATCATGCTAATTGATCCGATTGCTTATGTTCATGTGCAAGAAGCGACTACCGCCAAAGAAGTTTGGGATAACCTCAACGCTGCATACGAAGATTCCGGTCTCACGAGGAAAGTCAGTCTGCTCCGTACATTGGTAACAACTAATCTAAGTAGCTGTTCCTCGATAGAAGTGTACGTCAATAAAATAATTATGACTGCACACAAATTAAACAATATAGGTATGACTGTGGATGAAGAATGGATTGGGACGCTGTTGCTTGCTGGCCTGCCGGATCATTATAGACCAATGATAATGGGTCTTGAAAATTCAGGTGCGAAAATTTCTGGAGATTTGATTAAAACGAAGCTGCTTCAGGAGGAGGTATTGGTGAGTGGAAATGATGGTGAGGGAACAGTGTTTTTCAGTGGTTCTCAAGACAAAAGGTACAAAAAGAAAAAGAAGCTTGGCCCCCGATGTTATGAATGTAACCAATATGGACACATTTCGAAAAATTGTCATTCTAAAGGGAGAAATGAAAAAGTGCACCTAGCCTCATTGACCGCAAAGGCGAAAAATACAGATGAGTGGTACATCGACTCAGGGGCGTCTGCGCACATGACTATGCGTAAAGATTGGCTAAAAAATATTACAACTTCCTCAAATGATGTTGTAACCATTGCTAATAACAAAACCTTAAGGGTTGAATCAAAAGGTGATATAAGCCTCAATGTTTTAGCAAATAATTCAAGTGTCGGTATCAGCATGAGGAACGTGTTATACGTGCCAGGACTATGTGCAAACTTAATATCAGTAAGTCAGTTGGTCAGCAATGGCAATGAGGTTATTTTTTCTGAAAACATGTGCAAAATACTTAATAATACGGGTCTGTTATTAGCCACTGCCACTTTACATGGCAACATGTTTAAATTGGATGGTGTTCGTCAGTCAGAGAGCTTCTGCAAAAATATGTCATATAATGTTTGGCATAGGCGGCTAGGCCATATTAACTTCGAAAATCTAAAAATAATGAAAGACTCCAGTGTAGATGGCATGGATTTTGTAGACACAAATAAGAAACAGTGCGAAACTTGCTTAAAAGGTAAGCAATCCCGTTTTTCATTTAAGTCGTCAAATTCCGTTAGTAAAGATGTGCTAGAAATTGTGCACTCCGATCTATGTGGCCCGATGCCACAAAAATCATTAGGAGGCGCAAGATATTTTTTTCTGCTACTAGATGATTTCTCTAGAAAAATTTTTGTCTACATGCTGCATTCAAAAACCCAAGTAAAAGACAAATTTCACGAATTTAAAATGCTTGTCGAGAATGAAACTAAAAAAAAAATTAAAATTTTACGCACAGATAACGGCAGCGAATACTGTAACAATGAATTTTTGCGTTATCTACGTAATGCAGGCATACGTCATCAAACCAGTACACCCTACACCCCGGAGCAAAACGGGAAAGCTGAAAGGACCAATAGGACGATTATTGAACGATCCAGATGCTTGCTTATTGATGCTGGGTTAGATAAATCGTTTTGGGGTGAAGCTGTTGCTACTTCTACGTATCTCATCAACCGAACTGCAAGTAAAGTTTTGAAAGATAAGACTCCAGAGGAAATGTGGTCAGGTAAAAAACCGAATCTTAGTAATCTTCGTGTCTTTGGATGTGTAGCTATGACACATATACCGAAACAAAAAAGAACAAAATGGGATGCAAAGTCCGCTAAATGCATCATGGTAGGCTATAGTGAAAATACAAAGGGATACAGGCTATTTAACCCTGTTTCACAAAAATTAACTATTAGTCGAGACGTAGTATTTTTTGAAGACAAACTTTATTCAAATACACAACATATAGTAGCTAACAAAATCGAAAATATTTTTCCTCAAAAAGTACTAACATATGAAATTACAGATGAACACGATACTGAAATGAAGAGCAGATAACAAGGGTAAAGTCTGCAGATGAAATTGCTGGAGAAACTGAACAACAGATATCTGAACAAAATGATGTTAATATCTCTGAAAATTGTATGCTTCCAGAATCCGATAGCGAAATGTTCTCCGCCGATGATGATGAAGACTACATACCACCTGCTGACCTAGTGACACCAACTAACGAAAATGAACAAAACCAAAGAAAATCCAACCGTCTGCCAAAACCGATAAGAAGAGATGATTTCATTTCCTATGCTGCTGTAGCTGAGAGTTTATGTGATCCACAATCCTATGAAGAAGCAATTTCAAGCGAAGATGCAGTACACTGGCGAAAAGCAATTAAGGCTGAATACGAATCGCTAATACAAAACCACACTTGGGAAGAGGTTGATTTACCACCTGGAAAAAGAAAGTTAAACTGTAAGTGGGTTTTTAAAACTAAATTAAATCCTAATGGTGACATTTATAAGTATAAAGCGCGGCTTGTAGCGAAAGGCTGCAGTCAGCGATAGGGCTTTGATTACACAGAGACTTTTTCACCGGTGGTCCGATATAATTCAATTCGCTTTCTTTTTGCATTAGCTGCTCAAATGGATTTAGATATTGACCAGATGGATGCTGTTTCCGCCTTTTTACAAGGTGACATTCAAGAGGAAATCTATATTGACCAGCCTGAAGGTTACAAGAATGGTAGTAAGGTATTGCGTTTAAAAAAATCGATTTATGGACTGAAACAATCTTCCCGTGTATGGAACATCAAACTCGATGATGAACTGAAAGGCCTAAATATGCAGCAATCAAAGGTTGATCCTTGCATATACTTCATCATCGAAGGTCAACATATTTTGATTGTTGCTGTATATGTGGACGATTTTTTAATACTATCAAATAATCAAAAAATGAAAAATAATTTAAAAAAGAATCTTATGAACATCTTTCAGATGAAAGATATTGGACCAGCTCATACATTTTTGGGATTGCGGTTACACAGGGATCGTAAACAACGAAAAATATGGCTGGACCAAGAGAGCTATATACAAAGTATTATACAACGATTTGGAATGAGTGAGAGCAAGCCGTCAACAACACCAATGGATGTTAACCAAAAGTTGTCAAAGAGTATGTCTCCAAAGTCAGCAGAAGAAAGGGAACATATGCAGCAATTCCCTTATCAAGAACTCGTCGGAAGTTTGCTTTTTGTGGCGCAAGTATCTAGGCCTGACATTTGTTTTGCAGTCAACACCGTAAGCAGATTTAATAACAACCCGGGAAAGCTTCATTGGATAGCCGCAAAGCGAATTGTAAGATATTTAAAGCAAACATCTAAATATAAACTTTGTTTCCAACAGCAAGAAGACGTACCTCCAAGCATTACTGGTTATTGTGACTCAGATTTTGCAAGTGATATAGACGAACGAAAATCTACATCAGGGTACATTTTTAAGATGTACGGTGGATCCATCTCTTGGTGCTCAAAGAAACAACCGACGGTAGCCCTGTCAACGACGGAAGCCGAATACATGGCATTGAGCCTTGCTATACAAGAAGGTTTATGGCTCCAAAATCTTCAAGCAGAACTAAAACCGAGCCACATCTCTAAAATGAATATTTTCTGTGACAACCAAAGCGCCATACATCTGGCATCAACAAATAGTTACCACAACAGAACGAAGCACATTGACGTAAAGCATCATTATATACGTAATGTTATCAACGATGGAAAGATAATATTGGAACACATGCCAACGGAAAAGATGGTTGCTGATGCGCTTACAAAACCACTTGCAGCACTGAAGAACAACTATTGTGCCGAATCTATGGGTCTGCTTCAATAATAAAAACAATTATCTAGAGGAAATGTTGAAATAAGATTATGATTTTATATTATTGAAATTATACTACATACATAATTATAAAGAATTCCGTATCAAACTAAATAATTTATATTTGTATTCACTAAACATTTGTTAAAGTAGATAAAACTTTTATTGGTATCACTTTTATGAACTTCCTTTAATGAATAAAATGTCTGGCTTCCTTCTTCTTTAGCCAAACCTCAACACAGCTGGTCGTCTAATTTTCTTAACTCTGCAACAATTACCGGCGACCTCACAACGCTCGCTATAACTTGCATTAAATGCAATAATAACAACATTACCGACTAAAGCCTGGTCAAAAGCTTCAGAAAACTCAAATTTTCAAATTCAATACCCTACCAAACCACAGCTAAACGAATTGAAGAACTAATTAGTTTTACTGAGTTTGAAACCACCCTTAGTAAAACAAAACTCCAGGAAGAGACAAAATATCTTACCCGATGATAAAAAAAAAGAATTGTTAACCAATACAACAACATTTTTAATTACTCGGTCATTCCGTAAAGCTGGAAATCGGCTACTATAATTCCAATACCAAAACCAAAAAAAGATAAAAATACAATGGAAGGTTATCGCCCAATATTACTTATTCCTTTTATCTCAAAAATATTGTAAACAATCATTGCTAAAAGCTTACTTTGGTTTGCCGAAACAAACAAATTAATCAGTCCGAATCAAGTACTCGTAGCATTTAAGGACTCGCCGACGCCTTCCTGCATCTGGACTATTACATTTCAAAAGCTTTATCTGCGAAAAACCACATCTCCATCCTATCCCTCGATTTCGACCGAATAGGACATCACATTGTCTTAAAAAACCTTTTGCAATGGGGAATTTCAAAAGAAAATATATGGATATATAAAATCATTTTTAACAAATAGAACTATTTGTGTAAAAACCAATAATGTATACTCTTCGAATTTTCCATTGCATAGGGATCACCCCTCTAAGTGATTTTATTTATAATAGCATTTAATGACAGAAACAATATATGTATTAACTAATCTCAAATCGCTTGATCACTGCATTTATCCTGATGATATCTATCTATTATGTAAAACTAAAGATATCGATAAAACTTAATTTTTATTTCAAGTAGCTATTGATGAAATTATAAATTGGTCAAGCATATCAGGTGCTAAATTATCATTTCCAAAATGTACGAAAACTATATTTAATAATAAAAATATTTACGAAATTCTAAAAAACCCTAGTCGTAGCAATATAGAAAATGTATCTAAATTTGTAAAAAAATGCAAACTATTAATATAATTTATTTAAATAGACAGTCACCGACTAACCTACAAGCCGATAGCATCGCTTTGCTATTTAGTGTGCATCTTGCTTGTTTTCGTTGGTACTTATCCCGCTATCTCGATAGCTATTTTTCTTTTCTCTTCTCTTCTATAATTATCTCTTTCTTCTCCGTTAAGTGCAAAAAAAAAAATCCGGTTAGTGATAAGAACTGTGCGATAATGGCCCACGGGCCACATGTGCTTTCAGGTAACCGGTTTAGCGCTCTAGAAATAGATGCGTATGCCGGACCTACAACTAAAAAAAAAAGAAAACCTAATTATACAAACATTGACTTAAGTCCCTCAATCCCAACCTTTTCAACATATGCCAACCCTAAATTCATAGTGATATTCCCAACAAACAATGAAAAACCCTTATCCTCTTTTAGTGTGTTCCTATTAAAAAAAGCCAAAGACGGTATTAGCACAGGATATGAATACATAACCCAACTCCGGGATGGCAATTTTTTAATCTTAGTCAAATCGCAAAAAATAGCTGACATTTCCCTCGCTAAAAAATCTTTATCAAACCTCTGTCCAATAAACGTCTCTCTTCATACAAATCTGAATGCCTCCAAAGGTACAGTCTACGCGCCTTATCTTATTAATGTGTCGGATGATGAAATTGTAAGAGAAATGAAACCACAAGGAGTTAGAGAAGTTTACAAATTTAGAAAAAACATTGACGGCAACCAAACTCCAACTGGTCTCATTCTTTTCACTTTCGATTTATTCCGTCCACCCAGTACTGTAAATATCGGATGGTACAACTGCAAAGTTGTAGAATATTTCCCCAATCCCATGCGTTGCCAAAAATGTCAACTGCTGGGCCATACAGCCAAGAGGTGCAAAAATGTTCCTTCCTGCGTAAATTGCAACCTTCCACCAACAGACCCACACACATGCACGCGCACCTTCTGTGCTAACTGTTCTGAAGAACATCCCGCCTCTTCAAAATCTTGTAAAAGCTTTTTAAAAGCCAAAGAAATCCTTAAAATCAAAACAACTAGAAAGTGTACCATGATTGAAGCTAAACAAATTTTCAAAGATTTAAATCCCGAATCCTCTTCTGCTGAAACATATGCAACAGTTTTAAATAATTCAACTCAATTAAAGCAAACACCTGTTAATAATTCATCATCCGAAATACAAAAACCCATTTCGCCAGCGCAAACCGCAACTCATAGCCAAAATAGCCAAACAATGAAAATAGTAACATCATCGACTCAAGTCAAAAATAATACAGTTTCAGCAACTGTACAGAATCAACAAATCACACCCATTTCCACCCCATCTAATTCTAACACTCAATATCACTCAAACGAATCCCACTTGCCACAAAATACCCATTTACAAAAATCAAACCATATCTTATTACAAAACGAAAATCCACCAAATATTCCTCCCCGCCACACTGAGCAAATGCCAACGAATTGCAACTCACCTATTTCAAAGTTCACCCAATCACTTGTAAACACAAAAAAATACTACATCAATCCCTCAGAAACAGACGATGAAAGTATATAATAACAAACTATGCATCAACAAAGCCGACTCCGCTGGCCGGCGGCTGAGTCAGCCGGGAACCTCACGAGTCCCGGGTGCCCCAGGCTCTGACCAGCGGAGTCGCAAACAAACTTACACCAACAACCATAACGCCAACTCAGGCTTTTTACAATATAACTCGGCGTATATTGGACAAAAGCCCTATACCTCAAATAAATCGTTCTTGAAGGTCCTGCAATGGAACCTTAATGGTTATTTTAATAATTGGCACGAATTACAATTATTAATAAATGACTACAACCCTTCTATAATAACCTTGCAAGAAACCCATCTTCAAGCTAATTTTTCGCCACATCCACCAAAACAATATACAGCGTACTTCCACAACTTAACAACAAACACCTCAGCAAAACAAGGCACTGGTATACTGATCCACAATTCCCTCTCCCACAACCGTTTATGTATCAACTCCAACTTATCGATAATACGAGTAGCAATAGAAATACATCTTAACACCAACATTACTATTATACGAAGGTGGGTCAATAAGTCCGTGACTTTTTGAATTTCTGACCTCTTTACTGAAACAGCAACACTGCTCCTGTCAACAGGCATCTGTCAGTTGACTCCTGTCAAAATTTAAACTTGCTGTGTCAGTTAGTTTGTGTTTGACAGCTATTTTTATCAGACTACTCACTAATTTGAGGAGAAAATGGAAAAAAGTGAATTTCGTGTGCTTATTAAGCATTATTTCTTGCGAAAAAAAACCATTACCGAGACCAAGGCTAAGCTTGAAAAATACTATGGGGACTCTGCACCATCGATTTCAATGGTAAAAAAGTGGTTTACTGAATTTCGTTGTGGCCGTACAAGCACTGAAGATGCCGAACGTCCTGGACGCCCAGTTGAGGTCTCTACACCCGAAACAATCGAAAAAATTTAATTAACATATTAAAACATATTATACATATTAACAATTTAAAAAATTTAAACTTGCTGTGTCAGTTAGTTTGTGTTTGACAGCTATTTTTATCAGACTACTCACTAATTTGAGGAGAAAATGGAAAAAAGTGAATTTCGTGTGCTTATTAAGCATTATTTCTTGCGAAAAAAAACCATTACCGAGACCAAGGCTAAGCTTGATAAATACTATGGGGACTCTGCACCATCGATTTCAATGGTAAAAAAGTGGTTTACTGAATTTCGTTGTGGCCGTACAAGCACTGAAGATGCCGAACGTCCTGGACGCCCAGTTGAGGTCTCTACACCCGAAACAATCGAAAAAATTGTTGGCCGACCGAAGATTGAAAGTGCGAGAGATTGTGGAAGCCGTAGGGATCTCGCATGGCTCAGTGGTTTCAATTTTGAATGATCACTTGGGCATGAGCAAGCTTTCCGCAAGATGGGTGCCGCGTTTGCTCACAGTCGACCACAAACGCAATCGTGTAACAACTTCACAGGAAGGTTTGGCGTTGTTTAATCGCAATATGGAGGAGTTTTTGCGCCGTTTTGTAACCGTGGACGAAACATGGATCCATCACAACACACAAGAGACCAAACAACAGTCAAAACAGTGGGTTTCTAAGGGTGAATCGGCGCCAAAGAAGGCCAAGGTGGGTTTGTCAGCCAATAAAGTTATGGCGACTGTTTTTTGGGATGCACGCGGGATAACCCGCATTGACTACCTTCAAAAGGGAAGAACAATCAATGGGGAATATTATGCCAACTTATTGGACCGATTCAATGACGATTTGAAAAAAAACCGACCTCATTTGGCCAAGAAAAAAGTTCTTTTCCACCAAGACAATGCAAAGGTGCACACATGTGCAGTTGCCATGGCAAAAATCCATGAATTGGGCTATGAATTGCTCCCTCATCCACCCTACTCTCCAGATTTGGGTCCGAGCGACTACTTCTTGTTCCCAAACCTGAAGAAATGGCTTGATGGAAAAAGATTTGACTCCAATGATGAAGTCATCTCGCAAACAAAGGCCTATTTTGAGGACCTCGACAAATCATTTTTTTTTGGAATGGATAAAAAAATTGGAGAAGCGTTGGACAAAGTGTATAAAGCTCAAGGGAGACTACGTTGAAAAATAAAATTATTTTTTTATCAAAAAATCTGTGTTTTATTCCAAAAGTCACGGACTTATTGACCCGCCCTCGTATCAATTTACATTCCTCCTTGCCAAGCATTTTCTGCTGCAGAATTAATTAATATTATAAGCAACATCTAAACTCCGATCCTACTAACAAGTGATATAAATTCTTGGAACACATTATGGGGTTCCCCAGTAAACAATTCCAGAGGTAATGAGTTCGAAAACTTTCTCTCTATCAGCAACCTTGCCATCTTAAATGACGGTAGTCCAACGCACTTTTTGACTCATAAAACTTGGACTCACGTAGATGTGACAGCTATATCTCCGCAATTTTTACCCAATACTTCATGGAAAATTTCGGATGATCTGCACGGTAGCGACCATTTGCCGATACTGACACAAATAGATTTTTGCTGTAAGTCTACTCTCAAAAAAACGACTTCTAAATTTAAAATTGACTGCGCTAACTGGAATGTATTTCAAAAAGAACTACTAGAATTTGTTAACAATAAACCACAATCCTCAAATATAAATAAAGAGGCAGCTTTAATAACTAAAGCGATCCGATCTGGTGCTAATATAGCCATACCCCAAACAAAGAACAGTACCCATAAATCGATATCTCCATGGTGGAACACTAAACTGGCAACACTACGAAATAATAAACAGAGTCTGTGGAAGATTTTCAAAAAATTTCCCTCCGATCTCAATCTAGTTAACTATCGCAAAGCTAATGCTCTATTCCGAAAGCAGGCAAAACTGGCAAAAAAAGAAAGTTTCCAAAAGTTTACATCCAACATTAATCCAAATTCAACGAGTAAAAAAATGTGGGCTGATATAAAATCCCTTACAGGGAACTTCACCTCAACTACGATTAATGCGTTAATTACTAATTCTGGAATACTAACTAACCCAACAGATATCTGCGAACACTTTGGCAAGACTTGGTCTGATTACTCTAGTGACTCAAACTTCTCCACAAATTTTCTCGACTCTAAACGTCTCGCAATAGGAAGAGAACCGCTAATTGATAAACTAAGTGTATCAGCAAAATACATTGAAAAACAAATAAGTTTTCTCGAACTAGAAACCTGTCTTAATTCTCTGAAAGGTAAAACCCCAGGTTATGATCGCATCTCATACCCTATGCTTAAAAACGCCCCATTTCCACTTAAACAAAGAATCTTGGATCTGTATAATAGTATTCTGGATCAAAGTATAATACCACAAACGTGGAAAGTCGCCAGTGTTATACCAATCCCCAAATCCACAAAAAAATTGACAGCTCCTTTGGGGTACAGACCAATTTCGTTGCTGCCATGCTCTAGCCAACTGCTAGAAAAAATTATATCCAATCGACTACTTTGGTACATAGAAAAAAATAACTACATTAGTGCAAACCAAGTTGCCTTTAAACATGGCCGTAGTACTATCGACATTCTACTTCACGTAGACGAATATATTAACTCAGCGCTCTCATGCAAAAATCATGTTTCAGTCTTATCACTCGCTTTTCTCAAGGCATTTGATAGAATAGGCATACATATAATACTTAATAAGCTAACTCGGTGGAAAATTGGACCTAAAATGTTCTCTTTTATAAAATCATTTTTGTCAAACAGACAATTTAGAATCAAATCGAACAACTTCTACTCAACCATATATAAATTAGAAAACGGGGTACCCCAAGGCTCACCCCTCTCAGTGACCTTGTTCATCATAGCATGTAACGATATTAGCGAGATTATATTAAAATATAAAAACTTAAATTACGTCCTTTACGCGGACGACTTAATTTTACTTTCTAAATGTAACGATAAAAGACGTACTAAAGAAATTTTTGAAAGCGTGCTTACAGATTTAAACGAATGGTGCTCCCACTCAGGGTCCATCATCTCACCTGATAAAAGTAAACATTTACATATTTGTAAAAAAAAAAACTGTAATACATTCAACATCAATATATCTACTTATCAAATACCAAATGTTAACATCTTAAATATTTTAGGTATTACTTTTGATACAAATCTTAGTTTTAAGGACTTCTTAAAAAAAAGTTAGCTACCAGGCTAAATATAATTAAGTTTTTATCCTCAAAAAATAGCTTAGTACACCCCAACACTCTTATTCGCATTACTAGAAGTATTATTCTATCAAAGATTGACTATGGATTGGTTATCTACGGAAAATGCTCAAAAACAACACTTCAAATTATTAAACCCTCCTATCACTCCGCAGTCAGAAGCAGTTTAAAAGCCTTTGTCACTATACCAATAAAAAATATGCTCACGGAAGCTGGTCTTACATCCATTGAACACCGCAGAGACCTCCTAACAGCTCGTCTCGCACCAAAAATCTGCCAGTCTTACAAGTCTCCAATAATTGAAGATGGCAAGAAGATTTTACTGCGTAAAAAAACTCCGAAATACCCATCCACGATGTATATTGCACTAAACTCCTCTGCAAACACTGGCATCTCCAACAATCAACAAACTGACGCTCGGTAACACCCCTCCATGGGAAATACCAACGAACTCTTTGAACACCAACCTATCGACTTTCAAAAAGGATTCTACAAATAAAGAAATCTATTCGCAACTATTCCACGGTATCATAGATAAATACAGAAGCAATTTATGGCATATTCTGTAACACAACGAGACTTCCCAATTACTTCTCAATATACTCCACAGAAGCGCACGCAATCCTTAAAGCTACAGAAATAGCGAACACGATCGCTAAAAACGTCGTTATTTGCTCTGACAGCCTTTCGACTATAAATGCAATCGGGAATGCCAAAAACCGCTCACCAATAATCACCAAAATCCGAGACAACATATTCAAAAGCAAAAATAAGCTTATGATTCTCTGGATCCCAGGACACTCAGCCATTGTATATATAAAGTATAGTACTCTCTCTCATGGAACAGAAAAAAGTGTTATGGAATACACTCTACCGAGGGCGCTGTCGTAGGAAAATATTGTCGTGGAGACTTTTGATTTAGGGTGGGGTAGTAATTGAGGAAGAGCGAGAAAATTTTATCAGCTCTGGCAATGAGAAAGACGAGAAAGAGAAAATAAAATTTGTTTTGTATCATTTTCCTTTTGCGGGATCTTCTGTGTGTTTTGTTGTTATATTTTTTTGTCAAGAATATTTGTTTTGTTTTTGCTATTTCATACGCAACAAAGCAACGTTGTTCAATTTCGGCATATCTAACCAAAATACAACGTTGCTTTTTATTTGTATGGACACACATACCTATTTGAATAGATTTAAGTAGGAATAATTTTGAAAATTGATTCTTGATAGGATTAGGCTTTTTTGAATTTTAGTATATCTTCATAGAAACTTTATCTTAATATATTAGGTAACTTACCTATGTTGATTGCAATTATTATTATTTTTGTTATTCAAGAGTATAATAATTGGTGTAATTTTGAAGAACAAAAATAATAATTGCAATCAACTAGTTTAACTGCCTACATTAGATGCACTGGGTGGTAAGGTAGTGGAAATTGTTTTTTTTTTGGAATTAATATAATTATTTACATATACAGGGTGATTGGCATAAGGTGTGACAAAAAGCTAGGGCGTGTAGGTTGGACTTAGACAAGAAAAAAATCGTATGGGAGGGGGGGGTCTATTTCCCACCGTTTAGGCGGGAGGGGCAATTTAAGAAAAAAATCACTTAAAACAGAAAAAAAATTATTAGAAAATAACGGTGATACCTACAGAGAAATGCTATGGCATTTTGAAAAGCCAGAAATACATTCTTTAATTTTGTTTTCAAATAAAGTTGTTCGAGTGAATAGTTTTTGAAAATTAATTTTCAAAATCAAAATTTTGGAGAAAAAAAATGAAAATTTTTTTTTAAACAGTTTTTTTTTCAAAATTTTACGTAATTAAGTATTATTTTTTTATTCAATATTCAATGCTCTTATTAATTTTTGATCAAACACAAAAAACCGGATGTCAAAATGTTTTGTAGTTTTTGAGAAAATCAAAAATAACAAAAACTACTTTTGTTCTAAGAAAAGCCTTTTATTTTAGTTTTTACGTTTTTGGATTCTTTGGTGAATTTACGATTGAAAGGATTTACTTTCTTTTTACTATTTTTTTAATTATCGGTCTTATAAGCATACAATAATGTGACAAAGTACTGGATTAACCATATTTCACACATTTTTTCATTGAAAACACCTGCGTGAGAGCATTGGATTAATATTGACCTGCGAATGTTTTTTAAATAATGCAACGTTACACGCCCTAACTAGTGACAGAAAAATGCAATTGCGAAATAAGAACAAAAATGTTCCTGAATCTTGAAATCAATTAAAATAAGAAATACATGCATATTTAGATAAAATACATAATTGCTGTTTATTTAAATTTTTAACTAAAGCTTATTACAAACAATTTTCGATATGATCCCCATTTTGCAGAAGGCAAAGATTATAGCGCCTTCTTATTGCTGCACATAAATTTATACTTGATAAATTTTCCTGTAATTTGACTCCAGCCACTTCAATCCGTTATTTCAGTTGTTCCAAAGATTCTATTTCCACTTCGTACACATAGTTCTTCATGAATCCTCAAGCATAAAAATCTAACGGAGTTAAATCTGGTGATCTAGGCGGCCATTCTATTGGACCTCCTCTTCCAATCCAATGGTCACTAAAATGTTCATCAAGCCAGTTCCTTACAGTGCGGCTGTAGTGTGCTGGAGCTCCATCTTGCTGGTAGATTAAATTGTCTGCTATGGCCAAGGGAACGCTGTCATTCAAATCGAGCAGAAGGTCTCGTAGTAACTACGAAATGGGGATCATATCGAAAATTTTTTTGTAATAAGCTTTAGTTAAAAAATTGTTAAAAATTTAAATAAACAGTAATTACGCATTTTATCGAAATATGCATGTATTTCTTATTTTAATTGATTTCAAGATTCAGGAACATTTTTGTTCTTATTTTGCAATTGCATTTTTCTGTCACTAGTTAGGGCGTGTAACGTTGCATTATTTAAAAAACATTCGCAGGTCAATTTTAAACCAATGCTCTCACGCAGGTGTTCTCAATGAAAAAATGTGTGAAATATGGTTAATCCAGTACTTTGTCACATTATTGCATGTTTATAAGACGATAATTAAAAAAATAGTAAAAAGAAAGTAAATCCTTTCAATCGTAAATTCACCTAAGAATCCAAAAACGTATACAAACTAAAATAAAAGGCTTTTCTTAGAACAAAAGTAGTTTTTGTTATTTTTGATTTTCTCAAAAACTACATAACATTTTGACATCCGGTTTTTCGTGTTTGATTAAAAATTAATAAGAGCATTGATTATTGAATAAAAAAATAATACTTAATTACGTAAAATTTTGAAAAAAAAATTGTTTAAAAAAATTAATTTTTCAAAAACTATTCACTCGAACAACTTTATTTAAAAACAAGATTAAAGAATGTATTTCTGGCTTTTCAAAATGCTATAGCATTACTCTGTAGGTATCACCGTTATTTTCTAATAATTTTTTTTCTGTTTTAAGTGATTTTTTTCTTAAATTGCCCCTCCCGCCTAAACGGGGGGAAATAGACCCCCCCCTTCCATACGATTTTTTTCTTGTCTAAGTCCAACCTACACGCCCTAGCTTTTTGTCACACCTTATGCCAATCACCCTGTATAGGTATAAAACTATTTCTTTAAGCAAATCTAATAGGTAGGTATACCTATATTTTTATTAGAGAAAATAGCTTTTACATATGTACATACCTATATAAAATATGGTATGGTAGAAAATAATTTTGATTACAAAAAAAATATTTTTATGCATTCATAGGTATTTATATAATTAAAAATAAAAAAAAGAAATTTGATATAGGTATAGACCAGTTTTTAAAATTTATTCGTATAAACTTTGTTTGCAAAAAATATAGAAAATGTTTAATACTTTTTATGTTTATATAAACAATTTCAGAAATGCATAAATATTCACATAAAGCAATTGTGAAAAAAAAAATCAAATAAGTTTTTCGAGAAAAAAATAAAAAAAATAATTTTACAAAACTTAAATTAATTAAAAAAAAATTAGAATAAATAGAATAAAATTATTATTGACATAATATTTAAAAAAAAATCAGATACCTTTCTTGGAAAAAATATGTTGTATGCATTTACATATTGCCAATGCAATAAGCAATTTTAGAAAAATTAAAAAAAAAAAAGAAATATGGTGTCAATTTTAAAAAAAATTATTGACGCACCCCACATGAAAAACTTTGAAAATAAAAATAAACGTTTTTTTATAAAAAATAGTTTTTATCCATATATTTTGTAAAAAAATAAGATATTTGCCCTGCGAATTTTGAACAAACAAATATTTCTTTTAATGTTTGTCTACGAATTTTCATCAAATTTGGAAATTATTAATTCATTAAAATAAATTTTTTTTTTTTGTATTTTGTTAATATAAATATAAAAAGTACGAATTTATGCAAACAAAGTTTTAAAAACCTTTTATTATTAAACTAATTTTAAATATAAGAAATTTCTTTAAAATTGTTCTAGAAAAAAATTTGGGATATTAATTTTAAGTATTTAAAAATAAAGATTCTAGGAAATATTTTCAAAAATTAATCGCTCAAACTTTTTCAAGACATTGATTTTTCAAAAACAATTTTTTTGGATAAAAAAATATTTTTTCGTTTTCTCTATCATCGTAAAGTCAACTTTGATCAAAATCTCGAGTTAAATTTTTTCCACATAAAAATATTGAGCCGTTTTTGAGATATCGAATTTTCCAAGAAAAAAAAATACTTTTTTTCCAAAAATTAAAAAAATATTTTTTCAAAGCTTTGAGACGCATGTTTTTAAACTTTTTGGAAGTATCTCTATACAAAATTTCGGTAATAAGAAAATTGTCAAATGTCAAAATTTAAAAAAATGGTTCTATGGTAGGTGCAAGCTGTAATATCTTAATTTCAAAATTTAAATTAAAGATCATACAAAGAAAAAAAATGTATCAAAATTCCAGGCGCCGTTTTCGAGAAAAATACAATTTTTGAAAACCATTTTTTAATTTTTTTTACATTTGTATGGTGGGTACATTTATTTTTAGGTAAAATACATTTTTTTCTCACATCTTGTAGATTATATTGATAAACTTTTACTTATCAAGTTTTAAAAAAATCTAGCATGAAAAGTTTATTTTAAAAATCCAAAATTTTTTGTTTTGAAAATTTTAATACACAATTCTATTTAAGTTTTTGGGGAGCTTTAGCAAAAAAAAATGATCGAAATCGGTTGTACCGTTTTTGATACAATGAAAAACAAAAAAATTGGTTCCATGGGGGGTACAAAAAATACCCATTTTTTGAAATTTTTTTTTCAACCATTACCTTAAAATAAATAACCACTGCCAATCGCACAGACAATGATTATGAGAAAAAAACACGAAAATTTATTGGCAATTAATGTATAATGCTGCTCAAACACCTATACATATCCATTTGCCTCTAAAAAACGGCTGAAATATGAAAAAATAAGACATGATTGCCACATTTAAAAATCGCCATGTTAATTATTTTAGCAGAAATTGTTTTTTTCTGATTTAGTAGTTGAAGTTTACCTATTGCAAATTAACCAAAAAAAAAAAAATACATTTAATACATACATATATTTTTCTTCCATTAGAAGTAAAAAATGTGAAAATATTTTTTTTTTCGAAAAACAAATGTTTATCTTTAAATGCGACTTGCGGCTAAACGGAGCTCTGTAGACCCCCCAAAGTTGACATCTTTAAACGTGATTTCTGGCTAAACTAGGTATCTTAGAGGATTAAAAATTGCATATTCGTGGTTTAGGGAGTGCCACCTTTCAATCCACGTATCGCATATAACGAAAAACAAATGTTTATCTTTAAATGCGATTTGCGGCTAAACGGAGCTTCGTAGACCCCTCAAAGTTGACATCTTCTAACGTGATTTCTGGCTAAACTAGGCTTCTTAGCGAGTTAAAAATTGCAAACTCGTGATGTAGGGAGTGATGTATCACATGATTTTTTTCTAATTGATAAAATTTTAGTCAAAATTAAAGTTTTCAAAATTCTACATTTTGAAACTCTAATTCTCCAAATTCCGCATTTCGAAATTCTACTTCTCAAAATTCTGCATTTTAAAATTTTACTTACTAAGTAAAAAAGCACAAAATTTTAAAATATTATTTCCCAAAATTTGGCATTTCAAAATTTTGCTTTTCTAATTTTACTTATTAAGTTTTCTGCATTTAGGAATTCTACTTCTCAAAGTACATTATTCAAGATTATATTTCCCAAAATTTTGCATTTCAAAATTCTACTTCTCAAAATTCTGCTTTTCAAATTGTACCTATAAGGTTTTCTGCATTTCAGAATTCTACTTCTCAAAATATCTTTTTCAAAAATTTACTTTTTAAGTTTTCTGCATTTCAAAATTTTATTTCCTAAAATTTTGCATTTCAAAATTTGCCTTTTCAAAATTTTATTTACTAAACTTTCTGCATTTCAAAATTCCTTTTTCAAACTTCTGCTGTTCAAAATTTTACTTGTTAATTTTTATGCATTTCAAAATTTAATTTCCCAAAATTCTGCATTCCAAAATTCTACTCTTCAAAACTTTAGCTTTCAATATAATTGTCCTGTATTTCAGAATAATACTCAAAACTCCAATTCTCAAAATTCTGCATTTGAAAAATCTGCCTACAAAAATAATTATCTATCCACACAAAATAATTGTTCTGAGTGGTAATCGTTTAAGAATTCGTGTATTTGAATAAAAATCCTACATTATTTGCTCCAATATAAATACAACAAAAATCAAACCCAACAATATACCGTTTTTTCTCTATGCGTAAAGCAAAAAATGCCACCTCATACTTATTTGTATAGAAAATTTATAAAAAGAAAACAGAAAATAGCTTTCTTGTCGTCGCTTTGTTCTGCACCTTCGGTTTGCTTTTACCGAAAATATTATCACCCCTTCCTGATTATCGTCTGTCCTTACCCTCCACAACTCTACGTAAAAAGTTATGGAATACGCTCGTATGGCGCCGCATCGTTCGTTCCTCTTCATGAGAGTACTATAGTTTTTATATACAATGACTCAGGTATCAAAGGGAACGATCTGGCAGACAGTGCGGCGAAGAACGCTTCTGAAGAAACAATAGTTAATACTCTTCCACCTTCTAAAGGAGACTTCCTGAAAGTAATCAATTCTTACTGGGAACATAAAAGAGTAGAAGAATGGAAAACATACACCCACCACTATTCAACTATTAACCCTAGAGGAGATCCTAACATTTATCCCACAGAAACAAATACTAAAATGAACAAATGCTTCGCACGCCTTCGACGCGGACACACTCAGTTAACGCATGGTCATCTTCTTAAAAAGGACAACCCTCCCATCTGCCACATCTGCCAATCCAGTCATATATTATCACATAAGCATCTTATCTCCAATTGCTCTAAAGTAAATGATCTTTGTAAAACACTTTTTAACAAAAGAATAATTGACCTCTTGTCAACACCCTCTATAGAAAACATAAAACATATTTGGGTGATTCTACAAACGATGGAATTTTCGGCGGCCCCAGAAATATTTTGAAATCCGTTCAATTATTTAATCTGATTTTTTTTTATAAAATTAAATCTTGTTGATATCTACCTGGCCTAACAATATTATTAGGGTGACCTTATTTTATATTGCTCAAAAAATTCTTCAAAGTGTCCGATTCTCAGTCCCCTGACGTGTCCCCTGTGCGTTTTCGCAAAGAAAAATTATTACCGTTCTCTTATTTCAGGTCTCATACTAAAATGAATCCCACCGAAGTTACGCCAAATAATACATCTTTGCTACGAAATAGATAAATATTTTTTAGTAATTGATTTTATTACAAAAAAACTTAATTAAACTTTGTCCCCCGCTTTTTGTATCAGTCCCCTGGCATATTAAAACAAACGAAAATATCAATAACTAGGATGTCGATCAGATTTCCAGCACTGATAATTTGAAGAACCAAGTCTCCTTACAATAAAATCGTGGTGCAACTCGATTCTGTTTCTTATGTTAGTATTGTGAAAAAGACATTTGTGCATGAAGTCGTGGATTGTCCGTTTAGTTTATCAGTCCTCTGGTGAGTTTTTACGAAACAAATTTGTATGTAAGTAGGCATCTTTTTTAGCAGTATAGTATAGGTTTGATAAAACTGTAATATTATATATATTTTTTTGATTTTTTAAGTAAAACCTTAATGTCGTTTTTGCGCAAAAACCATGAAAAACCTCAGTCCCCTGGTCTCAGTCCCCTGGCTAATAAATAAATAAATGATATTTTATTCAGAAACCTGAGAATTTTTAAGTTATGTTGAACTTCGAACTTCATTACGAAATATTTTTAAAATTTTTAAAAAGAATAAAATTTATTTTAAATTGATTCTAAGTAGAAAAAAAAATTTATTACAATATATTATTTTTTTTAATAAAATGCTAAGTTACTATGTATATACCATGAATTTGTATGTTTATGAAGGCTTATTAAATTTAATTTCTATATTTCAGTGTGTACTCAAGAGAAAATACAAAAAAAACTAAAGATTTATTCAGTCCCCTTAAAAAAAAAACTCAGTCCTCTTAACATCGTTTTTCAAAAAATGTCCTTAAAATCGTCATTTTTAATTTTTTTTACTGGCCGCTTTCAACAACGCAAAGATACGTTCTAAGGATCAACTAGAACAATTCTTACGACTTTTGGCTTCCAAAAATGTCGTGCCGAAATTTGTATCATTTTATTCCATTGTTTGTAGAATCACCCATTTATAAAATCTTAACAATACTTAAAATTGAAACTCTTATCTAACTTAAGTATGTGTGGGGCTGTCGGAGTTCTGTGTTCTTGCTTTTAGCTAACTCACGAATGTCCGACAGCCCCATACATACTTATATTTTACTCATTATATTATATACTTCATATTTTGTAAATACTAGCCGTATGCCCTGGTAGCAAGTGCTTTTGAAATTTTGTATTACAATGTAAATTAATTTATATTGTAATAAATAATAATAATAATAATAATAATATTTAAATAGTCAATAGTCCCAGTAGCTAGGCTCATTTTGTTCTCTCAATTTCCCAATATCACACTTTATCAAACTCCAACATTCGCGTCTCCACACAATCTTTATCCATACCAACCACCTTACAGCCTCCTTTCACTCCAACCACATCTAATCAAAATAAAACCTACACTCAATCCCCATTATCAGCTGGTACCCAAACACTTCTGAGTAAAAATGATTATTACATTAATACTACTAATCCTGAAGATGTCGAAATATTATAAAAATTCTAGTCACCAAATAACTGACTCAGTGGAGCAGATGCTGAATCGATCGGACTCTTTAGGGTGTCCGATTGCTCTAGCATCTGAACCACAGAGTCTTAGTACTGAACAAAATATTCCTGTCAACCCCAATGTCTCACAACAAAATTAAAAAAAATAAACATAACACACAACTTAACCCATTAACTCCCAAGTGTATTTAAAATTGGAAAAATTTTATTTTTATGGTACGAGTATTTTCTGTTTATTAAGGTTAAAATAAGAACATTTATACAAAAAAAGTTTTTGAAACAAATTTACGTTGTTGGTAATGAAGGTGTACTTTATATAGTACAATGGGATCATACATACTATTTTAATTTGAGTTCACCTGGAAATTTTTAAAACAGTGTTTATTTATACACAATGTAACATTTTACATTTCACAGCACCATTTGGATCGTAGATGGCACTGTCGACATCTGAATTGATTTGGTAATTTTTTGGGGAAGAATTAGTATCCTGGACTCTCCGCAATGCTTCGCTTGACAGTTAGCTTAGGTTGTCCTGCATTCAGAGTGTAGAACCTAACGGAGTGAAGAGTTATTGCTCTGGTGAATTCGAGTAGATCACCTTTATAGTTATTCGTCAACTTGTGGAGCCTCCAGGCATTGGGAACAGTGAACCAAACATGGAGGTGAAAATGTTCCACCACCACTTGTTGCCTCGAATTTCAATGGAATAAGTATTTATGAATTGGTCACCCATACTTGTATTATAATTCTTGACCAAAAGAGGCTGGGGTGTATTCACTTTTTTGTTGCTCCTTGCTCCACCTTTTCACAATATCACACGGTTCGATCACATCGTAATTTGTGGCTATAGTAACTATGATGTCCTTCCATTTTACAAAAAGCAATTTATGAGTAGAATCAAATTGGTAATCAAAACTAAACCTACTATATTTTTGAAAGTCTTTGCAAAGTGGTAAAGGACATTTTCTAAGTCGGTTGTCGCGAGCCGTTCACGTTGCTCTGAAGTATTTATCTTTTAAGATTTTCATGAGCTCATAGTTTGTGAAGAAGTTGTCAAAAAAGATTACATGGTCACTCGAACATTTTATGGTCCAGAACCACTCTTGAACCTAGCGGCAGACTTTTCATGGAAAGTTTCACATTTTTAGCTCCACGTAGGTGTCAAATTGGTATGAATAACCATCTTTGCTAGGTTCGGTTCCTTGGAACTCGGGTGAGGAAAATGATTTTCTCATACTGCTTCAACTCTGATAATGTTGTTCTCATATTGTCTTCATCTAAATCGTCTTCGTCCGTCACGTAGTCCACCGGTGGAGGAATCATGACGATATACATATGTATTATTATGCAGTTCTTTCAGAGCAGATTTTGAAAACGCTTACCATAAAAGTGTTTGACAGGTATAATTTGAAAAACCATTCTGATCAAAAGAAAAATAATGCATGCATGATCCCATTGTACTATTGAAAGTACATCAAACTTTGGCATTGCTTGCCTCCGTATATACAAACAAAAATATGAAGGGACTTGTATACTCGTAAACTTTATGTTTGTTTCAAATAAAAATCAAAAAATAATTTTTAATATTTTGTAAATTGAAGTTTATATGACCACAAATGTTTTTGAAGGCAACAAAAAGAAAAATATTTCAGAATGCTTTTTACGAAAAGACAATTGGACAACAGCCTACACTGATTAAAAAATAAAAAAGTATCTGAAAAAATTCAAATAATATTGAATTTTGTGAAAACAAATTCAAAAAGATGATTTTTATTTAATAGCATGCTTTTAAATGGCCATTTGTAAAATTCATTTTACTGTACTTTAAAAAGTACAATGGGAGAGAATGGGTTAAGATGATTTATTGACCAACTTGGAATATCATAGATGAGTGGAAGTGATTAATAAAATCTTTCGTTCGTCTTTTTTAGGTCACTGTATTTTTGGCAATGAAACAACGAAGTTACATTCGCTTTCCCGACGTTTCGACAGGGGTTGCTGTCTTCTTCAGGGGAACTTTATTGAGACAAAAAATACAAGTTACAATTTAATGTGTAATAACAATTAAAACAATAAAAAATACACTCACTATTTGTAAATTATTAAGTTTTAAAATTAATGTGATTGTTATATCATTAAAATAAAATATAGCACTTCAAATGAAGTTGAGTCTTAAAAAAAAAAAAAAAAAGAAAAAACGAAAAAACAACAAAGAAACTATTGGAATGACATTTATGAAGATGAGACGAGAGAACAATAGATAGCAGAGATGTTTTGTGTGTCTTGTTTTCTATTCATGTTATTGTTATTGTTAATTATATGTAATGTTTCAAGAGTGTAACGTTTTGATACATGTTTCTCTGTCTGTAAAATTTTGACACCTTCAAAATCCGGAGAATGACCGCTTTCGATGCTGTGGCTAGCCAGGGCTGTCTTTGCAGGATTATTTGATTTGATATCCGATCTGTGATTGGAGATCCGTTGGCGAAGAAATTGCTTTGTGGTGCCAATGTAGCAGAGGTTGCATGGCTCATTTGGCTTGCCATTGCAATTAATCTTGTAGATTACATCGGTTTGTTTGTCTTTGTCCGGTTTTGGTTTAAGGTTTGTGAAAAGGTGACCGAGGGTTTTGTTAGATTTAAAAAAATTAATCATCGAAGCTAGACACGCTAAAATTAACTTCTAAAGAAGTTATTTCATTCTTTCTTTAATCGTTCTATTTCAGTCTTTTGTTGCGAGATTCGTTAGGTAATGGCTCAATTGGTATATTCTGAGATATAAGGATTTCTTCTTCTATTCTCTCTGGATCAACTAACTTGTACCTTGCTTTTACTGGCGCTAATGCAGCTTCCTTTCATTTAAAATTGAACTGAATCGGCCTTTAAGAACTCCTATAGTTCTTTTTTATAATATTTTTTGCCTTTGAATGTTAAGTATTGAAGAATATTTTCCAAGACAATGAGTCTGCGATTCTAAATGGATTAAGCAAACACGGCTGCAGAGTATAACCAGAATCTCTTATACGAAATTATTTTTCTTCATAAGTGTGTTTATTTAAACGCTTTTTAAGAAATATACTCGTACGAAGATACATTGATCTCTCGTCATTTTGCTTCCATCTTTCTTTTATTCACTGCGATTCCACACAAAAGAATCATAAGTAGAACCAGAATATTAGGCTAAAAAAAGGGTTAGAACTGTCCCTAATTTTTCTACACAACATCCTTTTTCTAATATTTTCTTATCTTTCCCTCTCTTTATAAGTTTCTTCAAAGAAGAAATCAATTACGCTTATCTTTTTATTTATGTTTACACAAACACAATCGAAATAACATTTATTTGATATTTGGGTTATGTCATTTCCGTGTGATTATTTATTGGCAGCATTTTTTATTTATAAGCTAACGTTGAAGTTCGCTATTAGTAATACTGTGATAATCGAAGTTCGCTTAAATATTCCCAACTTATCGAATGTTCGATTCGCTATTCATCATGAGGGCCTATATTTAATCAAATTAGTTCTCCAATAATATTAGGTGGAGATTTCAATGCGTGGAGTACTCTTTACAAACAGGAAAGGAACTTTATTAGAAAACTCTTTCTCAGATTCCAATTTAATCGTCTTGAACAATGGTTCTCCTACGCACCTCTCGACCCAGAGCACTTTGACACATGTTGACGTAACTTGCTGTTCTCCTGAATTGCAAGGGAAAGTTTCTTGGCAAATTCTGGGTGATCTCCATAATAGTGATCACTTCCCAATAATATGCACTCTTATTGTTGGATTTGTATATGCTCAATCTTCAATTAACGTGACATTCAAAACTGACCTCGCTGATTGGGTTTGTTTTCGCAAGCACTTATCAGATTATTTGTCAGTTAACGAATATTCAACAAATAACAATAAAGAAGCCGCTCTTCTGCATAAAGCGATTCGTACAGCCGCCAACATGTAAATCCCTCAAAGTATAATAAAACCTCAAAACCGTACATTTGTATGGTGGAATTATGAGCTGAATACATTACGGAACGAAAAAGTCAAAGCATGGAGGTTTTTAAAAAAAAATACCCCAACCCGACAAACCTAATCCTTTTCAAAAAAAAAAAAAAAAAACGCTGAGTTCCGTAGGAAACTTAATATCACTAAATTAAATAAGTTTCAAAATTTTAGCTCAACTATCAACCTCAATTCCTCCACAGCCAAAATTTAGCATAATATTCAATGCCTAACTAGTGAATATGCACAAAGAACAATAAAAGTTATTCAAACTCCCACAGGACCCATTTCACAGCCAACCGATCTTGTAACCACTTTGGACTTACTTGGTCCAATAGCTCCAAAGACGAAAATTTTCACCCTGACTCCATTGCCCAAAAACAACTCTCGCTTATGTCTTCGGTGAATGTAAATACTATTTCTGCAGCCGCAAAACTTATTGAAAAAAAATTCCCTATTAAAATTCAAAAGTTGCATAAGTAAACTTAAAGGTCAAACTCCGAGTAGAGATAGGATTTCATATCCTATGCCAAAAAATCTTCCAGCTCTCGCAACTTTCAGGGTTATTCAACTATACAATAATATTTTAGATACTAGAGTTATTCCACAATACTGGAAACAGGCAACCTTACTACCTCTGCTAAAACCAAATAAAAATATCAACAATGTTAACGGTTACAGGACAATATCGTTTATTTCATGCATGAGTACTAGAAAAAATAGTTGCCAAAAGATTGCTTTGGCTAATCGAATCTCGCAAACTCATAAAGCCTAACCAAGCAGCTTTTCAGCCTAAAAAAGGATGCGCAGATGCGCTTCTTTTAGACTTTTATATTACAAAAGCTTTATCGGCACGCCATCCATTTAATAGCTCTCTCATTACATTTCGAAAAAGCATTTGACAGAGTAGGAATTCATGTTATACTAAATAAGCTAAAAACTTGGGGTTTAGGCCCAAAAATCTTCAACTACGTTAAAGCATTTCTTACCAACAGGAAAATCTGTGTAAAAACAAACAAATGCTTTTCATCATTCTATCCTTTGTACAATGGAATTCCACAAGGATCCACATTATCAGTGGTACTATTTATTATAGCCTTTGATGACCTTAGCACGGTCATTTCCAATCATGGACAGATAGATCACACATCTTACGCCGACGACTTTTACATTCTCTGTAAACATAATGACCTAGCGACAGCTAACTTACATTTTACAAATCTTTTAAATGATATTTTAACTTGGTCTTCTTTGTCTGTTGCTAAACTTTCGTTAGATAAATGCACGACCCTGCATATTTGTCGTAAGACCTCTTGTAATAAAGCTCTTCTTTCTTTAAATAATATAAGTATAAATAACGTTGATAGCTTAAGTATTTTAGGCCTAACATTTAATTAAAAATACAACTGGAAAAATCATTGTCTAGAATTAAAAAAAGCTTAACCAAAAGAACAAATATGATAAACTTTTTAGCAAGTAAAATTGATTATGGGCTTTTTATATATGGCAATTCACTGAAGTCACCATACCATGAAAGTGTTCGTAGAAGTCCTAATGCATTTCCAACGTCTACAATTACAAACATGCTGGTCGAAGCTGGTCTTCCTACTTTGGAAGAACAAATCTCATCAACAAGGAGCAAACTATACGCAAAAATTTCATTCGCGAATGAATCTATCATTGCAAAAGACGTGGTAAGTGCTTTGAATAGTAAAACCATGAAACGTATTCCATCAGCCTTATCACTTTCAATATCTTCGGCAAGTGAATTCGAAATTCCCGTTAAAAAAATTGGCAATTACACTTCAACATTCCCACTATGGTCGTTACAACCAAATTTATTTAATTTAGATTTGACTAAGTTCAACAAAAACAACGCCTCAAGTGAAATCTTTCGCCAAGCTTTTCTCAGCGTTTCTTCTGAGCTCAAGCAAGGTGGGTGGAACTTTGTATTCTCCGGTGGATCTAAAACAAGTATAAACACATCCTTTGCATCAGTGCTTGAAAATGGTTCTTTGATATGCGTGGTACTTTTAGATAACAATGTATCCATTTTTACTGCAGAGGCTTTCGCTATCCTTACATGCGTTCTCCACTAGCGATGAATCCAGAGCATGCTTTAAAGCATGCGTTCATTATCACTAGTAGAGACCGCCATCGCAGCTATATTTTCATCGCTTGCGATAGAAAGTATGCTCTCATCGCATACCATCCATCGCTTGCTTTATCGCAAGGAGAACTGTCATATTGTTCTGGCGTAACCAAATTTAATTTAACTGAGTTTTTCTAACAAAATTAAAAAAAAATCTGATTTGAAATTGTCCATAGAACTCATTTATATCCATTAAAATTATACACTATACTAAAAAAGTATGCGATGAAATGCCCAGCCACAAAAATCTGACAGTTCTTCTGCTCTCTGCTTTCTGCTTTGGCGATTGCGATGGATTTATCGCTAGTGGAGACGGCGTGTTAAGACTATATACACCTGCGCAACTATGCCTGGTAAATTTTTCATAGTGTCAGATAGTCTATCCGTGATCCAAGCAGTCAAAAATTCCAATCACAACACTGAAATAGTTTCAAAAATACGTGATTGTCTCATTAAAACCCAAAATAAAACGAAACTCATATGGGTTCCTAGCCACATGGGTATAGAGGGTAATGAGCTCGCCGATAAAGCTGCCTCCAATGCTCACCGAACACCAACTCATAATTTTGTTGCTGACATTCGGCTTGATTTGCTCCGCAATATCAGCCAAAAACTAAAATCCAAAAGTCAATCAGACTGGAGCAATTATTCTCATTTTTACGCAAACATCAACCGGGAAAAAGCACCACCAATTTTTCCAACGACATCAACAAAATCAAGGAATCAAATATAAAATAATAAAATATAAGCAAACAAACTCAGGTGGTTTTTGACCCCTGCCTATCTTCAGTACCAATAAAGTCAGAAACTTAAAATTCCGAAGCTAGGCAGGCACAGGCGCCTCACCAAATTTCAATTTTCTAGTATAAGCGGGTATAAGCGGTTCCTGAAATATAAGGCCTCAAAAATCACAAAAACCGTAACTGACTGACTCACTGACTGACTGACAGATCATCAAAATTATGGAGCACTTCCCGACATCGTAGAATCTTGTAATTTTGCACAACGGTAGGTCTAGTCATGCAAGCAGAGAAAAAAATTTGAGGTTTTCCAGTAGTAGTGGCATCTGCCCACTTTCTGAAAAAATGTTTAATTTATATGGAGCACTTCCGATTGCTGTAGGTAGAATGATGAAATTTGGTAGAGCGGTATAGCTTAATGTACATTCAAAGAGAAAAATAGAAAATCTAAGAATTTTCATTCGAAGTGTCTTTTTATTGTCATTTTGAAAGTATTAATACATCTTGAAAATTCATGACTTTTCTTAGAACTATAGTGCTCGATTTGGTACTCTATGTTATGTTAACATGAATGCAAAAAGAAAACATTTGCATACCTGAAAAAATTATGTATTTACATAAAAAAAAAACTCTTAACTTTGATGTGAACTATAATCAAACCACTAATTAGGCTATTAAATGGTGGGCTACCTTCATTTAAAAAAGGAGTTAATATATTGCAACAAAAACATCATCGCATCCTCAACAATTATTGCTTTTTTATGACTTTGAGCGGATTTATAGGTACTAGTATTTATAATTCAGGTAGATATGTTAGTGTTAGGTATCTTGCCAGGACAAGAAGAAACAATTGAAGCGCAAATCAAAACACCAATAACAAAAAGAAAATATACCAAAAGAAATAGGAAGCTATAAACTAAGTTCATTTAAGTAGGTAGAGTCCAGCCTTCTATCTTTCCTCATCTTTTGAGATTCTGACATGGCAAAATATTGAAATCTTTGCAAAAGGGAGTGAGATCAGACCAAAACCATAAATGTTAAAAAAAGAGCCAAGATCTTCTATACAAAAACCTTTGTGTAACTAGTCAGCCATGAAAAGTACTGAGATCTAAAAGTACGCCAAGTTCTTACTTTATGAAGGTTTAATCCCGAATATTTAAAGTAGAATAATATTGAAACGGCTACAATGTAATAGAGAAATTTTATTATTTAATGATAACTGACTAAAATTTGATGGGCTTACTTGGGAAGTTATTTTTTATGCCCAATTCGAAAGGTTTTAAAAACTTGACCAGTGAACCCATTAAATTTTAGTCAGTAGTCATTAAATAATAAAATTTCTCTATTACATTAGCTGTGTTTTATTTTCCCCCAGATTGGATCTTCATTCAAAATTACATGTATAACAAAAACAACACAAGGCCCAGTTTTGTTTGTATTTGTTGTTTTACATGTTATTTTGAAAAGAAAATCAAATCCGGATCAGATCAGGGGGAAAATAAAACACAGCTATTGTAGCTGTTTCAATATTATTCAACTTTAAATATTCGGTATTAAATCTTCATGAAGTAAGAACTTGGCGTACTTTTAGATATCAGTACTTTTCACGGCTGACTTGTTACACAAAGGTTTTTGTATAGAAGAACTTAGCTCTTTTTTTAACATTTATGTTTTTGGTCTGATACTACTTTCATAAGATTGCGCCTTGGACATACAGTCACCATGTATCAACACCTCCTCCGTAAAGAAAACCCGCCTATATGCCAAACTTGCAACACCAAAATAGATTTACAGTTGGGTGATCAAATTATTATGGCCAGTGGAAGAAAATTGATTTTTTTTTAAAAACGCAGTTAACATTTTTATTTTTCTACTTTTTAATTTTTATTTAATTATTTTTAAAATCTTATAAACTAAATAAAAATAAGTTTTAACCAAAGAAAAGTGAACAAAGTTTAAAAAATACTTTAGTATTTTGTATTTTAAACGTTTGTCCATCATCGCCTTTGTGAGAAATGGCTTTTTCAGAAGTGGCTTCTTTGCTGGACGGCAGCAACAAGAACCCATATCTTTATGGTGACGTATGATGGCGGTCAGCCATCAGACGAATAGGGGGAACAACATGTAGCATACGAAAACATGCACGTGCCGTAACTATTCGGAACTGGTGGAAGTGTGATAATATCCTCTCCGCGGCGGCGCACAGTGTGGGAATTCGCTAATTTAGCGGAATAAAATTAATAACGCTTGCATTTTAATTTTTTTTGTAGTTTTTTTCTGTTTAGTTCATTGAAAATGTCTATACAATCAAATGTAAATCACATTTTGGTCATATTTTATTTAAGTTTTTGTAAAATGAGCTTTGAAGTGACAGGTTGTTTACACCAAAAAGAACCTTTTGTTTTGAAAATCATAATTTACAAAAAAATCTTTTGAGGAATGATGTATTGCTTAATTTTATTACAAATATGAATAAAATAAAGAAAAAAGTTAATTATTATCAGAATTTACTAGTTTTTTTTGCAAGCCGATATGTCAATGCCGTTGTTTATGAACTAAAGAAACTCCATTCTTAAAAATGGTATTAAAACGTACAAGAAATTCTGTTTCAAAGGAAGTTTTATATTAGTTTTTTTTTTATATTGGTGAGTGTTGTATCACGAAATTTTTCTGGCATACATCATCAAGGATACCAAAAATTAAAAGAACCGAAAACTTCCTGTTGTGAAGGGAGCACACCAGCGACCACTTAATTAATTGTTTCATATCAAACCATACTTCGATACTTGACACTTACTTCCCAGCATATGCATTGCCTTAAGCACCAGATACCTACATTACAATCAAAATACAATTCATTGATTTGCCTTCCACTTCTGGGTAATAAAAAGATACACATATATCCGACTCGTAGTCGTAGTCAATGAATAACAAAAAACCATAAGTATCATATTACCCTGATGGCATGAACGGCGCAAGTAAACAAAGTGCATACACATAGAACATTAATGGGTTGCTCAGCGGTCATCGGCTTGGGCACCATAATATTTCAACTAAGCATTATGCCGAATGAATTATGTCACTTAAGATAGCTGGTTATTTACCCTTAGCCTTATAATTATGCTGACCTGTGGATATCGATTGTAAGTGGGCCAATAATCGAAGTATGGATTTGATTTCGATAACATTAAAAATTATGTATAAATAGCCATATGATTTTTCAATAAAGTTGTCTTCTCTCACAGAACACCAAACTAAAAAGATCTTTTTTTATTATTCTTTTGTGCAGCTTGCGAGCTAAAAAGAATTTGAAAATCCTTTTTTTAAAATACAACTGAATAAAACCTCGAGTGCATTAGCCAGAGGTCCGAGCTGAGGCATTCATTGCCAAGCGATTTGTTCTTTTGTATCTAAGACCACTCAAAAGCATCAACCAATTTTACTCATCTTTACATGGCGATCTTGCCATCATAACACCCTTCCCACCTTACATGGCGATCCTGCCATCATAACACCCTTCACTCTTTACATGGCGATCTTGCCAGTTCAGTAGATTACTGAATTGGAACCAACCAACATTACTTTGCCACTTACAACCGTGGAAATTTAGGCAACGGTTCACCTGTTGCTACAGCCGCTGCAATGCAAGTATTTCAACAGAATATATTAAGAGCTTTGGCTGGCTCGAATCCCCGGCATATGATGCAGTTCAAACCCTTGCTGTATTCTTACCAAATGGCAATTGCACAAGCTCATGCGGGTGCTTTCAACAAGAAAAATGTCTCCTCCAGTAAGAACGCACCTAGTTTAGCAGATATTCAAAGTGCTGCAGCAATACAACGTAAGTGTTTACTCGAAATGATGCCACCCCAGACAGCGGAACAAAGTAACAGTTACCAGAATAATTGGAAGACCTAAAAACTACAAATTTGCTTACTAACCCGACTATTAGAATGCAGCACAACAACATCCGAAAAAAAAAAAGAAAGAAAACAAAATAAAAACCAATAGAATAAAATATATCATACCAAGTCCCACACTTTGCAATAAAAATGAAATAGAAATACAGCAGGAAACTGTTTTCAAAAACAACAATAATAAGAAAAAAAAAATATACTGCAAACATAACAGCAAATACAATTATTAAACTTTTATAATTTCTCAAAAAAAAAAAAAAAAGTAAAATTATGTATCTAGTTTGCGTTAACTAAAGCTCAATTCAGATGCAAGCCATTCTATAAGTAAAATGCAAGTGAACATTAAAATTTATAAGAAATGTAATTATAATATGCATGTATTAATATAAATATATATATATATGTTTTAATAGAATTTCATATTTATATGTAAATGTATTGATGTATGAAAGAATTAAAATAAAAAAAAAAAAAAAAAAAAAGAAAAAAATACAAAACAAGAACTAGGTAATATAAACTCATTAGATAATAATGAAAAAAAAACGTCACTGTAGTTATTATTAATATATCTACCTTAATTCTTTTTTTAAATTAAATTGTATTTATTTAAAGAAGACGTTTTAAAATATTAACCGATCATAGGCCTTTAGTATATCTATTTTCGCTTAAAGAACCTTCCAGTCGATTAACCAAATTTAGGCTATTATTAGAAGAATATAATTTTTATGTAGAATATTCACCAGGGAAAAATAACTGTACTGCAGATGCTCTGAGTAGATTACAAATTAATTCAGAAGACTTGCAAAAACTATACGTTTGTGTGACTACAAGAGCACAATCAAAGAAATCTGATATAAAGCAAGATAATCCCAAAAATGAAAAGTTAGAAAAAGAGAAAATCATTAGTGAACTTTTAAAACCTCCAGAAAAAGGTTTGAAAGTAGTTGAGTTAAAAATAATTAACAGTTTTAAAGAAGAGGATGAAGATTTTGCAAAATTAAAGGGTTCTAGAGTAGTAGGTCCAAGCCTAATATTAGGATATATTCCAAAAAGTAATTGTTTGATTTTAAATCGGTCCAAGATGAGCACTAATGCCCGATCGGCATCATTTGACAAAATGTTGTTGAGGGACGTGCAGAAAAATTGTGAACCGCAAGTAAATAATGAAAAGGAATCCAAGAATGGCACTATTGACCGATCGGCATCATTTGACAAAATGTTGTTGAGGGACGTGCGTACAATTTGCGGACCTTTATCAATTAAAAATATTTATATAACAAAAGATGAATTAAGAAAATTATCAGACGGCCGTCGTAAAGAAAAAATGAATATATTAAAGAAGCAGATAGAAGAAATATTTAAAGAAAGTAAAATAAAAGTGCACATAATAGACGAATCAATTAGAATAACAGACCCTTGCAAAATAAAACTAATACTAAATGATTATCATATGTTACCAACTAGTGGACATGCTGGTATAAATCGCATGTTACGTAACATTCGAAAAAAATATTTTTGGACAGGCATGCAAAACGATGTGACGACATACGTTAAGCACTGCTCATTATGTCAGCGTAACAAACATATTCAACCAAAAAAACAACCAATGACCATAACTTCAACAGCCGAATCAGGTTTTGATAAAATATTCTTAGATTTAGTCGGACCCTTGGACGAATCAGAAAATGGATCAAAATACATTCTTACACTTCAAGATGAACTAACAAAGTTCATAGAAGCGATACCACTACCAAACAAAGAAGCTAATACTGTAGCTAAAGGACTCGTAGAATGTTTTATTCTAAGATATGGAGTCCCTGGAACTATAGCATCTGATCAAGGTACTGAATTTATAAATAAAGTATTTAAAGATATGTGTAGTCTGTTGAAAATAGAGCAACTACAGTCTACCGCTTACCATCACGAAAGTATTGGAGCACTAGAAAATTCCCATAAAGTTTTAGGAGCTTATCTTCCGAGTTATGTATCAGAAAAACATACTGATTGGAGCAGCTGGTTGCCCTATTATGTTTTCTGCTACAACACTTCAGTACATTCAGAAACAGGGTACACACCTTTTGAATTAGTATTTGGAAGACAATGTAATCTACCTTCCAGTCTTACCAATAAAGTAGATCCAGTGTACAACTATGAAGACTACGTGGTAGATTTAAAAAACAAACTACAAATAGCTCATAAAGACGCTAGGGATACTCTAATAGACAAAAAAAATTATTAGAAAAACGAGATACGATACAGATGTAAAGGCGAAAGTTTCAGATTTCAAAAAAGGTAGTCTAGTTTTACTTAGGAATGAAAGTAGAAAGAAGTTAGATCCAATATACATAGGGCCATATGAAGTATTATCCCAGAAAGGAGTAAATTGTGAAATAAAATATGGTGATAAAAAAATTAATGTACATAAAAACCGATTAAAACCATTTTATATATATATGTTATTATTGTAAGATTATTTGAAGACTTATGAAACACAGACGTTAAATACATAAATGATTAAAAATAAGTAAATAATAATATACAAAATTATCACTTAAAATTTTTTTTTCTCATATTTTTATATAGCCGGCATAGAAACTAAGTAATATTTTTAGAAGAATAGAATACGTTAACAACAAGAAACTAAAACAAATTAGAAGAAGTAAAATGTATTTACTAAGTCACTCAAAAATTGTATGAATGAATGAATGATTGTAAACAAAAAAAAAAAAAAAAAGAAAAAAATTTTTATAGGTACTCGTACAAATATTATATAAATGTAACATAAGTAATAATACAATCTTATATGTACATGATCTATCACAATGAAAACAAAAAGAAGTGAAAAAAAAAAAAAAACCAAAAATATGTCAATAAGCAAATTAAAACAAACAAAAAAAAAAAATTCTCCAAATATCTATTGTACAAGTGGCACGTAAAAGAAGAAATCAAGAATTGTCATGATTTCTCCTTTTTCCCCAGGAAGGGTGGTGTGAAGGGAGCACACCAGCGACCACTTAATTAATTGTTTCATATCAAACCATACTTCGATACTTGACACTTACTTCCCAGCATATGCATTGCCTTAAGCACCAGATACCTACATAATAATCAAAATACAATTCATTGATTTGCCTTCCACTTCTGGGTAATAAAAAGATACACATATATCCGACTCGTAGTCGTAGTCAATGAATAACAAAAAACCATAAGTATCATATTACCCTGATGGCATGAACGGCGCAAGTAAACAAAGTGCATACACATAGAACATTAATGGGTTGCTCAGCGGTCATCGGCTTGGGCACCATAATATTTCAACTAAGCATTATGCCGAATGAATTATGTCACTTAAGATAGCTGGTTATTTACCCTTAGCCTTATAATTATGCTGACCTGTGGATATCGATTGTAAGTGGGCCAATAATCGAAGTATGGATTTGATTTCGATAACATTAAAAATTATGTATAAATAGCCATATGATTTTTCAATAAAGTTGTCTTCTCTCACAGAACACCAAACTAAAAAGATCTTTTTTTATTATTCTTTTGTGCAGCTTGCGAGCTAAAAAGAATTTGAAAATCCTTTTTTTAAAATACAACTGAATAAAACCTCGAGTGCATTAGCCAGAGGTCCGAGCTGAGGCATTCATTGCCAAGCGATTTGTTCTTTTGTATCTAAGACCACTCAAAAGCATCAACCAATTTTACTCATCTTTACATGGCGATCTTGCCATCATAACACCCTTCCCACCTTACATGGCGATCCTGCCATCATAACACCCTTCACTCTTTACACTGTCGAAAAAATGCAGTTTCACTGGAATAGACAATTTTTATATACCAATTCTGTTATTCTTGTAAAATAAAAAGCAAATTTAAAACAATTTTATTTAATTGTTTTTAATATGTTTTGTTTTTATTGTGAACAATTTTACCTTTACTATAATTTTAACTACATTCAACAATTCAACATAACACATTTTATTTACATTTTAGATTAGTTTGCAATATCCAAAATTTCAAGAACCTCAGGCTCTAAGTTACTTCGTTTTCTTTTAGGAATACACCTTAGGCTTGCTAGATATGGATCTGATGTAATAAGCAGCCTATGAAATCAAATTTTATGTAAAATACGCATAAAAAGCACTTTTGCTCTTCAAATAAAAAATTCGTTTTTTTTTATTTTTAAATTAATTTATTTTTGTTACTATTATTGGAACACCCTTTATCCGATATAATAGTTTTTTTTTATTAATTGATAGTTTCCGTTTTTAATTTTTTAAATAACTTAGTTCTTTTTTTTTTCTTACTGTTAACTTTGAATTTGAACACCCCGTGAAATAAAAAAAGTTTTTTTAATTTATAACATTCTTCTTCTTACCAAATCCCAAAAAGTTATTCGATTTTGACGGTATGCCATCATTGTTTTGCTGGATAGTCATTTAGAAACATTGAAAAAAAATATATCACAACATAATTGGGGTGTCAAATTTTAGTGATTCTTGATAGATAATAAATCAAGCTTTGCAGTGAATATTGTTTCGAGGCGCAATAACGCGGAATAACTAAAGTTTTGCTCTAATAAAGGTACAAACATCGAAAAAAAAAACACATTTTTTTAACTTCAATCATAAAAACAAAAATGTGAAGAACCTTGTGAAATAAAAAACACAAAAGATTCGATTAAACCAAATTGATTGTACATACAATATAAAACTTAATCATTCCACGTTTCTGATGGTAAATGCAAATTCGGGCAAAGTTACCAATGATAATTCACGACGTTAAAAATATCAAGAAATATAAAAACAACATTTGAAAAAATAGGGTACCCATTTAAAAAGATGGCTACTACCAAAATAAATATTGATTAGTGTTACCAATTTTTATTTTATTTAAAGCTTAATACTTTTAATATAAACAAATATATATATTAACCAGGTTATTTTATGCATTTTCATGCACTAAATCCTAAAAATGTGTTATTTTTTCAAGTGGCCGTAATAATTTGATCACCCACTGTATATACATATGTTAATATACAGGGTGTCCGGTAATTCGTGTGCCATACTTTGGGATGTAATTCTTGGTCATATTGTAAGAAAAAAATTGTTCAACAGTAAAGTCTGATTTCCAACTTTGACATCACTTTTTGACGATTTAAAAAAAGGCTATATTTGGTGTACCCTGACCTATGTTAAGGTCAATTTCTCTGTCAGTACCAATGATAGGGACCTCATTTTGGATTTTTTTTTAGTAGAAATACTAACCTTTAAAACTACGTTTAAATTGAGCTGATGTTTTTAGGGTTACCAGATATTCCATTTTAAATGGTGTTCAATTTTTTTTGCCCAAGCAAAATTTTGACTTTGAGGTAAATTTTTTTCAAAAAATGCGTAATAAACATAAAGTTTTCTTTGTTGTGTAGACAATTGTCTACACAACATACGTCACATTAAATGATCAAATACCATTACAAATAAATTTTTCTTATTTTTACCTGATGAACAAACAATAATAAACAAAACTCATTAATAAGTGCACCCGAAAACCCATACATTTTACGATACTTTGGAAAATTTAAAACAGGTAACATTAAAAAAATGAATAAAACAATAATTTGTGTAGTTTTAAGTAATTTTTCATTTTATGTGCACACAAATAGATAGATAGATAAAATAATTTTATTTTCAATTAAATTTTTTAACAAAATCATAATTATGCTGGTATTCAAAATTAAATGTGACAATAACTTGTTTTAAGTAGTCTGTCAGGTTCAAAAAAAAATGTATTTACTTTATTACAGCAAAGCTAAGTGAGTTAACTGAATTCATTTATTATAAGACTTCGATATTTAAGTGATTTGTTTAAGTAGTTGTACAGGTTTTGGTAATTTAAGCCATTTAAGAAGTTGAGGAATGTTGATCGGTCTAGCATTTCGCTTCCTAGATATTTTTTGCGGTATCCCTTAAAAATGGGACAAACACCAACGAAGTGATATGTATTTTCTGTAGCATCCATATTGCATATAGTGCATATGCCTACAGTATCATTACGAAAAGCTCTTGCGTTTAAGTTAAGAAGACCACATCTTGCTTTGAAGATAAGGTTTATCATGTCACGAGGGTTGTTATCTTCAAAATAATTTGGGACTTCAGAATAAAGCAGGTTGCAATATTCGTCATGGTATTGTGACTGGAGCGCCTTTCCTGTAGAATCAACCCAATTTTTTTCGAATAGTTTTGTTAAAAGTATTTTATGCATACGATTCCATTCTGAGCATGGAGCTTCAAAACTGAAATCTATTTGAATTTCTTGGAAAAGGCCTGACCATTCCTGGGCCCAATAAAAATTATTCTGAATCATAATTTCAGATAGAATTCGTGGAAGACGATTACGTGGCATTGACATTACTTTCCTTATGTAAGCTAGGTGAACTTTTAATGTTGTAAGGAATGCCTTTGGAAGACCAGTTTCGATATGAATCGCGTAGTTAGGAGTGTTGTCTGGCAATCCGAAGCATCTCTTTACGAAGAAGCGTTGAAGTTTTTCAAATTGGTCGTACTCTTTGTAACCCCACACTTGCGCGCAATAGTGCATTATTGATTTTGTGGCTGCATCATGTACTTTATATTTAGCAGAGTGTGTTACGTATTTATTTCGCACAAATTTAGACCATGTCGAGTTTATGGAGTTTTTTGATGCAGCGAGACGTTTCGATAGGTGTTCAGACCATGACATGTTATAAGTGAAGATAACACCGAGATATTTATAATGGTTTGATATTTTTATCTCTCCACCGTTAAAGTACCATTTTTCAGCTGCCGCCCTTCTGCCGCCGTTTCTAAAAATTACAATTTCCGACTTATCAAGGTTGACATCTAAGTTCCACTTACTGCAGTACCTGCTGAAGCTGTCGATAATCGTTTGCAGGATATTAGGTCTATCGGAGAGAACTATATCATCCGCGTATAACAGGACGTTTATTTCCAAATTGTTCACGATGAGACCAGTTGGGAGTTCGCAGTGAAGGTCCTCAAGAAATAAGATGAACAGTAAGGCACTCAGTACACATCCTTGCTTGACTCCTTTAGTTGTCTCAAAGAAGCTTGTTGTACTCTTTCCATTCCAAACTGTTGCTGACGTGTCCCTGTACAGAGATCTTAAAACGGAAACCATTTTTGTTGAGATGCCTAGGCTTAGCAATTTATAAAACAGCGCGTTTCTATTAATGTTGTCAAAAGCTGCTGACAGATCAACGAAGAAAGCATAAAGCTTTTTTTTCTTACTCAGTTGAAGCTGAATGATGCAGGATAGGTTGTAAACTTGGTCAACTGTACTATACTGACTTCTGTATGCTGCCTGGTATTCATTAAGTATTTGGTTCTCTTCGATCCAACTAGTAAGTCTATTTAACAAAATGGTTGTAAATATTTTGTAGAGTGTGTCGAGAAAGGAAAGCCCACGGTAATTTGAAGGAAGGCTTGCATCACCTTTTTTGTAAAGAGGGAAGATAATCGACTTTTTGAAGGATGATGGTATAGTCTCAGTATCAAAGATGTCTCTGAGCAAAACATGAATCTCTTCTATAAATGTAGTACCAGCGTTTTTGTAAAACTCGTTTGGAATACCATCAATACCGGGTGCTTTGTTATTCTTTGATGTTTCTATCGCTAAGATAACTTCGTCCAGTTCTATTTTGTTATCTAGCTTTTGTTGATAAATGGTTTCAAAAGTGGGTAAAGGCATCACAAGTTGTGTCGAGGCTAAGTTCAATGTGCCATAGAAGTGGTTCATAAGCACATCTGCAGATATTTCTATGCTGTTTGTTGTTGAGTCTCCACGAATTTCCCTAGCGATTCTCCACCATTCTTTTGCCGAGGTAATAGATGCGAGTTGACGTGAGATGTTTTGGTAATATGCATATTGTTTTTGCTTTTATCAGGGCTTTGTATTTTTTGTTTGTAACAGCATATTTTAATCTACTCACTTCCAGGTTGTCTTTTTTAAACATTCTCAGTGCTTTTAATGAATCTCTCCTAGCAATATGACAATGTAAGTCGAACCAAGGCTTCATTTTCTCGAATTTAATATTGTGAGTGTTAGGCGTTCCGTTTGCTTCATATATACATTTTTTTATGGAGTCGCATCTTGTTTCGATACTTTCCTCACGACAAATTTTCATTGTTACGGCTTCATTGAGTTTAAGTATAAAGTCCGAACGTTTGTTATCAACCCACTTCAGCCTAGGTAGCATTTGCATTGGTGAGTTTCTTGTGATGTCTGCAGATGCCTTGAGAGTTAGTAATAATGGCATATGGTCCGAGTATGTTTTACATCCAACAGAAAAATCACTTATGATTCCGACTGAATTGTAAGATGGACAGCAGTAGTCTATTACAGATGATCCTCTGCTTGACACAAAAGTGAACTCTCCATTTTTGTCACCAAAGCTTCTGCCATTAAGAATGAACGCCCCGATATCTTCTAAGAACTGAAGGAATGTGTTGCAATTTCTATCGGTTGTGGAATCTTTTGAACATCTTGAATCAGTGATTGGCTGCTGTGATGTTGCTTGGATGTCTATAGAACCCATTGTGCCCGTTCTGACATTAAGATCACCTAGTAATATGAAGTTTTCCGACCTAAGCTCATCAAAAAAATTTGTTAACCTGTTAAAATCACTTATCCAATGGTTGCAGTTTAAATAGCAAGGCACGAAGTTAACGGTAGTTCCGAGAAAAGTTCCACGCAGAATTGTAGTTCCATACAAATTTACGAAGTGTAGTTGATGCATAGACTCTATACTCTTACTGAATCCAAACAAACATCCTCCACTGGCTCTACCAAAGTTTTGAATTTTTGTTGCATTGTAATTTGAAGCCTTTGAAAAATTTTTCATAATTTTGTATTTGTTCTGATATAATAAATGTTTCATATAAAAAAAAGATTTGGAATTCAGAAATAAATTTAAAAAAGTTACATAATATTGATTTATTTGCAAGACCAGCTACATTATAACACAAAACCTGACAGACTTTGGATTGCTAATTACTCTGAGGGAGTTTATGAGCATTAGAATTTTGATGCCTAGGTAAATCTAAGACAACCGAGTATGAGGATTGTGTCATAGTTAGGAGATTTTCAATAAAGGTTTTATCATCTGAATTTGCAGACTTAATTGTTCCTTCAGGTGTGCACTTGTAGCGTCTGCTTCCATTTACTATTAGAGTCCAACGTTTTATTTCAAGTCGGAGGCTGCTGTCAGCTTTTACTAGACAACGTTTGACTTGTCTAAGGTGAAACTGTTCGGCCCTTTCATTTCCAGTCAGATCCTTGTTGATAGAAATTGATTTCCCAGTTAAATTTTTTGACGATGATAACACAGCGTGAACTTCAGTTGAGCTAGCAAGCTCAAATACGAAGGATGTTTTATTCGCGTTAGCTGGGCTTATTTTTCGAACGCTGTTGGCCGTAGCAGCTACCCGAAGAGCTGAACTACAAACTTCTTGAAACTGGGTTTTAGCTTCTTCAACGTTTTCTGTTCTTAAACCTGACACTACAACATTCATTCTTTTAGTAAACTTTTCTGTTTCTTCCATTTTTTTTTTCAGTTGAGCTTCTCCTTCTTTTAGTTTTGAAATTTCTTCCTTCAGAACCTTACTTTCTTCTTGTAAAACTGCAATATCATTCTTAATTCCAGTGATATCTTCTTTAGTTGCTAAGTGTACAAGTTTTTTGTCCAAAAGCTTGTCCATTTCTTTAATTAGCACGTCCATTTGAACGGTGAGGGACATATCTGATTTTGAGCAAGGTTTTTTTGAAGTTGAAATTTTTTTGTGTTCTGGCGAAATTTCAGCAATTAGTCTTTTCAGTTTTGGTGTGTTGTTCATGAGAAATGTTTTGAGTCGCTGTACTAAAATCAGTATTCACCACACTTATAGATCTGTGGTTTGTGGATTGGCATATATTAGTGTGGTAAAGCTTTATATTCTATAAATATGGTTTGGATATTCACTAATATTAGTGAGGTGAAGTTCAATCTTAACTTTAATTTAGTTTGTATGAGATGTAAGAAGGGGAATAAATACTAGCTCACTAGTTGAGAGGTGTTGTATTTTTTGTTTGTTGTTTTTGTTTTCCGTCTATTCTCATGTAATTAGTGTAAAGTTTAGACTTACTTGCGATTAGTATGTATAAGTACTCACAGTTGTTTTTTTTTTCTTTGTGTGTTTACTGTGTTCGGTCTCAGTTTCTCCACGGTGTACAGAGAGTGACGGTTCGTTTTTATATCATGCGAGAGCTTCTTTGTGTACAAATTATTTTTTTCTACTTCACATATATTTGTAACTAGTTTTCTTTTTCAAATAATAAAACAAAACCAAAAACGACAGGTCACACTGTTGTGCACAAAATGCTGCCACAAAGTTCACAAATTTATTCCAATTTGAATTAATCTTGTTAACTTGCCTTTTTTTCAATTCCAATAAATTTAACTAAGAGCCAATCCAAAACACAACCACTCACTTAGCTAGCTTGACAGTGTGCACACAAATATAATTATAATATGTGTTCACAGTGCCGTCCTGCGTTTTGAATGCCTGCTAGAGCCTGTTTCTTTGGATTTCATTTTAAATGTTTATTCTCGATAACTATTGCCTTACTTTTAGTGATCCTTCGGGAAAACGTTATTCTAATTCAGTTAAAGTTGTTATTTCAGATGAGTAAACGATTTTTTCATTCGTCCCTATACAAAAAAATTCAGTACAGTGAGATTGAGAGATATTGCAGGCCAGTGAATTGGTCCATTTCTGCCTATCCATCGATCATCTTATTCTTCATCCAGCCATAGTGGGCCGGAGCACCATCTTGTTGGAAATATGATGAGGCTGGTTGAGGCAGTGGAACATCCTCCAATAGGTCTCGTAGATTATTTTGTAAAAATTCCAGATAGTTAGTAGAATTGAGTCGGAGTGGTAATTTGAAAAGCCCCATTAATTTATTTAAAATTACACCCATATATTGACACTGAATCTGTGCCGAAATGATCTTTGCCATGTCTGGAGATTATGGAAATTCGTAATACCATCTCTTGTGAATTGAGATTCGTCTGTCGAAAGAATTATGTTTATAAACTGGTTGTCATCCAAACTTCTCTCTAGCAACGAGTTACAAAATTCGAGTCTCTTCAAAATCATCGGGAAGCAGTTCTTGCAAGGTGTGGATACATATTTTCTCCATGCAGTATACCGGAAATTCTTTGTATGGAAACATTAAACTGTAGAGCCAAGAGTCTTATGCTGATGGAAGGATCGATTTCAACAGCTGTTAGTATTCTTTCATCGACCGAAACTCTTCTTGTGCTTGCAGCTCCGGCGTTAGGTCTTGTAGTTGAAACTGACCAGTTTCTCGAAGCTTTCGAAAGGTATTTCCAAAAACATTTCGAGAAGGAAGTCGTCTGTTAGTATAAAGTTCGTGGTATCTTCGTTGTGCTCTTCTTGAATTTCTATTACACAACCCATAAAGGAATAATGTCTGCGTCTTCTTCTCTCGTAAATGAAGGCATTTCAAAAAGCGCTCTAATTCAACTGTAATCGTGACTTAACTTGATAATTTACCTATCAAACACTGATACCAATAAATTTAACTCTCCATGAGAAGAGGTAAGGTACTTAGGATTTTGACAGCAAGTCAAGTAGGCATAAGTACACTTTTAACCCTTTTCATGAGTGCACAGTCTTAAAAATTACCTAAAAACGATCAATTCTTGGAAAACCACTCCAATTGCCAAGTGCTGCATTAAAAGTAGGTAAAAAAAACCAAAATTCGATTTTTTACCTGTTTTAGATTTTCCCAAGTATCATAAAAGGTATGGGTTTTTGGGTGCACTTATGGATGATTTTTTTATTGTTTTGTTCATCAGGTAAAAATAAGAAAACTTTGTTTATTACACATTTTTTGAAGAAAATTGACCTCAGTTAAAATTTTGCTTGGGCAAGAAAAATTGAACACCATTTAAAATTGAATATCTGGTAACCCTAAAAACATATCAGCTCAATTTAAACGTAGTCCCTATCATTGGTACTAACAGAGAAATTGACCTTAACATAGGTTATGTTATAACCTTTTTTTAAATCGTCAAAAAGTGATGTCAAAGTTGGAAATCAGACTTTACTGTACAACAATTTTTTTCTTAGAATATGACCAAGAATCACATCCCAAAGTATGGCACACGAATTACCGGACACCCTGTATTTTGGTAAAAGATAATTATTGTGCCGTTTTTCCTCAGTATTTTGTCGGGAATCCCTTGTTTTCGTTTACAGCCTTACATCGCCTTGGCATTGATGCAATAAGTTCCTGGCATTTTTTTGGTGTTATATTATTCCAAGCTGTCCTTGTGATTTCATACAATTCATTTAAATTCCTAAACTTATGCTTATTTACTTCTTTTTTTAATTCCTACCACAGGTTGGCCAGTCGATGACATCCACAGAATTTTTTTGAAACCATGACCTCGTTGACCTCGCAGTATGCTTCGGATCGTTGTCCTGCATAAATCTTCATGTTACTGGTAATTCCTCATCTGCATAGGGTAGCATTACATTTTCAAGTACACTAATGTAGTCTTGGGCCTTCATTATGCCTTCTATGCGGTAAACGGTCCAGTTCCTTTATATGACATGCAACCCCATAGCAAAATACTACCTCCTCCATGCTTGATCGTGACTGTGGTGTACTTGGGATTGAAAGTTTCGTTTTTGGCCGTCGAACATATTGTTTTCCATTGGACCCCTCTATTGATTTTGGTTTTATCACTCCAGAGTATTTTCTTTCATTGCGAGATCGTCCAACCCTTATGTTGTCTTGCAAAAGCTAACCTAGCCTTTCGGTTTTTTAGTGAAAGCAATGGTTTTTTTCTGGCTGATCTACAAAAAAGCTGACTTTCAGTGCATCGCTCTCTAATGGAGCGTGCAGAAAGCGCATTTAGATCCTCGCCGAAAACTTCCTTCCGAATACCGTTTGAACTTAACGCATTTTTTTTTGCGGTGCACTCTATCAGCCTGTCCTGAGCTTCTTTGGTTTTGCGGGGTGTTTTCTTTCTTACTACTTTTTCTGTGGTTTGATGTTTTTCTACATATTTTACAGCGTTAAAGATAATTGTTTTCGAACAATTGACCATATTTGCAATTGCATTGTATGACAATTGTTCATTTCTGCATAGATTTATTATGGCACCCCTCATGTCTGCTGTACAGCTTTTTTTCTACCCATTTCACCTTCAAAATATCTTGGAACATACAAAAAACTATTGAAACGCCTTGTATTACCTTGTACTACGAGTATTGAATGAAATGGTAATCACATGTATGCATGAGTGAACAGATAGCGGTACTTTTAGTTTTAGTTGTCATCTGTCTTATTATTGCACCAATAGTTTTGCCAGTATTAAAATCGTTCTTAATTAGTTCGCCACAACTGTATATAAAAAGATAAAATAAACAAAATTAAGTTTTAAATTATTTTATATTTTATTAAACTAATATCACAACTATGTTGTTGTGATATTAGTTTAGTAAAATATAAAATAATTTAAAACTAAATGTTGTTTATTTTATCTTTTCATATACATACATAACATATATAAATATACACGCAACTTGGAGACCAAAAATACCACAATAATACCAAAATAGACATTAACCATATTCTCAACACAAACAACTGTTCAAATTCATCACTTCATAAACAACAAGCAACATCCATCTGCCTTGTCTTAAAAACCCTAGTCACGACAACATTATCAAAGTTCATTCTTTCGTAAAAAAATACAAGCTCCATATTTGACTTTTCTTTTTCATTCAAAATATTGTAAACATTTATAGTAAACCTACATATTCTCAACGTTACATATACTATATCTTTATACTTATGTTAATACGAGTACTATTAAATCTTATGTTATCTCATAAACTATATCTTTATTCTTCAACCTCAGAGCTGAAAGCTATAGTTAGCTAATGCTTGGCATAATGTAAGCATTTTAATTTTAATTATATGTTAATAAATTATAATAATAATAATAATAATAATAGTATTATCATAGTAGCCCAAAAATTGAGTTCATTCTTAATGAAATATTGATGCTGCGGTATGAGAGAGCGTTCTCGAGAGTAGGTAATGGCTTGGCATTTATTCACATTTAGTTTTCAAGAAAGTGGTGTTGGCACCAAGTAAATAAATTGCTTGAAGAAATTGAAAATCATAAATTAAATAAAAAAATAAATTTGGTGGTGCAACAGCTCGGAGTGAACCAGGACCTAGTGACTTACAACTCTCAACCATTCCTGTGTGCGTGTTACCAGGAACGGAGGGGAGAATTTGTCAATTTCTCGCAAGAGGCAGTAAACCCCTGAAAAAAACTTTGCAGCGGCTGAGAATCGAACTCGAGACCTTCCGCATGACAGTCCAACGCACTAACCATTATGCCAAGGGGTACTGTAATTTTATATTTTTAGAAATATGCATGTTATCAACGTAGAACTGAAGGTTAGATTCTTTAAGGATAAGATCCACGTCGTAAATAGTCAATAAAAAAAAATCAGAGGACCTAAATGACTTCCTTGAGGGACTCGATGTTGGGCGAATATGTTTGAAGCTGCAGGATCTAAAAAGGACTGTGTATTGACGATCAATTGAATCCAAGATAAAATTAAAGGCAGGAAGCCGTAGGTTATAAATTTTAAGAAGATAACGTTATGGGAGACTTTTTCCAATTGGTTTATTGAAATCAGTTGCAATCACATCGACTTCATTCGCTTCAAAATAGAAAATGGCATAAACTCAGTCAGCCTTATTTATTATTTTTCACTAATACTGAGTTCAACCTCGGAATAGTTAAACCGAGCCGAAGCACTTACTTCGGGTTGACGCCACGTCAAACAAATACTTATTTATAATATATTTTCTTAGCCGTATTAGCTACGTCTTCCTCATGTCAAATATACTGGGAAAAAAGTCACCAATCTAAAGCTCTGGTTATTATACACGTAAAGCAAACCCCAGCTGATTTCCATTATTATTCAAATTATTATCATTGTATGCATATTGGAAATTGGATACATTTAAAATTAGATTGTATAAAGATCAAATCCAATAAATGAATGTACCAACCATATTGCGTTTCCAATACCTGACAACTGTTAGAGCGTTTGGAAAATATAAATAATTTATTAATGCAAAATATCTATCCTTTTTGTCTTAATAAGAAACGAAAAAAAATGCTTACACTCCTTTTTGTAAATTTCACAAGATGTCATCTCAAAATGACATTTAGATACTAAAACGTCCTATGAACCAGTTTTAGCTTATTCCACCGCTATTCCTCGTCCATTTTCATTATAAATAAGGTTTTCAGGATTAGAGCCGTTGTAAAGTCGAAGTAACTTTACTCCGTCGCTAAAACGAGTTAGTAAATAAGGCTGAGTAAAATTGGTGGTCGTAGATCTACCACTAAGAAAGTCATGTTGCTCAAAGCGGTTTACAATGAAAAGCAAAATATCGTAAATTATACGCTCAAACATTTTAGGTATGCAAGAAAGTTTGGCAATTGGTCTATAATTAGAGATCTCTTCTTTGAATCCTATTTTGTGATTAAGAATAGTGAGAGAGTCTTTCCATGTTTTTGGGAACAAACCTTGAGAAAGAGGATTGTAGTCAATCGTGAGCAGATCATCCGGCAACAGTGCATTAGCAGTCAATATCGAGCATTTGGCCAGAGCGGTCGGATTAATAAACGTTTGAGTCTATCGTGAACAGAGCATGCACACACAGTGCATTAGTAGTTGACATGGAGCATTTGGACAGAGCGGTCAATTTTAATAAAAATAGTCTGTCGGTCTTGAGCATTTGTGCAGAACACATCACATTTTTATACAGTCCACTTTATTTTAAGCAAAACACAAAGTATAATGAAAAGCAATTTTTTAGCGTTCCTTTTATTTCTTTGAAACAACAGAGTTCATTACATTACTGAAGACAGTTACATGTTTATGGAAGTAAGGGTGGATCGGTAGTTTATATCAACTTCTGTGTCATTACGAGAAAATGCTTGACCAAAGATATCAGCAAAAAAGTTCGAAATACATTTCGTATCGGATGATGAGGAATTATATTTTAATGTTGAAGAATAACCATAAGAAATTTTTTTTTTTTTTTTGAATTTATAAATTAAAAAAAGTTTTTTGGATTCGAAATTAAATCAGATTATTTCTCCTATTCCCAAGTGAGTGAAGTTCTTTGGTTTACCACGAAGGGGAAAAAGTAAAATTCTTCTGAGGCAGCAGAGGGATAGATTGAGAAAAGCAAATTCGGATCTGTTCATAAAAGGTGGCAATCTTAACGTCAATGTTTGTGTCTTTGGAGATGGTGACTTTGGATGACTTCGGTGTTGATGAGAAAATCAGATCTTATTGTCTTTGTAAACAGTTTTTTACACCACTTATTTGGGCGATATTAGAAGAAAGGAAGCGGCCAGTTGTTTTTCAGAGGTGTATGTACATATGTACTTCAATCTACAGCCTAAAGCGATTGTATTCAAACTTGGTAATTTCTTAGGTTATTCATCATCATCATCATCATCATCGGCTCGACAACCGGGTTCCGGTCCTGGCCTCTTTCAACAAGTCTCTCCATCTATCCCGGTCTCTAGCCGACGCCATCCAGTTGCGCACCCCAAGGCTTCGGGCGTCCTGGTCTACGCCATCTCTCCAGCGCAAGCATGGTCTACCACGCTGCCGTCTACCATAGAATGTACCACAAAGAACTTTCCGAGCAGGTTCCTCTTCGCTCATGCGAGCTAGGTGCCCTGCCCACCGGAGTCTACCGAGCTTAATTTTTGTCACGATATCTGCTTCTAGGTAGATTGCGTACAATTCATGATTGTACCGTCTCCGAAATCGTCCTTCCTCACATATGGGGCCAACAATTCTCCTTAAGACTTTTCTCTCGAACGCAGCTAAGAGGTCGGAGTGCCTTTTGCTAAGCACCCAAGTCTCGGATCCATATGTGAGTACTGGCAGGACCATGGTCCTGTACAGCAGCAGTTTTGAAGTTATGGTGAGATTTCTGGATTTGAAAAGCTTTGACAGACTATAGTAGGCTCTGTTGGATTTGAGAAGCCGCCCGCGTATTTCTTCTTCTATATTGTTATCGGCTGCTACTATTGACCCAAGGTATTTAAAGGATTGCACCACTTCAAATTCGTGCTCCGCAACCTTGATTGTTTGACCAACTGTTCCTCTCGCATTCGACGCCACCATGTACTTTGTTTTACCTTCACTAATGTGCAGCCCCAGATTTTGTGCCGCCTGCTCGATCTGGATGAAGGAATCGTGTACAGCTTGTTCGGATCTTCCGATGATGTCAATGTCGTCTGCGTAAGCTAGTAACTGGCTGGACCTGTTGACGATGGTCCCTCTTGTTGCTGTGCCAGAGTCACGGATTGCTTTCTCCAACGCCAGGTTGAAGAGGAGGCAGGCCAAACCGTCCCCTTGTCGGAGTCCATTAAAGATTTTGATTGGTCTGGATAGCAATCCGGCTATTTTTACTTGGCTTGTTACGTTGGTCATGGTCAACCTACATAGTCGTGTCAATTTATTTGGGATGCCGAATTCTCTCATGGCTTTGTAAAGTTCTACCCTGGCTATGCTATCATAGGCGGCCTTAAAGTCTATAAACAGGTGGTATGTTGGGATGTTAAATTCTAGACATTTTTCCATCGCCTGCCTAAGGGTAAAGATCTGATCAGTTGTTGATTTGCCTGGAATGAAACCACACTGATATTGTCCGATGACGGTTTTAGCGTATGGGGTTATCCGGTCTTGTAGGATAGAGGAGAGTATCTTATAGGCGGTACTCAACAACGTGATACCTCTATAATTGCTACACGTTGTGACATCTCCCTTCTTATGTATGGGGCATATTATGCCTTTTCGCCAGTCTTCTGGCATTTCTTCTTGCTCCCATACGTGCACTATAATATCATGAATTGCTTGACGTAAGGCTGGCCCGCCGTGATGAAATAATTCGGCTGGTATGCCATCGGCTCCCGGGGATTTGTTCTGTTTTTCTTAGGTTATTCCCTAGAGCAAAAATTACATTTTTTTATTATATACGAACATTTTCGGGAACAACATTTCACGGAAGTACACATATAAGCTCCAAAATGCAAAATAATTGATATCAAAATTAACCATCGACATTTATACAATAGCATTCACAATTCGGCACGATAAGGTCAGAAAGTTGATTTGCTAAATTTGCAAGTCGGTTGTATATCAAGTCAAATTATTACACTTGACTTATATTTTTATATACATATAAAAATCTAGACGATTACAAAATACAATTTTTTTTGAAAATTTTATATTTTGAAAACGATTGTTTTTGAAATAATTTTCTAATATGTACAGGGCGGGCCACCTGGTGGTTTCTTTTTAAATCATATCAATTATTATTTTGACGCTGACAGCTGTTTCCCGCTCGAAATCTTGACAGAAAGTCAGTATCAGTATACCTTCGCGGAACAAAATGAGCTTGAACAACGTTAAAATAAACTGTTATCAATTTTATTTAAATCACAAACTCTGTGACCCAATTAACTGCCTAATAACTATTTTTACTTTTTTCGTTATTGAATCATTCAGATCACAGCCAATTTGTAAGTGTGTCCACCTGTACATTAATTTAATTTTTGTGCGTTGCCACTAACTTCTGTGTCAAAAAGTGAAGATCTTTTAAAGTGCAATGGAAAATCTTATCACCCTGCGTGCATAGGGCTTTCAAAAACATCAACTGCATATTTAAAGGATTATTATGCAATTATTGTGAATTGCGTCTCACATATTTTTTTTTTTTTTTAGCTATCGAAAAGCCGCTTGCTGTTATGAAGGAGACTTGCATAAAGGAGACTCACCTCCATCCTTACTATTACCGAAAAATAAAACCGAGTTATAAAACTTCTCTAGTGTTGCACACCATAGTTAGGCTTCGGCCACGCACTGAGCGACGAGCGACTGAGCGATTGAACGACGAGTCGCTAAGCGACGCAAAAAAATTAAAACACATGAAATTGTATGGAGGTGGCCACGTACACCCTGAGCGACTTGTCATTGTTTTAAGCGACAGAGCGACGTCGCTCAATCGCTCAGTCGCTCGTCGCTCAGTGCGTGGCTGAGGCCTTACTCGGACCATCTGGCAGTTGAGATGAGAGTCAGATTGAATTACAGGATTACAACTGAACGACGTATTTTCGAATTTCAAATCCGAGAGAAATTGAACTGGAGAAGATTCCGTCAATTAAGTTGTGTTCGTGAATAGTTTTTGAAAAATTAATTTTCAAACTCGAAATTTTGAAGAAAAAAAATTAAAAAAAGAAAATGTCAAATTAATTTTTTTCAAAATTTTATGTAATTAAGTATAATTTCTGTTTTCAAAATTCAATGCTCTTATTAATTTTCAATAAATAACAGAAAACCAGATGCTAAAATGTATCTTAGTTTTTGAGAAATTAAAAACAAATCAAAAGTACTTTTTTCAAGAAAAACACTTTTTTGTTGGTTCTTTCTTTGCATAAATACAGTAATAAAAAAATAACTAAATTGAGTTGTAATATTTTTAATATCTGTTACATTTTAGCGTATTCTAATAAAAATTAATTATATTATAAGAAATTTTCGATATGATCCCCACTCTTCAGAAGGCAAAAGTTGTATCTTCTTATGTCCCACACTTTCCCTCTTCCTACCACATGCTTTTTATGCATATATAATTACCCTGATGAGCTTGGGGAAATCTTCATGCGTTTCTATGAAGTTTTAAGCTTGCCCCTGCGAAGATTCTAATGTATTCCCCGCTTTTGCATGGTTTGTCAATGCTATTTTTAATCTCTTATATGTTGTTTATTTATTACCAGAATGTTAGGGGCTTCGCACAAAAACGACATCCGTTTATCTGAAATCTCAAAAATCATGTATAAATCTTTGCTTAAACCGAAACTAACTCTTGCTCCTTCATACTTAACGAAGGACTATTTTCTTCTTAAGTTTTCGTCTCTCGTGGTGTTTTATTTGCGGTAACCAATCGTATTGATGCCTTGTCAAAAGGTCTTGTGTACCTTCGTTTGAATTTGTGTGCGTTAAAATATTCTTATCAAAACGAAATATGTACTTTGTCTTTGTCTCTCATTATGAATAGTGACATTCGATAAGTTGCGAATAATTAAGCGACCTACGATTATCACAGTATTATTAATACTTAAAATGATTTATTTCAGAAGCAGAATAACAAGAAAGAAGAAAATATTTCAATAAAAGATTCAGATAACCTGGCATAGTATTATGTGTGGATGGAACTTACATTGAGATAATTGCTCCAAACCATCTTCAACACCAGTATTTAAAATGGAAGGGTATTTATAGCTTCAATTCAATTAACGTTACAATTTGTCATCTTCTTAGACTTGCGATCATAACATGAAAATTCAGTATGTTGATGTTGATGCCTGATATATTGGTTCCACTCATGGTTCTTTTGTGTAAAATCGTAGTGAACTAAAAAAAAGCGTGCAAAACGGCGAGAGATCAATCTACCTTGATATATTTTTTTAAAAGCGTTTTCCTAAACACACTTATAAAGAAACATTTTGTATAGGAGATTATGGTTATCCTCTGCGGTCGTATTTGCTAACTCTATTTAGAACGCCTTACTCAATACTTTACATTCAAAGGCTATAAATATTATAGAAAGAATTATAGAAGTTCTAAAAGGCGATCTTGATCAATCTTAAATGGAAGCAAGCTGTATTACACGCCAGTAAAAGCAATGAAAATAAGTCAACAACGCCCACTCACCAAAAATTATTATTTAGTTAATATTAAAAAAAAATCATGAATTAGATTAAGAAAACATTACATGATATTGTAAGCAAATAGCATTATGTAAAGCCAAATGAAGAACGTTGGGCCCCTATTGTTGAGTCAACATGATTTAATTTAGTAATAAGTTAGTTTTAAGTCAAATTGTATATAAAACAAATTAAAAAATAAAATTCTTAATCTAAAAAAAATAAGTCAACAACTTAGTTGATGCAGAGAGAATAGAAGATGAAATCATTGTCTCTCAGAATATATCAGTTGAGCCATTTCTTAACGAATCTCGGAACACATGCCTTGAACGAGCAACACAAGCAAATCGCTATTCATAATAAGAATCTATGTAATTCCCAAATCTTTTAGTTCGATTCGCTTTTGATTTGTGTTCCTTCCTGAATAACAAAAATTCAATTGCCTTAAATTTAACTGTCTTGTACAGTTTGTACTTTACGTACTACGAACAAATTTCAGAAAAAAAACTATGGAAAACTTTCCTGAAATCCGGGTCTACTTTTGACTTTGAACTATTAGCTCTCTGCAAATTTATCTTCCTGCGATACATTGACAGAATGTCCCAGACGACTCTATAAATTTATTAAAGTCAAAACGTAAATCCGTAAGTCATTCCCCTCAACTCATAAATTTTTGGACTCGACATCTGCAGACCCTAAAATAATCTTATACCTTTTTGTCCCTTTCTTTGGCCAATCGTACAGTGATCACCCGCAAAAACCGGACCATTGTATTTTTAGATACTTTACAAGTACCCACAAACCTCTCGCGCCACCGTTCCTGACATTTGTTGTTGATATTACGTTAAAAAGTAATAAGTATTATTAATAATAAGTTTTCTTAAAGTTGATTTCTTTTTTAGTCCGGGTGGTTTGCATGCCATTTTTCTTAAAAAAAATGTTCCAACTTTCTATGTCAGGCACTCGCAGCATTATTTCGTCCCTATCACATTCAATGTAATTTGATGCGAAAAGTTCCGGATGAGTACTAAAGTACGCACTTAATATTTCATATACGCAGCTAATCCGAAAAATATTTTAAAGTTATACATATATGTATATCGCGAAAACTTTAAAAGATATATTATTTCGCTATCACTCCCTCAAGCCATTTTTCCAAAATTTTGGAAGAATTCTTTTATGGGGCCCGTTATAGCTATCATTAAAATGCATCATAGAAAATTTTCATTCCAATTTTTAAGACGAATAAACAAACTGCAATGGCTTTAATTGGTACCAAAATGAAGGTAATCAGTAGTAGAATTTTTATACTCTATACAATAAAAAATTCTGATTTTATTTTCTTTAATATGGAACACAATCATTCCACTGAATCTGTTCGAATCTCTTTCTATTCTCAAATGTCAGTTTTCCTTTCAATGATCAGCTCTAACTTCAGCCACTGACAGGATCTTTTACTGAAACCAATTTCTCAATGGTTGCTATAACTGGCTTGTAAAAAAATGAAGTCAGCATTCCACTGATTTGTTCCAATGATGCATTTCAATGATAGCTATAACTGACCCCTTATTATTCCCGTTCACAAAAAATGTTCGGTTTTCCACCCTTTTTATTTCATGGCATAGATTATACCTAGAAAATCGTCAATAGAGAGTTATATTGAGGTCTCCAATTACCGATCCCATTTATGCTAACTTGGGTGTTCCATAAGTAAGTCAAATCTGACCTTTGATTTTTGCCTTAGCTATAAACGACGTTATCAATGTAATTAATGATTCAAAACTATCAATATACGCAAATTTTAAGTTTAAATTTCTTCTCCCACTGAATCTATTCTTCACTCGGCCTCATAAAACGTTGGTCTAAAGAATTTTCGACACCTAATGTCACTAAGTCCCTTTACATAACATTTGTTAGACCCCTCCTTGAATACGCTAGCCTATCCAAGTTGGGTCGTCATATCAGAACTCTCATTTCCAAGGAATTGAAGTTGAACAACGCAAATTTCTTTGATTTTCCCTGCTTGGTCTGATATTCTTATCTTACAGAAACGAAATCAGTTAAAGAAATGATGTTAAAAAACGTTTAAAAATAATTTATATTTATTTGATTATTTAATACGTTCACAACATTTCTTAATTTTTATTAAAAGCCAATCATTATCCAATTACTAATTCTCTTAAAACAACAAATTACATACAAAGAATCCTACAACACAAATCAGTAAACGATATGTAAATCATCATCTGGAGTATACAAAATAAAATGCGTTGCCTGTGACAACTTCTACTGCATTGGATAGACAGTCAGAACTTTATACGACAGATACTTAGAACACAGTCCAAAACAGAAAACGAAATTCACACATGCCAACACCTGATGGACAATAACCATAACTACACTTACTTTCAGACGAACTTTAAACCAATACATTCACGTAAAAAGGGATAAAACTAGACGCATAGAAATAGTACCAAATTTACAAAGCTTACAAGCTTGAACAAGACAAACAAACGAAAAACTATAAAAACAACTGTATTATACAATACAGCTATCAATTATACAAAAACAGGCAGCCATACCAAGTGAGATAAATATTTTTTCACCCACAACCACGAAAAACGTCATTTAATGCAACAATCAAAATGAAGTGAATTTTTGGCCAAACAAAACCTAAGATCAATTAATTTCACCCCGACAATGTTTTTTTTTTTAACCAAAATGAGTCGCTTTTAATAAAACTTAAAAAATTAATATTTTGAATATATTAAAAAAAAATAATATTATTTTAAAATTAAGTTTTTTTAAAATCATTTATTTAACTCATTTCATTTAAAATACATACACAACATGGAGACTACCCACAAAGAAACTTACAAACACGTCGTAAATCCGCCTTTGTGCATCATCTTCTCGCTACAAACTATGGTCACTATGAAACAATCCCAAGAATGTTGCGTTTAACCATAACTCCTAGGACATCTTTTGACTTCCATATCAGTTCTGCCTTATTCCGAAAATCCCTTTATAACTCATCTTTTCTAAGTTTTTTGTATGCAAACAAAAAAAAAACCGGTGGATGGGCCTTTTGGTTGGCCCATATCAATAATTTGTATTAAAAAAAAAAACACCATAGATTTAAGCTTAATATGTATATATTATTATGTTAAGCTAAACATTTATATGTATATGTATACATTAAGCTAAATATATGGGCTTATCCCTGTAAATTTTAACTTCTTGAGTTTGAAAAAAAAAACAAAAAAAACAAATTAAGGCACGCATGTAAATTTGAGTTTTTCTTCAAATTATAGACCACGAATAAATAAAAAACTTCAAAATAACTCATATGTATTGCTTGTTAAAAAGTATAATCATGAAAAATGAATTTAAGGTACTAGTACGGTCTAGAACGCTAAAAAAAACGCACGATTTTTGGGAATTTTTTTCTCGGAAACCTTATTAGGTAATAACATAATTTTTTTTTAAATAATTAATACATATGTCAAGAGTACAAAAAAAAATTCTTTCGTCTTAATTTTCGAATTTTGGCCGAATTATAGAGGGCAGCAACGTCGACTCATCAAAAAACACATTGTCCCATTGCGGACATAAATGAAATTTGTTTGTATTTTTATTTTTTAAATCTGTTGAACAGTTTTTGAGAAAAAAAAAAAACATTTATAAAGTTTCGAAAAAAAAATCGTATGGCAGGTAACGTTATTTTTGGTCTTAAAAAAACAAATAAAAAAACATCCATGGAAACAAATTTTATAACCAGATTTTTGGAATGCCAATGGGCAATCCTCTTTCCCCGACAATAGCTGACATCATACTAGATGACCTTTTAAATAATGCAACAAATGAACTAAAATCAGACAATATAACAATTAAATGCCTTTCTAAATACGTCGACGATATTTTCGCCATGATAAAAGAACGAGATAAAACTTAAATACTACAAACTTTAAACAAATATCACACAAAAATACAATTTACAGTTGAAACAGAAAGAAACAACAGTCTCCCATATTTGGACATCAGAATTCATAGAAACGACAATACTCTCACGTTTAATTGGTATTCAAAGCCTGTTGCATCTGGAAGAATGATAAATTATTTTTCGACACAACCAACATCACAAAAAATAAACACAGTTAAAAATTTAATCAACAAAATCAACAATATAAGTGACGAACGATTTCAAAAAGAAAATATTAAAATCATAAAAAACATTTTACACATGAACAATTACCCAACACACATAACAAATAACTTAATAAAAACTACTATCGAAAAAGAAAAACCAGAAACCAAAACAACAAAACAATCGACAGATGGTAACACCAAATATTGCAGTTTGCAATATATACCTAATTTAACTGACAGTAAAAGCACAGATAATTATATACAGATGTCGCATTCCCATAGAAAAAACTGACATATGAAAATGAAAATCTTCATTTGAAAGAGCTTTTAAGAAAGTTGTTTTCAATTTATTATTTTAAGATTATGTGAGAAGTGCTTTTTCTCTTTAAAATTTGTGCTCTCTGAATTCACGAATAAAATCTATTTCGTCTGTTGCTCTTGCGTATTCAACTCTGGTGTCTGTATTCTTCGTTTTTTTGTTTTTAATACCGCCAGACCATTTTTTTTAAATAGATTTGTTATGGATACAAGAACACAAGATACCTACATTTTTCATAGAGGGATCTTGGCAAGAAAAAATTGTATTTTGTGTTTATCTGGGAATCTAAGGCAATTTTGTTCATAAAAAGGAAACTTACTTAGATATTTTGTTGCATTTAGAAGCAAATTAGGAACTTATGTAAGTAGGTATTTCAAAGCCTTTGGATGGATTTGTGAAAATTATTCTCTATTTTTTAGGTAGGTAGGTATTTGTTCTTTACAATTCCCATACAAATTATTCTAATTTCATTGCTCAATTTTGTCTATCAGAGCCAAAAACAGACACAGTATTGTTTGTTACTCCTAGTCCTATTTGCTGCATACATAGATACATACATGTATGTACGTATTTTGCATTCAGGTTCATGAGGTTATGATGACACCTGCAGGCAGGAAGGTTGGTTATATTTGATTTGGTGCGATCTTTTGATGATGGCGAAAATAACGTGGTTGACTTTTTTGGGTTTGATAAAAATAAAAAAAAATCTGAAAAAAATAGTTAAATTAAAACTTTAATTTGAAGTAGGGCTACAAAGAAAAAGAAAATAAAGTCCTAAGAAATTGTGGATACAGATTTTTGTACGGGTTAGCTACCTATTTATTTTATACCACCTACTTAATTAAGAGGTTGTATGGTTATGATAGGTTGTAGATAGGTATGTCTGTATGAAAAAAACGCAACCAGAAGAATAAATGTAGGTACGAGAATATACATTGTACATACATACGTATAGTATACATACAATTTTTCAAAAACGTATGCCTAGGAATTCATTGCGTTTGTGAAAATTTATTAAAAGGTGACAATTTTCTAGTTATCAATTAAATACAAACATACAAATTAGCTGGTTAAAACTAACGATAAAATTTAAACGAATCGAAAAATGGTTTTTTAAGAAAAAAAAAAAGCGTGCGGATAACTTCGAGTTTCGGTTTGGAATAATTTTATTCTTCTTCTTGTTTTTCATTTTTACAATTTAATATGGCCGGATGGGCGGGAAATTCAAATTTTAGACCAAATTTAAATAGTTAACAACAGTAAATTTTATTGTTTTAATTAATTCATTTTGATTTTTAAAATTGTTTGCATCGTCAAAACACCTTTACTGTAGCAGAAGTTAATTTATAAATGTTACGAATTATCAAATGAAACAATTTATACCTACTACAAATTTCAAAATTATTTCATTTCAGTATAAATAAGAAAACGTAGTATGTATATACATATACTAAGGGACATAAGAACGGTTTTTCTGTTTTCTATTTTTTTTTGTAAGTGAAAAAATAATGATAGTGTTAATAAAGAAAAAAGGAGCATTTTTTAGCTTTTCTGCTCTTAGACTATTCCATATAAAATGTCTGAAGCATTTATACTGTTAATTGCGTATTTGCTTAGTTCACCCACCCTTCATCCCATTTTACATTTATTATTTTTACAATCCATTTTTAGTTTTTCATAGATACTGTTTAATTCTTAAATTTTTCAAGCATTCACTAAGTTCTGTAGCTTCTTATTTGTATATTAAGGTTTTAAGTTTTTCTAACGTTCTTGTCATTTACAAATTTTTGAGAGAAAAATAATTACCAAGAAATTGACTGTATATCAAGTCTGTGCGTACGGCATTCATTCTTATTGTCAAACCAATTTGAAAAATATGTTATGTTAGTAAGTTACTAAGTTAAAAAATAGGATTTCGCTAAATTTAAACGATTTAATCATCTTACTATCTCTAAACATTTTACTTAAGTTAAAATAACAAACTGTTTACTTTAACTTTTAGTAATTTACTAAATTAATATGAAATCTGTCATTTTCCTCAAACAAAATCTCTAGGCAATTTTAGAAGAGTTAAATTGTGTTTTTTTATTTCGATTCGTGAGTTTTCGGAAAACGAAGATTTTGATATAGGTACATAATGTATGTATGTATGTACATATATGATTAAAGACCCAGCTTTATGGAGAATTTTGCTCCAGAAATAGGTTTGACAAGATAGCAGATCGGCTTTTAGTTGAAAAACTTAAAGATCCAAGATCGAATTATAAGCCGTAGGCTTCCGATTGCACCCGAATTTCAAGTACCTACTATTTACATTACACTTTCTTGGAAGAAGACTGGAATGGTCCAATCCAAAGTGCCGAAATAATATATAAAATATTTCGAAAAAAGTTGTCAAAAATAAACAAATAACAAAATAAATTTAAGGTTGTCCTTTTGACTTTTGAGTTTCCGACATTTCAAACTATTAGGTCTGTTCCCCAGATTTACTTTAGTTTCAAATGCACCGTTTTTAATAAAAGGAAATTACTCTATTACTAGTTAGTAAAACGAAAAAAAAGGTTTAAAAATTTCGAAGAGTTAGTAAATTACTAAAATTTTAACAAATTTCTAACTAATAAAATGCTAAGCCTTTAATAAAATGTTGTTTAAAATGTTGCTCCTATGTTTCTACCATCACGTGTGAAAGTTTGTTGATAAATCATATAATCAATTTATTTATCTAATAAAATTGTATGTTGGGCTTGCATAGGTATTCATTCAACGAAATGTTGTGAAAATTTGTGTAAAAGCTGAAATAATTCTCTTCTAATAGCAACTGATTAATTTATTGTCTGTACCGCCATTCCGACAATATTTTTTTTTGAAAATCTGTATATACGTGCCAGTTTGTAAGCTTTGGGCATATTTGTTTTTTTATTTTTTCATTGTTGAAGATAAATTCGATTACCTTTCAGCTAAAAATTTCATCAGGTGGTTCTTAAAACAAAAACAAACTTTAATCAACGAAGGTATATTAAATACTAATAATATGTGCGTTTAGCCCAGGTACGACAGAGGGCTCATCAGTCAGATGCTGTCTGCCGTACCCTTCAACATCTTACTGATGAGCCCACTGTCCTAACTGGGCGAAACCCAGTACACCGAAATTAAGGAAGAACAAAATATTGTCAAAACTCAAACCTGGATACCATAAAAATTGAAAAAAAAAATATATTTTTGAAAAACCTGTCTATACTAAATGATTGTTTAGTAGGCATAGAATACTTACATAGAATCGGGAGTGTTTACATTCCAATATTTGCAGAAATATAGATCTGTTATACCACCTACTTAATTAAGAAACAAATACTTTTGATTACAAGTAGTATTCGACTAATATGTAAAATTCAACCATATGAAAAAATCATAAAAAAATATATATTTATCTAGGGTTTAGTTAAAGGTATCTATAAAACTCGTTTTTGAAAATTGTAACTTCTGAAAAGCACAATCAATCATTATTTTGGTGCTATCATTAATTTTTTTCATTTTATTTGTACAATTATTTCTTCTGTGCCTGCATACCTTCCACATAAAATCAATTATTATATTTCAATAATTATTGGTATGTTATTCTTATTTTAAATTTTCGGATTAGCCGCGTATATAACAGATATTTAGCAAGTGCAATATGCAATACTGTAATCACCTCGAACGTTTCCCCGGTATATAAAAAAATTTAAAAGTTCGTATTTCGCTATAAAATAGTTCATAAAAAAAGATTAATGTTAAACTAAGTTAATGTTGTGAAAACACATAATAATTGATGATGGTGTTTAAAAAGTGAATAAAAAAAAATAAGTTTAAATTTTCAATGATGAGTTTTAATGATAACCTACTTAGATTTGTCTGTATGTATGTATAGGTACATATAAAGTCTAAAGTCAAATTATGTATTTTTTTTTATCAAGATTTCTGTGTTAGGCTAGGACCGCACTTGCGATTTTTCTTCGAGGCGATTAAAAAGTCGTAGTCGCTACAAATTATTGTCATGCACGCACTTACGATTTTTTTGCCGCGCGATTATTTAATCGCGAAAAATAAAACACACTACTTCTTATGTGAGTGCACGCATTTGCTACAAATAAGTAGCGGCAGAAAAATCGCTTGAAAAAATAGAACTTGTTTCATTTTTATAATCGCTACGATTTTTAAGTCGCATGTGCGTGCATTCACATTTAAGGCCATGTGTCTTACTTTTTGCGACTAAAAAATCGTGGATTAAAAAGCGCAAGTGCGTCCATGCCAATTTCTCTTTGCGACTACGATTTTTAAGTCGTAGTAATTTAAATCGCAAGTGTGGTCATATCCATTTGAGTACATGTGTTTCATTTAAGTTTACGACAATCGCATCGCAAGAAAAATGAAAAAAATTGCGACTTTTAAATCGTCATGATTTGTTGGTAGCAAGTGCGTTCATTCTCATTCAAATTCATGTGTTCTATTTTTGCGACTAAAAAATCGTGCGATTGAAATCGCAAGTGCGGTCCTAGTCTTAGACAAATGCCGTGATTTTTCTGTTAAATACGATACATTAAATTTTGATATATTTAAATAAAAGTGTAGGTATAATTAACACTTTATTATAACATTAAAACCTTTCTGTGTTATTTTGTTTTAACTTTAGACAATTCTTTTCTTGCTTAGAAACTTAAATGAAGACAATAATTATTTTTATTTATTTTTTATTCGTTCTTCTAATCAAAGCTATGAACAGTTCTAATTTAAGCAATGAAACCGGCTCTACTTAACGCAGTCGCTTAGCTTGGAGGCTTTGTCTAACTTTTTCCATAATTTTAAACACTTTGGATAACTCTTCTAACTAATGTGTGTTTTACAACAGAACCTCAGCGAGTTTACGTTGAACAACCCTTAATTTGACAGATACATAACTCAAACACAACAACACAAATAAAAAAAATAAAAAGCCAACTTTAAACCAAATAATCGCCGAAAAAAGTACACTTTATATGTATACCTACTACCTCGGTAAAGAATTTGATTGTTTATGAATTATTTACATTATTTTAGATGGAAATGAAGTAAACATATATAGCTAATTAACAGCATACAAATCCAATTTTGTTTTTCCTAGGTGCAAATTCTTTTGGCTATACTCGTAACATCGTAACATAGTCGTATGTATGCACACTTGTATGTACAGATTTGCTGATCGTAGAGTACTTTTGCACGATTGTTTCGAATTTCTTATAGGTATTCAGTAATTAAGTCTATTTACAAAGCACATCTTTTAAAAAATCGAATGAAACAACAGTAAACATTTTTACTTCCATTTGTTTTGGTATGAAATAATCATTGTCAAAATGGATAAAGTACACTTCTAAAAGACTAGTTTATCTTTTATCTATTTGCTGCTGTTAAAGTTAGACGAGCTCTTTGACGTTAAAGTATAGTTTATGTCCTTTAAAATTAACAAAAAGTCGGTTCTCGCTTTATATACAGTAATTAGAGCCGACTGCAATTCTAAAATTGATTTAGAGCAGGTTTTAAATATTTACAATTTTGCGCCTGTCTTTTATTTGTCTCACTCGTGACAGAAAAAAGACCCTGACTATTTTCAAAATACATAAAGGTGGTGTTTTTTTTTCATTTCAGCAAAAATGAATTAGTAATAATATTATTAGTTCTAAGAAAGTCCATGTAGATTTTATAAGAAAAACTAAAAACTCTTGACTGTGGAATTACACTTTAGGAAATTTCATAAAAATGTTCTGTACAAAAATTGAAATTTATTCACCCGTGCGCGGTGTGGGCTCTGTGTTGTCAAACTTACAGAAAAACACATGCACATTCTTCATAGAATACCGACCTACTCCATGGATATACACACACAAAGAAACAATAACAACATGACGAACAGGTGTAAAGTATTTAAAAAAAAAAAACAAAGATTATAAATTAATATTACACAAATGAAGGAGATATTAATAGAATATGTTCTATTTACCTAATGCCTTACCTTTTGCCTTTTTTCTGAACAAGAAAAAGATACCCCAATAGGAAATTGCTTTTTTTGGTAGATATCTACATAATATTCCACATGAAAAACAGGTAGCCGCATTGTCTGCCAGTTTTATCTTTCTCGCGCATAATAAAAAAAAAGTCCTTAAACAGAAGAGAGAATATTACTCGTATGTCGTATATTGTTCTCTTTTTAATTCAGAAAAGCTTCCTTACGGCGATTATAACATTCTCTTCTTCTTATGAAACCTTCTTCAGAAAGCTTTTGTCTGCCCGAGATTGTCTGCTCGAGAAAATTTTCGATGACAGAATTTTGTATGGAGGTGAGACATCTGTATATAATTATCTGTGGTAAAAGCCTACATAGAACTATTAACAACAACAAAGTAAACTATGCATACAAATCAAATAGAACACTGAGAAACCTTTTTACTAACAAAAAAACACCGATCGAAAAGGAACAACAACACAATGTAATATACCAGATTGGTTGCAATGGAAAAGAGGGGGAGAGTTGCGATCGAATATACATTGGGACAACAAAAAGACAATTGGGAAAGAGAATTTCTGAACATAGAGCAGACGTAAAGAAAGGAAAGGAGACAATGGGGTTATCACAACACATGATTGAAAGTGGGCACACACCAGATTTTGACAACACGATAATAAAGGGTTTTCCAATAAGAGGTGTTATTTTGATATTCAAAGAAAAATGGCATTTTTGGAGATAAATGATCGGATGTTTATTTCATTATAAAGAGGAAGGTATGCCGTTAATAATGGAACACAACATCAGCCAAATGGCCGCCAAAACCACGCTTACAGGACCATATCCTTTTCATGAAATTTTCCATAACCAAATCGCAAAGTAGCTGATGAGGCCCATTTCCACCTCGGAGGCTACGTCAACAAGCAAAACTGTCGCATCTGGGGCTCGGAAAACCCAAGAGTTATTGTTGAAAAGCCTCTCCATCCTCAACGCGTGACTGTTTGGTGCCCAGCGTCGATTCAAGACCTCAAAGATGAAATTCGTGAGGCTATCGAGGACATAGGGCAGCCACTTTGCGATTTGGTTATGGAAAATTTCATGAAAAGGATATGGTCCTGTAAGCGTGGTCTTGGCGGCCATTTGGCTGATGTTGTGTTCCATTATTAACGGCATACCTTCCTCTTTATAATGAAATAAACATCCGATCATTTATCTCCAAAAATGCCATTTTTCTTTGAATATCAAAATAACACCTCTTATTGGAAAACCCTATACTTGACAAAGAAAAGAGAACAAACGCAAGGTACACACTTGAAAGCTTACGAATACAACAAAACCTTTCAAGAACAATGAACACAATGAAAGACAGGGACAACACAATAGTGAGCTATGCTTTAGCAATAAAAAAACCCACCCTCAATCTGTGATAACAATCAGCTGTGATAATACTGTGACGTTTTTTCTGTTTGTTTTTAGATAAAATTTGTTATTTTCTTGTTTTTCTTCTTTTATATAAAAAAAAAAAAAAAAAAAGTCTTGTTTAAAAATTTTTATCTAGTGTTAAAAAATTTTGTATGTCGTTTTTAAAATGTATTAGAGTCAATAAACCAGAACATTTTGTAAGTTTTTTTAATATACCATTCCATACTCATATACAAAAAATAGTAAATTAAATGTAATAGTTTTTATATACATATATTAAAAAAAAAAAAATTAATATTTCTTATTAAAGACATTCCCCTGAAGAAGTCGTGGAATACCGACGAAACGTTGGGAAAAGATGAAATAATTTTGTTTTATTTGCATCGATAAAAAATTTTGACCAAAAAAGCCTGCTTTTTTTAAAAATAAAATTATTATAACAAAGAATTGGTCACACAAAAAGAAAAATACATAAAATGAATTTGTAGCCAGGTCAAGATTAGTCAATTTTAAATAAAAATTTTTGAGTTAAAAAAAATAGTAAAAAAATGCGTGATTATTGGCCTCTTAGCCACCCCTTTTATTTTTAATTTTAATAAATGATATTCCACTTCATATTCGACTTTCAGAAAAATTGTTGTTTGCTGATGACTTGAAAATATTCTGTCGCATAAAAACTATTTCTGAATGTATTCTTCTACAAGAAGATCTTAATAGACTTGGAGAGTGGTGCAAAAAAAAAATCACTTATTTTTGAACATCTGAAAATGCCAAATTATGTCATTTTTTGTAACCATTCTCCCATTTTGTATTCTTATAAAATTGATGACATAGCTCTTTGCAGAATAGATGAAAAGAAAGATCTTGGTGTTTTATTTGATCCTAAACTTAAATTAAATCTGCATATTGATTACGTAGTAGCTAAAGCTAATTCTATGCTAGGATTTATTTCTAGAAATTTTAAGGAGTTTACTGATCCTTACACTCTTAAATCTCTCTTTATTGCCTTTGTTCGTTCTATTTTAGAATATTGTTCTGGTATATGGATTCCTTTCAACAAAACAAGTTCTCTAAGAATTGAAAACATTCAAAAACGTTTTGACTACCAAGTCAAGCGTTTACACTGGAATATCAGAATGCCCGCGTATACTAGTAGATGCCAACTTATTGGTTTACTTAAGCTTACTGATCGCCGTAAATATTTTTCCATTATGTTGTTATTATTTTATTATGTTATCACATAAATTGCCCCCTTCTGTTATGTTTCATTGAAATCTATGCTCCTTCAAGACATTTGCGAACAAGAATTTTATTTTGTGAACCGTTTCGTAGAACCAATTATGGGCTTAATGAGCCTCTTGCAAGATGTTTAAGAGAGGCTAATTCTGTTTGTAATCATGTTGATTTTTTAATTGTATTAGTAGAGATTTATTTAAAAAACAGTTATTATTCTTAGTAACCTCTGTTGATATTAGTCTTTAAGGGATGTATCTAATAATCTTAAGGTACTTATATGGTAAATGTAAGATCCGTTTGATGAAATAATGAAATAAATAATTGTATTTCCCCTCTTAACTTGCGATATAGGTACTATTGGACATGTTTTGCATTTGAAAAAAAAATCAAACAGGAGCTCCTTTGAATTTAAAATTATATTGTAGAAAGAAATTCCAAAAAAAAAAACCGTTCAACAAATTTGTATAAAAGAAGTTAACTATCAATCAACTTAAAACTAAATAGAAAGGTTAATCTTTAGTAAAAATTTACTGATTTTCGCAAGGATTTCAGAAGAAGAGAGAAAGGAGGTTTCGATGAACATTGATCTTCAATGTTTACAAATTGAAATCTTTTTGTGTTGTGCTACTAAAAACGAATCTCTGTATTTGACGTACGTCCAAAATTAGGCACGAGGGTGAACTGATAAGTAATTGTAGCCAGATCGGAGGGGTTGAAAAATTTCTTACATCGATATAGAAATACTGAACAGCAGCATTTTTGACGGTCTTGGGAATGTGGTCATTTCAACGAAGATCGTCATTGACACAAATACCGAATACTGAGAGCTTTTCGGCTTCTTTGATGCAAGTGCAATTCAAGGACAATGACAAGGGGTACATTTTGCTTCAACGATAATAGATGCTGGGTAATTATGAAGCCGTTCTACACTACGAATGAAGAACGGTCTATCCAACAAGTATTTATATTGTAATATATCATCGCTGTAGATCGAATACCTCGTAACCCAGCAAAAACCGATTTTTATGTAATGATGCAATTATATTGTTAAAAAAATTCCGGATCTAATGAAAAATATCCTGTGAACCTAAAAACTATAATTGCAGAGCCACGCGCATAATTAATGACACGTCTCTGATTGCCTCTCATTGATTTGATAATAAGTTTTTTGTCTCTCCTGAAAAATCGACTTTTCTGGGTTACGAGGTATTCGATCTACAGCGACGATATAACAATTCAAAACCAAATTGCAGCGGTAATATATTCTATTTAAGATTATACTGTTTTCATGACACTCACACGTGGTACTATTTTTCAGTGGAGATAAAAGAGTTTTGCTAACAATAGGTGGGTAGGCACAATTTTTGAAAATGTTGTTTGGATATTGACCATTATGGAAATACAATTTTCCGAACTCCGAGGTGCTCAGCTCGAGCTACATTTTTTAAATTAAGTCTATAAAAAACGGTACGGATTTACAAAAAACATTCCTTTTGTTCTTTTTAGTTTAATTTAAAAATAAGTCGAATCATACCTGCTGTGATATTTTCCTATTTTGATTTTGCTGCGACTGTTGCTGATTTGACATATTTCCTGTGATGCCCATCAAACCAATATTCTGCGGAGGACTCGCCGTTGCAATATTCATATTATTCTGCTGATTTGTCTGATGGATTGTCATATGAAGCGATGATGAATTTGTTTGCGTTTGTTGCATCGAACAATCTGAAAATTGTTGATGTGGCATGTGCACACTGGGCGGACGAACATTCTCAACAGAATTTTGCGAAGTAATGTCACTGGCTATGCTCGTTGGAGATTCAAGACCCAACTGAGACACATCAATTTCACACTGATCATAGTGATGTTGCAAGCCGTGAACAGAATTATTCGTAGAATCCGGGGTGTACACAACCATAGAAGATATTTCCGTTGAGGATGAACTCTGCTTCATGTTCTCCAGGGTCGTAGCAGAGCTCGGAGTCAAATCCTGATCATGTCCAATTTTTTGTGATAGATGCTGTTGTTGTTGTTGCTGTTGGTTCATAAGATTTATTGAGCTCTGGTTGATTGTACTTGTTGATGGATTCTGTTGGTGAATAGAAACACCACTATGTTGAGATATGTTAGTCGATTGTTTGTGTGAGTTATCAACTAATTTGATATTATTTTTGGTGTTACTCACACTGCCATTTGATATTTTTGGATGTTGCTGATTATATTGTTGACTGTTATCATAGTTGCTTTGTTGCTGTTTACTCAAACTACAACTGCTATTCGTGGTTTCCTTTGTAAGCAGTTTATCTTCCTTCTTGGAACTACTACTATTGGAAAGTGGTTTTTCTGTATTTGAACTACTGTTCTTTCTATCCACTCTTTGTTTTTCTTTTTGTACTGCTATTGCTTGTTGTATTTGATGCGTCTGCTGTTGCTGTTGCATGGCCAAAGTGTTTTGGTAAAGATTTTGCGAAAAAGTATGTCCATACGCCATGGAAGTGGCCAAGTCTTTATATTTATTTTGTGTTTTTTGAACGGCACTTGCGTCCAAATGTGACAAGTTGTACCCAGGATAATAGTCCCACTGCCAGTACTGTGGATGTGGAGAAGCATGATAATTGGGCATTTGATTCATTGTGAATTGAGGAGCTATTTTATTGAGGTCTACAGTTGCGTGCGTTTGTTTCTGTTCAATTCCCTTAGTAGTTGATGGAAATTGTTCATGTTGCGACGGAGAACAAGCTATAGATGACAAAGTCAATGACGACGTTGCAGAGGTAAAAGGTATATGCATTCCTCCATAAGTGTTTGTTTCCTGTTTTACCGTAGTTCCGGTTCTAGCTAAAGTAGATGTTTGATTTTTATTACTGCTATAATTATTGGTATTTTTAATGGTTTGCGAAGTAAGAACAGTGTTCCAAGAAGCCGTCGAGCTATTGGGTGAAGATTGGGTCTGTTGTGACTTTTCTACTTTAATTTGATCAAGTTGCTTTTTGGGTTCAGACTTTTTTCGCTCAATGCTAGTTTTTTTCTCAACATCTGAACAATCTGTATTGTTCGCTGTATTGTCATTTCGGTTATCATTTTGATGCTGTTTTTGTTTTGAGTTGGCTTTATTTATGCATTGCAACTGAAAATTTGTTGTTCTTCGACTTTCTTCTCGATCGAATATCTTTTTATTTTCACTTGATAATTTCGAAGAGGTAAGATCGATTTGAGGAATAGAGATTTCCGCATGCCGTTGAACTGCAGCGGTTTCCATATGATGTGAAGAAGTATTTTTTGATGTGTTACTAGACTGAAACACATTCTGTTGCTGTAAAGCTTGTTGCGCTGCTGGATTTTGCTGTTGTTGTTGCTTTTGTTGTTGGGGCTGCTGTTTTTGTTGTTGTTTCTGTTGTTGTTGTTGCTGTGGTTGTTGTTGCTGTTGTTGTTGTTGCTGTTGTTGTTGTTGTTGCTGTTTCTGTTGTTGTTGTTGTTGATTATGTTGTTGATTATGTTGTTGCTGCTGTTGTTGTTGTTGCTGCTGTTGTTGTTGTTGCTGCTGATGTTGTTCTTGTATTTGATGTTGTTCTTGTATTTGATGTTTTTGTTGTTGTTGAGGCGCTTGAGTATGTTGTTGCTGTACTTGTGTATTTTGTTGTTGCTGCACTTGTGCATTTTGTTGTTGTAGTTGCTGTGAATGTTGTTGTTGGAGCAGCTGTTGTTTTTGATGTTGCGGACTTTGAATCTGTTGTGCACAGCTTTCTTTTTGCTGAGACCCGTCGGGAACTATAGAAATTTTTTTTACTTGTTCCGCTACTGTAGATTCAAGGGTTTGTACTTGTTGTTTTCGGTTTGGTTTAATCACATCTTTCTCTGAAGTTCTTGATATCACCGATGATGACGCTAAATGAATAGGGGCATTTTGCTTTGAACTCTGATCAGGTTCTTTTTTCATTTCAGCAGGATTGGATGTATTGCATGTGTCGCTCACGGGCGAATCAAAATTCAGTAATTTTTCTGTTTGATTGGAATGTGATTTTATAATTTCGCAGTCTTTTAAGCTGTTGAGAGGAGTATCAACAGTTTTTAACTGCTTATCATTTGACTCTGTCTTATTATCAATAATAATTTGCGGTCTTTGAAGGTTTTCACATTCGCTTGACTGTGGTTGTTTTGATTTTGGTATTTCAGTGGTAAGAGGTTCTTTCCCTTGAGCTATATTTGAAGATATGTTTTCATTTTTTGTCTCTAATAGAGCACTTTCATGTCCAAGTACAGATTCCAAGCAATCCACACAATTTTCTTTTGAAGTCAAAGTGCACTTCTTTTCTTCAACTGAATTACCGCCTTGTGCAGTTGATTTCTCATCTGTTTTTGTATCAACTTGGGAAGCGACCATTTCAAGTGACGAACTTTTACGAAAAGTTTCGCATTGAAGACTTTTTTTTGTTTTTTTTGCTACGGCATCTAAAACCTTGTCATCACTTTCTTTTGTGTCCATTTTTATTGGCGACAAGTTCTTATTTAATGACACATTAATAATGGATTCAACAATTGGTTGTTCTGGTTTAGATTTATCTTCTATTAAGGCCTTAAAATCTTCGCTTTTACTATCATCAGTTGTACAACTATCGGAACATATCGACAAATCTCCACGCTGTTGCGGTCCATTTCGCTTGCCTCGCAATTTAGGCGCAACATTAATAGTTTTTTTCTCCTCTTGCAACAATTTTGCATTAGAATCAACTACGGTTCCGTCTTTTTCATTTTTGGTAGATAACTTTATTTTTGATTCTGATGTTACTTTATTTTTAGACTTATTTTTATCACATTTCTCTACTTCATTCGATTGGCTTTGAATTTCGGCTGTGCCAATATACTCATCACTTGAATAGGCACAATCTAAATCTACTGAAACACTCGGAATCTTTTTTTTATTAAAACGCTTTTTTCTAATCCCTGTAGCTTCTTGACTCACGTCAGCCTCACGTTTAATTGAGTTTGTTGTATTTTCACTTGCATCTAAATGAATTTCTTCGACTTCTTTATTTTCCATAACTTTTGAAAGAAAATTAGGTGGTTTTCGATTAGCCAAACGCATTGACCTGCTTGATCTAGATTCCGCAGGCTGGGTAATTACACCCCTCCATCTTTTTTTGCGTGTGGAGACGAGTCTCTCGTGACGCCTTCGCAATAACGTTGAAACGTATTTCTGCTTTTTGTTGGTTTGAATTCTGGTTCTTAAGGTTAAACGAATTTTTTTGTGTTCATCGACAATCGAAGAATCACCATTTTCGACAGGAGTTTTACTTCTTTTGCGTTTCAGGTTGGATTTTTCTTTGAGATTGCCATCCAGAAGAGCGTTTTTGAAATTAGTTTTTTTTTCAGTTTCAAATCTAGATTGAGCACTACTGCCAAATGGCGTTTCAAAATATTTCATAGGCCGTGATCGCCTTCTACCGGAAGAAGTCATTTCGATTATTTCTTTGAAACCAGAGCCAGTTTGGGTTGTAGATGTGATATCTTCTGTCTTTTCCTTTATTGGCGATTCATTTTGCTCCAGAAGTTTCTTGCGCTTAAAAGCGTTTGGTTTATCTTCGCTTACATTTAAAATTGGTCTCATAGCTTCTAATTTATTCTTCATTTCGAATTTTTTCGCTGTTCCTTTTGTTCCCTTGACACAATTTGTTGTTGCTTTTCGTGTAGGTATATACATTTTTGGGCTTTCCTGTTTTGCAATAGGAATATTCTTTGTTGATATGCCAGACATACTACAAAGATCGTCGTAATCATTATCGGGACCTAGGCAACTAAGCTTTGTCATAGATAATGAAGTTGGCACATTTGATAGCAATGGTGTCCATCGCAGACATTCCGGTTCAATAGGTATTCTTGTTGTTGATTTCATTAATTTTTCGTTATGTTGCATGACTTTTGTCCAGTTTATTTTAATGTATATTTTATAACGGATATCACCCTTTTTTCGGCCTAGCTTAACAAAATTAAGTAGCTGAAAAGCTAAGGCAATGTCTGGTAAAAATAAGCCGGTTTTGTTTGCAAGATGTCTAAAAGTTATTTTGTCTTTATTGCGATGGTCGTAAAGACATTCTAAGACCACAGACTTCCAATAAGCATGATATGACACTCGACCTAAATCGGACAGTGGCTTTTCTGGTGTACCAAGTTGGCCCTCTTCACGACTCAAAAGATAACTAAAATCGATCAGAAATCTACCGAAACCTTGTCGTTGATACTGCGGCATTGTCATAATACAGGAAACATTGTACTTTTGCATGCAATGTTTTTCTTTTGAGAAGTATCCAATCAAATGGCATCCTTTTTTATCGTTTTTTGTAAGTATATAAAATAGAAAAGGTTCAACGTCATAGTACAAAGTTTTATGATCCAAGAATAATTTTGCCAGCAAACAAAGGTTTTGACAGTAAATTTTGTTGATATTTCCATCAACTTCAAATACAGAAATATCGTAATTGCGATAGATTTCTGTGCCAGGTGGATGTCTCCAATAACATTTGTCTTGATGACGTGATAAAACCACCTTACTTTTTGTGTATTTTAAACAAAACTCACATAAAAATAGTTTAGGAAGTCTGAAAGAAAAATTAAAAATTGGTTTTTAACATATTTATTAAATTTAATTTCGTTAATACCTTGCATATTCTTGGGGAAATCGACTTGAGTACCATGTTTGTATTTCCCATTTACCAAATTCAATTGCAGCCGGACAGCGTTCTTGTGATGCCAAATCAAAAGAAGGCGGGCTTAATAATGTTGGGTTTAGATCGGGGATAGCCAAATTAATACGTCCACTTTGATTGACAATTTCAGCCACCGCTTTTGCTGATGTTTCCCTTATAAGGCGGTACATTTTAACATCTTTTTCTGTTATACCAGGAGGCATTTTATTCTCTGAAATGAAATTTTTAATATAAAAATAAATGTTGATTTTTAGAAATTTACTTTAGAACATGGAACTTATTTAAAAATTAAATAAAATAAAATTATTTGAGTAATAATATTATAATCAAAAACAATTTGAGAATTCTCTGGCGGAAGTTACAGACACGAGCTATACTGAGCAATGCCATCACTACCAAAACTCGTCGGCTCATGCAGAAAGACAAAATAATTTTGATTAAGTATACCTCGACTCTTCTACAACACTTACAAAACATCAGAGCAGAAATCAATCGATGAATAACTTAATCACCGCTTCTTGGCTAAAAAGCCAATTCAAAAGTAAACTTCTTTTTATCCCGAACAACTTACGAGTCCAGCCAATTCGAATTTATCGATTTGGCTTATGTATTTAGAACAAAACAAATAAACGCAAATGCTTCAACTCGCAAGTAGGGGAAGATCTCGCCAAATATGGAGCAGACTAGTTAAATGAAACATCAATTAACTTGGAGTGAGAACTTGGTATCGTAACAAAAAAATAGAGTAAAAATGTTAAGGCTCGGTGACAAAATTATTCCAGAAATGTTTGGCTTTTCGTTAGAAAAATTATAAAACTAATTACGCAAAAGAAGCAATATCAATAGTCTAATGAATTTGCTTCAAGAATAAACATTATATTCTCCAAGAATTATCTAAAACCTAATAAGAAGCATTAGATGTCAGTACTTATGTTTGTATATATTTTTTTAACAAATGGAACAAATTTTATTCAAACACTTTATGATACTTAATATGCGTCCTAAGTTCAAAGATTTTCCATCAACTTTTCACTTCATCTACATTTTGAGTAAGACGCACAAGTGCGGCCGAAAACCGCTTTGTGCGGCCAAAAGTCGAAAAACGTAGAGAATGATCCACAAATTGGTATATAGGGGTTTTTGAGGTACGAATCTGTTATCAGAATCAGCAAATTCAAAATGGTCGACCTGTCATGTCATACGAAAAAACTTATTAAAAATGAAATAACTTTGATATAGTTGTTTAAAAAAATTTGTTTTTTTTTATATTATTAGGGCATGTACTTGAAAATTTATTCAAAATGAACAAATTCAAAATGGTGGAATGCCATATGGCAATTTTATATATGTACCATAGGTAAAAAAAAAATGAAAAAAAATTATTTATATATTTTTATTGAAATCGAACACAGTAATTTATAAATCATAAATTTAGAAATACAAAATGCAATATGAGCAAACAATAGGTATATAAGTTAATCCGATATTTACATGAAAAATTTTTCATTGCCCATCTCGTAACAGTTACAATCATCTACATCTGTATCCGTTTCAGAAGTGTCCGCAATGGGACAATGTATTTTTTGATGAGTCGACGTTTGCGCCCTCTATAATTCGGCCAAAAATCAAAAATTTCAAAAAATTTGTATTCTTGACGCATGTATTCATTATTTAAAAAAAATTATGTTATTATCTAATAAATTTTCCGAGAAAAAAAATTCCCAAAAATCGTGCGTTGTTTGGCGTTCTACACCGTACTAGTACCTTAATGCACAAAAAAACTCAACGGGCAGCTACGGGCAGCTGAATCTTATTTTATTTGGTACACAATACTTTTATAAGCTATCTTAAATAGCTTTGAGAACAAGAAATAGTAAGAAAAAAAGTTTTCACTCAAACAATTTTTTTTTTTCAAGTATATAAATAGTGTTGATATATCTCTGTCTAACAATGTACTATTTAGGAATTTTTATTCAGAAATTCTTTAACTTATTTTGCGCACCTGCAGCTGTTGAATCCATTTTATTGCAATAGATTTGCTTGAAAATAAAAACTTTTACACGTGTTTTGATGGAAGTGTCCATTAGCCTATCTTAACGACGCGTGACTACGTTAACTTAGCAGCCACATTCCGGCTAAGATTATGGGGGGAATTTGCGGCAAGAGATTCTACTACGAACATCTTTCGAGGGGTCTCCTTTAGACAGCCTGATGACAAAAAACCCCTAACTCAAAACTTTTATTTTGGACTTTTGGCCGCAAAAAGATGCCATCGGCCGCACTGTGAGACGGTAAAAGCTACGTGTTTTTTGTATTATTTTGTTTTCTTTTCTTGAACTAACTTGAATCATGTTGTACATAATTATTATTTTAATCTGAAAAAGAGGTAGTAAACTAGTGAAATAAAAATCTGATTATACTCGTATAAGGATTTTTTTTTATATGATGATGTTTATCGACTTAAAATTCCCAAAACAGAAATAAAATTACATATTATTTATGCTGGGTTATACAGCTGTGAGGACGAAAATGGCTAAGTCTTTTCACAGATTTTGTTGAATGCTTTTTCCTTGTTGGTTCTGGACTCCAAATTTAAAAATGAATACATTCAATGAAAGGGATTTCGGGAAACTACTTAATATGTTAGAACACAGCAACTTCGACAACATAATGGTTATAGGAGATCTAAATGCTCGAATAGGAAAGAAAGAAGGAAGAGAATCTCGACTTTCAGGGAAAGTAAGGAATTCGAAAGATGCTTGTACGAACTCTAGAGGGACAAAGCTGCTGGAACTATGCGATTCTCTTGGATTTTATATTATGAATGGCGTAAGTAGTTCGGATAAAATGGAGAACTTACATTGCTAAGCCCACAAGGCTCTTCAGTCATCGACTTTTGTTTAATAAGGGGCGAATGGATTTCGATTTTTGCAGATTTTGGAGTTCTATGTGAGCAATATTCGTATCACTTACCTATCATAGCTGAGTTTCTTACATCACCTTTCGAAAATGAAGAAACAAACAACATTCTTCCACTTCCAAAATTGAAGTGGAAAAACTCAAGGGCAACCGAATATAGAAACAATTTGGAACGAAATTTGAATACTGAACAACTGAGCATCAGTGAGATTGAATGTATAGTAAAGATATCCTATCCACCGAACAGAAAGAGTTTGAAGAAAAAATTTCAATACAGAGAGAAATGGTTCGATAAAGATTGTGAAACAGCGAGGCTTAAATCATTTGGATTGCTTAAAGCTTTCGAAAAATTGGAAATATCATTTTCAAAGACTTTTGTAATAAAACCAATGTTGCATTTAAAAGATTATGTAAAGAAACGCTTTTATGAGAATGAGGCTCTATCACTAACATGCTGTAAAAGCACCAAAGAATTTTGGGCTTCAATAAATAAATTCAATGGTAAAGTGCCACAAATAAGCATTCAAGTAAATGCACACTCATTAATGAACCATTTTCAATCTTTGCTAAACCCAATTACCAACTTACTGCCGATGAAATATGCAGTACCTCTGCATTCGAATGAAATATGTACTAGACACACCTTTTTCCAACGTTGAAGTTAATTTTGTACTGGATGGTCTAACTGACCAAAAGTCATCAGGTCCTCACGGAATTCACACAGAATTCTTTAAATGTCATCTGAAGGAAAAACTTACAGCAACTTTTAATCAAATATTTAATTCGGGAGTAATTCCAGCACAATTAAAAGAAGCAATAATTTTTCAAATACACAAAAAGGGAAATATAGCTGATCCAGCCAACTACAGAGGCATATCTCTTCTCAACGCACCATAAAAAGTATTTGCTAAACTTTTAACCAACCGAATGGCTCTTTGGAATGAAAGTCAAAAGCTTATCAGCGAAAATCAAGCTGGTTTTCGTACTGGCTATTCAACAGTTGATAATATTTTTGTACTACAGACCATTGCGGGTACATTCCTAGAACAAAAAAATAAATTATTCGCCTTTTTCGTTGATTTAAAGGCAGCTTTTGATACCATAGATCGGAGGGTTTTATTTTATAAACTTTACAACATCGGAATGAGTCATAAATTTGAAAGAGTTCTCGAAAATATTTATGAAGAACAGCGGTGTGGTGTGGATCTGATATTTCGGATTGGTTTGAAACTAATATGGAAGTAAGACAAGGCTGTTCCTTGAGCCTTTACCTTTTTTCCTTATATATCAACGACCTAACGAATTTTCTGCCAGGAGGAATTGAGTTTGCTGGAGTGTCACTCAAAGCACTTCTTTTTGCAGACGACGTGGTTTTATTTGCAAACTCAGCTGACACATTACAGTTGATGATTAACCGCCTTTATATGTATTGTCAAACTTGGAATCTAAGGGTCAATCTAGAAAAATCAAAGGTGATGATTTTTAAACAAGAAGGAGGTAGATTATGTCGAAATGAAAAGTGGCATTACAACAGAGAACCAATTGAAGTCGTAAGAAACTACAAATACCTTGGAGTGTTGATAACCAATAATCTTAATATGGAGATGCACTTGAAGGACAAGCTTATAAGGGCAAAAAGTGCAATAGCTGCTACCTGGAAAAGATGTTTTTCGAACAACTTTGTTGATTATACTGTTAAATATAAAGTATTCGTTGGAGTGGCTGAGTCGATCATGATGTACGCGGCGTAATCTCGGGGGCATACGCAATATGAAACAACAGAAAAACTTCTTCGATACTACATCAAACGAATCTTCAATTATATGATTATAATAGAAACAGGTATTTCACCACTGTTTGTAAGGACTTTGAAGCTTCATATAGATTATAAAATGAAAGTTCTCAAAATGCCTAACGAAAGACTTCCAAAAATTGTTGCTTTGAAAACCATTCTTAAAAGAAATGTGTGGTTCAGAAAACTTGAGGAGCTTGCAGGTTGTTGTGGTATGCAATTCAATGTCACGTTAACAAATCCGAAAGTATTAAAATATATGCTTTATGAGCTCATTTCGAAAGTAGATGAACAATACAGAACAGATTGTATAAATATGGCTACAACCTCCGTTCGTCGGTCAATATACAGCTCACTTAACCACAACTTGTGTGAAAAAAACTATTGCAACAACGCCAACAAACAAGAACTTATATCGGTCATGTTCAAGATAGAGGAGAACTCATGCAACTGAAATATATTCCACATCGTCCCGATTTGCCGATCTATTGCAGCCTTTGTAATCTCTCGGAGCGAGAAGATGTCTTACATTTTATTGGTAAATGTCCAATTCTCAAAGAAATTCGAAGATTTTATTTAGGCAGTGATATTAAATCCGTATCTGAGGTCAAAGCACTTTTAAACTGCGAATCGGATGTTAAACTACTTGTTAACTATAATAAAAATGCATTTAATTATAGAAAAAACATTTTAAATGAAGAGTTTTAAAATTTAACTTAAAAAAATCTAAAACTTAAATATCTGCAATATTATATTATGCTACAATTATATGAAACTAAAATACAAATTATTACATAGTTAATGTCATGCCATTAATGCCATGCTTTTACGATTTATGTGAAAAAAAAAAGAAAAAAACAAAATTTGTAAATATGAATAATAATAATAATAAATCTATCTATCTATCTATCCATTCAATGAAATGCCAAATTATAAGTTTCCTCAAGAAAGAGAAAGCTATAACAATTATGCCATACTTAAGAATAACGTTTAATTTAATTGATGACGATTGTGGTCGATAGTTGCTTTGTGTACATTTAATATTTTGTTTATTCTTAAAGTTAAACAAAAATAAACAAAAGAAGTGCGTTGTGTAAATTTACAATTTCTCTTCTTTTTTAAAGCGAAATAAAAAAGTTGATATAGGAATATTTTTAAAGAAATAAGAACATTCACAAGTATTTTTTTGTTTTTATTTGCAAAAGTGGACAGCATAAAACACTGCGTCGATGAGGAGCGAAAAATTACTGCTTTAAACTGCTTTAAAATATTTTTTAAGACCAGAATGAAGAAGTGGAATAAAGAAAAACAGCACATCAAGACGTAGAAGGACTGTGCGTTGTCTAAAGCAAATCCTCAAAAATCTGCAATCGAGATTCGTAAAGAGCTCAAACTGTGTATGAGTAACATGACTGTGAAAAGAAGACTCCTAGAAGTAAATTTGGTGTTTTTCAGAAATAATGCCCAACTTGTGGAAGTTATCCAAAGCCCTTCGTTAGCTACATATATCAACAGAGCGTTGAAGGCGGTTGGTGAACTCTGTGCCTCGCCGTTGCAAAGCCGTCATTCAAATCAGGAAAAAAGAATTTATAGCACTATTTTCCTGTTATCCTTTTTTTGCGCTACAGTTAGGTTAGGTTAATTGGCTGACAGTTGATCTTGTTACCGTCACACTTAGATCAATGTAGATCCGTTGTGATACCCTAGAGATTGTGACTCCCATGTATTGAAACTTATGATAATAATGTCATTCAAGCCCGTTAAGGGTGTTGATGACTTTCAGCAAGCTATTGCTTGAAATGTCGGGGTTTACTTTAAAGTCATTGAAACAATGTCTGTCGGAGTGTTGGCCCCTTTAACTCACTGACGCTCCGTTTGTTGCCACTACTGCAAGAAACACGTGCATCGTTCAGTCGTTTTCGTTCGTAGCATCCTTGTCGTCTGTGACCCTTTTTATGTTTTTTTCTTTACTATGGTTGGAGGCGATTTCCAGCCTCGTCTGGTTGATAGAGCTTAGGAATTTTCAAGCCATTAGGTATCGTTATTAAATTTCAATATGTTTTAGCTTGGAATGTTAGAAAGTGGCTTCAAGTCGTTAAAGAAATGTCTCCATAGGTGCCTCAGATGATACAGCTCAGGGCAGTGACACAGACAATTAATCTATCTACTCGTATCTACTCGTCACCGCATCCTCTGCATAAGTCGTCCATACTGAGTTTCATCTTTTTCCTTTGGTAACCCAGTTGGTTGAAGAGAAAGAGACATTTAACTCAGTTGGAAGATAACGTCGGTCTTTTATTTGCTGAAACTCAGTATGGAAATCATGTTGTTCTATGTTGTTCTTTGGTGCTAGAGTCTTCCATAGGATGATGTTTTGGAAAGATTGTTCATAGTCTGGCTCCACTAATATGGCTACCTAAATTGCAGTTTATTGTTGTGCAAACAAAAACTTCTGAAGAAGGTAGCAGATATATATCTTTTTGGATGACAGTACTAAGAGTTTATGAGTTTTCGTTGCCATAGACCATAGGAATCTCCACAATTTTGAACTTACAACACAATATCACAATATCGAGGATTTTTCGATGCTCTTTCATAGATTCGATTTCAATGGTATACTCATCACATATATGGTAACAGAAACAGATGTGAGAACTCTAGTTGTGCAAACGATAGTAAGACAAACATCTCCGTACACTCTGGCGGCCCTGAAGTTGCATTTTCAAAAGGTTAGATATTGGTGTCATGTAGCCATGTTATCTTGAGTAAGTCTCTTCAAACAATGGAGGCAGTGGCACCCGTGTCATCGTAGCCACTTGTTTCTTGCCGTTTAATGTCGCCTATACAGTTAGACTTTTGTTGTATCGTTTAGTCTGTGAGAACATTGTTATTACCCCTTTACAGGTTGCGAAATAGGTCGAGCAGCAGTATTGACGTTATTGTTACCGATTTTGCTTCCGTCGATGCTCTATCTGATCGATATTAAAAATTGTTACCCAATTTACTCACACTGAAATCATTATTACACGCGATTTCTATGTTCATATTATTTCTTGACTTCGAGACTCTGTCCAGACAAAACTCGAAGTAAGCTTTGTAGAGATCTTTGCTGAGTTAAACTCTTTAACTAAACTTGTGAACGAGCTATGTCGAATACCTGACGTTGAGTGTTATTCCCCAAATACGCTTGATCCGTTCCTTACATCTGATCCTGATAAATATTATAAGTATATACCAACACTATAAACGTCGTACCACTGCATCATATCAGCTAATTTCTCATGCTCCACCAACAGTTAAAAAAAAAAGAATTTAAAGAGAACTATATTGGAAAGCCTATTGGGACGGACTAAATATTTTTTCCGAAACTTTAACTGGTCACTATGCTTCCTCTATAGTAACATTTATATTCCAGCGCTGAAATGATAACAGACAATATTCTCAATGGAATGAAAACTTTTTTCCCAACAGGACTAAAGCAGTAAGTTTCAGTGTAGATAGAGAGGTAATCAGATTAAGAGAATTAAGCTTCCGATGCTACAAAAAAAAAAACGCCACTAAGGAAAACCGATAAAAAGTATAAACAAGCGAGGAATACCTGCAATGCTTATATTCAAAGAACAAAGTTCGTACATGACCAAAATCTACGTCAAAAAATAGTACAATCTGCGAAAGATAGTAAAAACTTATAGTCTTTTCTAAAATATAACAAATTCATCGGTTCCAATACTCATTCACGTTAACACAGTTTTCGTCACCCCACAAGAAAAAGCAAATTTGCTTGCAAAGCAGTTTGCTGATAATTCGACTTTGACACACAGTGTTTTGACTTCTTCTGTATTTGAACAAAACCTTGAAACACATAAATCCGGTGGTCCTGACTGTATATCCTTCTGGTTCTGAATGTGTATTTTTCTACGCTGGTAAAACCATTGCGTAAGATTTTTCATCTGTCATTCTCTTTGGGTATTTTTCGGAGTAGATGGAAAACAGGAAATGTAAACCCAGTCCAAAAAAAGTCGTATCTTCCTTCCTTTCCCATTATCAACAAATTGCAAAACTTGAGTATAACTGTGCTACCATTACTCATTTTTAAAGTGTTGGATAGAATTCAGAATAGAGCCCAAAACCTCGTAAGAGACCCATGCAGTACGGAAACTCACATGGACAACGAGGAAATAGTCTCGTTCTAAGCTGACATTGGGTCAGCCTACCACCGCGGCTAAACGCCATCCCTTCCCACAACCCAAAAAAATCACCACTGACAACCGGGAATGAACACCCTGAAGACGATACAGTCAATCGACTTTTTAATTTTTTTTTCCGTCATGTAAATTTTATATAAAAACATAAGTCACTGTATATAGTTAGGCCCCCTATGTGCCAACAAATGTAAATTTTCATACATATGTAGTATCTTATTAGTTGTAAGCCAAAATGTAAATAGTAAGTTCAATAAAACAAAATTGAATTGAAATGATTACAGAAACTCTTGTTTCTCTTGAACACTGTCGTAACGTCTCTTTTCTTTCACTGTTTTATCGCTTTTTCTACGAAAAATGTTCAATTGAAATAGCCAGTTGCATTCCTCCCCTACAATAATTCCGCCTTAATAGACGTCTAGTTAGTACTATGAAATACAGAGGTTCTTTCTTTAGTTGCACTACTAGAATGTGGAATAATTAGCCCTCTCGATGTTTCCAACTATTTTAATCCACAAGCTTCCAAGAACAATGTGATCAACATCTCCTATTTACCTAATTGCTGGTACTGTGTTACACGATAAAATTATAAGTGTAGTCATAATCCCTTGAGTGTGTGCAAATTATATTCAAATACGACTGGGTGGTACGAACTTTCTCTTATGTAAAAGAAAAAAATTTCAAAAATGAATGTTATTAGAGAAAAACTGTTCATAAGCTAAAATCCATTTTTTAAAACATTTTTAAGAAAAAATGTTGGTACGCCAACCTAGTTTTTATTATTGTACGAATAAAAATTAAATTTCCAAAAAAAATACTGACCCGCTTTTGAAATATCGAATTTTCCAAAAAAAAAAAAATGATTTTTTTTAACTTTTTAGAAGCTTCTCTACAACAATTTCATTAAAGTCCGTTATGCCGACAGTTAGAAATTCAAAATTTGAAAAAAAAAATGGTTCTATTGTACGTAATATCTTAATTTAAATTTTAATTTTAAATTTTATTAAATCATAGATCGTAAGAATTAATCGAAAGAAAAAAATCTTATCAAAATTCTAGGCGCCGTTTTCGAGAAAAATTAGATTTTCGAAAACCGTCATTTTTAGGTAAAATACATTTTTTTTTACATTTTGTATTTGTTATAAGAAACTTTTATTTGTCAACTACGGTAGTCTCAAAGATAAGGAAAAGACAGTTATATTGGGTAAACTTATTTGTTCATTATGTATATAAGAAACTACCTATCCTTCATTACATATAACGTTAATTCTATTCTACAGGCAGACGTATTTCACTAAACTTCACTAAACAGCCGTTTTGATCAATATGTCGGATAATGAGTGGCTGCTTCTCGTCTCATTATACAACAAGTGTAACGCAACAAGATGTGACATCATACATGACATCACCGCCATCAACAATCTGGCTAGCCAACATACGTACTGTGTACTTGGAAGTGACTTCAATGCACGACACCAACTCTGGCTGGACACCAGGGAATCTACACAAGGAATAGTAATTGTGGACTGGCTGCAAGACAACCCTGAGCTTCACTCACTGGTGGTTGTATCACAACATAGGCCCACATTTCCAAGAACTCCATCGCTCCTAGACTTCTTTTTAGTGACGTCCAATTTTACGAACATCCTTCCCGAGTTCCAAAACTTAACTTGTGTTGCACACGATAGTGACTCGGACCATCTGGCGGTTGAGATGAGAGTCAGATTGAATTACAGGATTACAACTGAACGTCGTATTCCCGAATTCCAAATCCAATACGAAAAAATGACTACCAGAAGTCTCCAGCGTCAACAATCTCAACAACATTGAGATCGATAACACCATTGCTCAATTTGAAACAGTAGTCAACAATGCTTTGGGCAGGCAGAAAACACCCCGCACCAGCAGAGATAAATATGCAAACTTACCCCAACATATACAATTAATATATGCTCACCGGCAAAGATTCCGCAAAAGCCTCCAAAGAATATTCCACAGGACCTTTAACAGGGAAAGTGTCGAATACCGTCAGCTAGTCAGAACTTCAGTGCACTAACACAATGTTCAACCAGGCAATAAAACATCATCAGGAAAAGGATTTCAGGAAGAGACTCGAAGATATCAAACCTGGACCTGAGACGTTTAAAAAGATCAATATGATTGTTGGACGAGCGAACTCAATTCCAGACACCATCCTTCACGGACAAGAAATTTCAATAACTTCTGCTGAGAAAGCTGAAGCATTTGCAAATCACTTTCATGATAGTTTCAAAGACCGCCCTCCCGTACACCTTCCTGACTTTGTCGAAGATGTAGAAACTCGCTTTCAAGAGATATCAGCAACCACCGAAACCGTGACCCTGTTCAACGAGGAAAACCCATCATCGGAGCCGACGCTGACAGATTTTTTCACTTCTCCTGAAGAAGTAGCTGACATTGTCTTCACTGCAAACTCCAAAAAATCAGCAGGAAGCGACAAGATTTCTAATTACGTACTTAAAAAGTTACCAAATCTTGCTGTTCTCCTGTTGACTATAATCTTCAATAACTGCCTGAACAACAGCTATTTCCCTGCAGCCTGGAAAACCGCAAAAGTGGTCCCTGTCCCGAATAAGAACAACCGCGCAAATGTGGAAGGATATCGGCCAATTTCTTTGCTCAACTGCATGAGTAAGATACTGGAGGCGTTGATATTGAAGAAACTCAACGTTTTCTGTAGAGAAAGAGATGTCACACCGAAAAGGCTTTCGACAGCGTTTGGTTAAAAGGATTACTATTCAAACTCTCGGACCTTGGACTTCCTAATTACTTGGTAAGAATAATCAAAAATTTCCTAACCCATAGATTATTTTATGTACAGGTAGAAAAACATGTGTCATCAACCAAAGGAATTAACGCTGGAGATCCTCAAGGATCAAAACTTGGACCGCTGCTCTTCAACATTTACACTGCTGATCAACCAGCCAACATATCAGGTACAAAGACGAAGCTTTATGCAGACGACTCAATCACATATGCCACCGCCTTTTCACCAGAAGTTGCTGCCAGGAGAGTGCAAGAGCACATTAAAAACCTATGGGAATACTATGTTAAATGGGGACTGAGGATAAACAGCGAAAAGACTGAACTCATCTGCTTCCGAACACCAGTGACTGTCATTCGAAGACGAGCGTTTGCAACACGCTGTGATGCAATCAAAATAAAGTTTCCAGACAACACTGAAGTGACAGTCAAATCTTCAACGAAGTACTTGGGAATCAACTTTTCCAACAAATTCAAATTCAAAAGGCATGCAGACTTGATGTTGAAGAGAGCCAACTTTTCTCTGAACTTGGTCCATCCGCTTCTCAGGAGGCGAAATGGACTAAGTAAGAAAACCAAGCTGCTTGTGTACAAACAACTTATCCGACCCGTTCTGACCTACGCCTTTCCCATCTGGTTTACTATTTCACCTACAACAATGAAAAAGATGAAGCTTTTTGAAAGAAAGATGCTCCGCATTTGCACTGGACTGTACCGTAACCCACTGACGAAGAAATATATACCAACAAGGAATCTGTATAAAGAAGCAAAGTTAATACCATTAGACATGTATTTACTGCAGCTCTCCGGAAAAATCATCAGGAACCTGGAAGATCATCCCAACACAGAAGTGCAACAACTTCTCCAGCATGAACTATACACCCGAGCCATCAATGACGATCAATTTGAAGACATCATACATAACGACAACGCACCCTTTTACGAGAAGAACAACAATCAATACTACAGGAGATAAAACGCCCACTCATCAAAATTTTTATTTAGTTAATATTAAAAAAAATCATGAATTAGATTAAGAAAACATTAATTTGATATTGTAAGCAAATAGCATTATGTAAAGCCAAATGAAGAACGTTGGGCCCCTATTGTTGAGCCAACATTATTTAATTTAGTAATAAGTTAGTTTTAAGTCAAATTGTATATAAAACAAATTGAAAAATAAAATTCTTAATCTTAAAAAAAATCTTTTATTTGTCAAGTATATAAAAATCGAGCATGGGGTTTTCGAAATACATATTGAGTTTTGAGAAAAAAATTGAAAATTTTTTTAAAAATCCAAAAACTTTGAATACACAATATATTCAGCCCTATCATCAATTCCATCGCAATTGGAGACTTCTACGAATTCCGAAAAAAGCTATCGCTAAGTTCATAGGGGCAATTTGTATGAGATTTTTCACTACGATGGATTCTGTGATGACTATTTTCGGGATTATTAACAAGACTCCGATTACGATGGAATTCGAGATAAGGCTGATTCAAACTTTCAAAAATGATAAAAATCGGTTGTACCGTTTTTGAGTAGTTCGGAATTTTTTTCAACCATTACCTTGCATTTACTAAATGAAATTTTTCGATTTTTAAATCTGTCGAACAGTTTTTGAGAAAAAAAAATCGTATGCCAGGTAAAAAACGTATGGGGGAAATTTAAAAATGATATCTACCAACTTTTACGAAAATCGGCCCGGCCATTTAGGCTGTAGTCGAATAGACAGACAGGCAGAATTGCGATACCCACTTTTTTCGTCTTTGCTTACATCTTAATGTTAACTTTGATCAAAATCTCGAGTTCAATTTTCTACGGATGTATAACTTGCCTTATAGTACCTATAAGTCACAAGTAAAAATGACAATGAAATGATATGTATTTGTTTATATAATCTATTCAAAGTACATAGAGATATGATATCTTTTTTGCTGCACCTGTTAACACCAGTTCTTCTGCTCTTCATAAAAAAAAAAAACACAAAAATGAAGAAAAGAAAAAAAAATCTATCACAAAATACTAAAACAGTCAGTTTGTTAAAAAAAGTGCACAGTTAAAAAAAAAACATTCAAATAAGTCTTAACTGACTACAAATCAGTAAGTTGATTTGAAAAGAAAATATAAATAAACATTTCGCGACACAACCTTCACAACTTCAAGGGGAATTTGCCTAAGGAAGAGGTAAACGAAATGGCTACTTACAATAATGATAGAAATCCTAGTGAGATGGAACCTAACTCACATTAATGAACAGAGAGCCGAGTACTATTCACTATGAAAGAAATTTTTATTAAAGAGTTTTCCGGCAGCCGAAAAAACTTTATTTCATATTTCTTTCCCTACGTTTCGTTGGATTTTCCCAACTTCTTCAGGGGTTGTTTTATTTTCTTTTAACATATTTTACACATATTGCTTACACATTTTATACACTTACATGAGATATTTTTCTCCTATTACATTTAAATTAAAAACACATTTAATTTATATAGAAAAATACAAAATTTAAAAACAAAGAAAATAAATAAAATATAATTACACTACTGGCAATAATTTTAAAATGAAACAAAACAAAACAACAATTGAACATTAGTATATCATAGTTTTTTTGATAATGCTAAAGCGTAGCTTACAATGGTGTTATCTCTGTCCTCTTGTATGTTCATTGTTTTGTCTAAGTTTTGTTGAATACGTAGACTGTGTATCTCTTATTCTGCCCTTTCTCTTTATCTATAATTTTTGTGTTGTCAAAACCAGCTGTAGTATGTGTTGTGATAAACCGGTAGATTCTCTCTTATTTTTAATGTCAGTTTTGTGCTCGGTCAATCTTGTCTCAAGTGATCTTTTTGTTGTTCCAATATAGATTAAATTGCACGTTTCCCCTTCCTTAGAGTATTTTTGGATTTTTGACAAGGATTGGTCGAGCGAAGCGTGTTGGGAAAAGAACATAACCAAAAGTAAAAACGTGTTTCAGTTTTAATTAAAATTTTTCACTTTTAATTAGTCTTTTTGGCAAAATATTATTCGCTAACATTTAAAGCGAACTTCCTTAGCATCCTAAAATTAAATTTAACGTCGGATGGTGCAGTGATTGCAGCGAAAAAACAGGATCACTTTCCTAACCTCAAGTGTCCAGTAGTTCTCACCAGCGAGAAGATTAAAAGTTGAACCTCGAAATGAGGTATAAATTCGATAAGGGGAAAAAACCCGGAAAAAGGAAGCTTGATGCAGCTTACCAACTCCTTGCATTAAGCAATAGCGCAAATCCCAACACAAATTTCCTATCGAAAGCTCCCGAAAAAGTAATTGGTGCAGAAGAAATCGACGACGCCGACACGTGGCTCACTCCTGGCAGGAAGCGAACCTGCACAAACAAAAGCCGTAGCTGAAGCCCTGCGGGCAAAAGTCTACCGAACAAGAACCAATTCTCAATCCTGGGGTTGGGACTGAATATTCTCCCGTCACAACAACAGGGGCTTACAAATTGACCACCAAATGCAGCAAGACACGGACGCTATCCAAGATAACACCGAAGTCAATGGCAAGAGAAAGGAAGCCAGCGTTGGACCTGAAAAAACACCACGAGACGAAAGCATCAATGGACCGAAGCCCTCGCGCTCGAGGGGTAAGTACTGTCCTCCTATCTTTTTGAAAAATGTGAATATTAATAAACTTATTAAAGACTTCCGCGAAAGTTCGGTACCTTTTAATTATAAAGTGTATAATCGTGGTAATTTAAGTAGACTTTTCGTTGACAACAGCCACGTTCACCGTGATCTTCTGGAACTTCTGAGGAGGTCCAACAATATTGAGGCGCACTCCTTCACTTTGAAGGAGGATCGAACCGCTAACGTCGTACTGAGAGGACTCACTCTTGACTATTCTAAGTCCGAAATTTTAAACGAATTGAAAGTAAGAATTACAAACGTGGATAAAGTCTTGGTTTTTTGAAACTTTAAGATCAAAGGCGAACAAAACTCGGTATAATTTATTCCTAGTCAGACTCCAACCGGGCACGGGTCCTAAGGAGCTCCTGAAAATCCGCTACCTTTTTAACACGCGAGTTCATTGGGAAAAGCCCAGAGGCAATAAAGGCGCACTGCAATGCCGTCGGTGCCAGAAGTTCGGCCATTTGGCGAAAAATTGTGCCAGCACTTACAAATGTGTAAAATGCACAGCCCCATATGAGCCGTGCCACTGCGCTGTCACTAAGCAAGAGGGAAGTTTGGCCACTTGTGTCAACTGTGGTGAGAACCACCCAGCTAATTTTAAGGGATGTGCATCCTACAAAAGATTCGAGGCCAGCACAAAACTAAAACTGCGAGATGCCAAAGAAAAACAAATCGAAGAAAAAGCCTTCTCCAAAGCTATCTCGGATGGTAACTTTGTCATTCCCGGGGTTTCATACGCCAACCAACTTATCGGATCGCACACTCCACGGGGTCCTGGCCCTTCTGGCAATCTTCCCTCCGGTGCACAGTGGGGCAAAATGGCGAAAAGATGGCATTAAATCAACGAACAGGGTTAGAAACTTGAAATTTGGCACAATTACTACTGATACCAATGTTAATACATGGCCAAGGTTTCTAATGGCCACGCCCATTTCTAAGGTTACCAACCATACAAATTTCATTAGTTTATGAAACTACTCAAAAACGGCTCAAACGATTTAAATGAAACTCTGCGTGTGTTGCATCCTTCGTGATTGTAATACAACTACATTTATAAACAAAATTTAAAAAAAAATTATAGGGTTACCATTTTGGGATATTTTGTGTTACTAATTTTTTTTGCTAAACTTAGTATCCTTCATTCAATAGAAATAAATTCTTTGCTTTTCAGCTACATGTACACTTTTAAAAATTCAATTTAATAGGTCTACAATATCTATTTGAGCTTGGACGTGGATTTTTGTATATTATTTTAACACCAGAAACTAAGCGAAGTGGAACAAGGCAAATAAGAAAAACAGTCGATTCTACCTGGTTCAATTCATAAAAGGCTTGCTTATTTGAAATGTGACCAAAACTCCCATAAAAGTCCCATTTAGAGTACAAGCATACATTTATCAATTCTTAGTGAAGTGAATTAATCTTGTCTTTTTGGAGAATAATTAAGCGTTTAACTGTTAAGCTTAGCAAACTTTGTAAACTTGTACTCACATAAGTTTTCGAAATAATGATATATGTATGTTCAGGATCGGGATAGAAAGTTTTTTTAAATTCCTGAACTATTTTATACGAAGGAAATACTTAAGAAGCTTTTGATCTGATAATTTCATATTGAAATTTAGATAAGCCTGCTTCGAAAATTAACGCTTAAGCTTCTTCACCATTCATTGAAGTAGGTTAAATGAACTCTCTTAAATCTTTCCTACACTTTTTGACTTTTCTAGGACTTTGGGGTACTTCGTGAATTAGTTTTGCAGCTACCGACTGCCCAGATGTTCTCAAACTCATTTCAGCTGCATATGCCAATTCAGAAGGAATGTATGTCATTTTAAAAGTTACCCAAGTATTGCGTTTGCCTTACAATTTCTTCCTTTAAAAAATCCATCTGGCTATTAAATCCTTGGCAACTTGACTTCTTCATTATATTAAAAAGATCTTGCCAGGTTATTGGTAGTATTTTTGACTTTGTTCGGCGTAAGAAATGTCAAAAGCACAATAATATCGACGAAAAATATCTTTTTCTAGAAAGTGACGTCACCAACAAAAATATACATAACACACAGGGGAGCAGATTAGAGCAAGAAAATTTTGCACATTCTGAAAGGAGAATGTACACTTAACAAAATGACATATAAAACTTATTGTCACTTTACGGCGAACACAACTAAACGCCTAAGGATTTCAGAGAAATGCAAAAAAACAAACAATTTTTTAACTTTTTTTTTATATTCAACTACGAATTAAAATAAAAAAACAATTTATTTTTTATAAAAAAAAACCATACAAAAATGCACCTGAGCTTTCTGATTCTATCGCAATTTAATTTAATTTAATTTGATACACGCCATAAATAATAAACTGTACATAATTTACTTAACCAACCCGAAATGACAAAAAGAAGTCTGCGATCGACTCAAAACGTGAACTTACTCTTTATTTGAGACGATCTGCAGAAGATTACGTGATTCAAATAAACTTTCTCTCTCTTATTTTTAATTCTCTATCATATTTGGAAGAGAAATAGAACGGTTATTTAAAACAAAGCTCAACTTCATAATTTGATTAAATGCCAGATTTTTTACGTTTTGCCCCATTGTGCGGTGGTGCAGCCTGCACAAGTGTTCTTAACGACTTTATAAACCTTTCTAAAGATCTTTTTGGAATCGAGATGAATGAACTTATTTAAAAAATAGAAAAATTCATGTCAAATCTAGGAAATTTCCAGTCACTCGTTAGTAAGCGATTAGCTTATCTTGAGCTGGTCAATCAGCTCCTCGTCAGTCCTCAATAATGGCCATTAAATTTGTAAATTTCAACATTTCGTCCTTAATTAATTAGGCTAGGAGAATAGAACTTACTTACTTAACGAAATTGAAACAATTGCAGCTTCCTACGACGGTGCCATCATTGGAGGAGACCTAAACGCCAAAAGCCCCAGATGAGGTGATAACTGGCAAAATCTTAACGGTGGTACCCTCATTAACTGGTACCAGTCTTGCACTCCTTCGCTTACAAATATCACTTCAGACACTCCACTTCAAACACTTGCAGCTTCCTACGACGGTGCCATCATTGGAGGAAACCTAAACGCCAAAAGCCCCAGATGGGGTGATAACTGGCAAAATCTTAACGGTGGTACCCTCATTAACTGGTACCAGTCTTGCACTCCTTCGCTTACAAATATCACTTCAGACACTCCAACCTTTCCTCGGGGCCAATCGTTTCTTGACCACTATTTGATCTCTAACCACTTACTAAATTTTCTAAATCCTAACTTCACTGTACAAATACTTCCTACCTTTACTGAACACTGGCCACTTTTGCTTAAGCTCGACGTAGCTAACTTTGACATTTGCCTCAAAGAGCCTCACTACAACAGATCCTTCAAAAACACCAATTGGAATATATTCAAAGCTGATCTTGATTTCGCGCTTAGAGATAATCTGCCTTCTCATAGCTGCTGCCTGTCAAACGCAGATATAGACAGACACATCTCGAAGTTTAACTCCGCGCTACTTACCTGCCTCAAGAATAACTCGACTAGATACATTCACTCATTTAGAAAATACAGAAATCTTCCGCCCGATATAGAAAATCTATACAACATGAAACACCAATGGCAAAAAAAAACTGAGTCATCTTTCACAGATCACTCAACAGAATCTCTGTTCCTTACAAAGAGCTTTCAACTAGAATTTCCTTGTTAAACATCATTATCAAGAACAAAGTTAACATCATTATCAAGAACAAAGTTAAAAAAATCGTTCCAGGCCCCCAAGCATTTAAAGAGGTATTCAGGATGCTAGGGAACGAAAAGAATTTACTTGTAATAAAGTTTCTGTAAACAACGTTGCAATAACAAACGAAGCGGATATTGTATCAGTCTTTGAAAATCACTTTTCCAACATAGATATATCAGGAGAGAATTCCTAATTCCAACTCGAACTTATGCAATTTAGCTACATCATCCGCAAGGGAAGTCAGGCTATCGAAACCTGAACACATTTTTCTTTTTAATCCCGAAAATAATTCACTTAATCCTTTCTCTGATATATTCACTAATAGTGAAAACGTCAAAAATATTATAAAACAATCCAAACCCAAAAAATCTTCAGGGCAGGACGAGATCACTAATTTTGTTCTTAAAAAAAACTATCCAATCTAGCCTTTAATTTCTTAACTATCGTGTTCAACAACTGCTGGAAGGAACAACGAATTGCTGGAAGGAAGCTAGGATTCTCCCCATTTTAAAAAATCAAAATAACCACGACCTGAACAACTTCAGACCAATCTCGTTACTCTCAAACGTTGGTAAAGTCCTGGAAAGAATAATCTTGGATAAAATGATGCTACCATCCGAGTGCCCAATTGATCCAATTTCGGATTACCAATTAGGCTTCCGCTGAGGTCACTCCACTGTTCACGCACTCCTCAAACTCCAAAACGATATTGTATTAGGACTTAGGAACAAGATATATACTGTTGCATGCTCACTTGACGTCGAAAAAGCGTTCGACTGTGTATGGAGAGACGGGCTTATAGCCAAAATCGTGTCGCTCAACTTCCCCCGGTACATCACGAACATTCTAGAAAGCTTCCTTGCAAACAGAACCTTCTTTATACAAATACAAGGTACTAAATCTTAATCTCGAGAGTGCAACAGTGGCGTACCTCAAGGTTCGATATTGGGACCACAACTGTTTAATATATTCCTCCACAACTTCCCTCGCCAATTCATGGAAGATAACCTCACTTCCACCGGTCTGCTCTATGCAGACGACACGATAGTTTACTCAAGTCACGAATTTCCAATTATCGCGGCTAAAACACTAGAAAAACACATTCTACTGATTTATGAGTTTTACAGGAACTGGGGCATCAAAATTAACTTCCCAAAAACTGAAATGATATGTTTCAGAAATGCAAGTTGCAAAGGCCCTGTGGGGGTTGTCAGCGAGAGTAAAAATATTAAAATCACCATAAACGACACGACCATCCAACTCAAAAACAGTATGAAATATCTTGGGGTTAATTTTAACAACTTATTTAGGTTCAACAATCATGCCAGAATCACTCTTGAGAAGAAAAAAAATTAGCAAACATGCTTATTGCTTATGTTCCACTTCCGACATAAAAACCTAAATAAGAAGACAAAATTACTCTTTTATAAAACACTGGTGAGACCAATAATGTTTTATGCCTTTCCAATTTGGTTTACCATCTCCCCAACTGTGGCCGCAGAGCTGGAACTTTTGGAAAGAAAAATATTAAGGCATTGTGCCAACATTAACTTCGAAAACCGAACTAAAAGATACTCCAACTCATACCTCCACAATGAAAGCAACACCATTATGTTCCTTAAATATGTCATCCTACTCATGAAGAAAACCATATCCAAGCTAAATTGCGTTGACAACAGCCTAATTGATAAAATTCTCGATACTCAGAGTGGGTCCTCTTGGGACAACGTAACTTACCTATCGCCTATTGGAGCCTCCTCTCTAGATCTAGAAACCAGTGAGATAACGCCACCACAGTTTTATCTCACTGTCACCTAGAACCAAAATCGTGGCTAACCTAAATTAAATTTTTACTTTCCACCACTACTTCAGTTGCCACATTGATTACTTTCAACCTCACCTCGAAACGCTTGTATTAGGTATAATCCTAAATGAACTTAACTCACATTTTTCATTAAATCGGAGCACGGTACTCGCACCCATAGTATAAGTTTATATAAGTTATTTATCAAAACAAAATTTTAGTACAAAATCTCTCTGTGATAACTCAATGTATGTAAACTATCCCTGTCAGTATGAATTGACACCTTCCGTGTTAAACACTCATAATATTCCATATATTCCTTATATAATCTATATTTTAAACACATATGTACGAGTATTAGCATATATTTACAAAACACTTGACATCTTTGTAACAGAACTTTCGTTCATACGTCCTAAATGTATACCTATATTTGTATAAGTAGCCATCGCTCTTAACTTATTATCTCTTTCATGTGATATTAGTGTAATCGTATTCTTTTTCATACACCCTAAATGTATCCAAGTAAGCAGCTTAGAGCCATCGCTCACAACTGACTACCTTTTTCACTCTCTCACTCCTCTAGTGAACTAACTGTACATTCAAATATATACAGCGTTCTCGCTCTCATATTCAATAAAAAGACAAAAAATATCAACACTTAATGTAAAAAAAAAGAAAAGATACAAGTAAAAAACTTTTCAAAACATTCTGCATGAGCTGAGAGGAAAAAGAGAGAGAGATTATGACCTGCAATAATAAAATATTTTTTTTTTTTGGTTTTTTCCCGCTAAGGGTCGGCGACGCTCAATAGGTCCTTTTTAGTCAAGAGTAATTTCTTTTGTTTTGGAATGATTTAGTGTCGATTTTGTGATTAAAGAAAACGGTTGTGCGGGGTTTTCCTTGTTTTCAAGTCTCTTTTATCAATTTACTAAAGGTAAATAACAACCATGGAGAAAGAAAACAATTCATCAAAGGTAAATTCCTTATATGCTTTTTAATGATTTGAAAAAAGTTAATATTCCTCATTTTCTTAGATCTCAAATGAACAGGAGAATGAAGATGATTAATCCCTAAGCTGCTCCCCAAATGCTAACATGAGTCAAAGAAAAGTTTTTCGACCAACTGTTTGTGTTACCTTTTAAAAGAAGAGCGTTTTCTTCGATGTATATCTGAAAAAAAATATATACTAACTTCTTTAAAATGTATTATAAGAGTTAATAAAAGCGATAAATTTGCATACATTTCAGACGATTCTAATCTTCTTCTATTGAAGAAATCAATTCATAATCCTTCTCCTATTAAAATATCCCCTAAATGCATTCCGTTTATCAGTACTGAAAAAACAGTTCAGTAATGCATAATCAGTATTTTCAATGCTTCTTTCCATGAGAAAATTAATCAAAGGTTGTCTCATTTTTCATGTACTCATTTCCATTGCAGAAAGCATCACACCACAAGAACCAGTTTTTTTTAGACTCCTATGAATTTTAAGATGCCATGCGCATTGTGATTTTACTACAAAATATTCTTCGAGAGAGTGTGTAGTGTAGATGCTTTGTTCCAATGACAAACCTGTGTTAAATTCATGAAAGAATTCCGTAAAAAATTCATGGGTGCAGCTCTTTTTCCATGAGGAAACACCTACTTCTTCATTTGTAAATTTTTGGAAATTTCCTACTGGAAGTTTGCTTTATTTCTAAATTGAATATTTTTCTATGAAAATTGTATTATTTGTATGTCGGTGTGAAAGAGGTTTTTCTTGGTTGTGTTAAAGTTTGTGTTAGTTTGCTTTATTTCTGAATTGATTATTTTTCTATTAAAATTGTATTCTACTTTATGTGCTTTTTTGAGGATGGTATAGTTGTTGTGAAATTATTTTTAATTTTTGAGGTGGTATTTGTGATGCATTTTTGTATGATCCCATAGTTTCTACAAGAGAGAAAAAAAGTCTCATCTTTTGTTTCATCATTTTTTCTTTTTATTTGCTGTAATATTTTAATGTAATGCATATGTTGCTGTTGTATTTTATTTGAATGTGATTGAAAAATTGTTTCATTGTATTGTGATTTATTTTAACAGTGCTAGATCGGCAGGCCGTCCGAACTCTCAAAACTATTTTTCGAACAATGTTCTCAATGTTGGAGGTTCGAATTGAACAGTTTGACAGAGCCGATTAAAATTTGATGTTAAGTTTTCATTATGTAGTTGTGGTATTTTAAAGAGAATTACATCACATGTTATTTATATTTTTTTGTTTGCAGTTAAGATTAGGTTTCTATTTTCTAAAACTTCTTTCTATGTTTCGGATTTTAAGTTTTTAAAGATAAATAACAAAATAATATAACTGGTTACTCTAAGGGCTATTATTAAATCAATCAATCAGATTTTAGACACATCTTTAATTGAGGTTGAGGGTTACTATTCTCCCCCTAGTACTCGTACTTTCGACACCTTTAATCGAATCACACTTTGTGAATATCGGGAAAACTTGTTAACTGTTTTTGCTAACTACTCGAGGTCCTCATATCTTCTTTGCATAGGGGTGTTTCTTACGGCTTTATTTTGAACCCTTTGTTGTTCTCGATGTAAATATATATGCTCTGTTGAGTACAGGGAACATAGGACGTTTGCCTCTCACTCTGGTTTCATTGGCTTGCATAAGTGTGTCGAGAGCTTTAAATCTCATAGGGTTTCCCTAGTTTACACTTCCGATATTATATTCGTTCATCAGTTATTAACATGTAACATTGACTGTCCCTGTTTACTACAACAGATCGGTTTTAATACTAACCCTCATGGAAAAATCGTGCAAAAATTTGAGCAAACCGGGTCTGTAGGAGATGTGAAAACACCATGCATGCTCGTACAGCTCGTACTGCAGAAAATATTGCTGCTGTTCGCGATAGTGTGGCTGAAGAGCCGTCCACCTCAACACGTCGCCGTGCCTAACAATTGCACCTCTCACGCTCGTCGTTGATGAACATTATGCATAAAGACTTGCATTTACACGCTTACAAGGTGCAATTGACTCAAGAACTAAAGCCTTTTGACCATTTCAAGCGTCGTCAATGGTCAGAATGTGGCAAGAAATGGCAACAGTGGATGATCAATTTTCGAAGAAAATCATCTTCAGTGATGAGGCACATTTTCACCTCAGTGGATTCGTCAATAAGCCGAATTGCCGCATTTGGGCGAATGATAATCCAAGAGTGATTGTCGAAAAACAAATGCACCCACAAAGATTTTAGATTTAGATTTAGATTTTTTTCAATACATAGTTTACAATAAGGAGTTATCATTAAACAATTAAAATATTTATATTATAAACTAAGAATCATGGATTGAAATGAAGTTAAATATGCACTTTGTGGTACAAACACCAGTTTTAAGTGCATTATACAAAAGATAATCAATTAAAGTAAAGCCGCGCCGAGAAAAATATTGGAGAAAGTAAATTTGAAATGAAAAAATTGTTACAAAAATATTTTGTGTTTAAGAAACTTAGAGATATTTGGAAGATTTGGAAAGAGAAGGCAAGAGGGTTTTTGAGACATATAATATTCATGAATTAAGCATGATCTTGACAATAGCCAGATTCTGAATTTGTTAAGGGTAGATCTATCTATACTATTATATAAAAGCGAAACCATTTTAAAGTTTGTAACGCACGATCTCAGAAAGTACTCGTAGTCAACCGATTTATTTGAAATAAATTTTATTATTTTCTATATTGTTATAAGAGTGTTTATGGCTATAATTTTTTTTCATTAATAATTTGTCAAACTTAAATATTATTAATTTTACATCGACAAAGATTAGCATTGCTTCATAAAGTCAATATTGTTGCGCAAATTTTAAGCCCAAAATCACTTCTTAGTTACACATACAACCTGAGAAATAAATAAAAACAAATTATAAAATTATAAACTTTTTGAATTTATTTTATCCAGGAATTAGATTTCATCACAATCACGAGGTCGCTGCTTTGTTTCATGTCATTATCATTCCAACATTTTTAATTTTCTTTTCTTCCCGTTCCCATAATCTCTCTCTCTCTCTTAATATCTGTTCCATTCAATAGTTGAGTTTTTTCTCTTACCTACCTACCTACATATTCACACACACATTTTTTTGTTTCTCTAATTCTATCGTCACATCGCTGAGCAATGTGGGGGTGGGCTCTTTTTACTTGCGATATAGGTAATAGGTACTAACTATAGGGCAAGTTCTGCATTTGAAAAAAAATCGAACTCGAGATTTTGATCAAAGTTGACATTACGATGATAGCGGAGACGAATAAAGTGGGTCCGACGATTACGTCTGTTTGTCTGTACCTCTCTCTAGAAGCCTTACCCACTAGCCCTATGTTCTTCAATCTTGGTAGTTAAGGGTCTAGGGTGATTCCCTAGAGGAGAAATTGAAATTTATTTTTAGCTGCAAAACTAACGGTACCCCCCATACACCCGTAATGCATAATCTTATTTATCTCGAAACGGTGTCATATTATGGACATTGGACATGGACTACATTTTTGTCAAACAAAAATTTGGGACAAAATGTTATTAACGGTACCTGTCATAGAACCGTTTTTTAATTTTTTGACTTTCTCATCAACAGCTCTAACGATTTTAACCAAAAATTTTCAACAGGAGCCCCTTTAAGTTTAAAATAATATTGTATATAAAAATATTCAAAAAAAAAAAACTATTTCTAAAATCTATACTACCTAATACTTAAAATTTGGTATCCCAAATTTTGTTCTCGAAAAATTTTAAGGAAATTTGTCATATAAAAAATTACTTAAATATTAAAAAGATTAATCAGACGGCAATTCCATACATTTGAACATTTTTATATCATTAAATCCATGTTTTATATTTATATAAAATGTATTTTAAATTCCAAAGTACTTTTACATAAGAGCAAGTTTGTGCGATCCAGTCGTGCATTTTATTTTTTAAGTTACTTGAATACACTCAATAGCATTTTGGGTGACAAAAATGGACATTCAATTGACTACAGTGCCGTGCACATGAACTATTCTTTAAAAGCGAAACCATTTTAAAGTTTGGATTGAGTGATCTCAGAAAGTAGTCAACCCGTTTATTTGAAATAAACTTTATTATTTTCTATATTGTTATATTTATAATATGCACAAACATGAACAAGCTCTTTTGTTTTCAAGTGTGAAAGAGAATCTAATTCGATACGATATGTTATACATATAAACTAAAATTAATATTATTGTAACAAATATGCTCAGTCCCATTGAGAAATGTTTTCATATGCTAATATTAATATTAAGAAAATATTCGTAGTTACAATTTGCGAAGCAACGCGAGTACGGGTCGGCTAGTTTGATATATAGGCTGGAAGTTTGTTAAAGATATGAGGAGATATATTAATTGCAAATTGTATAACATGTTTTTAACTTTTTATTTCTAAATTTTGTTTCTTGTTTTTTAAAAACAGATTATTTTATAAAATTCAATATAATATAAATTAAATATTTGATTAAAACAGTTTTCGGTACAAATTTATAGGATTATTGTTTATTTAACTTTTTTTTTTTTTTTTTCATTTTTATAATAACATTCTTTTTAATTATAATTTTTTTTTGTCTCTAAATCTACTGTGCTTAATTATTGAATTTCAAATGCATTCTTGTAATTGGTTTATTTTAAACTGTTAGTTGCATATTATAATATAAAAAAAAAAAAAAAAAAAAAAAAAAAAAAAAAAAAAAAAAAAACATGTTCTGTTCTAGCTCTAGGAACTATCACAGTATTACAGGCTTTTAATGAATGGGTAACATTGTTACTATACTCTATCCAACAAAAATATACAGTGTGGGCAAGATAGGACATTTGCCTCGCATTCTGGCTACAGTGGATTGCATAAATCTGTCCTTCATTAAAGCTCTCACAGAGTTGTCGTAGTGTTGATTTGATGGACCCTTTTTTTAAAGCTCTAAAATCAAAAGCACCTCAACAGAAACCCAAGGAAAAAAAACTGAACAAGTTAGCAAATGAACAAGGGTAACTCTGAATGCACATCAATATTTAATGGGGGTTGAAATTGAATATCACCAACAGCCATAGGCCACAGCAATTCAGTGCACACTCAGATGTGCGGTCAATAGGACGTCAGGTCTGCGTCAGATGTAATCGAAAATTTACGGGCGCGCAAACATTTTTTTATGGAGGAGTTCTTTCAATTTAGTATGGTGCAAAAATATAGCACGCTGCTGATTTTCAAAAAGCTCTCCCATAAGACGTGTACTGCATATTTTTGTTGGATGAAGTATAGTTAAATTGTTAAAAGCACTTCGTAAGTAAAACAGTCTGAGTACTTTATATACGTATAGTTATCTGAGTGGCAATACCTTAATAGATTCAAACAATGGAAATGATGGCTCCCAACTAGACTTGAAAAACATTATTCTGACTATCTTTTTCTGAGCTGTGATAATAGGTTTCAGATTACTAATGAATGCACTACCCCAGCAAGAGATACTATATTCCAAACGTGAATTGACCAACGCATAATAAATTGATGTCATTAAGTTTGGTGGTACTAGCCGGCGTAAGTGAAATATTCTATTCTATTTTGTTTCACAGTTTGTATATGTGATTTCCGATTAAGTTTACTGTCTCACTATAGACTATAGGTACTTAAATTCAGAAACAGCTTCAAGTTGCAAGCAAGAGACATTGCAACTAAGACGATCACAATTTAAATCATGTAGACCAACTCCATGAATAAAATACTCGTTTGTGAGAAGCACATTACTTTCGATTTGCTGCTAAGTACCAAGTTATGATACTTAAACCAGCATGCTAACACAGTTAGGTCAGAATTCATTAAGATCTTTAAGTCCTCAGAAAGAAGTGCACCATAAGTTAAGGCCAGTGACGGTTTGGTGCGGTTTATGGGCTGGCGGCATCATCGGACCGTATTTTTTCTAAAATGAGGCCGGTCAGGCAGATACTGTGAATGGTGTTCGCTATCGTGAGATGATAACGAACTTTTTATTGCCCGAATTGGAAGATATGGATGTGGACGATATGTGGTTTCAACAGGACGGTACCACTTGCCACACAGCTAACGAAACGATGGCTCTTTTGCGCGATAAATTCAATGGCCGTGTTATCTCACGTGGTGGCGATGTCAATTGGCCGCCAAGATCATGTGATTTGACACCGTTGGACTTCCTTTTTTGGGGTTATTTGAAAGAAAAGTTGTACGCCGATAAGCCAGCAATTCAATTCAAGAGCTAAAGGATGAGATAATTCGGCACATTAACGACATAGAACCTCAATTATGCCTCACCCTCAAGGCTGTGAATCCCTCGCCAACCGATGATGACGAGGCGATATCATATATGTCCGAAGGTGGAGATGGTCTCTACACCACGGGCGATAGTCAAGCCTTTGTGGACTTGTCCACTCCAGAGGCGTCCGCAGACGAAGAGGAGACTATTCAAGTCAAAATTGGTGCAGTACAGGGGCAGATCGAGAACCTTCAAAGCAATTTTGCCTCAATGATTCAAGCTTTGAAAGAAAAGCAAGAGGCGCGTAGAGCAAAAGAGAGACAGGAGCGCGCAAATAGAAAGTCTCCAGGCCCCACCAAAGGAGGCGCAACAAAAAAGTGCTGATGCGGAGCTGCAACCGCCAACCAAGCAGCCCCATCAGCCCCAGCTAAAACAACAACAGCCGCTGCTTACAGAAAAGCCAAAGCAGCAGGCAAAACAACAACAACAACAGCAGCAGAATCAACAACAACAGCCAAAACAGCAGCAGAATCAGCAGCAGCAGAAACAACAGCAGCAGAAGCAACATCGGCAGCCACAGCAGCAGCAACTAAACAAGAAGAAAGAGCAAGTGCCACCAATCAATGTATATAAGATGGACCTAAAGGAGACCATTCAAATATGTAAGTCGGCCATAGGTCAAAATCTTACCATAAAAAGACTAGGTCCTAACAGACATGCTATCCACTGCCTAACGGTGGAACAGCATACAATTGTGAAAAATTTACTAAAAGCTACCACGACTGAATTCTTGAGTTATACACCTAAAGTAGATACATTTCAAACAGTCCTGTTGAAGGGCATAGATTCCTACACGGAACCGCAATAGCTCTTAAATGAGCTCCTTGAAAAAGCGAGTGACGATCTCGACTTTATCGAAGTCAATCCTTTTGCCACAGTTAAAGCCAGACGGGAGAATCGGAAGTTGCCAATCTTCTTGGTTCAGCTTTCACCCAATAGCAAACTGGATAGTTTGAGGAGTATCTCCGTCCTCAACTACCAGGTTGTAACCTGGGATAAATTAAAGAGGCGCGGCGACATGCTTCAATGCATGCGCTGTCAAGGGTTCGGCCACGCCGCGGCTAACTGCGAAATGCAGTCACGTTGTGTAAAGTGTGGAGAGAACCACATTCAGGGAGAATGTAAGTTAGGGCAAGAAAGGGTCCAAGACAATGACACTACTTAAGTGTGCACTCTGCCGGAAGGACGGGCACCCCGCAAACTATCGGGGGCAAAGCAAACAGAGATAGAAAAACGACCAATTACGCGTGTTCCTACAACAACGCCCGTTAATTCCCAAATCTCCTACGGCCAAATGGCGTCAGGAAGGGGAAATACGGTACAGCCTGCGCCAAAGGCAGCCCCACAGGCCCTCGTGCCTAAGGCTCCGGACGCACAGGCCGAAATAAGAAGCATGTTGCTGGCCATTTCTGGTCAGATAGCAGGTCTTCAAAATCAGATAACGGAGCAGGCGAAGAGGGTGGACCATATCTACTCTGTTTTGCCGAGCTTTACGCAATTTTTAGGTTAAGGGCGCGCTGCCGGAGAGGCCTTTAAGGATCCTAGCTGTGAATGTAAATTCACTGATTAGGATTGAACGTAGAGCAAACCTATTCCAATTGTTGAAAGATCAAAGTCCTGATGTGTTTATGACTAGTGAAACTAAACTAAGTCAGAAACATAAATTGACACATAATAATTACAATATCGTACGAAGAGATCGGCCCAACTCGACTCAAGGAGGTGGTGTCGCAATCTTTGTACGAAAAGGCATAAAATATAAAGTTATATATAATAGTGAAGTACGCAGATTTCGGCTGCTTGAGGCGTGCATTGTATGCATTCCTCTCCAACAGGGGAAGAGAATGTATGCGATCGCGGCTTACGCTCCGGAATCACCTCAGCCAACTGACTTTTTGACAGAGCTCGAAAAACTTTTTCAAGTGCTACAACTGAGCGCGGAAGATAATTACTATCTCATGGCCGGTGATTTAAATGCCAAACATATAGATTTGGGAAATCAAGTACAAAATCCGAGAGGTAACCATCTATTTAATTGGATGGGTCAATACAGTATTGAATATATGATCGATCTTCTAGCGACTGATAGACCATCGTTTCCAAGGAGCGGTGCCTATCTGGATCTATTACTAAAGGACTCTATACTGACAATTACTAACACTGTGGGTCAACGGACAAGAAACTGTTTACAAACGATAGACTATGACAGCGACCACTGTGGTTCTGCCGCAGTAATACAGTTGCCGAACGAGCTCGTAGAGTTGGAGGAGTATGTACCTGCGCATTCTTACAATTACAGTAAGATGCGCTGGCCACGCTTTACCAATGCCTTAGCAAGCGAAATATAAATAATATATCCCCACCAAATAACAAGAATTTAACAAACAACGAAATTGACAAATACTTAAAACAAATGGACGAAACAACCCTACGAACTATGAACAGAACTATACCAAAATACAGGGAACGTAACGTAAACGACATCTACCGTAACGCGACAATTGATGCACTACACAGACAAAAAAGTGGACTACTGACAAGACTTAAACGCTTGTACCGACGGTTTACTGACTCACGCGATCTGGAGATTAGGACACTAAAGTCGTCAATCAAAAACATCAACAAATTGTATGTTTCCACAAATTAACAAGATATTTAGACGGAATGATCAAAACGAACTTCCGTGTCTTAAGCTCCAGAGAACGACAGAAAACAGAAACGTACTTCTGACAGCAGGTATAGATCCAGATGACGCGGTCTTGGACTATGACTCTTTATTGTCGAGGATCCGCTGAAGAAAGTGGAGGCTGTGGGGGCTGCTTTTCAGCAAGTGTATAAGGTGAATGCATCCACCCCAACCACGACCTGGAAAACAGAGCTCTACTCTATCACTTCTATCTTCGTAATGAAATGACGCAATGGCGATCAGAGAACCTAGGTTTCACCGGGTTCAATGAAGAAAACTTGGCGAATGCTATCATCGCCGTGCAAGATGGGACTAGTTCCCTGTTAGTTACGAGGATGGAGCTCCAGTGTATCTTCGATTCTCTAAAGAAAAGTCAGCAGGAGTCGATGGTATATCCAATATTGTACTTCGACATCTACCTAAGGAAGCAATTGACATTTATGCCACACTGTTTAACAACGCACTGAATAATGCATATTATCCAGGGCGATGGAAGACAGCTGTGGTTCATCCTCTCCCGAAAAAGGGAAAGGACAACTCCAATCCGCCGAATCTCCGGTCGATAAGTCTTCTACCGAGTATCGGCAAGGTATTCGAGAAAGTCATAAATAGAGCTCTGTCCAAGTGGGCGGAGGACAATAATATCATACCGGATAATCAGTTCGGGTTTAAGGCGGGACATGACACCATTCATGCCGCGTCTAAACTCGTTTCTGATATCCAATGGAACAAAACTAAAAATCAGTGTGCAGGTGGTTGTCTGGTTTATTTGGAGAAGGCTTTCGACACCGTATGGTTAGAGGGTGTCTATCTAAAATTGACTAGGCTCGACATAAGTACACCACTATTATATATATACTTGATGACATGCTCAATGGTAGAAAGTTTGTTGTCAAAAGTGGCAATGTAACTTCTATCGCAATCTTCGATATCAAGAATGGCCTTCAGCAGGGAGCGGTGAACTCGCCGATTCTATTCAGCATTTACACCAGCGATCTGATAAGTAGTCTAACTCAGGCAATTGCGTATGCCGATGACCTAATAGCGTACAGAACAGCTACAACAACAGTTGAGGTTATCAGAATTCTCTTACAGCGTGACTTCGACAAGATTCAGCGATATTGTGATGACTGGAAGTTGAAAATCAACTTTCAGAAATGTGAAACGATTCTGTTTAGGACTCCGTTGGCTAGAGCCCCTAGGGCACCGGCAACCACTGGCGAGCAAAAGTGTGGTAAAGTACCTTGGCATCTGGTTGGATCAGTATTTGTATTTCGACAGACATATAAATGCTGCTCTGAACAGGGCTAGGGGAGCCTTCGCTCTGACGAAACGGTTGTTTTACAGCAGCCGGCTTGACACCAGGGTGAAGGTGATTTGCTACATGGCCCTCATCCGGCCGATGATTGCCTATGGGTGCCCGGTGTGGTTCAACGTTGCACCATCTCAAATGGAAAAGATTCGAGTGTTTGAGAGGCAGTGTCTTAGACGTTGTCTTGAATTACACAGAACACCAGAATCGGAGTACAAACATTACTATTCCAACAGGACTCTATACAACGGAGCCAACATTAACAGAATAGATAATTTTTTGATAAAGCTGATTCGGAGTCACATTGCGAGAGCGATGACCTCAGCAAATAGCTTAATCTTTGGGGCTTACTACCCCAACACAGAATACTTCGAGAGTGTGCGTTTAAGTGGCCATATTGCACCTAATGCATTCCTCTATTTAGATAGTATAGGGTTGATCCAGGATAGAGAGGCGGTTCCGCTAATCTACCACGTCGGCCGTAGTACTGTGGATAGGCCGTGCTGTGTTTAAAACATTATAAGGGTCTCGTAACATACCCTTGAGCGCGAGTGTATTATAAAAAAAAAGGCGGCTCCTTTATAGTCGAGACGTCCTCGCACAAGACGGAGCTGAGCGACTTCGGTTCAGTAGGACTATTATTATATAAATCTAGGATTGGAGTGGGTTTGAAGGATGATTAAGAAGATGATGTTTTAGGCAGGGTGAACTGAGGTTTATGTCGAAACAGTTAATGTTAAAATTAATCATCCGAGGCATGAGAGTAATAGGTTCGTTGGAGCCATAAGAGTTACGGTGGGTACAGAGATAGAAGAGACGAAGATTCTCTAGATTACGGGAATCAGTGTTGAAAGAGATTGTAGAGAGTTGTGCGGTCAACAGATAGTAAAAGTAGTCGATGAATGAAGAGAATTAATTAATAGAAGTCGGTCTCGATACGGAGGTAGAATCAAAGAGTTACATGACAGACCTCGAAGGGCGACCGTAGGCAACTACGTAGAATGCTCTCGATTCTGGATATATGAATTTTTTGATAAGGGGACCATACTTGACAAACGTATTCAAGAAGGGGGCGAACAATTGTTATGTATAAAGATCGGGTCACGTAGGGGTCAAAGAATGATTTCGACCATAGTTTCACAAAGCCAAGTGCTGAGTTTGCTTTAAGAATAATCTCGTCAATTTGTGTGGAAAGTTGAGCTCTCTATCAAATAAAGCACCAAGGTCACGAATTGACTCAGCGATGGATATGGGTTGATAATGGAGAGCAGATTGGATGCGTTTTATTGAAAAAGTGATTGAATTTTGAAATATTTAGCTTTACGAAATTTTCTAAACGATTATTTAAAAAAAAAGTTGGCGATTTTTGTGGTTTATTTAAAGTTTCTTTATTGAATGAGAGAGAGGGAGGGTAACTATCGGATTTTCGTTTAAGGTAGACAAACTGGGTTTATAATCAGATTGCTTTAAGCTTGGATTAAATAGCGTTGATAGAGGGAGTAGTTAAGTTCGGTAAAGTGAAGATAAGTACCACGATGATAAGAGATTGAGAACGAAGGAAAATGTTCCGCAACGATCGTAGTCTGTTTTTAAACCAAGGTAGGAAGACGAAATTTTTCGTTGAGAAAAGGATACATGAAGAGAGAAATATTTCACTATAAGATATGTCTATTGCATCACTTACAGTTAGGTTGTCAAAAGTATTAAAAAAGCCCGGTGATACTTTCATTAATTTAAGAAAAAATTTTTGTATGATAATCATGAGAAGATAGATATGTGGGGTAGAAGTCTGTATAGGAAAATCATGATAAAAAGTTAGATGGAGAGAGCGATGATAGTTGTCGATAGAAGATAGAGAAATGAGACTGAGTGGAATGGAATGGAAAATAATTTGATTCATCGTTTAGATGCAGGGGTGATGGAAGTTAGGAAGAATGAACAACTTGGTGAGGTATAAGATGAGGTGTTTGAAGCAGATCTTTTCTTTTTAATTAATAATATACTAAATATCACTTTAGTAACTTGCATAGTGAATATGTACACTTTTAGTGCTATGGGACTGATGTTTAATGTTATTTATAAAATATTGTGTCTTACTGGGTAAAATTATAAAAAATAAATAAATCAAAAACGTGCTAAGGATATATATTTTAATTAGAATAAAAGCCAAAATATCAACTTTCATTTTAAAAATAAAAATAAATATGGCGGTACAACAGCTAGTAGAGTTGTCGAACGTGTCTTACAACTCTCAACCATGCCTGTGTGTATTATAAGGAATGGATGGGAACTACAATTTTCCACGGATTTCGAACGATTAATAAGCAGCATTTTGTATGACAAGAGATACTCTTTGAGGATGTAATAATTTATCCAAAAAGTTAGTACACCCCTGAAAAATTGTATGCAGCGGTTGAGAAACGAACCCAAGACCCTCTGAATGACAGTTCAACGTGCTTACCATTATGCCAAGGGGTACTAGGACTATCATTTATATAAACAAATTTTGCGTCTGCTCAGTTATATAACAATTTTTTAAAAGACAAAAATGTAACCATTAGCATAATACCAAACAATCTTATAGATCAGGTTAAACTTAAATGTTATATTTTGAAAGAGAGGACAAAAAAGCAGTATATATCAAAACAAACAATATTTTTTTCTTACCCAATTGTGGATTACTTAAATCAATTGATTCATCGTTATCAAATATATTAAACTGATGACTCTTCTCTCTTAACTGCGCAAAGTCAAGTTGATTTTTAACATCGAAAAATGAATTTCCAAATTCGGATTTGTCTTCATTATAGCATCCTGCAGCATTTAGGACGGTTTTTTGTGTAAGATAAGGAACTTCGTCATTGAATGATTGTGATACAAAGACATTCTTTTTTTCTAATGGCATCGATATTAGGGAAGTTATACGTTTTTTGATTGTAGTTGTTTTAGCCAAATCAGCATTTCCACTCAATTCGTTGGTATTCGAAGATGATGAAGTGTTTTCCAAAAATAAATTGTTAGAAGCAACTCCCAAATCGCTTTTAATCGTTGATGTTAATGGTGAGTTTTGGCTAGAATTTGCCATTTGTTTTAAAAAATGTCCTTTATCTTGAACGCATGGGGAAATATTGTTATCCTTTTCAAAGTTTTTAAATGATCTTCTAGTGTCTTTTAGACTTTTAGGGTTTTCTGGTAAGGAGGCTTCGGCCTCCGCAGCATTACTTCCTCCGTCCTTACTTTTTGCATTGGTACGTGAATAACTAGAGGTTGCAAATATGTGCGACAAGCCATCAAACAAACTTTTAAGCTGAGTATCTTTTTTCATTGCTTCTTTGGAGGTTGATGCTGAGCTATTTGATTTTGAAAATATATCAACTTCTTTTTTAGCAACGGCTGCAAAGCCCCATACATTCTCATCTTTGACATTTGAATCATCGCTTTGAAAAATTTTACTTTTACTTTCGTCGATTGTTTCGGTTGTGTTTGATGAACTTTTCTTACTACTTCGAGACAATGTCATTTCTGATTTGTCACTCTTTTCTGTATCATCGTCCCCGTCATCATCGTCGTCACCGGACGAAGAACTTTCACAGCTACTTGCACTCGAGTCTGTAGAACTGCTCGATGAGCAGGATTCTGAAGTACTGCTGTCAAGTTCATCGTCATCATCGTCGTTTTCAGTCGATGAACAGGAAGACGATGTTTCAGAAAGTTTTCGCTGACGCTCACCATGAGTTGGGTCCAACTTAATATCTAATATGTGCATGGGACTATTAGAAGAACCCTTTTGTAAGCTCATTCCAGCTTTTACGATTCGATCGCTATTGAAAACTGAATGTCTGAAAAACTTTTGCTTTTCTTTAGACATTTTGTCATTTTTTTTCATGTCCTGGTATTGAAATGAAGTTGATGTGGATGGCTTACTTTTCATATCTCCGAAAAGCATCTGTACATGTTTTCTTTTAGCGTTGGACTGTAATGCATGTAAGTTATTATCTTCACTGCCACAATCAGATAAGTAATTATTTTTTGTTTGTATTTCTATACCATTATCTGTCTCGTCTTTCTTTATATTGATCATAGAAGTTCTCGAAGCCCTAGGAATATGAGAAAAGAAATTTCAATGTATTGCTTAAACTTTGTTTTTTTTTTTTTGCAAGCACCTTTTAGCAGTTCTGTTGCCAACCGTTTTTGCTATATTTCTTCGGGGATTAGATTCTATTGAATTATTTTTATAAGAGGTTTTTTTTTTTACATTCATTTGATTCTCCGAGCAATGATTACACCTGCACAAGACATTAAAAACAAAACAGCCAATTAAGGAAAAAGACTTAAAATTTACTTGTATTTACCTCCATGGACACTTGGGTTTTTTATCAGACGCAGGACTGAGGCAAGTTAAATGAAAACTTTTCTGGCACAGGTAACAATCGAGCAAACATGGACCTTTATGGCGATCATTGCAAGAATCACAAGTTTTACATTTATAGCAGTGCCATTTGTTGCCTTTGGTAGATAAAATATAAAGAAGAACCTGTGATTGTGATTTACATTTGCCAGCAATATTAGCACACGTTGTGTGCAGAGACATTCCACAATTATCACATGAGCTGAGTGGCTCAGGAATACCACTACCATTTCGTTCTGAGGTACCACAACATTGAGAACACATTGAGTGACCCTGCAAATGAGATATGAATACATTATGAAAGCAAACATTTTTTCCAAGAACTCACTTTATTTATTCTTTGTGTTACGCTTTCAGCAGTGGCAGCAGATTTGCGGGGTGTGGTCAATGAGCGTCCTTTTTTGTAAAGCTTACCATCTTGAATTAAAAAACCTACATCTACTGCCTTTCTTATAGAGGTTTTTATAACAACTTTTAGATCCGTATCAGTTGCCAGCTCAATATTATTAAATTTTTGTACATAGTTTTCAATACTTTTAAATGTTGATCCTTCACATTCTCCCAAGTCGTGAACGGCTTTTGCTACTATCTTGCATAAATTCGTGTTTTTTTCTATGGTGATCTTTCTTTTCGCCATCGGTGCTTTATAAGAATGCAAGCCTTTATTGTATACCTTTATAACAGCTCCAGAATTAACAGCTTCCTCAAGTTTATCAGCTACAATATCTTCGTGAAACTTGTGATGGCTGCCTATTGCTTGGCATATTCTTTGGACACTTGGCCGCTGTTTCTGTGAACGAATTTTAGCAATGGCATCCAATATCCATTGATGCCAAACATCCTGGCCAATTTCCTGAGCTGACTCCCTCATGATTTTCTTTTTTTATCCCCAAAACATTTTTCTTATGATATTCAAATCATTTGAAAGTGTATAGCGGCGAAGCGGCCAATTGGAAGCGATGCTAAGTTGTAAGAAACAAAACAATTGGGAGAAAAGAAAAATCAAATCACTCTGTAGAATTGAAGTAATTATTATTATTATAATTTTAAAATATTGGTGTACAACGTTGAATACATTTAAATTTTTAGCCTACACTTTTGTTTTGGTTTTCATTTTTTTGGTTGCTTACAGATTTTAAATTCACATAATTAAAAAAAAAAAAACTAAAAACTGAACAGATGCAAAATATTTCAAAAATCTATATATATAAAAACGAGTTTAACTTTTGTGTGTGACCTTATAACTAGAATCCGGCTGGATGGATTTTTATAATTTTTTTTTAAAATGAAAGGGGAACACTTGGAGATGGTTTAGAAACAAATTTTTTGAAAATTGGTCAAGCCAAAGTTTTGTAATCCGCCCTAAAATTTACCTTGAAAAACGAAGTTATTAGAAAACGTAATCTACCTACCTTTCGATTTTGTACACCTGCCTAAAATGATCGAAACTCTATCAAAACACACCAACAACACAAAATTACATCTTGCTTTTTCGATTTTTTAGAATAAAAAGATGTCTTAATGATTTTAAAATATGTATACAAAAAAATAATTAAATCTCTTTGCGTTTAGAATTTGATTTTTCGACACGTTGATTGTGGAAAAAAACTAGGGAAGTATAAATATATTCAACTATGATGCAGTTATCCTGTTTTATCACGTATGTCTGTTTGTAATTTGTTTGTCTTCTCTGAAAGTGAGGCTCGGACAAAACTTTCTTTTCAATTTGTGCAATGTGCTAGCAACAAGGGTTTTTTGGTTAAGTTTTCGTTTGGAATTATTTTGCAATACATTACAAATTTTCAAATTTTTGAGCTCCTTAAGATTTGTTTAAAGTAAGTAAAATGATTTTTTTTTATACTATACACGCACTCAAGGGGTTATGAATACTCTTATAATGATAAACACATTGCGAGCAATTAGGAAAGTAGGATAGAATTAGAAAGGAGATACCGATGCAAATTGGTTTTAAATGCCCGCACATTGCAATGAGTGGGAAATATTGAGCCGGGTAAAGCCTTCCTCATTGGTGTAGTGCAGCTAAAAAAGAATCTCTGTACGTCCGAAATTAGGCTCAAGAGTAAATTGATGAGCATTCCTAAAATCGTGAGTATTACGGTTATATAGTTTAAGGGGAGGAATGCAACTGGCTATTTCATTAGACCACTGAAAATAGCGGTAAAATAATGATAGACATGAAAAATTGCGGAGGTACTCGAGAGATACAAATGTTTCAGTTAGATAACGTTGGCCTATCATTTTTATAGCTCTCTTTTGAATTCTGTCCTAGAGACTAAAGTGGATTTTTGGAACACCTACCCAGATATAGGTATATATACATATATGGCCTTATAGATAATAACCAGATCAGATGGGGTAAAAAAAACTTCTTGCGTCGGCAGAGAAAACCTAAATACTAAGCAGCGTTTTTGGCGAACGTCAAATATGTGATCACTCCACAAAATATAGTCTGTGATGCGCATACCTAGAACTGAAAGCTGTTCAGTCTCCTTGATGCAAGTGCCACTCATTGAAAGTGACATTGGGGGAGGGTTTCGCTTTAGCAACAGTAAACAGCATTGAGTTTTCGAAGCATTAAATTCTACACGATTTTTTTTCCCCGTTGGACAATGATGTCAAGATCAGAATAAAATCGTTTACGCTCAAAAGTACAGGCGGAGTAATGTCACAATCTGGAAGCGTCGAACTAACTGCTAACTGCGCTGCAAGCAAATTGGCTTTATCTATTGAGCTTACAACAGAACTGTCATTAAACGAGCTTTGGAACTGAGGATGTCGTAGTATTTCGTACGTTTTTAAATTAAATTATCTTTAAAAATCGTGGATTGTGCATTTTCTTGAATTTATTTTGGAAGTACAGTGGTGGTCCAGTATAACGAATGATATAATTCCAGAGTCAGTTCGTTATATCGAATACGTTATCTTTACAAATCTTTCAGTAAATAGAAAGTAAAATTGTATTTTTCATTATTTTATTTCATACTACATTTAAAAGAACGAAAAAAAACATATTTAACTTCATTTACATATAAGAAGTAGACTTATTAATTTTGTTAAAATTATGTACATACAGATATGCATTTGTTTTTTTTTTTTTGGACATTGAATGTTATGATTGAATGCCTCTGCCCGTAAACTTCTTAGAACTAAGACTTTAGAGTTTTCAATGCCATTTTGTTCTGCCCATTGGATGCAATCGTCAAAATTTCTGACAGCTTCGTAATGACTCACTCTTTGAACTTCAGTTTCTGAGCTAGCATTTTCATCCCTATCATTATCCACAATTTCGATTTCTTCAACATTGTTGCTATCAATATTTTCGGGTTGAAGAATTACTCCATCTGCATTATTTCAGGACTCAAAATCATGTGTAGTGAATTCAGTCTGAAAAACTGATGTAAAAATATTTCTCATAAGAGCCACTGTATTTGTTCAACGATCATATCGTTTTGATTACGGAGAGCTGACAGAGGAATATCATTCTCAGACATGAAAATGAGAGAACATGTAAAATATTCCAGACGCCACAAAACGTAAAACAACAAAAAATGCGACTAAAAATCCGGTAAAGTTTTGTGCATAGCGAACGAAAATTTGAGCATTTGTTTACATACACACGAAGACGAATACGTAGGATATAACAAAGCAAGTGAAAAAAAAACACTTGAGTAATGGAAAATTGTGTGTGTATCTTCCAATAACATCATAAAGTAGATATTAACACGTTTCTTTCAAATTTGTTGTTTGTAATTTTTTTTTTTTCATTCTCGTTATTTGTTCGTTATATAGAATACCTAATGGACTTGAAAAAAGTGTTTGTAATATCGATCATTCGTTATATCGGCATTCGTTATACTGGACCACCACTGTAGTTTAGATAAATGCAATAATTTTATAAGTATATGTAGTGAATGGAAGGCAAAAAAGTTATTCCAAAGAAGAATTAGGGGTTTTTAAGCAATGGGAATGCCAAAAAGAACTGCTTCAAAAATAAATGAAGGATCTAATGAAAAATTACGAGAAGAATCACATTGAGTAGAAAAAAATACTTGAAGACGTGGTAACAATCGAAAAAAGGATGGAAGATCACATTAAAGAAGTTAATGCAAAGTTAGGTAAAGAGTAACCCAAATTGGATTGGCACTCGCTTCTTCTGCCATTGCAGCGACTTTATTGGAAGGCGGCCGAACTGCATATTCTGAACCTAAATTGCCATTAAACATGCATGCTACTGAAACACCTACATGTTAAATTTCTAAGAATTCAGGCATGGCAAAAGTTTTGCAGAAATGTAGTATAATCGTTTGGGATGAATGTACGATGGCTCACAAAAAGCCTTTGGAAGTGTTAGATAGAACGTTGCAAGATTTACGTGGGAATCAACGGATTTTCGGTGGTGCCTTGATGTTGTTCGCAGGTGATTTTCGCCAAACATTGCCTGTTATTTCTCGATCTACAGCTGCTGATCAATTGAATGCATGTTTGATATCATCCTAACTACCTACCAATTTTTTGTCGAATGACTCAATGAAAACAAGAACTGATTGATAGTGTATTTCCAAATATAGCGCAACAATTCAATAATCATGATTGGTTGAGTGAACGAGAAATTTTGGCTGGCATAAATAAAGACGTAAATGTTATCAATGCAGACATTTTATATTAAATACCAAATCAATTTTTTTGCATACAAGTAGATCGACACAGAATCAAGAGGATGTCGTGAATTATCCCACTGAATTTTAGAATTATCTTGATTTGCCACCACATTATCTACCATTGAAAGTTGGCGCGCCGATAATAATGCTACGCAATATTAAACAACCTCGGCTTTGCAATGATACCAGACTTGCAGTAAAAAGTTTGTTTTAATATGTGATCGAAGCAACAATTTTATAATGGAAATACATAGGTGAAGTTGTTTTAATTCCGAGGATTCCAATGACTCAATTCAATTTATTATTACTATAAATAAAATGGTACATTAAGATTATTATCTTTTATAGTACTTGGAATTAAATAATTAAGCAACGAAATTTTATATATATTACATATATACATTAAAATATAGAAGAACTTACAAACTAATTTACAAAATTGACAGAAAAAAAGAAATAAAGTATAGGAAAAATAAGACGATTCCAACCGATTTATCATTAGATTTTAAACGTCATCACATTCCTATACGAATTGCTTTTGACATTACGATTAATAAGGCACAAGGCCAATCTTTCGGAATATGCGGTATTAATTTAGAGGTTCAAGTATTTGCGCATGGGCAAGTGTATGTTGCATCTTTACGTGCAGGCAAACCATCCGCCTTAATAATTTTAACCGATGGAAAAACAAAAAATATTGTTATCAAAAAGCACTTGAATAAAATGTATTAAAATCTAAACACAATATAAATTAAACGTTTTGTTTGTTGTATTGAATTAGTTATTTACTAGCACCCGTCGAAGCGGGTGTATTTAAGCTAGTATTATATAAATTTAATAGTGTGCTTTTATAAATACGTATATGTAATACTGAGATGAACTTAAAAATTTAAAAAAACAAATCGGACACCCAGTGGTATACTCATTTTTTTGTTTTTAACGGGAAAAATATAACACTTTTAGGTTCTTACAATTCCGTTACATATGTCAGATGTTTATTCGATTTGAATTGTAGGCGTTATTATTAGTAAGGTCAAAATGGAAGAACAATGTGGATATACAACGATAGAAGTGCGAAAAATAATAATAAAACATTTTGAAGAAGGTAACTCTGTACGTAGATAGCTCACCTGGTGACCTGATAAATTTCATGCTGAAAAGCAGAATTATAAATGCGGAACTAGGTAGCTTTATTACAAGAAGGCCAGTCAGTAGAGGTACTCCACAAGTCCTATCCCCACTTCTAAGGAATATGGTAGTTAATGAGCTGCTAATAGACCTAGGAGACGAGGGATTCAAAGTGATCATTGTGGACTAGGTGTTAGCCCCCACAAGACTGACCTAGGCCCCTTCACAAGGATATTCAAAATTCCACAACTAGACCCTCCATCGATCAAAGGTGTTGCACTTACTTTCTGAAGCTAAATACCTGGGTCTTATTTTAGATAAAAAATTAAGTTCGAAACCTAACATACTTTCTAATCCTATCCTAATTTCCTAATTGCTCGCACTGTGTATTAAACATTATAACGGTATTCATAACCCCTTGAGTGAGCGTATAATGTATAAAAAAAAAAACAGGAAAAAGTAAAAAAAGCCACAGTAGCTATCTTTTCTTGTAAGAAAGTCGTAGGAAACAAATGGCGCTTGTCTCCACAAATCACTCACTACCTATATACTGCGGTCATTAGACCGATACTCACTTATGGGGTGACTGTATGGTGGACGGCCTTAGGTAAAGCGCTTCCGCTGCATTAGACATACTCCTCGCCGTACGTCTCAAAGCCATATCTCAATGGACCGATAATTCTATTGGCCACACTATAATTCTGAACTTATTCGGAACATTCCCAAGTCACTCCGATTTCATAACTCCCGTGGTGGTTTTCGATAAAAACTTTGATGTCACCATTCCCTCAAGGTCAGCTTCGGAACAAGAAGCTTTGATTGAAAATGAATCAGTACATTTTTATACTGATGGATCAAAAACCGAAAACGAAGTGGGTGGTGGAGTGTACTCAGATAGACTAAACTTTAGTCTCTCCTTCCGCCTACCAAACCATTGTAGCGTATTCCAAGCGGAAATTCTGGTGATAAAGGAAGTATTGTCTTGGCTTAAAGAAAACTTGATATCTGTTTCGGATATCCGCATCTTCTCGATAGTCAGGCTGCTTTAAAATCCTTGGCATTAGTCTCTTCAAACTCCATTACATCCCAAGACTGTCGATCGTCTCTGTTGGAGATGGCCAAACAGTTTAATATTCACCTATTCTGGCTGCCGGGACACAGGGACATTTAGAAGAATTGTACGGAACTCGCCAGAATTGGAACGGAAATGTCTATATTGCCCGATAGGGTAAATATAGGTATGCCTAGAACTACTAGTAAATTGCTTCTAGAACAATCAAATACAAGATGGCTCAACACTACCACTTGTTTGACGTCGAAACAAATCTGGTCCAGACTGGATTTGAAGCGGTCAAAGTAGATCACAGATCAGCTCCATAATAGGTGTCATAACTGGACACTGTCTTATAGGTAGACACGCCGCACGCATATGGGTAATTCTTTTACAAATCGAACACCTTTCTGACCGACCCATTTCCGATTTTTTTAACGTGTTCTTTATCGAAAAAGAAAAGACACCTGTCCGAGGAATTTAGTTTTTTTTTTGTTTTTTTTTACGAAAATAGAGGGGGTTGAAAATTTCAGATTTCGGTGATTTTTGGCTTGAAGACTGATTTTCAAAAATTCATAACTCCGGTTCGTTTTAAACTAGAGACACAATTTTTTCATTTTGAAGGCAAAAGAGTGAAATTTAAGAAAAAAAATAGATTAAAAAAAATGTTTGAACAATTTCATATTGTTATAAACAATTGAAATGTTTGAATCAATTTTTAACAACGAAACCCACCACTTAGCGTGTTTAAAGTATGACCATCGTATTCTACGTCCAATTTTCCATCGAAAAAGCTTTTTTTATTAATGGAGAAACGATTATTATTATTGCAAATAAATTAAAAAAAACGAGCGGGTCTGCGTGCCACTTGCAAAGTAAAGAACACGTAAAAAAATTTCAGCCAAATCGGAAATCGGTCGGTCATTTTTTGTTCGATTTCGTACGGTTTGTAAAAGAATTCCTCATATATGTATATGATATGTATATATGTACATATCAGGGACGAAGCGTCCATATATTGAGTGGAATGAGTGCTTCCGTTGAACCTTTTTTAAAATCGTAACTAGCAAGGAATTAAATTCAAAATTCCAAATTGTATTCATTTTCTTATTATATTATTTGTATCTATTAATGAATCTTCATTTACTCTATACTGTAAATTACATTCCAACATCATTATGACATCAGCTTTTACTAAAATTTGTAAATTTGCTTATTACAACTTCAAATGCCCCACTGCAAACAAACTGAGAATGCTCAACATCACTCCATTATTTATAATGCTCAATCTCATGAAAGTTCTTGCTAAAATGCTTAACAGCTATACATTCCTTATTATCGCCTCCTTAACTCAATTTCAAAATACCCTTCCACTCCAAGTCAACTGAAAATGCACTACATAACTTATTTATTTCAATACGTTAATGCTAAAGTTAAGCTTACAATATTTCTTAAAATCTAAAATTTATCTATAAACAAAGTTTGATCGATTTTGAACATAGAAATTATTATTAAAGAGTTCGGATTTGAAATTGACATTTGTAGATTCAATAAGAAATGAGAATTTATTAAAAATATTTATTAACTGGTTAAGAGGACTGTAAGCGCCATAGTTTGATCTGCTAAAAATAGTACAAATTGGTAAATTTACTCTTAAACTAGAACGACTTATATTGAAATTTAATCGGCAAAGAACCGATGAAGATGAAATAGATCCATTCATTACTCCAGTTATGAAACAGAACTGCAAATATTCTCTGTGAACAGAAAGAGATGGGAGGATGAAAGGGACTGAAGTCTGTGAGCGTATGGGGGTAATATAACTCTATCTGACCAATGGAAAAAACGCAGTGCAAATCTTAAAAATCTTCTTTGAATAATTTCTATTCTATTTATGTGAATAGAGTAGGATGGTGCCCATACTACACATCCATACTCAAGAATTGGCCTAATAAAAGAAACATAACGAATTTTTATAACATATGGATCACGGAACTCACGGAAAAATCTTTTGGCAAAACCAAGTGTCGACTCTCTCTAAGTCGAACTCCCTCTAAGTCAAAGTTCCCTCTAACTCGAACACATTCTCTTGATTATTGACCTATTTTCTTTCCCTCTAAGTCGAATTTTTTCTTTTGCCGAAAAAAAAATCAAAAAAAATCCCTCAAATCGCAACTCGTTATTGTTTCTAATTCTTTTTAAAAGCACACACTCCAACTCTTTGATTCTCTATGTTGCATCGCCTGCGCGCGCCGTCACCGTCATGTCAGTGTGCTGCGCTGCTATACCTGCTATTTACAATATTATCAAACACAAAAATCTATTCCTAAAAAGATATTCATAAAAAAATTTGCAAGGCAATAAAACTGTGATGACTGTGATGTCTAAAATTACAATTTTTTTTAAATAATAAAGTTGAAAAAATATTTTTTTATAATAGATACATAATTATAGATCCCTGTGCAGGGACGGGTTAGAATATTCCTGCAGCGCCTCCCCGCTTGTCGTAAAAGGCGACTAAAGGAGTAAATACATCTAGGCCACAAACAGCAAGGTGAACCTAGCGACACGTAACACCTATAAACTTTCCCAAAAGTGTGCATGCCAGTCCCTGGGTTGGCACGACTGGAGATCACCGGTGCCGTAAAAGAGAGATCAAATACAAAACTGGAGCATGCACACGTCGATACTTACAACGGATTTTGTGAATTCAAGCATTATGGAAGTACTCGTCCAAAATGACACTACCCCGCCAGGCACTACCATTGTTACACATGGTACTAATCCTGGACCGAGCAGCAATGCTCGGGTCAGAGCTAGACGGATTCCGGGGGCTAGCAAAGTAATGCCGCAGATTATACAAAATCTGAGAGTTGCGAGTTGGAACGTTGGCAGTATGACAGGTCGAAGCTTCGAGTTGGAAGAGATGATGAAAAGAAGGCGAGTGGACATCTTATGTGTTCAAGAAACAAAATGGCGAAACACGGGAAACAGGGCCCGTTTCTTGGATACGAGGACAAAAAACTATAAGATGTTCTACTATGGAACGGAAAAGGGTAAAAACGGAATCGGAATCATCCTTGCAAAACATCTATTAGGCAGCGTATTGACCATTTCGAAATCCAGCGACCGTTTGACTTAAATTGGTGATTAAAGGAAAGTTGTGGAATATTGTCACTGCATATGCTCCCCAAATTGGATGTGAGCAGGTACAAAAAGATGCATTTTGGCTAGACTTTCACAATCTACTTAAGGACATCCCAAAGGAAGAGTTTTTGTTCGTGGGCGGAGATTTGAACGGACATGTCGGGAAGACAAACGAAGACTATGAAGATTGCCATGAAGGCCTCGGATACGGCACCAGGAACCCTCCTGGTGAAGACATCCTGAGCATGTGCAAAACATACGGTCTTATCGTGCTAAATACCATGTTCGTCAAACAAAGCCGACACCTGGTCACTTACAGCAGTGGTGGAAATGAAACCCAGATTGATTACCATTTGGTATCTGGTTTCATGAAACCCCGGGTAAAAGATTGCAAAGTGATACTAGGAGAAGCGATCGCCCACCAACACCGTCTCCTACTGACAGAATTTTTTATGGAGACAGTGAACGACAACAAACATACAAAAACTTTTGGGAAGATCAAATGGTATAATCTGGATAAGGAAAAAGGCGAAGCTTTTATTTCGAATATGCAAAACGTTCTGTATAACAACACCGATATAGTTCGAAATGAAGAGAGTACAGCACAAAGTATGTGGGATCTCCTACAGAGAACTTGCAAAGAAAAAGCCAAAACACTGTTAGGGGTTTCAAAAGGACACAACCAACAAGGCAAAGAAACATGGTGGTGGAATGATGAAGGTAAATCAGTTATAAGTAAAAAGAAAATGGCTTTCAAGGCTTGGTCGAAGTGCCCCTCTAATGATACAGAGCAAAAGTCACGCCTCGAAGTGGAATATAGAAACTGCAAGAAAGAAGCGAAGAAGAAGTGCGCCCAAATTCAAGCAAAGAATACAGAAAACCTGTATCGGGAGCTGGATGAAATTTCTACCCCGACAGCTGGTGCTATTCAAGAGCTACGGCAAAACACGAATAAGGGCGCAACTATCTTCAAAATAGCCGCTCAAAGAAGAAGAAATGCCCAGGAGATTTGTTCGCCAAAGTTCATTAACAATGCTCAAGGCCAATTATAAAGGAAAGGGTGATACTCGAAGCTGTGATAATTACCGTTCGATTAAGCTGATGTCACACATCATGAAGATCGTTGAGCGAGTCTTGTAAAGCCGACTGCGAAAAATAATTAGGCTATCTGATGACCAGTGCGGGTTTGTCGGGGGTAAGTCAACCACGGATGCAATCCAGAGTATAAGAATAATTATGGAAAAACATCGGGATTCTTTGGAGGATTTGCATGTCGTATTGGTTGATTTTGAAAAAGCATTCGATCGGCAACCACGAGATCTAATATGGGTGGCCCTCAGGCAACGAGGAGTTCCAGAAACCTATGTGCGGATAATTATGGACATGTATGATGGAGCAGTTACTAAAGTAAGATGCGCAGCTGGAGTCACCGAAGAATTCGAAATCACAGTAGGTGTACACCAGGGAAGTGTCTTGAGTCCCCTGCTCTTTATTACAGTTCTTGATTACCTGCTTGAAGGCAAAGTGACGGATCCAAAAGTGCATCAGTTATTCTTTGCTGACGATGGAGCCATCATAAGTGAAGACCCGATATCCCTACAACGAGCACTTGACGTATGGGTGGATGTTCTAGAAGGAAGTGGGTACCGCATAAGCGCGAAAAAGACAGAATACCTATGCTGCCCATTTTCTGATCCACACAGGCCTATTCCAGACATTTATTTGAATGGAGTAGTGCTTCCCAAGTGTGAAAAGTTTAAATATCTGGGGTCTATGATAAATAACGAAGCTACTTGTGATGACGATATCAATCATCGCGTAAGCGTTGGGTGGATGAAGTGGCGGGAAAATTCTGCTATCTTCTGTGACCGAAAAATGAAAGGAAAGCTCTACACTTCAGTTGTGCGTCCAGCACTCACATACGGTTCACAATGTTGGACAATGTACAAAAAGTATGAGAGTAAGCTAACGGCAGCTGAGATGAAGATGCTTCGTATGACAGCAGGAGTTACAAAGCTTGATCGAATTAGAAGTACGAAAATCCGAGGAAGCCTTCATGTTAAGAATGCCATTTCCCAAAAAATTGAACACGACCGACTCAGTTGGTATTGCCATGTTCAAAGGAGAGATCCTGAGAACCCCGTCAAAAAGGCAATATCATACAACGTTCCAATTCGGAATAAAAAGAAAGGTAGGCCTAAACACTCCTGGTACAAACAAATGCAAAAACACCAGCATTCAGTTGGCCTCAGAAATGGAACAATACAAAACCGGGAGGCTTGCCGCCGATTTCTGAGGTCAACCCGGCGAACCCCACAGGCGGATCACTAGTGTGAAGCAGATACGTGGGAGAGTTATGATCCCCTCGATATCGAGATCATAACAGCGCCGAAGAAAAGGAAGAAGATACATAATTATAGATTAATGAGCGATAAAAGCAAGAAGCTTAGGTTTATTTATTTATTTTACTTTTTATTTAATTTAATAAATCATTAAAAAAAAACTCTCTCTAACTCGAATTTTTCTAAAACTCCCTCTAACTCGAACTAGTTTTGATATCCCGTGAAAGTTCGACTTAAAGGGAGTCGACTGTATTTTGTTTGCTTTCTTTACAATATAGTTATAATGTAATCTTTCCTTTGGCTTTTTTGGTCACTGTAATATTGGCAATGAAACAACTATGTTACATTGACTTTCCCGACGTTTCGGCAGGGTTTGCTGCCTTCTTCAGGGGAACTTTATTAACACAAAAATACAGAGAAAAACATCAGTTAACTCAAGAGTATAATAACAATTAAAACAATAAAATAAACTCACTTGCTTATAAGTTATTTGTTTTTTCACATAAAATATAAATGATTGTTAAAAAAAAAAAACAAAGAATAAAAGAAAAGAACACTTCAAATGAAGCTTAGTCTATGAAACTTATTTTTAAAATGTCATAAATTAGGAGACAAGCGAACAATAGACGGCAGAAATGTTTTGTGTGTCTTGTTTTCTGTTCATGTTGTTTTTGTTACTCATTATGTGTAATGTTTCTAAGGTATAGCGTTTTGATGCATGTTGCTCGGTCTGCAGGATTTTGACACCTTCAAAATCTGGAGAATGGCCGTTTTCGATGCTGTGACTCGCCAGGGCTGTCTTCGCAGGATTATTAGATTTGATGTCAGATCTGTGATTTGAAATACGTTGTCGAAGGAATTGTTTTGTTGTTCCGATGTAGCACAAATTGCAGGGTTCGTTTGGTTTCCCCTTACAATTAATTTTATATTATTTATATGTTATTCATCTGTTCTTTTTTTCTTGTCCGGTTTTGTTTTAAGTCTTGTAAAGAGGTGACTTAGGGTTTTATTCGATTTGAAGGCCAAGCGGACGTCCTTTAGATTTTTGTTGATGACTTCTTTAAAGTTCTCAGCCAAACTTGGAACATAAACAATACTTTTGAAGTAGCCATTTCTTGGATCCAAATTCTGTTCACGGACAGTTTTGTGTTTATGCTTTAAAAGCAGACCACGAATGATAGCTGGAGGATAGCTGTTGTCTTTGAGGATTTTGACTACTTTTTTCTCGTTGGCCGCGTGGAATCGTTCGTCACTCAACGTAAAAACCTTACTTATAAGATTCGAGGCAGTATTAATAATAGTGTGTCTGACTTGGTTAGAACGGAAGTTGACTAATCTTCCTGATGCTGTACTTTTTTGGTACCAATCGAATAAAAGATGGTCATTCTCTCTATGAATTTTGACGTCAAGAAACGCTATTGAATTATTTTTTTCCATTTCCACAGTAAACTGGATTTTTGGATTGAATTCGTTGAGGGTCAGTAGCACTTTATCTATGTTCTGTCTGTCGATCACGGCAAATATATCATCGACATACTTTGCAACAAATGTAGGTTTTTCTTCCATTACCTTAAAACATTCATCTAGTATGTGATCTAGTACTAAATCGGCAATGGTTGGTGACAGAGGATTTCCCATAGGCATTCCAAAAATTTGTTTAAACAGAATGCAAAATTCGCGTATAAAAAAAAAAACGAGAAATCCCCATAAATAAATGAAAATAAATTTGGTGGTGCAACAGCTCGAAGTGAACCAGGACCTAGTGACTTACAACTCTCAACCATTCCTGTGTGCGTGTTAACAGGAATGGAGGGGACCTACAATTTTCTGCCGATTCCGAACGGCTAATGAGCAGCACTTTCCATGACAAGAGATACTCTTGGAGGATTTGTCAATTCCTCGCAAAGAAATCCCCATAATTTATATTAATATTCGTTATAAAAGATAGATTTTTTAATTTTCAATTTAAAACTGTTCGTTATAAGCGATAGTTCGTTATAGGCAATATCGTTAAAACCGATATTTCGTTAGTACAGTTAGCATGAACCTTGGTCGGGACTCAGAGATGAGTTCGCAATAACCGATATTTCGTTATGACCGATGTCATTATAACCGATTTTGACTGTATATACTATATGTACATATATACATATACAGTGATGGACAAAACAATAGGACCATTTTTATAGGTCTCAATTATATGTAAAAAAAATATTTTTTTTGTTTTTTTTTTTATTGTACGACTTATTTTAACAAGTCTAAAACTAAATTAATTCATAAACTTTTAAAAAATATATACTTACTTACTAAATTATAAAATAAGGTTATTTTTAAATGGACAAAACAATAGGACCTTTAATTTTATTTGAAAATTTGTTTATACTTTTAAAAGTTTTCACTACCGAAAGTCAATATTTTGTAGTATAACCCTTCTTTTGAGTCACAGCTTGGACCCTCCTTGGCATTGAATCGACAAGTTTGCTGCAGGTACTTTGCGGTATAGCGTACCAGGCTTTTTTGAATTTGTTCCACAGTTCATCTTTATTTTTTGATTTTTCACCAGCCAGAGATTTTTTTACAATTGCCCATAAGTTTAAATCGGGCGATTGAGCCGGCCAGGTTACTAGATCAATTTTTTTCTCTTCTAACCAGCTTTTAACTTTGCGAGATGTATGCCTTGGGTCATTGTCATGCATGAACTTCCACCTTAAAGGCATTTCATATACGGCATACGGAAGCATGACCTCCTCTAATATTTTAGTGTATAAATGCTGATCCATATTTTTTCGATCCGAAAAATTGGACCTACCCCGTACCATGAAAAACATCCCCAAACCATGATGTTCCCACCTCCGTGCTTCACTGTTTTGGTTGTGTACTGTGGTTGATGTGCAGCATTCTTTGGACGTTTTCCCACCTCTTACCGTCTGATCCTACCAAATTTACTTTGGTTTCGTCAGACCATAGAATGTTTCGCCAGTTTTTTCCATTATCTGGTCCTACCCAATCCAAATGTTGTTTGGCAAAATGGATTCTATTTTTTCGATGTCTTTTGGTAAGCAGTGGTACTTGCCTAGGACTTCTTCCGAAGAGATGCTGCTCCGCAAGCCGTCTACTAACCGTTCTTTCACTGATGGGCAAGTCCAGTTCCTTTTTTATATCCCTAGAAGATTTTTGGGGTTGTAGTACGTTATACACAAATGTTTTGGATCTCCCAATTATTCTGGCCACTTCCCGCTGCGATTTTCCATCCTGCACCAGTTTGATGATAGTTTTCCTCATAGTTTCGGAACAATGTACGCCGCGCCCCATGTTGCTCCTATTCTTGTGAATTCACTTGTTTTATATATGTATAACATTCGAAGAATGGAGTACTGTATAATGTTTTATTGAAATCTTATTAATTTCAACATAAAAACAAACAAATCTCACCCGGTCCTTTTGTTTTGTCCAGCTCTAATGGATATTTTTTTTTATTTGCTTACCTTTTCACAGTAATAAGCAGTTTATTCTTAATTTTAGTTGCTAGCATCAAGAATTAACCGTTATTAGCTGGACTTACATAAAAAAAAAATATAACTATTTTTTTTTTAAGAAAGAGAGAGGTAATTGTTAAGGCATCCCTACTGGTCTTAATGTTTTGTCCGTCACTGTATATACATATGTGTATATAAATATATGATGTATAATATAGGATGTGATTCTTGTTCATATTCTAAGAAAAAAATTGTTCTACATTAAAGTCTCAGGTACTTTTTTCCTACATGCGTAGATAAAGCACATCCACCTAGTATGTGGTCCTGCGTTTTGTCATGAATATAAAAGAATCTGCTTGTGGCACTGGTTTCCAGATCAAGAATACTAAGGGGTCTTTTCTAAGCTATATATCGTCGTCGTTCTATGAAAACTCCCTAAGTCCATTTTTTGTTTTTTGAGATATTTGCATTTAAACTTGGAAATTAATATAAAAAAATCCAAAAATTATCAGAATAGCACGATCTCAGGCCTCAATTGTAGAATGGGTTTGGCGTAGCCATTGTGCAATAAATTTTATTGCAAATGGTTTATCCGAAATGAATTAAATAAGAATTGAATCACATTTTTTTTTAAAATGGACTTAGGGAGTTTTCATAGAACGACGACGATATAATATATTTATATATATTTTTTGTTCTAGTTTTTTTTCTTTATGTATTCTATTTTTGATCTTCTCGATAAACAATGTTTTTTAACTTTTATATTTATATACACATATACATATATGTACACTGCAGGCCAAAAGTTTGAGTCCAACATAGTCAGCTGACTTCATTAATGTGTGGGGGTTGATTTTTTGAATTAAAAATTGGGTTTTTTACCTAATTTTTTTTACCTGGACAATACGCAACACCTTTAGGTAGTAAAAGTTGGATTTTTAATCCAGTTTTTTTTTAAAAAAGGTTGTTTTTTTAATAAATGTGGAAAAACCGATTATATGGATTATTGAGACGTATTTGGGTTTTTCATAATTATAAATTTTTATGACTTTTGGTTGTTGATTCAGCACTTTTTTATGACGCCAAACATAAAAAAGGTTTTCAAAACCGAAAAATTTTAGACCTGGATTGCAAGTTTTTTATATAAAACCCACGTTTTGAAGTCATAAGCATTTATTTGAGATTCTTCATCTTTTGAGTAAACAATTAGTTTAAAATGGGAAAACTTGCGGAAACCACAATTGAAAAACGTTTTGCAATCATCATTCTTATTAAAGAAGACAAATCGCAGCGGGAAGTTGCTTCGCAGTTGAAGATATCGAAGGGCTGCGTTCAACGTGCCATTGAGTGGCACGCTCAAAACGGACTTCTTGAGGATAAACCACGGTCAGGACGGCCTAGATCTACAACTTAACACGAGGATCTGCTAATAGTAACAACAAGCAATCGAAATAGGCGGAAAACAGCATCGGAAATACGTGTTGAAATAAATACAACACGGAATAAGCCGCTGTCCTTAACAACCGTCAAACGGAGGTTAAGAGATGCTGGACTATTTGGACGAGTTGCTGTTCGAAAACCCCTTCTTCGACCACAAAACAAGCTGAAAAGGTTAGGCTGGGCCAGAAAGCATAGAGAGTGGACGGAAGAAGATTTTAATAGTTTTATGGAGCGATGAATCCAAGTTCGAGGCATCTGGAACAAAACGGAGGGTTTTCGTTCGACGATGGGCTGAACAAAAGATGCTACCCGACAGTATAGTTCCTACCGTCAAACATGGAGGTGGTTCTGTGATGGTCTGGGGATGTTTCTCTTCAAGTGGAGTGTGAGAGATTTGACTCGAATTATTGGAAAAATGAACAAGGAGGCGTAAAAGAAGATACTTGAAGAAACCGCTTTGATCTCTGGACTAAGATGGATTGGTGAAGGATTCGTATTCCAACAGGACAATGACCCTAAACACACGTCGAGACTTTGCCAGGATTACCTAAAGCAGAGAGAAAATGAAAAAATTTTAAAGTCATGACATGGCCGCTGTAATCACCGGATATAAACCCTATAGAGTTATTGTGGGAGGAGCTAGATAGAAGGGTCTGGGATCAATGCCCTACATCGGAATCTGCATTCAAAAAGATTAAGATTTTTTTTTAGATTAAGAATTTTATTTTTCAATTTGTTTTATATTCAATTTGACTTAAAACTAACTTATTACTAAATTAAATCATGTTGGCTCAACAATAGGGGCCCAACGTTCTTCATTTGGCTTTGCATAATGCTATTTGCTTACAATATCATATTAATGTTTTCTTAATCTAATTCATGATTTTTTTAATATTAACTAAATAATAATTTTTGATGAGTGGGCGTTTTATCCCCTGTAGTATTGATTGTTGTTCTTCTCGTAAAAGGGTGCGTTGTCGTTATGGATGATGTCTTCAAATTGATCGTCAGTGATGGCTCGGGTGTATAGATACTTGTCACGAGGCTCTAGTTCATGCTGGAGAAGTTGTTGCACTTCTGTGTTGGGATGATCTTCCAGGTTCCTGATGATTTTTCCGGAGAGCTGCAGTAAATACTTGTCCAATTGTATTAATTTTGCTTCTTTATACAGATTCCTTGTTGGTATATATTTCTTCGTCAGTGTGTTACGGTACAGTCCAGTGCAAATGCGGAGCATCTTTCTTTCAAAAAGCTTCATCTTTTTCATTGCTGTAGGTGAAATAGTAAACCAGATGGGGAAGGCATAGTTCAGAACGGGTCGGATAAGTTGTTTGTACACAAGCAGCTTGGTTTTCTTACTTAGTCCACTTCGCCTCCTGAGAAGCGGATGGACTAAGTGCAGAGAATAGTTGGCTCTCTTCAACATCAAGTCTGCATGCCTTTTGAATTTGAATTTATTGGAAAAGTTGATTCCTAAGTACTTCGTTGATGATTTGGCTGTCACTTCAGTGTTGTCTGGGAGCTTTATTTTGATTGCATCACAGCGTGTTGCAAACGCTCTCCTTCGAATGACAGTCACTGGTGTTCGGAAGCAGATGAGTTCAGTCTTTTCTGTTTATCCTCAGTCCCCGTTTGACATAGTATTCCCATAGGTTTTTAATGTGCTCTTGCACTCTCCTGGCAGCAAATTCTGGTGAAAAACTTATAGGTAGATTGCCAAGAATTGTAAAAAAGTAATCGAGTGTAATGGAGGCTTTTTCGACGAAAAATCAGTTTAAATCATTTCTTTTTTTTAAATAAATTCCTATTTGTAAACAACATAATGAAAATATTTTTCTCCTTATTTTGTCTTTATTTATGCTCCTCATAAATTCTACATACTCATTTTTTATTAAAAAGTTTTTTTCGGTGCTAGAATTTGGTTTTCCTTCGAAAAATGAGAGTGGACTCAAACTTTTGGCCAGGAGTGTATATATAATGTGGATAGGTGGATGTGCTTTATCTACGCATGAAGGAAAAAAGTACCTGAGACGCTACCAAGAAGAAGAGTGCGATTTGCACAATTTGGGAGTAGTTCAAATACTCCAATTTTGTAGAGAAAAGCTGTAAAATGAGGAACTTATTCAGAGGGCATAATGGAATTTTAAGATCATTCATGTACCATGTGTTCCAGGCTGCCAGTTGTTCCAATCTCAAAACAATTGAATAAACATAAACATTTTGTCTTACGTTAATATTTATATTTATAAGCTGCAATACGGATACAAATTTGTATTAAATGCGAAACACATGTTATGCTCTTTCACTTTTTTTTGTTTTTAAAGAAATAACACTAATGGGAACCTGCCAGAAAAGAGAAGTTACTCTTCAATTATAATACAAAAAATGCATCCCAAATGTTCTGAAACGAATAATCAACAAAATTGTTTATCCGGTATATTCTGTTGAATAAAGAAAGCGAGAAAATTGCTTATTCCGTTATCAGAGTGAATAAAGAATTCATATTCATAATTCATTTTTGCCAGGAAATATCTTCTTCGAATAAATCCCCGAATTTTAAAAGGTTATTTCTCCAGAAAGTTCTGGGTGAAGAAACTTATTCACGAAAAAATGAATTCTACAACAATATATAGTTTCTGATATATCTATTGAAACTCCGTTTTAATTAATGGAAAAGCTCAAAAGTTATGAACATTTAGATTTCGAAAGAAACGCGTCTCGCCTTTAAAAATTATTTGAAACTACAGAAGCTGTAAAGCCAAGGATTAAGCATACAAATTGGCTTATTATAAATACTGATTTTAACTTCATTTGATAAATGTGATTCCGTTGATGGATATGTTTATAAGTTTCTTGGGATATTCAAGCAAATTTTGAGTAGATTGGAACTCTTATCTTTGTTCGACTGAACTAGTAGGCCTGGACAACCATTGCAGAAACGAGCTTAGTGGAACAGACATAAAGAGGTTCTTCCGGTTTCTTGCCAAGTGAATAACGCCTCAGGAATCCAGAAAGAAAAGAGATAGTCAAAGAAGAGCCCTCGATATACCAAAAACGGGGTAAGAGGAAAAGTCATAACATAACTCTCCACAAAGGTAAGTGCCAAAAAAAACTAAAATGGCGACTGTAACAGCAGCGGAATGAAGCACCGAAAGGTGAAAGATTGTGGAGAAAAGGTAGTAGCCTACGCTGATGATCTTGCGTTATTAGCGACAGGTAAATTCTTACCCACTATCAGCGAACAGATCGAATACGCCCTTTCTAAGGTTATTTATTATAGGCTTAATACAAGAAGAACTTAAAACTAGACATAATATTCTTAAATCTATACTTAAACATAATAAAGGGAGTAAAATTTATTATTAATTTATTTTATTTGGCTTGATACAGAACTGAGGTTAACGTCGAAAGAATTAGCGTTTTATTAATTATCATATAATTAAGACTTAATAATAGCTTAAAACTAAAATGGGAAGAAGGATTAGTGAGGGGTTTGAGACAGAATTCTTCTAAGGGATGCAGAATTGAGGGAAAAATCAAAAATATCTTGAACAGAGTTGATTGAACGTAACAATCTGAAGATTGGGTTGAAGTGTCCGTAGTTGGTGCCGTGTGTAGGGAGGTGAAAAAAGGGGACGGAACGTAAATGACGCGGATTTGTATTGAACATTATTAATTCAAGCAAGGCCGGAGAGTCAATGATACCAGTGATAAGTTGGTGGACGAATACTATATCGGCAATATGACGACGTTGAGCAAGGGTATGTAGGTTGATCAATTGTAGACGGTCTTCATACGGGGGTAAGATAAAGGGATCGGACCAAGGCAAATTGCGCAAAGCAAAACGAAGAAATTTTCGTTGTACTGCTTCAATTCTATGTGAGTGAGTGATGAGGAAGGGTGACCAAATCTGACTAGCATATTCAAGGATGGGTCACACAAATGTGACGTATAAAGATCTAGTAACAAATGGATCGTTAAATTCCTTAGACCAATGCTTGATAAGGCCAAGAGAAGAATTAGCTTTCGCAAGTATATGATCAATATGAGAGCGAAAATTTAACTCTTTATCACATATTACCCCAAGGTCTGTAATTGAGGAAATAATAGGGATAGGTACATTACGGAAATGATAGGTTCTAGGAATTGAAGGTAAACGTTTACGGGAGTCATAAACTGAAATTTTTTTATATTGAGTTCAAGAAAGTTTTTATTGCACCAAGTAAGTGTTTAGGTCATGTTGGAGAAGCGAAGTCTTGAGAAGATGCGATTGTTTTGATTATTTTAATGTCGTCAGCATAGATGGAGATATCAGAGAAGGAAATGATGTTACTCACGTCATTGATGGCAAGAACAAATAGGATTGGGCCGAGATGGCTGCCTTGAGGAACCCCTGAGGATGCGAAGATTGGATCAGACACCACGTTTCTAAAAACAACTCTATATGTTCGGTTTACTAGGTATGATTTAGTCCACTCAATAAACCATGTTGGAAAACCAAGAGCTTTCAGTTTTATATAGATAATTTGGTGACTGATCTTGTCAAAGGCTTTACTAAAATCAGTAGTTATAACATCAACTTCGAGTCTTTTTTCTAAAGATATTAGTGTTTTGGAGACAAATTGGATAAGGTTAGTTGTGGTGGACCTTCCCTTTAAGAATCCGTGTTGAAATGGGGAAACAACAAATTTACAATGGAAGTAAAGAGAATCGTAAATGATACTTTCAAAGAGCTTGGGTAACGCAGAAAGTTTAGCGATCGGTCGGTAATTAGAGTTATCATTCTTACAACCCTTTTTGAAAACGGGAAAGATAAAAGACTCTTTCCAAAGACAGGGAAACAAAGCTTGTGAAAGTGATAATTGCAAAAGTTTGGTAATGGGTTCGCAAAGTACATTAGCACATTTTTTAAGAAAAATTGCAGGGATTCCATCAGAGCCAGGAGAAAAATCATCTTTCAATGAGTTCAACTTATCATACACGGAGGGGGAAGTAAAAAGGTAACAAAGATATTAACTATGATTTTGGGATCAGATGAAGATGTACCAAGAAAGTTGAGCGTTGAGGGAAGGCCGTCGGATTTTCTCTTGACGTTAATGAATTGGTAAAAGCGCTTAGGTTCAGTGATGAGAGAAGTCTGCATTTGATTAAGATACGACTGGTAAAGGGATTAGCATAAAGTCGAAAAGGAAGAAGATGCAGATGAATTTGAGATAAATTTTCCATAACCTATTTCTGACATTACGGATACTACGCATATCTCTTGTGTACCAGGGGGGAGATGAAACACAGTTCTTTTGTAGTGTTAAAGGAACGCATTCGACAAGACAAGCGAATATTGAGGTATAGAAGAAGGAAAGAGTTATGTCGATAGGAGTAGAAGGGTTAATAAAGTGGTGAAAATCAATGCTGTTGAGATGAAAAATAAGTTGATGAAAATCGGCTTTACGAAAGTTGAATGTAAAAGAGTTTTCAGACTCAATAGTTGGAATATTATCATCGAGACAGAAGAAGAAAGATAGAGGAGGATGATGTTGATCAAGGACAGAGAGAAGATGAGAACTTTGGGAGACGGAAGAATTAAAGGGATCTGAGGAGAAGGCGAGGTCAAGTTGTCTTCCTAACTTATTGTGGATACCACTTATTTGGAACAGACCAGATTCAAGTAATCTATCTGTAAAAATTATTTCTTTTTCAGAGTATGGATTAGAGGGAATGAAACAAGTTTCATCATCGGATAATGACCATTTCAAATCCGGTAAGTTAAAGTCACCGAGTATGATAAATTCATAATTGGAGGAAGACCTCTCGATCAAGGAGCTAACAGATTCAGTAAATTGTTGATAGACAAGACTAGGTTGGGAAGGACGAATGTAACAACAAAGAAGATAGAGAAACTGTTTAGTGATAGTTAATTTAATGCAGACGAACTCGAAAAGTGGTGATTTAGATATTTCGATTAGAGATGCATTGAGACGATTGTGTACAGCAATAAGAACACCGCGTCCATTGGGGGTAAGATCGTTAATTTGGCCATCCGCACGAAAGACAGTAAAATCAGAAGTAAAAAGTTCACTTTCTGTGAAATCTGAGCAAAAGTTAATTTCCGTTAGGGCAAAGATATCATAAGGGAGATTTTGGGAGTTAAGATAAACGTTAGAAGTTTTGGTTCGGAGGCCCCTAACATTCTGATAATAGAGGGTTAAAATAGATGTAGTTACAGGCTGTAAAACAGAATTGTTGTTAAAGACTATGTTCCTGATTGGGACGAGCGAAGGGTAAACGTTTGGAATTTAAATGTGAGGCATATGTAGCCAGATCTTCGGAAACTGTGGAAGGAGAAATCCCTAAGGATTCATGGAAGCGGGTGTAAATTTTATTGAGAGTAAAAGGATCAGTTGGAAGGCCTTCTTTTTGAATAGAAACAATGACATTCATTTTAGTCTTGCCATTAACACAAACAGTATCAGACTTATTATGAAGGTAGACAAGGTCGAAACGAACATTATCGTAAAGTTTACAGTCGCGAAGTCGAGCCATCAAGTATCGACCATCAAATTCATCACTGGTGGACTTAGAGGTGACAATATAAGAAGTTAGTTTAACGACAGGTGAAAACATTGGGTCGAATAATGGGGAAGGAGGAAGGTGGTTGTTAGAAGATTTAGGAGAATTATTTATAGTATGGGAATGGATAAAATTATAATAGGGTTTGCTAGAAGATTTATTGTTTACATTGCCAGTGGATTTAGATAATACGGAATGATTTGAATTCAAGTTATAGGAGATCTGGTTTCTACGTGCAGAGAAGGAATTTTTGGAAGTATTAGTTGCGTTCGGAGGAGGCAAAGGTTTAGGAAGGGGTACTTTATTCTTAGATCTATTTACATTTTGTTTTATATATTTAGAAACATTAAAGATTGAAGTTTTAGGATGTGTTCTATTATGTTTATTATGAAAAAATTTTGAAATCTTTACATTATTTTGAAGGTAAATTGGTTTTTTAGTGGAACAAAACAGCCATCGATATTTAGAAGGAATAAATACTTTAAAGCTATAGGTCTTGATCTTGTAGCATTCTCCGATGACGATCTTGAGTTTGCTCATGAAGAGATTTTGGGTCCAGGAACTATTGGCATTAGGAGAAATATTTGTTACATAATATGGGTCAAATTCGTTGAGATTTTTTAATTTATTGAGTCTTGAATTCCAGTCATTTACAGTCCAGACGTTGTCAAGACGAATAATTGTAGGCTCGGGCGTAGTAGAAGGGCCATTATTGTTAGGAGAAGAAATAGGATGATCATTTTTCGTAAGTGAGATCGGTACAGCATTTTCTCTGGCAGATGGGGGAGGTAATGGTCGAGATATTGGGGTGCTGAGGGACTCAGTTATTTCTACGAAAATTGACGTGTTGTTAGCTTCGATTGGTTGAATGTTCATAGGAATTCCATCAATTTTGCTCGAAGTTATTTTTAATTCGTCGATAATATCGTTAAATGAGGAGCGTGATACTGTTATTTCAGAGTTAATGTCATTATTTTGGAAACAAGATCAAGAAGTATTGCGTTGAGTTGACAGGATGCCGAAAATACGGAATTCGACGTTGTCATATCAGTGCTGAATGCAGCCTTTTATTGCATCCAGAAACAAACAAAAATGTATCGTTGAATTATTGTCAGTTTCCGTTTTGTTAACTATATATATATATATAGACATCATTCTATTCTAATAAAGGTTATGAACAAGCACGTTTTTGTCGAGAAATTATTACAGATTGGCGACGAGGATATAAAAAAATTAAATAAAAAAAAGAAATAATAGTGAAAATGTTTGCTGCTAATTTTTACGAAATAATAGTTAAAAAGGTTGCTGCTATTTTCTACGAAAGTATAGTGAAAAGTTTGCTGCTACGTTTTTTTTCATGTGCTATTGCTGGTTTCAACCCACAAATTATTTTTTGTTGCTGCTGTTTGTTGCGTGTTGTTGCTTCTGCTGAGTTACTGCGTAGTTTTTTTCCACGTGTTGCTGCCGTTAAAAAAGGAAGTGTGCTGTTCGTTGCTGATACGTGCTACTGTTGCTTTCAATCTCTGAAAAATAAAAAGCAAATACGTCTCACACCATGTCCACGATGCATTCATCATTCAACATCGAAACATTCGATAAAAACAAATCCAAGTTTTCTCGTTGGGTGGCGAGATTGGAAGGAGCATTTGGTATTTTTGATATAACAGAAGAAACCAAAAAGTTAGGCTTGCTTCTTCATTACATTGGACAAGAGACGTACGACGTTCTATGTGACAAAATGTCACCTGCTGCACCTACTTCAAAATCGTATGATGAGATCGTTAAGCTGCTAGACGAATATTTGGATCCAAAGCCTTTGGAAATTGTGGAAAATTACAGATTCCACTTGAGGAAGCAGCAGGACGGCGAGTCCATTGATGAATTTCTGGCTGCTTTAAAGAAATTATCCATAAATTGTAAATTCGGAACGTACCTGGACACAGCTGTAAGGAACCAACTAGTATTTGGCTTAAGAAGTCAGAAAATCCAAGATAGACTTCTCGAAACAGCTGACCTTACATTGCAGAAAGCAAGAGAGAAGGCGATTGCTATGGAAATGTCGGCGAGGGGTGGAGCAGAAATACACAATGCAAAAAGTGTATCACACATCCATGCAAATGTACAACCAAAGAGGATGCAGGTGACCAGTAAAAATGTATTTAAAAAAAAAGTAGTTTGTTATCGCTGCGGCAATGAAACACATTTGGCAAATGTTTGCAAATTTAAAAATGCTAATTGCAATAATTGTAGTAAAGTTGGACATTTGGCTAAGATGTGTCTCAGTGCCAAAGGAAGTAGTACTAATAGTAATAATAGTATGAGTAATAAAAATACAAGACATGTAAACAATAAAAATACAAAAAATAATAAGAATAGAGGCGCATATTTTGTCGAGGAGCAGGAGGTAGAACAAATTTGCAATATTACAGGTAGTTGTGTTTCAAATAAAAACCCAAATTGCGATCGATCGAAAATATGTGTCTGCTTAAAAGTTAATGATAAAGTTTTGAATTTTGAAATTGATACGGGATCCCCAATCACTTATAAGTAATGCCGATAAATTAAGGTTTTTTCACGAAATGTCTTTAAATCCACCAGATACTTCCTTGGTAAGCTACTGCAATAACGAAATAATTGTACACGGATATATTAATGTTAAAGTAGAATTAGAACAGGGTTCGACCACCAGTGCCAACCGAACCCAACAGCTAAAATTATATGTAGTTGATTCTGAAAGACATCCATTGCTTGGTCGTGAATAGTTACATGACTTGCAACTGGACTGGAACACAATCTTTGGAACGAGTACCGTTCAAAACATAACTCAAAACAAAAGTTGTATTGAAATACTATTAAAGAAATATCCAAAAATGTTTGAAAAGTCAGTGGGGAAAATAGCAAATATTCAGGCAAACTCACACTGAAACCAAATTGCAAACCTGTTTTTATTAAAGCTAGATCAGTCCCATTTTCTATTAAGAAGGCAGTAGAAAAGGAAATTTTAGATTTGGTAGATAAGGGTATTTTTACAAAGGTAGATCATAGCGCTTGGGCTACGCCCATTGTACCGGTGCACAGAGGAGTATTCGACCCCAAAATCCGGTCATAAGTAAAAAAAAAAAATCGCATTCGACCCGTTAATTTTTGCTTTTTGCATTCCTCAATACCCATGCTAACTAAAACCGGTTTTAAATAATAACTGTTGACCCCCTAATCCTCAAGATTTTAGTCTAAATCTAGTCAATTTTATAAGCTCACGCCACATAAGCTTATTTTGTTTTCAAATCAGTAACACTGAAGTCTGTTTTTTTATTGTGATTTGTGATAATTGTGAAAAATTTCTAATGGATGTCTAAGGTCAAGGTATGTACTTTATTTTAATACAGAAATTTCCATATATTTTATTGATAAAGTATTAAAATTTGAGATGACAAGAATGCATAGAAAAACATAAAAATTTATGTAATTTTCGGTGGAAAAAAAAGTGTTTTTGTTATAGTTCCGTGTACGATCGGGCAAAAATTTTTCTTTTATATTTAACTGTACATTTTTGTCATCTCATGTACATAAAAAAAAGTCACCCATCTTGTCACATTTTTTTTTAATGGGGTTTCTTAGTCTTGAGGTATTCTTAGTCAATTTGCCCTTTGTTGTTTAAAAAATTATGTTTAATTTAGATATATAACCAAATTACATTCAAATGATCTTTAAGGAAAGCAACAAACGAAAAAATTTCATGTAGAAATAATTAAAATGAATTAAATAAAATTGAAAAAAAAAAATACTTAATTAAAAAATTTTATTTTTATCTAACCCGAAAATTTTTTTCAGTGTAACTTTTTAATGCATCATAAGTTATAAAATAATATTTTAGGCCAATTCCAATAAGAAAAACAAAAAAAATATTTTTGACCGGATTTTGAGGTCGAATACTCCTCTGTGCGGTGGCTAAGGCTGGAAATAAGGTCCGACTTTGTGGCGATTACAAAGTCACAGTTAATCCAAACTTGATTATAGACGAGCACCCTTTACCTACAATTGAGGAACTTTTTGCCTCAATGGCTGGGGGAAAAAAATTTTCTAAAATTGATTTGACGCAAGCTTACCTACAATTAGAAATACGTCCAGAAGATAGAGAGATTTTGACATTGAGTACACATAAGGGACTTTTTCAACCAAATCGTTTAATGTACGGTATTGCATCTGCTCCTGCAATTTGGCAAAGGCAGATTGAGCAAATATTAGCAGACATTGAAGGTACTACTGTGTTTTTAGATGATATTAAAATAACAGGACCTAATGACAAGATTCATCTACAAAGACTTGAAGAAGTTTTAAAAAGATTAGATAAATATAACATGCGTGTAAATTTCGATAAATGCGATTTTTTTAAAACTGAAATATTTTACTGTGGTTACATGATTGACAATCGTGGTATTCACAAAATGCGTAATAAAGTTAATGCCATACAAGATATGAAAAGACCTAGTAATAAAGATGAAATTCGTGCTTTTACAGGACTAGTTAATTATTACGGTCGTTTTTTAGAACATTTAAGTACAATTTTATACCCGATAAATAATTTACTTAAAAATAATATTCCTTTTGTGTGGAATAAAAACTGCGAGGATGCATTTAAGAAAGTTAAATCTGAAATGCAGTCCGATAAATTTTTAGTACATTATGACCCGAGATTACCGCTGTTACTTGCAACTGATGCTTCACCATACGGAGTTGGTGCAGTCTTAAGCCATGTTTATGACGATGGCACTGAACGTCCTATACAGTACGCTTCACAGACGTTGAACACTTCTCAACAACGATATTCGCAAATTGATAAAGAAGCCTATGCAATTATTTTCGGCATACGGAAGTTTTATCAATATATATTCGGGCGAAAATTTACGTTAGTAACAGATAATAAACCCATATTACAAATATTCTCTCCTAAAAAAGGATTACCTACTATGTCTGCGATGAGAATGCAGCATTATGCAATCTTTTTACAGTCGTTTGATTACGATATTAAATACAAGAATACAAAAGATCACCGAAATGCGGACGGAATGTCACGTTTACCGACTGATGATTATTCATCCAAGATTGAAGAAATTGACATAGTAGAAATAAATATGATAGAACATTTACCGCTAACAGTACAAGATCTGTCCAAAGCTACACTTGCAGACAGCAATGTCAAAGTTTTAGTACAAGGTTTAAAAAATGGTAGAATTGTCGATAGCCGTTTTCGTTTTGGAATTAATCAATGTGAATTTTCTTTACAACAAGATTGTTTAATGCGCGGCGTTCGAGTGTACGTTCCAAATAAATTGCGTACTAGAGTGCTCGAAGAGTTACATTCTACGCATTTTGGAATTTCTCGAATGAAATCACTGGCCAGAGGTTACTGTTGGTGGAATAATATTGATAAAGACATTGAAAATATTTCGAAAAATTGCACAGATTGTCAGTTAGTGCAACCAAATCCGGTTAAAAAACGTTTTCATGTATGGGAAACACCCGGCGAACCATTTCAGAGAATTCATGCGGATTTTGCAGGTCCAATGATGGGTGGAATTTATCTTCTCATTTTAGTTGACGCATTTTCAAAATGGGTTGATGTACGTATTTTGAATAAAATAACAGCTGAAGCTACTATTACGCATTGTAGAGATTTTTTTTTAACTTTTGGGATACCATCGGTATTCGTTTCAGACCATGGTACCCAGTTCACTTCATGGCAATTTAAGAATTTCCTTAAATCAAATGGAGTTGTTCATAAAATGGGAGCGCCCTATCATCCATCAACCAATGGACAAGCTGAACGTTACGTCAAAACAATTAAACATAAATTATACGCCTTAAAATGCGATAAACAGCATCTTAGTGCAGAACTAAATAACATTTTACTTACATACAGAAAAACTATTCACCCTGCTACGGGTAAGACTCCATCAATGCTAGTATTCAATCGTCAAATTAGATCTAGAATAGATCTAATGGTACCAGGTGTCAGCAATGAAGAGAAGAAAGAAGTATTACCGTATAAAATTCGAGAGCTTAGCATTCAAGATAGAGTAGCTGTCCGCGAATATATACATAGATAAGAAAACTAGGTGGAAATTTGGAAATGTTATAAATAGGTATGGTTAACTCCACTATGTAGTTCGACTTGACGACGAAAGGGAATGGAAACGCCATATCGACCAAATACGTTCGGTTGGTATGGGTGTTCGATACTCTGAAGATCTAGATTCAGATTCTATATGCTCAGAAGAAAATATCGACCTTGATTTTTCTGAGAATAAGACAAACAGAGAGAAGGATACAAACTTGAGTAGTAGTATAAATTTACCAAGGGAAGGCTCAAGTGAGATTTTGAATGAGGACATTGATTCAACAAATCGGAATTCAAATTCTGAAAATGTTATCGAACAAAATTATAAAAATCCAAACATAAATATAAAAGAAAACACTGTTACACCTCCTTCTCCTTTTGTGCGAAGATCTAGTAGAGTAAAAAAAGCTCCTATCAGGCTAGACCTATGAATATGTAAAATAAAAATTGATTTTATTATTGAATTGGATTATTATTGGATATTACTCGTATATGAATATAACATTTATATGAATTTTGAAATCATTTGTCTTTAAATATAAGAAATGCAATATGTATATTCTTGTAAAATAAAACTTAGACTTTTATGTATCTTAGAATGTAAGAAATTAAATATGTTAAGTTTATATTCTTGGAATAAAAAAAAAGAGAAACAATCTTCTATTGTAATAGCAATAAGAATATTTTCTTTATGATGTAAGGAAGAGTTGTCATATCAGTGCTGAATGCAGCCTTTTATTGCATCCAGAAACAAACAAAAATGTATCGTTGAATTATTGTCAGTTTCTGTTTTGTTAACTATATATATATATAGACATCATTCTATTCTAATAAAGGTTATGAACAAGCACGTTTTTGTCGAGAAATTATTACAGACGTGGATTGTAAAGAAGTATCAAGGACGGACCGGATGCTCTTAATTTGATCGAAAATGTTCTCAAAAGGTAATGATTTTAGGACACAAGTGAGCGAAGAGCGTATTTCACTATTTATATTTTCGAAACGGCAATGTGTGTGTTCAGAAACCCGCGAGTTGAGCGTCTTCACTATGGACGAAAGATGATTTTCTAAAATAGATTGGTTGGAGAAAAAGCGTTTGACGAGAGTTTCAATGGAAATTTTAAGGGTTTCAATACTTTTGGAGAAATCATCAAAGTGATGAAATTGTGCGAGAACGTTCTTATGAAACCGATTGTTGTCAGCAATAAACGAAGTGGTAGAGTCACTCACACATTTAATAGCGAGAAGAACGTGGGAAAGTGATATGCTTTTACATTCGTCATAGAGATAAACAAAATGATTTAGGTATTCTTTGAGATGACCACATGATTTTTTACTCAGTCCAATACAGAGGATGAAATCACAGATAATTATATACAGATGTCGCATGCCCATAGAAAAAACTGACATATGAAAATCTTCATTTGAAAGAGCTTTTAAGAAAGCTGTTTTCAATTTATTATTTTAAGATTATGTGAGAAGTGCTTTTTCTCTTTAAAATGTGTGCTCTCTGAATTCACGAATAAAATCTATTTCGTCTGTTGCTCTTGCGTGTTCAACTCTGTGTCTGTATTCTTCGTTTTTTTTTCAATACCGCCAGACCCTTTTTTTTAAATAGATTTGTTATGGACACAAGAACACAAGATACCTACGAGTACATTTTTCATAGAGGGATCTTGGCAAGAAAAAATTGTATTTTGTGTGTTTATCTGGGAATCTAAGGCAATTTTGTTCATAAAAAGGACACTTACTTAGATATTTTGTTGCATTTAGAAGCAAATTAGGAACTTATGTAGGTAGGTATTTCAGTCTTTGGATGGATTTGTGAGAATTATTCTCTATCTTTTAGGTAGGTATTTGTTCTTTACAATTCCCATACAAATTATTCTAATTTCGTTGCTCAATTTTGTCTATCAGAGCCAAAAACAGATACAATATTGTTTGTTACTCCTAGTCCTAGTTCCTACATACGTAGATACATATGTATGTGCGTATTTTGCATTCAGGTTCATGAGGTTATGATGACACCTGCAGGCAGGAAGGTTGGTTTCATTTGATTTGGTGCGATCTTTTGATGATGGCGAGAATAGCGTGGTTGACTTTTTTGGGTTTGATAAAAATAAAAACAATCTGAAAAAAAATAATTAAATTAAAACTTCAATTTGAAATAAGGCGACAAAGAAGAAGAAAATAAAACCCTAAGAAATTGTGGATACTGATTTTTTTAGGGGTTAGGTATTTATTTTATACAAATACAATTATCATTTGCCATAATTTTCGAAGTGTTTATGGGTATGATAGGTTGTATGTTTTCATGAAAAAACGCAACCAGAAGAATAAGTGTAGGTACGAGAATACACATTGTACAGACGTATATAGGTAGTACATACAATTTTTTAAAAACATATGTCCAGGAATTCATTTTTATCAAAAGGTGACAATTTTCCAGTTATCAATTAGATACAAACATACATACCTTTGTAGCAGAAGTTAATTTATAAATGTTACGAATTGTCAAACGAAACAATTTATAGGTAAATATCTACCTACTACGATTTTCAAAATCATTTCATTTCAGCATAAATAAGAAAACGTAGTATATACATACGAAGGTAGGTACATAAGAATGGTTTTTCTGTTTTTTATTTTTTTGTTTGTAAGTGAAAAAATAATGATAGTTTTATTGAAGAAAAAATGAGTATTTTGTGAATAGGTATTTTCTGCTCTTAGCCTGTTTCATATAAAATGTCTGAAGCATTTAAATTGTAAATTGCGTAGGTATTTGCTTAGTTCACCCACCCTTCATCACATTTTACATTTATTATTTTTACAATCCATTTTTAGTTTTTCATACTATTTAATTTTTCATGCATTCACTAGTTCTGTAGCTTCTTGTTTTTATATTAAGGTTTTAAATTTTTCTAACGTTCTTGTCATAAGTCCATTTACAAATTTCTGATAGAAAAACAATTATCAAGAAGTTGACTGTATGAAGTCTGTGTGTACGGCATTCATTCTTATTGTCAAACCAATTTGAGAAATATTATTTTTTATATTAATGCAAAATCTTAAGCATTTAAGACATTTTAGTAAGTTACTAAGTTAAAAAGAGGATTTCGCTAACTTTAAACGATTTTATCATCTTACTATCTCTAAACATTTTACTTAAGTTAATATAACAAACTGGTTACTTTAACTTTTGGTAATTTACTAAATTATAAAATCTGTCATTTTCCTCAAAAAAAATCTCTTGGCAATTTTATTTGGAAGAGTTAAATTGTGTTTTATTTTGTTTTTTTTTTTATTTCGATTCGTGAGTTAATTGTTTTTAAAAGTAAATAAAATAATATTTCGGAAGACGAATATTTTGATATATCATATGTATATGATTGAGGACCCAGCTTTATGGAGAATTTTACTCCAGACATATGTAGGTTTGACAAGATAGCAGATCAGTTTTTAATCGAAAAACTTAAAGATCCAAGATCGAACTACAAGCCGTTGGCTTCAGATTGCACCAGAATTTCAAGTACCTAATATTTAAATTACACTTTTTTGGAAGAAGACTGAAATGGTCCAATCCAAAGTGGCGAAATAATAAAAACATTTCGCAAAAAAGTTGTCAAAAATAAACAAATAACAAAGTAAATTTAAGGTTGTCCTTTTGACTTTTGAGTTTCCGATATTTAAAACTGTTAGGCCCGTTCCCCAGATTTAGTTTAGTTTGGTTTGTTAATTTTAACGAACAGTCATGATTTAAATGTTTTCAGATCCACCGTTTTTAATAAAAGGGAATTAATCTTTTACTAGTTAGTAAAACGAAAAAAAAAGTTTAAAAATTTCGAAGAGCTAGTAAATTACTAAAAGTTTAACAAATTGCTTACTAATAAAATGCTAAACCCTTAATAATATGATGTTTAAAATGTTGCTCCTATGTTTCTATCATCACGTGTGAACGTTTGTTTCCTATTAATGAATCATATAAACTATTTATTAATCTAATACAGTTTTCTGTTGGGCTTGCATAGGTATTCAACTAAATGTGAAAATTTGTGTAAAAGCTGAAATAATTCTCTTCTAATAGCAACCGATCCATTTATTGTCTTAACCGCCCTTCCGACATTCATTTTTTTGTACACTGTATACACATACATATGTGCCAGTTTGTAAGCTTTTGGTATATTTTTTTTATTTTTTCATTGTTGAAGATAAATTCGATTACCTTTGAGCTAACAATTCCATCAGGTGGTTTTTAAAATAAAAAGAAACTTCAATCAACGAAGGTATATAAAATAAGAAAAATTGAAAAATAAATAGGTATATTTTTGAAAAACCTGTCTATCCTTAATGTTTGTTTAATAGGCATTAGAATCAGGTTTTTATTCCAATATTTGCAGAAATATAGATCTCGTATACCACCTACTTAATTAAGAAAAAATACTTTTAATTACTAGTCGTATTCGACTAATATGTGAAATTCAACCGAATGAAAAAATCAAAAAAAAATATATATACATATGTATATATTTTGTCTAGGGCTTATTTAAAGATATCTATAAAACTCGTCTTTGAAAATTGTAATTTCTGAAAAGCACAATCAATCATTATTTTGGTGCTATCATTAATTTTTTTAATTTTATTTGTACAATCAATTCTTCTGGCCCAGAAATTATTTTAACCAACCTTCCACATAAAATCAATTATTATATTTAAATGGTTATTGGTATGTAATTCTTATTTTCAATTTTCGGATTAGCCGCGTATATAAAAGATAATTAGCGAGTGCAATATGCAATACTGTAACCACCCCGAACGTTTCTCTACAAATTTCACTGAGCGTGGTCCCGGTATATAACGCGGCTAATCCGAGAATTTAAAAGTTCTTATTTCGCTATAAAATAGTTCATAAAAAAAAGATTAATTTTAATTTTGACACATAATAATTGATGATGGTGTGAATACAAAAATATAAGTCAAAATTTCAGATGAGTTTTAATTACAACCTACTTAGATTCATCTGTATGTATGTACATATGTATTTATAAAGTCTAAAGTCAAATTATGTATTTTCTTTAATATCAAGATTTATGTGTTAGACATATGCCGCGATTTTTCTGTTTAAATACGAAAACATTAAATTTCGATATCTTTAAATAAGAGTGTAGGTATAATTAACAAAATTACAAAATTCCAAATTAAAAAACTAAAATCGAAGAAAAATAACAATTTATTAAGCTTAATTACTCAAAAACGGCTTGTCTGACGAAAATTTTCAATTAGACCTTTTTTGTAGGGAATTTAATTTTATATAAAAGTAAGTCAAAATGAATTTTTTTTACTTCAATGTTTTGTCAGTTCTGACGCAAAACATGAAATTATGACTAAAAATCAAAATTAGCGATGATAGCCCTCTTAAAATTGATATTAAGGGCTCAAACTTTTACGAAAATTTTTTTTTGTCATTCTGAATGATATTCTCGATATATCTTTCAAAAAAAAAAATAGTCAATTTTTTTGGCCCAGTCTAATGTACACTCAGTGGCGGATTTACCAGCAGGCTAAGTAGGCTTGAGCCTAGGGCGGCAGATTTTAGGGGCGGCAAATTTTTTATTTTTAGCCGCCAGTTTTCTGATGTGTAGATATCACTCTAGAAGTCCATAAGACACCTTTTCGATGACTTTTCCCTCTTCTCTTTCATTGTACATTCAACGGTACCGCAAATTTCTATATTCTATGTTAAAACACCCAGTTCACAGCCACAACCATAAATCGGCCGTTGCCCACACTTTCTATGAGTGAAATGAGAGCGAAATTCCGGAAAATATATTTCACGCTCTTCCCATTCCCACTACGTATGTACTCATACAAGTCGGACTACTGGTTGGGGGCTGTGAACTGAGTAGATTGTGTACGTATTGGTAATAGCGATATTGGTGTGGTAGATCTGAATACAAAATTGTTGCAAGGAAAAATGTTTTGTTGGAGATATTCTTCGTTTTGAATGGAACAAAAGATTTCAAAATAATAATCGAATCATTTTATCGATTTTAATCTTATGTGTTGACTACTGTTTGTTGAACAGGTACTAAGTTCTGAAAATTTTATTAGAATGCTAAAAAAAACTCAAATACTTTTCAGATTGAAAACTAGATACAATCGATGACGTTGAATATCCGTACGTGAGTTCATCTGGAATCTCGTTGTTATTTTTTCAATTTGTGTAACTACGTTTACCGAATGTTCATTATTTTGGGGGTGGCATACCCCGCCTTATTAGCATTACATCATTGAACTTTGATTACCTCAGAAATATATTCAAAAACTATTTCTTGTGCAATTTGAATCGAATTATTGAATTGTAAAGATAATCTAGAAACTGACAATTCACAATTTTAGAGATAAGGGCGGCAAAAATTCAACAGCCTATACTTGGGAAATGTGTAAATCCGCCACTCAGTACACTTGTATCTACAGATTTGCTGATCATAGAACACTTTTGTACGACTGTTTCAAATTTCTAATATTCAGTAATTGAGTCTATTTACAAAGTACATCTTTTAAAGCATCCAATAAAACATCAGTAATCATTTTTACTTCGATTTGTTTTGGTATGAAATAACCATTGTCAATATGGACAAAGTTCACTTTTAAAAGATAAACTAGCTAGGTATTTCCTGCTGTTAAAGTTAGGCGAGCTCTTTAACGTTAAAGTATGGTTTATGTCCCTTAAAATTAACAAAAAGTCGGTTCTCTTTTTATATACAATATTTAGAGTCGACTCCCATTCTAAAATTGATTTAGAGCAGGTTTTAAATGTTTACAATTTTGCGCCTGTCTTTTATTTGTCTCACTCGTGACAAAAAAAAGATCCTGACTATTTTCAAAATACATAAAGGTGGTGTTTTTTTCCATTTCAGCAAAAATGAATTAGTAATAATATTATTAGTTCTAAGAAAGTCCATGTAGATTTTATAAAAAAAAATTAAACACTATTAACTGCGGAATTACACTTTAGGAAACTTCATAAAAATGTTCTGCACAAAAATTGAAATTCATTCACCCGTGCGCGGTGTGGGCTCTGTATTGTCAAACTTATAGAAAAACAAATGCACATTCTTCATAGAATACCGACCTATACATGCGGCTACTCCATGGATGAACACACACAAACAAACAATATCAACATGACGAACAGGTGTAAGGTATTTAAAAAAAAAAAACAAAGATTATAAATTAATATAATACAAATGATGGAGATATTAATAGAATATGTTCTATCTACCTAATGCCTTACCTTTTGCCTTTTTTCTAAAAAAAAAAATAGGATACCACAGTAGGAATTTGCTTTTTTTGGTAGATACCTACCTATGTGCATCTATTCCACATGAACAAAGGTAGCCGTAGCCGCATTGTCTGCCAGTATTATCTTTCTCGCGCATAATAAAAAAAAGTTCTTAAACAAAAGAGAGAATATTATATTGTTCTCTTTTTTTAATTCAGAATGACTATAAAATTCTCTTCTTCTTATGAAACCTTCTTAAGAAAGCTTTTGTCTGCTCGAGATTGTCTGCTCGAGAAAATTTTCGATGACAGAATTTTGTATGGAGGTGAGACATCTGTATATAATTATCTGTGATGAAATGATTTACCGCACAAGCCACGGCACGTAATTCGCTGGGGGTATTTGCTGTCGAGAAGGCAACTGACGGAATCACAATTGTTATTTTCCATTGTTTCGATCTTTTTTTTGATATTAAAAATAAAAATTATAATTAACGAGTAAAAGGATTGAGAATATTAAAAAAAAGTTTGTTATTAGTGCCCGAATAAATTTTGCACGAACCGACTGGTTAATTTTTTTGCTAATCCGATACACAAACCAAGATTGCAGATTGTCGGAAGTATTAGCTGACGTGTGCAGATGCAGATTGATGACGTGGAGCGCAGATTGCCGGTAATAATGTTGAAAATATGTAAATAAAAACAGAATCCAAAACGAAAATTTAGGTGTGGAATCTAATTATGGACTGCCAAGCAGAACTATACTAAAATGACTCACTCGTAGGGCAAGACTGAAAGCAAGCAAATAAAGTAGTTAGCCGTTTAAAGATGAATATTTGCAATTGCAATTCAGTCACATTCAGCTTGTTGCGAGTTAATTGTTGGTTATAACAGGTAGTGGGTTGAGTTGGTTGCAGTTTTTCAGTACGCAAGTTGAAAGTTGAAGCGCAGGTATGCGTAATTTGCGGCTTAACGTAATTATCTTTGGCGGCTTTAAAATGATAAAAATACGGGAGCGGATGTTACACACGGCTGATCCTTACTTTTTCTCAGTAGATGGACTAGAAAGTGCGGCCTGATGGTTAACCCGTCAAAAACAGAATTAGTCTTTTTTACAAATAAGAGGAAAATACCAAGCTTCAGACAGAATACCTTCAATTGAAGGCACCCCGCTGAAGATGTCAGATCATCTTTAATAACATGATACAGCAAAATCTAACTTTGCGGACCTCTATTTTGTGGGTACGAAAATTGCTAAATATAAGTCCCATAGATTACAGTTCCCCTTGGAAGGACACTCTTTTCAACGGACGCGGACAGCAGTTACGCATATGATCGATAAATAATTCTCCCTTAGGCGGACGCCAAAGCAAGATTAATCATGTCATCAAAATGATATTTTAGCAACGCAATTTTTGCATACATACTTGTATATTCATTCATAAGACAAAACATGCGTATTTTGTGTATCGTATCAGTTAATTTGTATTTGAAGGAATTTATCTGTTCGAATTACTTGCATCTGTTTCTCTCATTCATTCTTGTTGAGGAAGCGGTAAATGTTTGGATCGATAACAAAGGTTTTGTGTTATTTTTTGTTATTTTCACCAGGTTTGTAGAATTTTATTTCATTACATATATTTTATAGAAAACATGTTTACAGGAAGCCTCCAAAAAGGAAAACTTTATCTATAAAACAAAAGATAGAATTGATTGTTTCAAGAAAAATCTAAAAAAAAACATTCGTAATATAGCAAAGTTTAAATAGGAAAAACTTAGATTGCTGAATTGTTAAAAAATAACAATGAGCTTTTAAGCATGTGGCAATCAAATTCAAGTGCAACTTAGCTTAAAATGCGTTTTGTTTCATCTAGCAAGGTCTACATTAAATTGTTTTAAAATGGTTGTATCTAGCTCGAAACAAAGGATTTGCCATTCTGGAACCGCAATACGACACAAGGCAGGAGAAGTTGCAACTCAATTAGGAATCACATATTTTAAAGCATCAGCTGGCTGGTTTGATAAATTTCGGAAAAACGTGAGCGCAGAGGATGGGGATGTTAATCTTGGGGACGTGAAAAACTTTCGACAAAAACAGATGGTTACAAGTTGTATTTACAATGCAAATGAGACAATGGCTTTAAAGGGTGAAAAGTGCATGGGAGGCGAAATTTCAAAGCTTTGTAACTGTGCCAATATGGCAGGAGACAGAGACAAATTTAATTTATGTTGTTATTTTCTTGTTTAATAAGTTAATATCTATTATAAACTACTTTTAAAAATTACTGGCGCAAAATTTTAAACAACCTATTATTAGGGTATTAGTATGATATCACTTAACAATTTGCTAACTTTAAAGTTGTATACTAACTCATTCTTAATTTTAAACAATTTTCTAACTAAAAGAATTGTCTTAATAAATTAGTTCTGAACATCTAAAATAATGATATTTCGTCCAAAAAAACTAACTAAGCAGGCATGTTTTGACGTTTATAAATGTCAGAGTCGTATGAAGTTAGCACGATACTAAAATAAAATGCACGACTGGGTCGCACGAACTTGTTTCCTATACAGGGTGTCCCAAAGTCACCGCCCCAAACGAAAACCATGGATTCCTGAGGTCATTTTAAGTCGAAAAACTTATGAGGTAATTTTCTCGTTTTCGTCCCGTTTTCGAGTAATAACGGTTTTTATGATTTTTGCTCTCTTTTCCCTTGATTGGCATTATCTTTGCTAAACTACGTCCGATTCGTAAGACTTTTTTTATAACCAATCAAGAATTTATTACAGTTTTAGTTTGTCTCAGAACTTTTTTTTTCTGCGGGCAACCGTTTCTCCGCAATTTTGCATCAAACCCAATTTTTTTTCGTTTTTTAAGTTGTTTTTTTCACTTTGATATCATTTTTTTTCAAAAAAACACGTTAATGAGTATTAATTTTTTTCGTTAATTATTAAAGCCCAGTTTATTTTCTGAAAAAAAATATTTTTTTTTCCTTAAAAAAGAATACTAAATGTAATTAACAAAAAATAAACAAACAATGAATTTTAAAAAAAAAAAATAATTTTTAAATACAAAATTAACTTTTTCTGAGCTATTGTGGTTAAGAAAAGGACAAATAGATAAAGTTAATTAGTAAGACCGTTAACTAATGTAAACAGTAAAGATTTGCATTATGATTTGAAGGTTGTAAATGTCTTTCTCTCGTGATCTAGTGTCCACGTCGTGTTCTTTCACTTGATACACCATTTTGGATTTGTTATTCAAATTGTATATTTTTTTTTCAATTATTTGCGAACAATGGATTACACTTATCAAGAATATCTGGAAATATTATTATTATTAATATACGCTGAAATGGGACGATTAACTTTATCTATTTGTCCTTTTCTTAACCACAATAGCTCAGAAAAAGTTACTTTTGTATTTAAAAATTATTTTTTTTTTAAATTCACTCAGTTTTGTTTATTTTTTGTTAATTACATTTAGTATTATTTTTAAGGAAACAAAATATATTTTTTTAAGGAAATGAACTGGGCTTTAATAATAAGTAAAAAAAATTAATACTCATTAACGTGTTTTTTTGAATAAAATGATATCAAAGTGAAAAAACTACTTAAAAAACGAAAATATTGTGTTTGATGCAAAATTGCGGAGAAACGGTTGTCCGCAGAAAAAAAAATCTGTGGACAAACTAAAACTGTAATAAATTCTTGATTGGTTATAAAAAAAATCTTACGAATCGGACGCAGTTTGGCAAAGATAAAGCCAGTTAAGGGAAAAATCATAAAAACCGTTATAACTCGAAAACGGGACGAAAACGAGAAAATTGCCTCTTAAGTTTTTCGACTTAAAATGACCTCATGAATCCATGGCTTTCTTTTGGGGCGGTGACTGTGGGACACCCTGTATAATAGACTAAGAATTTCAAATATAAATGTTATTAGAGAAAAACTGTTCATAAACATAAAATTAATTTTTTAAATGACTAAAACAACTTCTTTAGTATTTGGAGGTAAAAATAGGATGCCATGTGATTCAAGCAAATATAGGTTTATGCAAGAACAAAAATTATAAGTCTTTGTTGTGGTTTCTTAAGAAAATAAGCTTTCATATACAAATTTTTTAAAACATTTTTAAGAAAAAATTTTGGTACGCCAATTTAGTTTTTATTATTGTTCGAATAAAAATTTAATTTACAAAAAAAATATTGAGCCGTTTTCGAGATATTGAATTTTCCAAAAGAAAAAATAAATTTTTTTTTTCAAAATTTAAAAAAAAAAAATATTTTTCTTAAAGTTTTCAAATGCAATGTTTTTTGTTTAATTTTTTTTTAAATCAAAAAAAAAAAATGTTTGAAAATTAAAATACACAATAATATTTGAAACTGCTGGGGAGCCTTAACATAAAAAAATGATTAAAATCGACACAAAAGAAAAAAAACATCCGGGGGAAAAAATTAAAACCCGTATCTACCAAGTTTGAAGAAAATCGACCGAGCCGTTTAGCTGTAGTCGAACAGACAGACAGACAAAATCTCGAGTTCGATTTTTTTTATGAATGCATAACTTGCCTTATAGTACCTATAAGTCGCAAGTAAAAATTAGCCAACTAATTAGAAACTTAGAAAAATATCAAACAAAAAGTAACATTAGAAAAATTTTCACTATAAATAAAATACCCTATTTTGGAATGCTTTGCGTGCTTCCGGCATTTTTAACTTCATCGCATAGATGTTCGATAGAATTTAAATCCGGCCAGTCAAGTATTCGCAAAGCAAAAAAATGTCATTGCCATTGGGTCATTGTCTAATTGAAAAGACTAGAGATCATAATGCTATCGTGGGCTGAAGAAAATATGTCGGTTATTTGACATATTTTCTTCAGCCCACGATAGCATTATGATCTCTAGTATTTCAACCTATTTATTTTTGTTAATATTTCAGTCAGTACGATGGAAAAGTCCAACGCCGTTTTAAGAAATCTTCCTTAAACGTAGATTGATCCACCACCATGTTTGACTACCGGTGTTACAAAGTAAAGTTCTTTACATTTTGGGCGTCTGACGTACATTCTACCTTCGAGACCAATGCGATTTATTTTCGTCTCATTGCTCCACAACACAAGTTTCCATCGATTCACCATTCAATCAAAATTAAATGTATATTTTTTTAAAGAAAAAGAATAAAAGACCACAATATGCACAGTAAGGGGAGAGACATACATCTGCACTAGGACTTTTTATCATAGAAACTATGAGCGTCTATTATTATTACTTATTAAAAACATTGCTTTGTTTTTCAATTCAATATAATTTGTGCCTGAATTGCTTTAGGATTGTTGCTATAAAACGTAATAATAATGTAAAATCGAACGCTGTTAGCCCGTCACTTGTCATTGGTAAATTCATATTTGAATCTAAAAATTGGCGGAATAATTACATACTAGCCGACCCAGCTCTCGAAATTCGAGTCCCAATTTATTTATTATTTATATTATTGGCAGTGTTTTCAAGCAAATTTATTAAATTAAATTTTATTTTATGTAATATGCAAAGTGTTCGACAGTGCAAAAACAAAAATGACCCACAGTGTGTAAATGCGTGTCTCAAGTATATTCTGCACATCTCCGTAACTGTGGTTTTCTAACCATATAAAATTTATCGAAATCGGTTAAATACTTTTGGAGAAAAGTGTACCACAAAAAACATGTTTGCCGTTTTATTATATGATGATGATGATGATGTACATACGTTTCAAATTGTCATTGTATTTATCTAATAACGTGACTTTGATATTTCTTTCAAATAATCTTTTTTGTATTTTTATTGATTTTAAATCAAAAAATAAATCAATTTATTTTCTAATAAAATACAAATTTTCAAAATCAGAATTTTGACAGTTCCAAATCAAAAATTTATAAAAAAAACAGGGCACGACAGTTCAAGTGATTTACAGCCCTACAAAAAATGCCGCTAAACCCCCTTTACAAACTCTATAGTCAATATTTAATATAATCAAGTACTAAAACCAAAAAAAGGGCTATCAGGAAAAAATTATTTTGGATAATTTAATGGGCTATCATACGATTTGAAATACAAAACCCTGCGATTTGAAATACAAAAACGGTACAAATTGATAAGAAATCACTTTAAATAAATTAATACACAATATTTTATTTGAAACAAATATTTTTTTCTAAAATGTGATTTCTGTGTGATTTCGACCTCGACAGATTTTACGTTCCTTCACACCAAAAAAATCACAGATCAAAATCATCGAATCCGCATTTGAAGAAGGATTTAAATGTACATATATGAAATGTAAAGGAAATCGACATTAGTTTTACTGATGAGAATTTCTTTTCCTGATCAACTGATTGTCATTTCGAATAAAATGAAACAATTATGAGTGTTTAAAAATTTTACTGTTCGACTGAAATCCGGAAAAAAAATTGATGCAGTATGCAACAGTAAAACATTAATTAGGATGATGGTGCTGATGAAAATGAATGAAAGAACAGATGACAGCTTTTCAACTGACTGAATTTTCATGTTCGCTATAAAAAAAGAGTATCAGAAAAAGTATTCAATTTTAAACTTTTTCAACTTTTCCTGATGCTTTTTTCCTAATCGATATAACTGAAGCCTTAGACTATGGTTTCTGCTTCTGCACCAATAGCGCTAGTTGCTAAAAATGGAACCAGCTTGAAGCTTTTAGCAGTCCAATTTTAATAAGACAATATTCAAGATGTTTGAGATAAGAGAGTAAGAGTTGATCATTAAAAGCGAAACGGGCATATGAGAATAGAAAGAGAACCTAAGACAATCAATGGGACGATTGTGTTTCAAATTGCTTTCAATCAGTAAAAGAGATTTCAACAGAAAGTTTAAATCCGAACAAAGTATTTTTTAGAGTTAGAAAAACTCTAACGCATTACATAGCTTTTTTATGATACCTAGAAAAGTCAATAGTTGCCAATATTTGACAGACTTGCGAATAAAATTGATAGTTTCTGAAAGTGGACGATTAATCAAGTATACAATCATACACATACACAATTACGTAATTAAGAACTTGAGCATTTTATTTACAATTTGAAAGAAAACAGACCTATTATGACGTAGATTTAATATATGAAATTTTAATTTAATTTTTTAGACGTTTATTTTGTCTCTTAAAGTAGAAGAAAATTATAATATTTAACTACGCAATATTGTAATAAGACCTTTCAATAGTTAAAGATATAAAAGTAAATCGTACAAACAAAAAATATGTTGGTATTCAATAATAAACATTTTATTTACGCTTAACTTTAATCAATAGGAAGGCAAATTACATTTTATTTCTATGTACCCAGTTTGTACTTAGAAAACTACTATACACAGAAGTTGTTATATGTACATTAAAATATTTTGTAATCGTGCATTGAATAAAAAAAAAATTAGTGTAATATTAATTTGTATCTTGCTGAAAAAACATTGCCCGAAGGCAAATATAGTCAGATCAGCTTTCAACGTATTCCGCCATTTTGTTCCTTTAATTTTTGGAAGAAAAAACTTTTACAAATAAATGGAAAAAGGAAATAACTTGATAAACAATTTAATATTAGAAATCTTAATTTAATGTGGCACTTTTAATTCCACGTCATAGTTTGTACCTTTTTTGACCAAGTTTCTTCACTTGACCTGCAGCAATAGTGTTTACTACACAATGGATTACGTTGTTTTTGCACAACTTTGGGAATTAACTTGTGATATTTCTATTTTTAGTACACTTTATTTCAAACAGAGTTCATTAGATTTTTCAATTTTCAATTTTTATTCCGTAGTTTAGGAGATAGATATTATATTAATTTTCAATGTTTGATTAAAATCAATAACCTTCCGAAATGAAGTCATACAATATACAAGGACGGTCACAAAATAAAATATTAATATATGAGATGGAATGGAAGTGAATAGGAAATAGCTATGAAGCACGACATTAGCACTCATTAGTTATAATATGGATGTGTCAACTGAAATATAAAAAGGCGCTTTATCAAAGACATCCTATTATAAGGATGTCGAATGTTGACTGTCATTTCGCCTCAAAAAACGGCTGGTACGCAGCTGATTTATACAAATTTATGCGCGAAATAGATTAAAACAGGAACAGCACCAGCGCCGTCAACAGCAAACAGCACGCTGGCCTGCAAACATTTCTCAAACACATTGCCACCAGCAATGTCATTTCATCTGCTTGACATTTCATATTGGAAAAAAGTTTTTCATTGTGGTGCCACTGAATATTGTAGTGGAAAAGTTGACAACACTGCACCAGCAACAGCAAATTTAGGACTTTGCCCTAACGACGCTGTTGGCGTTGCTGTTGCTGTTCTTATGTGTGTTGAACAATTGAAATACATTGGCTCTAAATTAATGGCGGCCGCTGTTGCTGTTGACGGTGCTGTTGCTGGTTCAATCTGTTCCGCGCTTTAGAAACATGTATTGACACATAGAGTCACGGCACCTGGCAGTCAGCGCATGAACCTTCAATTGGAGATAGATTTTTTTCGATTTGACGTTCAATGTATTTCCCATAAGAAAAAAGCAAAAAAGGGTCGGAAAAACATTGGGCCTTACTAATTAATAATCGAACGCTAATGTTGACTATTAGTTAACTGGAAGGTTAAAACAAAATTCTGAGCTTTAACAAAATGCTACCAATATGTATGGCACCATTTCCATGAACGTATAACAATAGGTGCGTTTTATTATTCACAAATCTATCTGGATCCGGATCTGGATCATCCCTTGAAAATAAAACGATACGGATCTTAGTGACAGCAGTGTTATAAGCCCGTCTCTTTTTATCCTTAGGTTTGTAAATTTTAAATTATTTCTTGTCTTTTTTCTTTACACAATAGCTTGCACTACCTTATCATAAAAGCCATCTACTCGCCAGTGTAATATCTAATTTTTGGGTCTTTGAAATAGATCCTGATAGAAAACAGGATCCCAAATTGTTTTTGTAATACATGTTAAAACTTAATCGAGATCCGGATCCAGATAGATTTGTGAATAATAAAACTCACCTAATAATGTAATTGTAACTTGGTATCATTAGGTGCGTTTTATTATTCACAAATCTATCTGGATCCGGCTCTGGATTAAGTTTTAACATGTATTACAAAAACAATTTGGAATCCTGTTTTCTATCGGGATCTATTTTAAAGATCCAAAAATTAGTTATTACACTGGCGAGTAGATGGCTTTTTATGATAAGGTAGTGTAAACTATCGTGTAAAGAAAAAAGACAAGACATAATTTAAGATTTCCAAACCCAAGGATAAAAAGAGATGGGCTTATAACACTGCTGTCAGTAAGATCCGTATCGTTTTATTTTCAAGGGAAGATCCCGATCCGGATCCAGATAGATTTGTGGATAATAAAACGCACCTATTATTACTTGTTATATTAAACCGTTATACGTCCCGTCACCATTATACAATGTTACGCCCCAACGGAGCTCAATTCAATTCAATTCAGTTCAATTTTTCTTTATTCTTATTAATTTGATTAAAAGAAGTATGTTTATGTAATTAACAGCAATAAATAATAAATATAATAAGAATAGTTAGTGCCATCTTATATTTAAGAAGTAAATAGAGATGATGACACATCGATTTTTAATTATGTGTGGGGTGTACAATAAAAAAGTATACAATTGTAAAAGGCAAAATGACTCTGGTGTAAAAAAAATAAACAATGTATTAAAACTTTAGAACTTAAAAACTTATAAAACTTAAAAAGGAAACAATATGAAATAGCTAAGAAATAAAACTAATATTTTATTTCGGCATAACAAATCGTATACAAGATAACAATTTTTTATATATATTAGAGTAACTTATATTGTAAATCGTATCAAAACCTCGATTTCTCGATGATCCATATCAAGAAGCCACACTTTTATTTCCTTTAAGAAACCGATAACATTTATCAACATACGAATTTCTAAAGGGAGTGTATTAAAAAGTTTGCAAGAGATAATAGAGTAAGAGTTTCTGTAGCTTGTCGTGCGAAAAAAACGGAATATTCACTAAAAAGGCGAAATTGCTACGTAGGTTTCTGTTGCCCGAAATTGGACTTTGCATGTAACCGGCCCTTTTAAAAAACACTTTTAAGACTTTAAAATAATATAAATGACGAACAGGTAGAACTGTCAAACTTCGAAACAATTCCATAGAGTGTGCTAAGCGATGAGTTTTACAAACATTACGTATTGCTGGTTTTTGAATAACGGTGAGTTGTTGAAGACGACTGACATATACCCCACCCCAGCAGCATATCCCATATTGTAGTTTTGAATGAAAAACACCATTTTTTTTTTTTTTTTTTTTTTTATAATCTACCCGCGCTCAAGGGATTATGATTACCCTTTAAATGTTTCAACACAGCGCGGGCGTGAAGTTAAGAAGAGAAAGAAGGATAGGAAAGATGTGTGGCACGATGTTCTGAGACTGAAGGTTGTTGTCTCAGATATTTTATCTCCAGGGATGGCGGCTGAACTAAAGCGGAGAATGCCGTGTCTTATTTCTATGTCGCTTATAATTCACATTATTTCATTCGTGTTCATCCTTGTTGGGCATACTAGTTTAACTCAATTACATGTTGTTAGCGTTATGCCTGAACAACATGTAATGAGTAAACCAGCAACCCATTGATGACAATTTTAGAAGGTTTTTAATGGAATTAAAAAGACATAGACGACGGCAGGGATCGAACCTGTGATCATGAGGTTCACAGGCGAGAACACATCCATCGCGCCACGGCCACCCACCATAGTAAACCATTTTCAACAAATTCACAGAACAGAGCTTTTTTAAGTGATAAAAACAGCGACTGGAAGACAAAAGATAATTTTTCAAGATTGATATGTGTTTGGTCCATTTTAAATTTTGATCAAAAATAACGCCAAGGTATTTGAAGTCTTCTACACTTTCAATTATAAAACAATTACTGTTACAGTCGACGCCCTTAACAAATGATTGACCTCCATGAGTATTGCATAAACCGTTAACTAAGTTATGATTAGCACAATCGTGTGAATGAAAAATTATAGGAATGTCTGGTGATACTTTGCGAGTAAGATTAAAAAACATAAGTTTAGTTTTATTACTGACGATAAGCTCGTGTTTCGCAAACCAACATCTTAGTAGGTGAATATCATGATTTATATCACAAATTTGATTTAATGGACTGGAAGAGCAGTAAGCAATACCGAGATCATCAGCAAATGCTCTGATTTCGCCCATAAAAGTAAGTTCAAAAAGAGAATTAATGTATATAAGAAACAGAATTGGACCAAGTACGGAACCCTGTGGAACTCCCAAGTGGCTAGGCTTGGGGCAACTAACACTGGACTGAATTTGTACACACTGTATTCTATTTGTTAGATAAGACTCAAACCATTTTAACATGAATCCTCGAAAACCAGCTTTATCAAGTTTATCTAATAAAATATTATGATTAATCATGTCAAATGCTTTAGTAATATCTACAAAAAGTCCAGAACCCATGTTCTGTAGCTCGGTCGAGTATTTTCGCCGTCGATTAGAGGTGGAACAAGAAATTTCATCGTTTCTCTATATTGGAAAATGAACTGTGTCTATAACATGATGCGAAAACATCTCTGTGCGAAAACCATAGTTTCCAGTTTACAATGGAAGAAATGTTTACATTTCCCTCAAACTGACAGCTTCAATTTATTAACTAAAAATTATTTTTTCTTTTATATTAAAAAGGTTGAAGTGTTCAAGTTTCTATTTTGCAGTAATTCAAATTTTTAAAACAAGTATCTAAAATGTATAGTGTGCTTGTAATTAGTGAACAAAGTGACAATAGAAATATGATATGCATTCACAGACGTAATATTTGAATTTGGTCCGCCGAATTGGCCTCTCGCGAACTCTAATTGTGTTGCCATGTAATCTACCAATTTTTCTTTTTGATCTTTTGGGATCCTTTGAATTTTCTACGGATAAAAATAATAATTTTCCTGATCAAAAAAACATTCAAAACAAGTTATTTACCTTTTGTTTATTTTCCGTCATATTTGATTTTTATTATTATTGTCTTGTTCTCACTTCTCACTTATATCAGAGTGGTCGAATGATTTTGACAGAAAAGTCGAAAGATTGTATCGACTTCAGACTTACAGATACAGTTTTTTTCACATTTTTCCAATACATCCAATAATTTTTTCTATTTTGTTCTTGATCGAGTGAAAAAAAGTTACAGAAACAGTTGCATGTAAGAAACAGAATTTTGTGTCATTCCGCAGTGTTTTTGTTCTGATTCGCACCGTTTATGCGAAAACTCACTCGATGTGAGAGTTACAGAACATGGGTCCAGCACAACATTTATTGCTATCTAAACCACTTTGCAGAATGCAACAAAAGTCTAAAAGAGCATCTTCAGTAGAGCGCCCAGTCCTAAAACTAAATTGCTTTGAACTGAAGAAGTTAAATCTGTCAAGATAAGACAGCATTCTTGTTTTTATAAGCTTCTCGAATACTTTTGAAATTGAAGGTAGCAAAGAAATTGGTCTATAATTAGATTTATCTTCCCTACAACCTTTTTTGTATAAAGGAATAACTATGCCACCTTTAAGTTCATCAGGAAATTTCCCAGACTCAATACTCAAATTGAAAAGATGCGATAATATATCTACTAAGTTAGGCCGATAGTTCTTTAAAAGTATATTTGAAATCTCATCTTTACCATAGGAAGTTGAATTATTTAAGGAATTGATAGTTTTTAACACTTCAAGTCCAGTATTTGGTTCAAAAAAGAAACTGTTTCTGCTGATTAAATGGTTGTCAGCCTCTAAACAACAATTACATGAGGTAAATATGACATCAGAAAAAGTTCTTTGTCCAGTGGACGCAAAAAAGTTGCTGAATTCGTTGGCAATATCTTCGGGATCCGAGATCTTGGTGTTGTCAATCTTAAGTGCAACAGAGTTGGAGTAGGTAGAACTGCTACGGTTTAAAATACTATTTACGACTTGCCATTCTTTTTTTTATATTACCTTTCGCTGTATTTATTTTTGTGTGGTAGTAGTTATGCTTAGCAATTTTAATTTCTTTGTTAACATATTTACATAGTCGTTTAAAACGAGTTTTTAAATTAGAATTAGAGGAGTGTTTCAAACATTTTTTCCGTAGTTTGTTTTTAAGTTTAATTTTTTTTACAAGAGTTAGTTTTATCCAAGGTTTGAGATTACATTCAGATTTCTTCTTTGCTAATGTAAAACTAGATAAACTTATGTGTTTTTTAAGTGTTTTTAAAAAGACATCATAAGCTTTGGATGCATTATCTTCAAACACGACAATATCCCAATTTTCAAAACACAATCGGTTGTTTAAAACGTTATAGCTCGCTTCCGATGAGGAGAAAGAATGCTTCTACAGTCGGCTAGGAGCCGCTTACAACAACACAATGCGCGGAGATATTAAAATGGTTATAGATTTGAATGCTAAAGTTGGCAGCAACAACGATGGACTCAAACATGTGATGGGAAACCATGGAGTTGGGAATTGCAATGATAATGGTGAGCGGTTCATTGACTTCTGCAATACTAACGGACTCGTCATTGGCGGCACCATGTTTGAGCACAAGACGTGCCACAAAATAAGTTGGGTGTCGACGGACAGGCAAGCATCTTCGAATCAAATTGATCACTTCGCGATTAGCCGGCGCTTTAGAAGCAGTATCCTGGATGTTCGAAATAAAAGAGAGGCCGGTATGGGACTTGCTCGAGACCACAACCTTATGATAGCTACTATAAGACTTCGTACAGCTGCAACTCGGAGATCCAACGGCATAACCCGCTTACCTAGGTTCAACGTCGACAGACTAAAGGATCTATCAATACTCCAACAATTGAGAGACCACGTTTCACACGGAATGATGACAATCAGCAGCACGGAACCTGAATCCATTGAAAACCACTGGAATGCTGTGAAAAATGTTCTTATATCAGGTGCTGAAAGAATAGTCGGCCGAGCGAGGGGAAACAATAACGCTTGGCTTTCTGAAGAAACCTGGATACGGATTGGCGAACGCCAAAATTTTAAGGCCCGTATTGCAGCTGCAACTGGAGTAGAAAAAAGAGAGCTAGAATCCCTGTACCGCATGAGAAAAAGAGAGGTTCACAGCAGTGTAAGACGTGATAAGCGTAATCACATCAACGCTTTGACCCAGCAAGCAGAAGATACTGCTAACAGATGCGATAGTAGAACAGTCTACAGCATTACAAAGGAACTGGTTGGAGCTCGCAGTTCCAAACAATACCTCGTTACTCGCTACTTAGTTCGGATGAGGATCAGCTGAGAAGGTGGAAGGACCATTTTGCATCGGTATTAAACCGAGTTACCGACAGCGATGCGCAACTGATACCTGCTGAGCCGACAGGAACAACGAATTCCCGAATCCGCACTGCACCTCCCAGTAGAGATGAGATCTGCAACGCAATCAAAGCACTGAAGACCAGCAAAGCGGTAGGACTTAATGGCATTCCTGCAGAGCTTCTACAAGCGGCGCCAACGACATCGAGCGAACTCCTGCATCCACTCATAAAGAAAGCTTGGGTTTCCGAAGGATTTCCGAATGAGTGGAAAAAGGGAATGATAGTCAAGCTCCCTCAAAAAGGAGACTTAACACAGTGCGAAAACTGGAGGGGGATTTGCGTCCTGCCTGCCGTTGCCAAAATATTAGCGAAAATAGTACTGGAACGCATCAGGGAACATCTAGAAGCCACGCTCGATGCCGAACAAGCAGGTTTCCGCACTGGATCCTCATACATTGATCATATCAATACTTTAAGGATCATAATTGAGCAGTGCGTCGAATATCGATCACCACTTCACCTGCTATTCATTGACTTTGAGAAGGCTTTCGGTAGCGTCAATAGAGAATTTATTTGGCATTCTTTACGCAGGAGGGGTATCCGTCCAACTTATAATGGATCCAAATGTCACGTTTTGCACGAAGGGAGGCTGTCAGAGGAGTTTGAAGTCCAAAGTAGAGTCAGACAGGGCTGCATTCTCTCTGTTTCTATTGGTGATAAGCAATGTCCTGCGAGTGGCCTTGACGGGAAACGGAGGAATTCGATGAACTCTGACGTATCACCTGAAACATCTGACTATGCGGACGACGTATGCTTGCTCTCTCATAGGATCATGGATCTCCACCAAATGACAACAGGGGTGGAGAGAGAAGCAGAAATCGTAGGGCTGAAAATCAACTCCGGCAAAACAAAGATGATCAGCCTAGGAACCACGTCATCTTCTCTCATAAATATTTCTCAACAACCGGTAGAGAAAGTACAGAGCTTCCAATACCTTGGAAGTATCATCTCTACCGAGAGTGGTACCGAACAGGACATCAGCAGTCGAATCGGGAAGGCAAAGGCTGCTTTCGGTATGCTTCGAAATATATGGAAGAAATAACTCTCTAAGCTGAAGAACCAAGCTACGGCTGTTTCGATCCAACGTCGAATCCGTGTTACTTTACGGTTGCAGCACTTGGAAAGTAACAGAAGGTGTCACTAAGAAGCTGCAAACGTTCAATAATAGATGTCTACGAAACATCCTTAGGATTTTCTGGCCCAATCGTATATGAAATGAAGAGCTCCTTAGGAAAACGGGTCAGGAACCTATTGACTCTATTATACGATGTCGAAAGTGGCAGTGGATCGGACACACGCTTCGAAAAGGCGACAACTGTATTGCGGCGCATGCAATGTAGTGGAATCCGCTCACTCAAGAAGGAAGAAGAGCTGGACGACCGAGAAGCTCATGGAGAATGACAGTCAAGGAGGAGTCAGCCCAACTAAGCAAGAGTTGGAGGGAGTTGCGACTCATATCCAGGAACCGAACACGATAGCGAGCTGGTGTTGTGGACACCCTACGGCCCACTAGGGGTCCCCCACGGACATAAAAGGTCTGAGGACCTAAGTAAGTAAGTAAGTATTATACCAAATGTAAATGTATAAACTCCATTTTCATATTTTTCATTCGCAAATAAATTTTATCAGGTTATGGGCCCAAGATTGCTCTCCGTAAAAATTAAATTAGTTTTTTGAGAATTTAAAAGTTAAGTAAAAAGAAATATTATGATGAATCATTTTCAAATAGAAAAGTTAGATGATTCTAATTACGATGTGTGGTGCATACTAATGAAGAGCATCCTGATACATGGTGGCCTGTGGTACAATAAAAAAGGAGTCCATTACAGATGCTGCTGAGATTGTTAAATTCGATGACCAGAAGGCTCTTGCAAATATAATATTGAGTGTAAAGCCTGCTCAGTTGGGTTATATAAAGAACGCAAAATCTTCATTTGAAGCGTGGACAAAATTAGGAGAAACCTTTGCGCCAAAACCTCCTCGACGGGTCCATCTTGATGCGGTGAGGAGGCTTACGTTTTAAATCCTCAGCTGGCCAGCTGGAGATTTACAGCCTTAAACTCTTAGCTGGCCAGCTGTAGTTTTAAAACAAACCAAGAAACCCAAACTTATGAACAAACTATGACAGACACAACAAAAACAAACAAAAATCTAGCGGGGATATACGCTAAAGTGTCGGCAGAAGTCACGGCTGACGGCGAGGGCTTGGCTTTGCAAGAAGCTAAGTCGCCAGTGATAATACTTTACACTAACAAGGACAAAGACAAAACAACGACAATGACAGACGAGGATGAAAACTTACTCCTCAACCCTTTTGCCAATCTCGGAGTAAAATCTCCAACTGTAGGAAAACAGTCAAGCGACTTGGCACAAAGAGTTGGGATGAACTAACGGACCCAGAACGGAAAAGACTGCACAACGCACGTGCTCTTCTGCAGAAGGAGTTTCCAATGTTTCCTGCCCACTCATCGGTGGAGGCTACTCCTGCGGGGAACACTAGCGTGAGTGGATTGATGGGACCTCCTCCTTCGGGTATCGTTAAAACCTTTACCAAGGAACGGGCGGCCTCATCAATTCACAAAGCAAAGACAAAAACTGACATACAACATGAACCAGCTACCGGAATATCATACTCACCTGCCAGACGTTCCATGGAGCACTCCGCTCCTACGGGTTTGAAGAGTGGTAAGATATCTCCGGGAGAGGTAAATGCAGGGGTAACGCACATGAGGAACATTCAGGGCCACAGCCCCAAATGCAACTTGAATGCGTCTATCTCTTATTTATCATGGCAACAGAACGCTACGCACCCAATAAAGGAAAGGAACAAACCAGGAAGCTTTCCGACACGCCAATCAGACGCTGCATGGAGCCACCTGCTCCTACTGGCCTGGGCGGTGTAAAGGAAGCTCCTGGGGAGGTTGAAACGAATAAGGGACATACGGGAAATATCCTGGGCCTCAGCCCTACATGTGACCTAAATGTGTCTTGTTCCTCTAAACCAGGTAACGATACTCTAAACAGTGACATAACTGACAAGACAGTTTTGTAGAATCCAACCTTGCAACGCATGGCAGTGCCTGCAGTGCGGTGCAAGGGGAAGAGACTCCTCAGTACAAAGGAACTTCAACGCCGACAAAAACGGAACGATACGAGGACTGTTCGGTTCCTAACAAACAAAAACCCGGAAACCTTAACGGTTAAGGAACGGCTGGCTCTGGACAGATCCAAACAAAGACTAACGACAACAACATCAACAACACCAACAACTGACAAACACAAACAAACTACTGACAAACGCGACAACAAAATGAAAAAGCCTATCGCTGAGATTACTGCGGAAAGTCATGTACCATCCACTGACCCACCAGCCATTGCAAGTACGTCCAAGCAATCGAGAATAGAATCGAGTTCACCATCAAACACATCACCGACAAACATATTAAAGAAAGCCAAAATCTCCAAGGTCAAATCTCCAGTAGTAGGTCAACAAGTTGCCATAGTAGACTATGGTAATCCTGCACGGAAACTAACGGAGGATCAATGGCAACTAATGGAACTTCAGATCCTTGATGAGGTAAATGAGGCTATCGTAAAGAGCCGGCCACCGCCACTCTTCGGTACTTTCAGTACCTTCCAGGGATTCAAAATGCTGACATGTGAAGATGAACACACTCTCACATGGCTGCAAGATTTCACAAAAAAAGCTGAAGCTCCGTGGCCTAATGCTGACCTTCGCCTCATGGGAAGGCAGGAAATCAGTGATTTTTCAAGACTCAGAGCCAAGCTTACTATGAAAGGACAGCTCATCCCGAAGGATCGTATTGAAAGATACCTCAGATCACTCAATACTGACCAACTTAGTCAAAATTGGGAAGTAGCTGAGATGGGTGAAAAAACAAAAGATGGCACAGAAGTGGTTGTGATCTTAAATCATAAATCAATACCGCTTCTAAGGAAGATTGATTTTAAGGTGCGGATCGGTACAAACCGATGTAAGCTGCGGCTATTATCAACCAAGAAAAAAGTAAACAAGGAGGTGGGGGTTTTAAAAACAATATGAAGTTAATTCAAATAAATCTCCACTACAGTAAAGCCGCAGACGAAGCAGATCATACAACGTGCCGCACTGGAGAAATGGGATGTCGCTATGGACTGACGCCAACGCACACCATTCTCAGTGGGGAAGTACCGACACCAACGATAGAGGTGAGTTACTTTTCGAATTTATTATAGAAAATGATATTTAAGTAGTGAATAGGGGCAACGAGCCCACTTTCATTACCAAAAATCGTAACGAAGTGCTCGATGCTACTCTTATTAGCAACTCGGACACTATTTCCATAGACCAGTGGAGGGTATTAAAAGACGAATATTTCTCTGACCACAGGCTCATAGAATTTCTAATACCTGACACCAAAGATCCTCGAAAACCATTTAGAAATCTCAGGAAAACCAACTGGGACATTTTTAATAGGGAAGTAGTAACCGGAATACAAAAGCTGAATACTAATGCGATACAAAAACCCGAGAATATAGACAAAGCCACTGATAGTTTCACAGAGATTCTTGGTAAAGCATTGGAAAAAGGCTGTCCAATGAAACCATGGGGACAGGGTAAGAAGAAACCACCCTGGTAGACAACTGAACTTGGCAACATCAGGAAAGAGACAAGGAGACTTTTTAATGTTGCCAAGCGCACAAGAACAGAAACTGACTGGAAAACGTACAAGTCCAGTCAAAAGAATTTCAAGATGGAAACACAAAGAGTCAAACGCAGCTCGTGGAGAACATTCTGCAGTCAAATTAAGAGTGCTAACGAATCAGCAAGACTCAGGAAAATACTTGCTAAGGGACCTATTGTTCTGGGATCTCTTAAGGAACCCAATGGACATTGGACAGAATCGTGCAGCGAAACACTGGAACTCCTAGTAAACGCTCACTTTCCTGGTTGCATCCTTAACTTGAATAACAACCCACAAATACAGCTCTGCACACAGAACGCGACACTAGCGGAGCTGATTACGGAAGAAAAGTTAAAATAGGCTATAAACTCCTTTTTACCGTATAAATCACCTGGCTTGGATGGTGTCTTCCCCATGATGTTACAAAAATGTGAAGATCATTTCATCCCACACTTAAAAAACATATTCCTAAGCAGCCTGAATTGGGGATATGTGCCTAAAGCGTGGCGAGAAGTCAAAGTGGTATTTATTCCGAAAGCTGGAAAGCCTAGCCACACAAATGCTAAAGACTTCAGACCCATTAGTCTAACATTTTTTCTCTTAAAAACGTTTGAAAGACTAACAGACATACATATACGTAGCACACTAAGCCCGGAGGTCATATCTCCAGCCCAGCATTCTTATACTAAAGGAGAAAGTGTTGAGACAGCACTTCATGGTGTCGTCTACACGAACGCTCAAAAACAAGGAATACACCCTTGCTGCCTTTTTAGACATTTAAGGAGCTTTTAACAATGTCCGAAACGAGACCGTTGAAGGAGCGTTCGTAAATCTTAATGTGCATAATACCATCATCAGATGGATAATGTGTAGGTATGTTAAAAAACAGACAGATAAACTCAGAGCTAGGAGAAGTACAGATTAAAGTGTCTACTTCTAGAGGAACTCCACAAGGTGGAGTGCTTTCTCCGCTTCTCTGGACACTCGTGATGAACACAATTCTAATGTGACTTAAATATAGTGGAGTCCAAGTAATTGCTTATGCTGATGACCTAGCATTACTAGCGACAGATAAATTTCCCTCCACAATTAGCGAACAGATAGAGAATGCCTTATCTATAGTGAATGCATGGACTTAAAACTGCGGTCTAGCGGTTAATCCGCAAAAAACCGAACTGGTTCTTTTTACGAACAAAAGGAAACTACCGACTTTTAAAATTCCCCTAATTGAAGGGACCCAACTCAAAATCTCCGATCACGCTAAATATCTCGGCGTGATCCTGGATAAGAACTTAAACTGGAGTCTCAACATTAAGGATAGAACAAATAAAGCCATGTTCGCTTTCTACTCTTGCAAGAGAATATTTGGTAAAACTGACATACGGTAACGTAGTCTGGTGGAATGCACTAGACAAACCTACCAACCTTAAACGACGTGTAACTGGCGACATAGTGCGATAGGTCATGCGCAGATTTTACAGAAATATATAGGAAATAGGGTATGTACTGACTACATAACACCCCGCTTAGACTTTTACAAACCGTTCAAGACCGTCTTTCCTAGAAGAGAGGACTGGAAAATCAACGAGCCATTTACCTGCGAATCGATGATATCTATATATACCGACGGTTCGAAGATGGAAACTGGTGTTGGTGCAGGATTATTTTCAGAAACCCTTGCACTATCCAGCTCATTCAGACTTTCTGACTACAGCAATGTCTTTCAAGCTGAGGTCCTGGCAGTGACGAAAGCTGCGAAACAAGTCTCAATGATGGCAATACCACAAGCTGATATCACCTTTTTCCAAGCGGCAATAAAAGCGATTTCTGCCATTGAAATCAAATCGAAGCTTGTAACTTGCTGTCGCGAAGAGCTTAGGGTTTTTGGTACACAGCACAAGATTAGACTCTGCTGGGTTCCTAGTCACAGTGGTGTCCCAGGAAATGAAAGCGCTGACGAGCTGGCAAGAATAGGATCAACACTTGATCCTAATCAAGCAGACAAAACAGTTCAAATCCCACCCTGCAATCTTAAACAGGTAATCAAGAGTAAAATTCTAGCCTTAGCAAACAAGAGATGGATGTCTCTCGATTCCTGTCTTACCACCAGAAAATTATGGCCTAGCTTCAGTAAACAAAAGACCGAAATTATCATCCAACTGAATAAAAAGTCTTTTTCTCTTCTCGTGACAGGTCACAACCAACTCGGTTATCACAAGAAAAAGATGAAACTGTGATGTGCTTTTTGCTTTCCAGCCGAGGTTCTGCTCGTCGGTCTTGCCAGGGTCGTCCTGAAGAAAACACGAAACTCCAGATTTAAAGGTCTTCAAACCTTATTACAAAATCTTTGTTGGAAATAACTCTTAAATCTATAACATACAATAATCTGCTACTAATATTTAACTTAATTCGGGTAATGGAACGGTTCACGGGCATCAACTCTTCTGGCTCCTAGTCTAGCTGCCTTGCATCAGTTATACTGCTTGCTGATGCTCTGGATCTGGTACGCTCTGGTAGATCAGCAGGTTCGAGGCCCCTGGTTGCACTAAACAGCAGGCTAAACGCTCTGGTAGATCAGCAGATTCAAAGCCCCTGGCGGCACTAAATAGCAGGCTAAACGCTCTGGTAGATCAGCAGGTACCGAAGCCCCTGGTGACAATTAGGACATTAAACTTCGAACTAAGACCCCTTACCGCTGGTGGGGGGAAGCCTTAATAAGAAATAGCTGGACAATCTCACCTACCTAACTTGTCTTCATACGAAACCCCTTACCACTGGTGGGGGGAAGCTCCGCAAAAAGCAAGGAAAGCTAAATGACCAACTCGTCTATACTGCTTGTCTACGACTGGACTTCGAAAGATTTATTCAATCAATTTACTATGTCGCCTGACTGTATGTATGAGCGAAGAGGTGTTTTTCGTTCACCCGAGTAGGTCCTCTTGATAGTTTTTCAGTAGAAACTGAATGTGAACTGTATGGGTGGCGAACGAAAAATATTATTGTTTGATTTTTGCGTGACGTCATACGCCCATGTCGTGTGTGAATCGTATTCGGGCGAAGTATAACTCTTGGTAGCATGCAGAAGTCGTATAGAGTGGAGTAGCATGGAACGCTTCGTTACATACCCCTCCTCCTTCGGAGACGAGAACCCTCTCGTCTTGAAATTCGCTTCAACTGGAAAATAAAATTAAATTAATTCATTTTTATATTTTAACTTACCAATCATAAAAACGTTAAATCACTTAATAAAAGAAAAAAAAAAAAATATCAAAACTGTCGGAAACTTAAATCAACTTTAAAAACTTCAATTTTTATACATTATTAACTTTGAAAAAAAAAAATGTCTTAATTTAAAAAAAAATTGTCTGGTGAATTTATGGCGAAAAGGTTACTCTCTTCTTTACGCCATTTTTACGGTGGGTCAGAATGGCTACTCCTGGCTTAATGATTCTGACGTCTACTCGTCCATAGCGCCCTACAAGCGTAAAACGTTGGCGTCTATACCCGGGATTGTATGTCGGATGTTTCTTGATGGAGATTCCCATGAAAGGATCATCTTTCGGACGTGGTTTGCTTATTCGTTGCTCGGTCTTATTGGTTGGGAACTTAAGATTCCGTACGGTCAAAGATCTGGTCATAGCGGTTGCAAGAGCGGCGGCGGCGGCGGATGTTGACGGAATTGAACTATAAATGTAATCGTTGGTTAGGTGTCTGGCAGCGGATACCATGTTGCTTGAAGCTGGTGCGAAGGGGACCGATACAGCGTCAGTCGCTACCTTGGCAGCAGAGGTGGCGGCGGCGGCGGTATTCGGTGTAGTGGCTGGCGGTAAGCTGGTCGTAACGGTAGATGCAGCGGACAGAATGGAACAAAGAGGCCTTCTGTTACTAGCGATTTTCCTGGTGGCCGTAGCGATGGGCTACGCATGTATCTTGGGTGGTTCGTATGAACGTTTGGTTGGGGCAGCGTTATCTGGCTTATGATTAAAGCGCCTTATTCCAACCCTTTTGGGATTGGTAACAGCAGCAGCAGTTGACAGCTCAGGTGCTGGCCTTTTGCGTGGCTCAACTGTTCTCCCTTGGCTACTGGGCTTGATGGTCACCTTTCGCCTAACCATCGTTTTTGGGTCTATCCTTGATGGCACAACCTGAGCGGGTACCGTCGGTAAGAAAATAATAGACCTCACTCCAGGTCGTATTTTTGCAAGCCGCGCAGGTGGCCTGTTCCATGGCTGGTCGGTATTTTTGCCGTTGGACTGCTCCATTTGAGTTGTTGATTGATCGGCGGTTGTGAACTTACTGGTGGCTAGCTTGCCTCCGTCGTTCTTTTTATTTTCCGGTACGGCTAATCCTTTAAGATATTTTAAGTTTGATCTAACTTTACTGCTTCTCATTAATCTTTTTGGTACCAGAATACTGGTAGAGTCATATCGGATGACTTCGCACGGTTCATCATAGCGACGTGCTGATTTTGTACTGGGCGGACGGTCGAGCTTTTGGAGTTTGATATCAAGCATTCCGCCAAGGAATTCTTCTTGTTTCCTCGTACTAGACAAAGTTGGTTCCGGCATCGTTCTTGAACGTCACTTATCATAGGAATTTCTTTACCACGTAGAGTCATCTTGAAATTCGCACTTGTTAGCAGGTCTACGCCAATAACCATATCCTCGGTGAGTTGACTGATGTACGTTAGTTCACCCTGAAATGGCTCATCATTGATGTACAAAATCAAATTATAGTGTTCTCGGCTAGCTACAGATTCTCCATTTGCTAGCTACGTGAACTGTCTCCGATATTGGATTGGTACTTTGTTTCTATGTAAAATTTGGCGGGTCTTTGCATTAATGAAAGACTTGGTAGCTCCGGTATCCAATAATGCCATAACAATTTGATCATAAATTCTTACTGGTATGAAACATCTGGGATCTTTCCTTGGTTTCAACACCTCTGGCGGTGGCCGTTGCTTAAAAGCTTGAACTTCGGCTTTCTGGTTCTGGTTTGGATTTTCTAGTAGCGGTTCTACATTATCGCTTCTGGAATCGTCTGGTTCTTTTATAGCTGGTCTGGTGTGTCTGGACTTTCTTTTCTTTACTTGCTGCATCGGTAGTTCGTTTAGCGAGTTCAGTATTGATGCTTGATGTGGGTGACAGGTACAATCATCGGTCAGGCGGCCATCTTCACCGCAGAAGGAACAAAACAGCCGGAAAGGACGACGGCAGTTACTCTTCGTATGCCCACGCTGCTTGCAGTTCCAGAAGTGGGTTGCTCTATCATACTGAACGGTGGTTACGGCGAGTCGGTCAAAATTACTTCGGTTAAATGACACTCTCGGCGGCGGCGGTGTGGGACGGTTATTATTAAACGACCGCTGGTTTGTTGTGGATATTGCGTTTACCCCTGGGTTCTGTCGTGATGCAGGTTGGCGTTGATTCCGGTCTTGGCCCTGTATGTACTCGTACTCTTTGGCTAACTTCATTAGTTCATCTAAATTCTGGAAGTCTCATCTCTTGATGTACAAGTGGTATTCTGGACGAAGGCTATCATATATTCGGTCGACACTTTCCGAGAGACTCATACGGGGGTGCTGGTGTATAAGGTATTGAGTTGCCTGTATAAACTCTTTAGCTTTCTCTCGGGTACCTTGTTTTCTCCGCATGATCTCGTCCTCTAATTTATAAATGAAACGGACTGGCAGGTAATGTTCCAGAAAACATGTGCGAAAATCTTGCCATGTTCTAAGTCTGTCTCGATTTATCCTATACCACTCTAAGGCTGTTCCTCTGAGGATTTCTGGAAGGGCTTTCATCAAATCGTCTGGGCGGATATCGTAGCACTCGGTCAGCTCCTCAACTCTCTCCATGAATGCTAATGCATTTCCCGAAGAATCAAATTTTAATCCCCACTTCCTTACCGTATTCATGACTTCGGCATCGTGGCTGGGAGTGAATCTGGCGGCGGGTCCACTTGAAGTTTGAATTTCAGGCTGTCGACTGTAAACGGTAGTAGCATCTGGGATAGTGGCGGGTTGTGATTCGGGCGGCTTGGAATTTATTTGGCTAGGGCCGGCCATGTTTGGAACTGGACGAGGTGGAACTTGGAAAAAGATTTCCGTGTAGTTAGGAGATTTAGGTAGGTCAACATCTTCGGTCCTTTTCAAATTATAAGGTGCTGGAACTATGTTTTCTTCTTTGTATTCTCGATTAGTAGTGGTCTTCACGATTTCCTCACATAAATTTTGTATGGATTTCCGTTGTCGGGCTCCTTTAATATAAGCGCTGAAGCGGGCTCTCAACGCGGTGATCGAACCGTCTGTCTCTATTTCTAGCTGGCTCATTCGCTCCATTAACTCTTGTTTCCTTAAGAGATATATGGCTCCTAGGCGGGCGAAACAATCGAATTCCTCTTCGTTATCAGACATGTTGAACTGGTTCTTATCGGGCGGCGGCGGCGGTTGTATGTTATAGTTTGAGTTTTTCAGATTTTGTTTCTTACGGGGTTGGACCTTATAGGTCCCTGCTCGGGCGCCAATTTGTGATGTGCTTTTTGCTTTCCAGCCGAGGTTTTGCTCGTCGGTCTTGCCAGGGTCGTCCTGAAGAAAACACGAAACTCCAGATTTAAAAGTCTTCAAACCTTATTACAAAATATTTATTGGAAATGACTCTTAAATCTATAATATACAATAATCTACTACTAATATTTCACTTAATTCGGGTAATGGAACGGTTCACGGGCATCAACTCTTCTGGCTCCTAGTCTAGCTGCCTTGCATCAGTTATACTGCTTGCTGATGCTCTGGATCTGGTATTTGATTACGGGTATTCTGGCTTCTGGTAATTCGGCTTCAAACGGGCCCTTTTATTCGGATGTCTGGTTCCTGACGGGATCCTTAGGTATAACGCCCCTGGTGGCACTAAACAGCAGGCTAAACGCTCTGGTAGATCAGCAGGTTCAAGGCCCCTGGTGGCACTAAACAGCAGGCTAAACGCTCTGATAGATCAGCAGGTTCGAGGCCCCTGGTGGCACTAAATAGCAGGCTAAACGCTCTGGTACATCAGCAGGTTCAAGGCCCCTGGTGGCACTAAACAGCAGGCTAAACGCTCTGGTAGATCAGCAGGTTCAAGGCGCCTGGTGGCACTAAACAGCAGGCTAAACGCTCTGGTAGATCAGCAGGTTCAAGGCCCCTGGTGGCACTAAACAGCAGGCTAAACGCTCTGGTAGATCAGCAGGTTCGAAGCCCCTGGTGGCACTAAACAGCAGGCTAAACGCTCTGGTAGATCAGCAGGTTCAAAGCCCCTGGTGGCACTAAACAGCAGGCTAAACGCTCTGGTAGATCAGCAGGTTCGAGGCCCCTGGTGGCACTAAACAGCAGGCTAAACGCTCTGGTAGATCAGCAGGTTCAAGGCTCCTGGTGGCGCTAAACAGCAGGCTAAACGCTCTGGTAGATCAACAGGTTCAAGGCCCCTGGTGGCACTAAACATCAGGCTAAACGCTCTGGTAGATCAGCAGGTTCGAGGCCCCTGGTGGCACTAAACAGCAGGCTAAACGCTCTGGTAGATCAGCAGGTTCAAGGCCCCTGGTGGCGCTAAACAGCAGGCTAAACGCTCTGGTAGATCAACAGGTTCAAGGTCCCTGGTGGCACTAAACAGCAGGCTAAACGCTCTGGTAGATCAGCAGGTTCGAGGCCCCTGGTGGCACTAAACAGCAGGCTAAACGCTCTGGTAGATCAGCAGGTTCAAGGCCCCTGGTGGCACTAAACAGCAGGCTAAACGCTCTGGTAGATCAGCAGGTTCGAGGCCCCTGGTGGCACTAAACAGCAGGCTAAACGCTCTGGCTGATCAGCAGTGTAATGGTTGACGAGGTGGTCTTCAGTTCTTACGAACAAAATTTCTTAGCCCAAAAGGCCGCTTGTGTCTCCGAGCATCAAAATGCACGATTAATAATGAATTGAGTCGTGGTTAAGGTTTTAACTAGACTAATTTTATTTTCCAAATTTTCTTCTATTTATACTTACAACTAGTTTTACATAATATCATTTTCATACATATAATTATTTATTTTGCCTATGACCTACACTACACTGTCCCACATGACGTAAGAATTAAATGTCCACTTGACAAAATACACCTTCGGTTGTATTTCCTCATAGGCATTCTGAATGCTCAGTCAATGTGTCGCATATGATTGCAGTCATAAGCAAAAATCGATTTATGCACTTGGCGCATAGTGACCGAACATGCTTAGTGTGTAATACGATCAGTTCAATGCACGATGGTATCGCTTGGTGACGGCTGATGATTAAACACAATTACATGTAGGTCGACATGCGTCGAGTTCATGAATGTTTACATTATTATTGTTTTGATTTTTATTGTTTACATTTTTTTATTAATTGTTTTGGTTCTGTTTTTATTGTTTACATTTATTTTTGGTTTTTGGGTGTTACACACAACACCCTCACCCTTTAAAAAAAAAATAATTTTGTTATCTTTAAATAAAAAAATTATTTTTTGAAATTATATCTTGTTACACATAGCGATTGAAAAATGATGGGTATATTTACAAATTTACATTATATATATATATATATGTGTATATATTTTTATTTATTTCTTGCTTTTATTAAATTATTATTGTGAACTTCTTTGTTTTCATTGACAATTCTTACAATACTATTTGGTCCATTTTGTTCTATTATTTTATAAGGACCTCTGAATGGTTTATCTAACTTTTTTTTATTTCCAACTTTTAAATAGACATAGTCTCCAACTTTAAAATTTGAATTATTTACATTAGATTGATTTGTACATGTTTTATTTTTACTTTGTTCTAAATTTTCTTTAGCTTTTTCATGAGCGTATTTCAATTTTAATTTTAGTTCATTAACATAATTATCAATATTGTATGTTTTTTCGTTATTTTTAATAATTTCACAAGGTAAAGCACATAATTTTCCGTATACTAATTCAAATGGTGAATAATTTGTAGTACTGTGTGGTGTGGTATTATAATGTGTAAGTATAGTAAGGTAATAATTCTTCCCAATCGTCTTTTCCGTCTGTAGTCATTAAATAATCATTTAGAACTCTATGATTTCTCTCTACTGTCCCTAAAGTTTCATGATGATATGGTGTAGACGTAGTTTTTTCTATTTTTAGTAATTTACAGATATTAACTAATAGTTCATTAGTAAATTCTGTGCCTTTGTCTGTTTTTAGCTTCCTAAAACAACCATATTTCAAAATGAATTTTTCTACAATGGTTTTTGCTACTGAAACAGCGTCTTTAGTGACTAGTGGAAATGCTTCTATAAACTTGGTTAATTCACATTGAATGGTGAGAATATACCTATATCCATTCGATGGTCTGAGTGGTCCTACTGTATCTACTGTTATTACTTCAAATGATGTGCAAGGTGTTTCTGTTCTTATGAATTGTTCTTTAGTATATTTATTAATTTTAACTTCATTACAAACTCTACAACTATTTATATATTTTCTTACCATCTTATTCATATTCTTCCATACATATTTCTGCTTAAGTTTCGCAATGCATCTTCTAATACCTATATGTCCTCCTAACTTGTCATCATGATACTCTTTTATTAATTTGTTCATCTCACTCGCATGCTCTATTCTTCTTGGTGAATTATATAATATAATGTCTAGACAATTTTCTTTCTTATTTTCTTGCAGTTCTGTAAATATCTTTTTGAATTTTTGCACTGATATCTTTTGCATTATTATCTAAATTATCTACTTTTATCTCACTTTTTATTTTTTTAAACCTATCTTAAGCTGTTTTTAAAATGTAGTATTTGATAGCTTGAGATTGGTTCTATTCCTAACGAAATATGTTTCAAATTGACCTCATTTTCTGTTGTATTAAGTATTTTTATATGCTTATTTCCTTCTTTTGGAATAATTACGTTTGCTAGGAATATCCCTTTCTTAATTTCTTTTCCATAAATCATACTATCTTCTTTTAAATCTATATTTATTAGTTGAATTACCTCTGTTCTTGGCGGTAATTTTATATTATCATAAATATCTCTTGTATTCATATTCATTGGTAATACTATATCTTCTCCATCTAGGGAAATCGTTAATGTGCACGTCTCATAATCAATTTTACAATTATACTTTATTAAAAAGTCTCTTCCTAGTATTCCATCAGTGGTTAAATTTATTTTATTATCAATTATACTAAATTTATGTTCAACTTCATTATTTTCGAACCATAAATTTAATTTTGTGATTCCTAAAGTTATTATAGATTCTTTTGCTATTCCATCTATCTGACAATTGTTATCATATTCTATGTTGTAATTACTACTGACTATGCTATTCTTAATTATTGAAATATCGGCTCCTGTATCTATTAGTAAATTTATTGGTTGATTTCTGCCTTTTATTTTTAATTTTATAAAATTTGTATCTTTGTTGGAATTTTTTATGAAAATTATCTTCCTCTTAATGTGTGCCCCGGGTTTTGTCGGCCGGGGACATACCCGTTTCCCTGAAACTTATTATTTTGCGTTCTGTAATGTCCTCTGTTGTTTATATTTTGTCCCCTGAATCGGTTAGAATAAGTATTATTGTTCTGATAATTTCGGTTAAAATTTCCTCTGGGGTTACCTCTACCTCTCTGTATCCTATTAAAATACATTATCTGGTTAGAGTGCTGAGGACTAACTTCTAAAGCAATTTGCACTGCTTCTGCAAGCTTGGATGGTCTTGCAGCCATTACTAATGATTTATAAGGTTCTGATAAACCATTTTTGAACGCTGCTAGTCCTATTTGGTCATTCAGCTTGACTATTGTCTCTCTGTGAGTCTCACCCTGTTCCGAAATTTGTAAATCGTTCAAAGATGCTATTAGATGTTCTATTCGTGAAGAAAAGACTGAAACATTTTGATTTCCTTGGTAACTTTGTGAAATCTCACTATGTAATCTAAAAGCATTTTTGTTTGATTTATATGATGATTTTAAAATTTGTCGAAACTCATCAAAGGTTGTCGGTGTATTTTCTGTTTGGATCTTATTTTTTACTTTTTCTGATAGCTTAGTAGCCAGAATAAATTTAATAAGTGTTTCTTTTTGGTTTATGTCTTTTAAAGTATTGTGATAGAATTCTATCAAACCTAGAAAATTATTCAGTTCTTTCTGACTACCCTGAAATTCAGGTATCACCTTGGTGGCTATTACTAAATCAAAGTTTGCCATTGTACTTTCTAATTCTATTTTTGTGTCCGAGTCTGTATTTTCGTCTCCTTCTACAGTTCCTAAATTTTCGTTTTCACCTTTAATTTTTAAATATTGCCGAATTTGTATAACTATTAAGTCAAATTTTTGTTTTAATTGTGTAATGTCTTTTAGGTCAGCTGTGTTCTGTATTACTAACCATGTTTGTTCAATTTGCTTGTCAACCTTTTGTACATATTCTCTAGTATACGTTCTATTAGGTGCCTTTTTTAATTTCTCTAGTATTTCTCTTAATTTTACAAACTCCATATACTCGTATTTAAAATGTTTTTATTTTTATTCTAACATAAAATTTAATTTAAAAAATTTTATACATTTAATGTTTTGAGGGCATGTTTTCTTAAATATTTTTTATAGTAAGAATTTACTTTGAACAATAATATCTATTATAATCAAAAAAAATGAAATTTAAATATACAATTTTTTCCGATGAAATAAGTGTATCTGTTTTGTTCGCTGCTGCTGATGTCGCTGCTGCTACGTTATTATTTATGATTTCTTCTTTGCTGCTTTTACCACCCATCTCGTCTTATTTTTTTTATTTCTTCTATTAGTTTTTGTTTTTGTATTCCAGAGCTAATATTTATTATGTTCTGGAGTTCCGCACACTTGCGTTGGAACTGTCTCTTCCTACCGCCTCTCTTTTTTTGTGGTGGTTTAGAAGCTTCTGAGACTTTGTTGATTTGTCTCTTTTTGTATTCTTCTATAGTTAAAGCTTTAGGACCAGCTTCTCGTGGTATTGGTGTATATACCGGAGTATCTTCTGGTATCTGTGTAGTATTGGGTCGATACTCACTTAGTTCTTCCCATTTTTTAAATAATGCATTTATTTCTTCTAGAGTATTCATCTGATTTTTGAATTATTAATTTTTGGTTCAGACTTGCAGGATCGCCATGTAATGGTTGACGAGGTGGTCTTCAGTTCTTACGAACAAAATTTCTTAGCCCAAAAGGCCGCTTGTGTCTCCGAGCATCAAAATGCACGATTAATAATGAATTGAGTCGTGGTTAAGGTTTTAACTAGACTAATTTTATTTTCCAAATTTTCTTCTATTTATACTTACAACTAGTTTTACATAATATCATTTTCATACATATAATTATTTATTTTGCCTATGATCTACACTACACTGTCCCACATGACGTAAGAATTAAATGTCCACTTGACAAAATACACCTTCGGTTGTATTTCCTCATAGGCATTCTGAATGCTCAGTCAATGTGTCGCATATGATTGCAGTCATAAGCAAAAATCGATTTATGCACTTGGCGCATAGTGACCGAACATGCTTAGTGTGTAATACGATCAGTTCAATGCACGATGGTATCGCTTGGTGACGGCTAATGATTAAACACAATTACATGTAGGTCGACATGCGTCGAGTTCATGAATGTTTACATTATTATTGTTTTGATTTTTATTGTTTACATTTTTTTTTGGTTTTTGGGTGTTACACACAACAGCAGGTTCAAGGCCCCTGGTGGCGCTAAACAGCAGGCTAAACGCTCTGGTAGATCAACAGGTTCCAGGCCCCTGGTGGCACTAAACAGCAGGCTAAACGCTCTGGTAGATCAGCAGGTTCGAGGCCCCTGGTGGCACTAAACAGCAGGCTAAACGCTCTGGTAGATCAGCAGGTTCAAGGCCCCTGGTGGCACTAAACAGCAGGCTAAACGCTCTGGTAGATCAGCAGGTACCGAAGCCCCTGGTGGCAATTAGGACATTAAACTTCGAACTAAGACCCCTTACCGCTGGTGGGGGGAAGCCTTAATAAGAAATAGCTGGACAATCTCACCTACCTAACTTGTCTTCACACGAAACCTCTTACCACTGGTGGGGGGAAGCTCCGCAAAAAGCAAGGAAAGCTAAATGACCAACTCGTCTATACTGCTTGTCTACGACTGGACTTCGAAAGATTTATTCAATCAATTTACTATGTCGCCTGACTGTATGTATGAGCGAAGAGGTGTTTTTCGTTCACCCGAGTAGGTCCTCTTGATAGTTTTTCAGTAGAAACTGAATGTGAACTGTATGGGTGGCGAACGAAAAATATTATTGTTTGATTTTTGCGTGACGTCCTATGCCTATGTCGTGTGTGAATCGTATTCGGGCGCAGTATAACTCTTGGTAGAATGCAGAAGTCGTATAGATTGGAGTAGCATGGAACGCTTCGTTACAAAACTCATGAGGACACTCCTCACTACCTGTGTCACTGCCCTGCGCTATATCATCTAAGAAAAAGACATCTAGGGAGGCACTTCTTCAACGACTTAGAGGAGCTCTCTGACATTCCAAGCAAAATCATATTAAAATTCGTTAATGATACCAAATGGCTTGAGAATTCCTGATCTATGAAAACCGCCTTCAACTACAGTACGACAGTGTAGTACGAACGTAAATGACAACGACGCACGTCTTTCTTGTGAGAACAGCACCAACGGAGAATGGGCACCTCACCTATACACCCGCGGTTGCCACTCCTACGTTGAGCACGAGCATCAGTGGGTCGATGGGGCCACATCTACCTAAGATTGGTAAAATCCTATTTGGTATGGAAACAACCTCTTCGACTTAACTAACGACCAAACAAACGAACATATCCACCAAAAACTGACTTTTCAAACTCATCTACCAGGCGTTGCAAAGAGCCACATGCTCCTACGGGTCTGGTGGGGGGAATGATTTCTCAAGTGAAGGTAAAGGAAAGGAATACCCCCGAGAAGGCGTATACCTCTCCCTAGCCATGCTATTATGTAACGTTAGAAATTTCAACACATTAGAAATACTCTCTGACATTTCAGGCTAAAGCTTGCTGTAACCCATCCATACCCTTAACGAGCTTGATCGACATAGGATTATCATAGGTTTCAATAAAAGGGGTCACAAACCCTAGGGTATCACAATGGATCTACATTGATCTAAGTGTGACAGTAACAAGATCAACTGTCAGCCCACTTACCTAACCTAACCTTTGCGCCAAAAGGTCCCATACAAAAAGTGTGCCTGTACAAACGTTTACTTAGTCTCCGTTTGGTTGATAGGGCGAATCTATATTCGCATCGTTCCAGCGACTCTGAGAAAGAAAAGAAAACATCGGCACGCGGACAATAAGCATTGACTATGATCGCGGCAGCAGAAACAAGACTACAAAGTGATGTATGGTATCTAGACAGCGGTGCGACAGCTCATATGTGCAACGACAAGAAGCGGTTTGTAAATTTCCAACAACATAACGAAATAATTGGTTTGGCAGGAAATAAATCAATTGTTGTAGAGGGAAAAGATGATATACCTTTCCAATATAAAAATATAGATTTGTTGTTTCAAAATGTTCTATCCGCACAGCTTCAGGCGAATTTTCTTTCTGTGAGCAAAATGGTTGACAAAGGCCTAACAGTCCAATTCAAAAAAGAACGTGCTATGGTTTGTCGTGGAAATGGTTCTGTTATTCTTCATGCCAACAAGAAGGATGGTTTGTTTGTGGTTGATGAGAGTGTCGAGCAAAAGGTTTTCGCTTTGTAAAATAGAGGTGATTTGTGGTACAACAGATTTGGTCACCTTAATTACAAATCTCTTCAAGAACTGTCTGTTAAGGGAATGGTAAAAGGATTGAATTCAGTTGTCAATAAAGATGTAGGGTGTAAAACATGCCTGCTTAGTAAGATACAATCATTGCCATTTCCTAAGGAGTCAGAACACCGATCAAGGAAACTGCTAGAGCTCGTCCATTCAGATGTGTGTGCACCATGTGATGTAGAATCTTTAAGTGGCTCGAGGTATTTCATTACATTCATAAACGATATGTCTAGAAAGATCTATGTGTACTTCATGAAGGCAAAAAGTGAAGCTTTAAGTAAATTCAAGCAATTTAAACTTCAGGTCGAACGACAAACAGATTGCAAAATTAAAACGCTTCGAACCGACAACGGCAAGGAGTATCTGAATCATGAGTTCAATGAATTTCTGCAAAAGAATGGAATTCAGAGACAGCTCACTGTCGTCTACACACCACAACAAAATGGGGTGTCCGAGCGCGCCAATAGAACGCTCGTTGAGATAGCACGGTCTATGTTAGTTCACTCCGGTGCTGAAAAAAGTTTGTGGGCAGACGCTGTGATGACTGCGGCCTATATCAGGAACAGGTGCCCAACTAATATTTTGGAAAATAAAACTCCCTTTGAAGTACTATGGTTTGGCAAGAAACCAAATGTCAAACATCTTCGTACGTTCGGTTGTGAGGCTGTGAGCATGAAGAAACCAAATTCGAGGCAAAGGTGAAACTTGTATCATGATCGGATATTCTACGTTTTGGAAGGCATATGGACTTTTTGATAAAAGTGGTGGAGCGGATGTTCGATGGCAACAACAGAAATGGTGCAGCCAGCGGCAGCAACACCAACAACAACAACAACATCAGTAGTAAGAAGCCAGATGACTATATTTGGTTTCATATTAATGATGAAGCTGACGTGGAAAAGGTACATCCTACTACGAAAGAGCCTACAGAAAGTTCTGCCGTTGATGAAGACGGATATGATACAGCTGATGATTAAAGCGATGTTGAAGATGTGGCAGAGAACGTTGACGGTGCTGTTGTGGAATGCGGTGATGATGACAAACGAGTTTTAAGATGCGGTAAAGTGTATATTAAATTGCAGTTATTGATGAATGCAGATGTACCTCGAAATGTGAATGAAGCGATTTCATCAGCAGATGGTGGCAAGTGGATTGCTGCAATGAATGCAGAAATGGCATCATTGAGAAAAATAATTGCAAATGGGTTTTCTCCCTAAAACGAGACAAGACAGGGAATGTCGAGCGCTACAAGACACGGCTGGTGGCTAAGGGATGTAGTCAACGATATGGTTTCGACTACGAAAAGACATTTTCCCCAGTGGCCAGGTACTCAAAAATTAGAATGTTACTAGCGTTATCAGTTGAGTGGAAAATGCATCTACACCAAATCGATGTTGGAAACGCATACTTGAACAGCGATTTATGCGAAGAAATTTATATGCACCAGCCGGAGTACTTCGTAGACAAGAAAAATCCAGAGAAGGTGTTGCGGCTAAACAGAGCACTCTCCGGTCTGAAACAAGCCAGTAGAAAATGGAACACCAAGCTCGATGGTGTGTTGAAAAAGTTGGGATTTCAACAAAGCCAGAACGATCCTCGCTTGTACCTGTCAAGACGAAACGAAGAATTAATTCTAATAGTCGTATATGTCGACGACTTGTTAATCGCTTGTAAGAACTTGAAAAGCGTATTTGATGTAAAAAAAGAATCTATGTGCTGAATTTGACCTGTACGACAAGGGTTCAGTTCATAATTACCTAGGCATCGAAGTGGAGCGTGATGGTGACATCAAGATATGTCAGAAGTAGTACATAAAAGATATCCTCCAGCGATTTGGTATGGAAAATTGCAAAAGTGTAACACAGATCCCCACACAGAACATCTGCAAGCAATCAAACACATTTTTCGATACCTGTCCGGGACTTTTGATAAACAACTACAGCCGTATTAATAAAAAACGCTTATTCTACCTATATTCCATGGTTTTGCTAAACCATGGAATAGGAGTTAAGCCATGGCTTAAATATTTACATTAATACAAACAAAATGTTCCCGGAATAGTAAAATGACGTTTATCAAAAATCCTTTTAAGAAAATGTTCTACAAAAGTAAGCAATCTCTTTTTTATATTCTGTGGCTACCTAAATTGATTGTCAATTGCTTGTGTCTGACTGTGGACATTTCTATTTCTTATTCCTTCGCTAAACCACCTACTTCGGTGGTTTAACTTTATCATAATTAGTAAACGTCACTTAACAGAAAATTTGTTTTATTAATGAAATTTCGCACTTAGTCCAGGACTTAACGATACACCTACACTAAACCATCTTTATTAATATGGGTGCTAGTGTTTAGAAAATCCCAAACATCTTCCGTAACTGGCTACGTTGATGCAGACTGGGGTGGCGACGTTGCATATAAACTTCCTGTAAATGAATGCAGAACAAATAAGGCAACGGAAGTAATTGTAATAGAAAACAAAATACGCATTCAAAAAGAATTCAAGGAAAGAACTGTATTGATTGTCAATAAACCTAAGCCTTTCTCCGGGAAACCCAACACGGGCAATGTGCCAAGAAAATTTTTGGAAAATAGTAGTTTATATGCTTCAATAACAGGAATCGATAAAGTTTTAATTGAAAAGTTCCATATCATCATGCAATGTTTGTATAATCTTTAATGCTTTGTTTTATTTAATAATTTGCATGCTATATAAATAAGATTTATACGTTTTATCTAATGCTTAAAAGATTTTTATAGATTTTAACTTTTTTTCGTTTTACATTTTTTTAGCATGTCAATAGCAAATAAATATTTTTGTCATCTCTTTTTCATTTTTGTCACTAAAACTTAAAAAGAGCATTAGGTTTTGACAAAATAAACCCATCTCACAGCGCAATTTTTTGAAAAAAATATAACTTTAACATCAAAATTAACAATTTGTATTCGAAGCTTTGACTTCAAAATTTTATTTCACAAAAACTATTAGCTAAAACAACTTAATTCGAAAAACACGTGAAAGAATGCAAAATAAGCTTTCAAAAAAGCTATAGCACACTATTCTAACTCTTTTTATTGATTTTTTGTAATTTGTTTTTATTTAAGGTTAGATTTTCAGAAAATTGCCCCCCCCAACGGAACGAGGGGTGATAGATCCGCCTTTCCATAATATTTTTTTCTAATATTAAACTCGAGAACTATTTTCCAAAATATAGTTCACTTTTTAAACAAAAAAAAAAAATAGTTCAAAAATATACTTCAAATCGATCAATGTTTGGTGTCCTATCTTCATTTCTTCCAGAAAAATAAATTTTGTTTTGGAAAAAAATTGATAAAATTGAAGAATACTGTTTACTTTAACTGTCAAACTAAAAAACGTGATAAAAAAGCTTATTATTACTAGTAGAAGTAGTTAATATCACTAATCGACCTATTCTGCCCCACTGTGCGACGATTCCGATCGAAAGTCATTCACCGGATTTGTTTTCTTCATTGGAAACTCACTGATAAGTTGAGAGTCGAGAAAACAACACTCCGTTGCGTTAAGTAGTACAGAAGCCGAATATATGGCGGCTTCGGATGCGGCAAGAGAATCAGTTTACATGCGAAGACTTCTAATGGAGGTGGGATGGTCAAATGGCGAAGCAATAACATTGAACATCGGCAACCAAGGAGCGCAGAAATAAATAAGCAATCCAGTACTTCACAAGCGAAGTAAACGTATTGATATCAGATATCATCACATCAAAGAGGTATTAAAAAATCAAGAAATTGTTTTGAAATATTGTCCATCAAAAAATAATGTGGCCGACATTTTGACAAAGAATTTGGCAAAATCCAAACATCAAAAATGTGTAAAACTTTTGAATTTTAATTAACAATCTATAATTTTGCATTTGAATCTTAATTTAAATTAACGATAAATTTTAAGTTAACTTAATAATTTTATGTTAGATAACTTTATTATTAGATAATTTTATTATAGATAACTTCCAAACCTTCAGGGAGCATAGCGAGTACCAGCCATAGTACTCCTGTGCTCCCTAAACCGAACAATACATCCAAGCCATCGGGTAGCAATGCCAGCCATAGCAATGCTAACCGTAGTAAGAAGAAATCTTCTGGCGTTCTTTGAAAGAACCAGTTCCTGCATGCCTCGTTTATTCTTAGCAAGATTGCCAAGAATGAGGCGGAGGGAACTTGTCACGAGAGGGACGCCAAGGATAAAATCAAGTATCAGAAGGTTATTGATGACTACAATAACCTTCTGACAAAAAAAGAAAAAGCCGTCAAGCGAGACAGGTCTCAGGAAGAGACTTTACCTTCCCACATCTCAGAGTGGCGCAACCGCCTACTATAAGCGAGATCGTCAGGGATGACCTCCAGGTAGCGGTTGTAGATGAACTCTCCACCAACAGCAAAGGTCTGCTGTCGGTGTGGAGCTCAATCGAAGCCAAGCTCTCTGAGATGGTATTCACATACACCCTGTCGACAAGTGAGGGACCCTACCCCAGCTTCGACTCTGGGGAAATGCTCAGGGGATACAGGGTGATCAAATGCGAGGACGCGTTTTCAAGGGACTTCCTTAGAGACAGCATTGCTAAGGTCAGCAATGACTGGGAGGGCTTGAAGCTCAAGCTTATCCCAGCTAAGAAGATCCCTAGACAACCAAAGGCCCGCATCTGGTTGCCCCTCATGGGCATTAAACCGAGCGGACTGGAGCTGATCCGGGGTCTTCAGAGGTTGAACCCGCTGGTCCCCATGCACGACTGGGTCGTCATCAAGGCGGAAGAACCGCAAAAGACCAGCACTTCATACCTTCTGAGGATCACGGAAGAATGCAAAGGGGCCCTCGAGAAGGCTGACTATAAACTTCGTTTTGGCATCAGGCATGCTATAATCAAAATCCTGCAAGATCATGGACCAGATACTGATAAAGTGGATGAGAGCGCTAAGATCAGCGCTGTTGTCGACTGTTCGGTTGTCCTTGGCGCCGCAGGACCCTCAACCAATTAAAACGCGCTCAAGGTCATTCAGATTAATCTGAAGCACTCTAAATGTGCCTCAGATAATCTAAGAGTTTTTCTCAGTGAGGAAAATATTGACATTGGCGTAATTCAAGAACCATGGGTTAATGGCCTCAATGTAAAAGGCCTCCAAGACAACCAATACGACCTGTTATACAAAACAGTAACCCAAGAACAAGGTAATCCCAGAACTTGTATTTTAGCTAAAAAAACACTTAAAAGCTTTTTTGTGTCCCAATTTTAGCACTCCGGATTTGACAGTCGTCAGGCTGGAAGACAAAGATGCAAAGGGACTACTGGTTGCATCTGGCTACTACGGTCACAACCGGTAATCACCGCCTGAGGAGGTGAGGAAATTGGTTGAAGCAGCCAATCAGCAAAAAACGAACCTCCTGATTGGATGCGATGCGAACGCACGGCACTCTCTCTGGGGTAGTTCTAAAATCAACGAACGAGGTGAGTCTCTTTTTGATTTTATTATTGATAATAACCTAATTGTTTGTAACAGAGGTGACTCACCCACCTTCGTTTTTCCAAGCTCGGAAAAATACGATGGGTGGGAAGATAAACTTGACATCACTGTTACAAACAACTGTAATTTGGTGGTGGAAAACTGGAGAGTTTCCTCTTTAAATTCCTTCTCGGATCACAGATGGATCCTTTTCAACATAGGTTTCAAGGTAGAAACCCCCCCTCCATATAGAAATCCCAAAAGAACTGACTGGAAGAAATTCAGTCAGATCGCAAAATCCAAGCTAGGCAATTTACCGTTAATTAGTGTAGAATCTGTGGAAGTTCTTGAATCTAAGGTAAAGACTTTCGAAGCAGCGATTAGCACTGCCTTTAAGGTCTCCTGTCCAGTTAAATATAGCCGCCAAAAATTCCCTCCTTGGTGGAATGAAGATCTTTCTGCACTTAGAAAAATGACCAGAAAAATCTTCAACATATGTCAGAAGGAGAAATTCTATCAACCATATAAAGACTGCCTAAAAGTGTACAAGCGAGCCATAGCAGCATTTAAGAAGCTTGGCTGGAGAGAATACTGTCACTCAATAGAAAATATTAAGGATTCTGCTAGACTAAGTAAAGTTCTGTCAAAAGAACATTGCAGCCCTTCATTTCTGAGAAAAAGTGACGGTATCTGGACAGCCTCTCCAGCTGAGTCCTTGGAACTGCTTATGACAACACATTTCCCGGGTTGTGAGAATAGCTACCCCGAAACGCTTAGAACTACAAATACCATTATAGCTCATAGGGAGCAAATCAATTCTGTTATAACAGGAGATAGTATTTCATGTGCGATTAATAATTTCTCCCCTTACAAATCACCTGGCCCTGATGGCATAATCCCAGTTATGCTGCAGAAACTGCAAGACTTGGCAGTACCATGGCTAGAAATGATCTTCAAAGGTTGTCTCTATCTCAATCATGTACCCGAGTCATGGAGACATGTAAGAGTGGTCTTTATTCCGAAGGTCGGCAAACGAGGTCATGAATCCGCGAAGGACTTTAGGCCTATTAGTCTGACATCTTTTGTTCTAAAGACACTAGAGTGAATCCTTGATACTCACATCAGAGTTTTACTAGAGGGTCGTCCTCTTGATGAATCGCAACATGCATACCTAAAAGGCAAGTCTACGGAGACTGCCCTGCATGAAGTAGTGCGTACAATAGAGAAGACGATTCACTACAAAGAATATACCCTAGCAACCTTCCTAGACGTGAAGGGTGCTTTTAATAACGTCCTAACTGAATCCATTCGCGAATCACTTGCTCACTTTGGTGTAGAAAGTTTCATATCCAAATGGATTGTATCTATGCTCAGTGACAGAAGGATCCAAGCAACGTTAGGAAACACAATTTCTACTAAGCATGTTAGTAGGGGAACTCCCCAGGGTGGTGTTCTCTCCCCTCTTCTATGGCTCTTAGTCATGGACAAAATTCTCGTCAAGCTCAGAGGAAGCGGTGTAAAAACTGTAGCGTAGGCTGACGATCTGGTTTTACTGGTATCAGGTAAGTTTACCACTGTGATTAGTGAAATCACTGAATTGGCTCTGAAAAGAGTTAGCAACTGGGCCACTAGTAGTGGACTAGGAGTTAATCAGAGTAACACGGAACTGATGCTCTTTACTACCAGGACTAAAATACCTACATTCACCCTACCTCGACTTAACGGTCAAACTCTTTCCTTATCTTCCAAAGCTAAATACCTTGGAGTTATTCTCGACCCCAAATTAAATTGGAAGGTAAATATTGAAGAACGGGTTAAGAAAGCCTGTATAGCTTTCTATGCCTGCAGAAAGACCTTTGGTAAGAAGTGGGGATTTCAGTCGAAGATGATTTTGTGGACGTACACTACAGTGGTACGGCGAATTTTGTCTTACGGATCGATTGTTTGGTGGCCTGCACTTAGCAAGCAATATAACGTCGGAAAACTTAAAAGGGTTCAAAGAACGGCTAGCGTCGGCACTACGGGGGCTCTCGGATCATGCCTAACAGATGCCCTGAGCGTTATCCTGAACCTTTTACCACTCGACCTTCATATAAAATACCTAGCGGCATGCAGTGCTGTAAGACTTAAAGAATCTAACTGTTGGTTCTCCAAACCCTATGGTCATGGAAACATAACAAAATTGATTCCTCCGGATATTTTCTTATCGAACACCGACTACTGCGTACCTCTTCTTGGCCCAAGCGGGGATTTCAAAGCCATTTTTCCCACCAGAGAGGATTGGAAAAATGACCTTGTCACAAAGGATTTCGATTCGATAATCTTCACTGATGGATCTAAGATGGAGTGCGGTGTTGGTTCAGGAATTTTTTCCGAGTCCTTTAACATCTCCAAGTCCCTCAGACTACCAGACTTTGCGAGTGTATTTCAAGCTGAAATACTAGCAATCAAGGAGGCATGCAAGTTGCTCCAATCTAACCAAAACCAATTCAGAAATATAGCTATCTGCTCAGATAGCCAGGCGGCCATTAAGGCCATTAAATCATCTACATCTACCTCAGTACTTGTCCAGCAATGTCGGGACGAACTGGCGAGTCTGAACATTGACCTCCAGGTCACTCTCATTTGGGTTCCAGGTCACAGTGACATAGAGGGTAATGAACAGGCTGACGCTTTAGCTCGGCAAGGCTCGGCCTTACATAGCTCACTAGCGGAAAAAGTTCATATTCCTCTTGGTGCTATGAAGAGAAAAATCTTCTCGATTTTTCTCAATGAATCCAACCGTAGGTGGAGCAGTCTCACAAACTGTGTCATATCAAGAAAAATATGGCCTACTTACAACAACTCACGTTCCAACGATCTAATATGCAGACCCAGGCGCGACATAGCCAGGATCACAGCAATATGCAACGGGCACTGGCCCATAAGTGAACATGCAAGAAAGCTAGGCATCCCTTACAACCCACCTGCCGTAGTTGTGGAGATCCACAAGAAAAAGAAACTGTGGTTCATTTTCTTTGCGATTGCCCCGCCTTAGCAAATTACAGGATGGCTTCCTTTGGGAAAGCCTTCCTCGATGACCCCAGCGAACTTTCGGAGAAGAAAATCAAAGATCTGATTATCTTTCTGAATGCGACAAAATGGCTAAAGTATATAAAAGCCATTTTCTTCCGTACTAAATCCTTATTAGGTTGACACGAGTTTAATGGTATCAAAACGGCGCACCCCAGCGCTAATTGAGTCGCGGGCCCAGTTGGCTGGCGACTACCATCTCTACCTACCTACCTACCTATATTATTTGAACTTAAATTTATATTCAGATTAACGATGAATTTTGACTTTAAAATTTGATTTTACTATGGATTTGAACTTAAATAAACGATTTATTTTTCAAATGCAAGTGATATCCACGTTGAGGGGGCGTGTTGAAAATAGCAATACCCAACGTGTATGGCACCATTTCCATAAACGTATAACCATAATGTAATTGTAACTTGGTATCATTATTACTTGTTATATTATACCATTATACCAAATGTAAATGTATAAACTCCATTTTCATATTTTTCATTCGCAAATAAATTTTATCAACTAACTAACCTCCAGACTTTCTATTAAATCTATTACAAAATCTACAACAAATGAGAAAAAAAAATATAATGAACTGTCAGAATTTTCACCAAAGTTCAGGAGCTGTCATAATTTGCCCTATACCTTTAAAGTTAAGAGGTTGGGTTGGAGTGTCCGAGAGTGTTTCTGCGTCTGCACTCTCCAAAAAAAAAAAATTAACATAACCAAGTAAAAACGTGTTACGGTTTAAATTAAATTTTTTCCGTTTTTAATGTCTTTTTTGACTAAATTTTATTCGCTAATACTAAAAGCGAACTTCCTAAACATCCTAAATTAAATTCAACGCCGGATGGTGCTGTGATTACAACGAAAAAACAGGATCACTTTTTAACCCAAAGTGCCCATAAGTTCTCCCCAGCGAGATAACAAAAAGTAGAACCTCAAAATGAGGCATAAACCTAACAAGAAGACAAAAAAAAAAAAAAAAAACAGAAAAAGGAAGCCTGATGCAGCCCACTAACTCCCTGCATTAAGCAACAGTGTAACAACACAAATCGACAACGCCAACACATGGCTCACTTCCAGCAAAAAGCGAACCTGCTAAAAAAAAAAAAAACGCCGCAACTGCAGTTCTGCGGGCAATAGTCCGCCGAACAACAACCGATGTGTAGAACACAAAAATCGATGACGCCGACATATGGCTAGTTCCCAGCAGGAAGCGAACCTGCACAATAAAAAAAATCCGCAACTGCAATTCTGCGGGCAACAGTCCGCCGAACAACAACCAAATCTCAATCCTGGGTCTAGAACTGAATATTCTCACGGCGCTAGCCAACAACTGGGGCTTACAAAATTACCACCAAATGCAGCAAGTAACGGAATTAATTTCAGTGTTAAAACTACTCCTAATAATCGTATATTTATATTATATCAGGCGAATCTATAAACAAATCTTAAAGGTTACTTAACTTTAAAATACCTCTAAGCAGCTCTTAGGTAAGAAATCGGTATCTATAATCAATTTTCACATTTAAGTAACGTTACTTAAAGGCCTCTTAACTTAAACGCCATTAACCGCGTTTAAGGGTCACTTAAAGGCATTTTAAAATGTATTTTGACATATCGATTGTCATCTTTGAAATTTTGAAGTTTCAAATTGTGTGTTTGTAGGTATTGTTTGTTGTGATATTATATTAGAACTATAAAGTGCAACGATTTAAGAAACAAAATTTATATTGATTAAAGTATGTGTACGTGCAAAGAAATTTCGTCCAAGCTTCCCTCTTAGCCTTTGAAGTGTTTGTATCGACACTTTCTTCCTCGTTGTTGGAAGAGAATTGGCGTTTTCCTAAATGCAGTGTTGCAGCGCATCGTGGATTTTGATGCCCTTGCAACGTTTTTCTTCACTCTAAAATTTACTTTTACAATTCATTAAAAAAAAAACTCTAAAATTTAGAATTCGTATTTAAAAATGTTATTTTATTGAAGCAAGTGAATAAAAAAAAGCATCAAAATTCATGATGCGCTGCAACACTGCATTTAGGAAAAGGCCCAATCTGTGCATAAAATAATTCTGTTTTGTAGTGTATTATTGCAAATTCTAAAATAAAAAAGTTTCCTTGTAGGAGGCATCCCAATTTTCAGAACTTTTTCTTTTATTTGTGGCGGCGGATGTTTGTGTGTGTTCGATAGCCATTTTTTTTTGATTTCACAAATAAAAAAATGTGTCTTCCAATTATTTACTGAAAGAAGGTGTCACAAAATAGCTGTGTTGTATAAAATGAAGCAGCATTTGTTTTTTTTTCTGTACTAGATTTTCACATTCTTTTACGTTACGTGACACAACCATTGTTTAGTTAAGTAGCAATGGAAAATCGATTATAGATATGAATTGAAGTTTCGTCATTTAAAGCCAAATTAAATATTTAAGTATGCTTAACTAAATAACCTCTAAGATGCAGTTTAAGAAAATCTTATAGATACGGCTGTATATGTATAAGTAAAGAGCCATCGTTCTCAACTTATTATCTCTGTCATGTGATATTAGTGTAATCGTATATTCTTCTCACTCATTCAAAATATATACAAGTAAGCAGTATAGAGCCATCGCTCATAACTGACTATCTTTTTCACTTTCACTCCTCTAGTGAACTAATTGTATATTCAAACATAAAGAGCATTCTCGCTCTCATTCTCAAAAAGACAAGAAATATTAACATTTTATACAAAAATAGAAAAGATATATAGCGCACTGCGCTTTTTTAGTTTTTAAGTTAGTATTAGTATATTAAATTTGTAAATATGTATATAGTCAACGAAACTTCCGTTTCACGCAAATGTATAACGCTCTTGAGCACGAGCAGAACAAAACTATATTATTATATAAAAATTGACATGCCACGAGGCTTAACCTTAAATAAGTAAAATTGTTAAAAAAGGCCATACGCTACAGCCACTTTTGTACCTATCGTCACCTGAGTTCTATCTTGTTCAATAGACCATTTTTGACGAAATTGAGTTAGAAATGCAGTTTTTATAATTCGAGGGTGCTCTTTCGATTGGCGCAAACCATTTTGTTCTATCTCATTTAGTTTTCAAGTTATGGATAACTGTTTTGTTCAATAAACCACTTTTCTGATCATTTTGAGTGTCACTTTTGTTCAATAGACCACATTCATTCTTTTCGTATCATATTGAACAATTGATTTGGGTATATGCCGATTTTCATGCCTCCGAAGTAACACCTTCATCAGAAAAAAGAATCGCTGCGCCAGCAAATGAATTTTCTTAGCAAGAATTTGAATTCTCACCGAAGGAAACTGCGTTATGGAAGAAAAACTTACAAAAAAGAATGCGTCCAAATGGAAAAGAGTACCTAGATGTAAACGGCCAAAAGCGTAGAAAACGCAAAATTCAAATGTCTTCAAGTTGCAACATTACTTGCTGTCATAATTGTTTTTTTCCAAATTTTCCGATTAGGAGCGTCTACAAATATTCAATGCTTTTTGGGTATTAAAAGACGATGAGAACGGCCAATTTTATTCCAAATTCGTGCAAAGACTTCGACTAAAAAGAAAAAGAACAGTAGTTGTATCTCGGAAAAAATTTACATTTATGTATTCTTTGCGAAAAGTCAACGAAACATTTGATGCCTGCCAAAAATTTGTTTTGTCAACTCTTGACATTTCTCAAAATCGGATTTTTTTGTAACAAAATATAATGACACGGGTACTCATTCTCTACCGAAACATGGAAAATTTATCAAGAAAATCACACCAGAACAAGAGATAAATAAAGTAAAAGAACATATGAAATCTTTTCCAGTAATGGATTCGCACTGCTACCGAGCAAATACTAAAAAACAATATCTCGAAGCCGGCCTTACTTTAATGAAAATATGTATAAAATGTATGTGGAGATAGCGAGAAAACCTGTTAGATGTAATATTTATCGGAAAGTTTTCAATGAATCATTCCATTTGTCGTTTTTAAACCTAAAAAAGATATTTGCGATAAATGTGCTAAGTTCACAACAACAAGAATTTCGAATACATGTGAAAAACGAGATTATAATATTCATCGCAGTAATCATAGTGAAGCAAAGGCTCAGCGTGATATCGATCGAAAAAACAAAGATAATGTTTCGGGTTACTTTTATATGCGTAAATATGCTGTATATAATTTGACGGGATTTTGCCAAAATAATAAAACCAACTACTGTGGAATTTGGCACGAAACGCTAAGCGGCCGGTCTGGAAATGACATAGCATCTGGTCTTACTATTATTTTGAAAAAAATATTATTTTGTGGTCCGATGCTTGCATTCCGCAAAATAAGAATAAAATGGTATTCTTAGCTATTCTTAAATTTATGGAACGTTATGTGGATGATGTGCACAGTGGAATCGAAAAATACTTGAAGGACTTGCAAGTTTACAGCCCCGTTTCTTTCATAAGGATTCTGAAGGGAATCAATTACAGCAAAATTAAGCTTAAGATTGCGCAGCTAGTCTAGATCTTAAAATGGTAACTTTCAAATATTGCAGACAAATCGAATATAGAAGCAATGACCTTCTTTCCTTGTACTATAAGGCAAAACATAGTGAGGATTTCCAAAAGGTTAGAATCGCTAAAACTGTGAGAGGCTCGAAGTGTGATATCCTTCCTACTGTTTTACAAAGTATTTTTAACATAAGGCTAACAAAGCAAAAGAATAAGATATTCAAGCAATGTTGCCGCACATGCCTAACATACAAGTTCAACGTTTTTACGAAAACATGATAAGAAACCATTGAATGAAATGTAATTATTGAGTTTTATTATTTATTTTTATATTATCGCCTTAAGCTAATAATAATTTTTATATTTAAAACCTAACAAAATACGGTGAAAGAACAAACTGTGAAAAAATGAATTAAAGACTGTTTCTTATTTTTATACTGTAGTGAAGAGTTTCTTCACTCATTAAAGTTGAGTTCTTGAAAATGTATTTCTTGTTCTATCGGGTCAAAAGAGACAGCATAAATGCGTCTTCAAAAATGTCCACGATACTAAGTATTCCAACAAAACAAAAAAAATGATTAGCCACCAGAGCCCCTGAGGTCTACGGGTGTCTTAATACAAAACTTGTTTTTGTAGGAAAAAAATTAAGACGGTAGGGTTTTTTTTATATAAAGATATTTACTTCTTTTCGGGTTGAACGTCTACAATCGAATGAATCTTAAAATTTTCAATAAATGAAATGAAATAATATTTGACAGTTAATAATATAAATAATTGAAAAAAACGAAAATAAAATGAATGTAATAGCTTACTTCGATCAGTAACAGTGACTCAAAACTATGTATAGATAAATTATATGAAGTGTACTGGATGTACCAAATTTAATTTTAAACAATAAATAAATCAACATATTTCGTAACATTAGATTAAAAATTTAAATAAACGACATATGTAATTGTTGATGTTAAAATATATATGGTTAACATATTGATTAATGTATTTCAGTCTGTTACAATACATATTATTTTTAAAAGTAAAATATAATTTATAATTTTTTTTTAAGTAAATTCAATGAAGCTATGTTTTTGTTAAGTTAATAGAAGATACTTGAAAATATAACAGAATTTCTCCTTTATTTTTTGCTAAAAAAATAAATTATTCAACCCTTTGTTGAGAAATAAATCTTTTAGTTATGAAATAAAGTGTTTTTCTAAAACCCACATATTTTTTTTTTATTTCAGATGATAAAAACATGCCAAGATATTCAAAATTTTGTTGTTCCCATTCAGAGAACCTAATGAAATCTGATTTGAATAATGAAATATGTTTTTGTTCGATTTAATACAAAATACCTCTGGTTTCCTATAGTATCATTGTTAATTTCTGTCTTGTTCAATATTAAGTTTTTTTGTTCAATATCCACCAATTTTATCAAATTATCTTCACTCAATATAACTTTGTTCAATATCCAAAATAACCTCTGCGTGGATTTTTATTTATCATTATTTCAAAACAAAAGAAAAAAGAAATTTGTGAATTGTTTTTAAAACAAAATTGGTAAGGCATTCAGAAAAACATCACTTCCAAAAATAAATTAGGTAAAATAAACAAAAGTTTTTGATCTGAACTTTAAAAATCTATTTCCCAACATTTTGAAAAATGGACATAGAACAAGATAGAACTCAGGTGACGCTATGTTAAAGATAGAATAAGATGAAACGACTTTGTAAATGATACTTAAAGACTCAATAAAACATTCATTCATTCATTCTTCAAAGTTAAGTATAGCCGTACTCTTTTTTAACAGAAAGCATTGAAGTACTTATAGTACGTCAATTGATTTGAAGTGTCGGAGCAAATTTTTAATTGTTTTTTAATTTAGAACACCATATTTTTTAACAAGGAAACATATTTCTTTATTTATTTTATATTATTTCTATATTTTTTATTCGCAAAATGTACATATAGGTACCAAAATAAGAGAATCTTAAGCTTAAAATATTTTCAAACTATAAATAAATGAACTGGCATATATTTTGTGAGAATATTGTTTTTTTAGGTGTTCTATTGATAAACAGAAGGGGCCAGTTTTTTCATAGTGTGTCATCTTAAATCCATGATTATTTCAACTCGTAACAAAAAATTCAAAGTTAAAGTTTAGTGTTTTTTATCATGGATTAAGCTAATCAGTTAATTGATTAAAACCATTTAACCAGCACCATCAAAATTATAATTCTTTTCAAAAATAAACAAACAAATGCAATTTTAATTTGGTTGTTCGGTTTTGAGATTGTATTCGACTCATATATTTCTGTATTGTTATAATGTTTTTTTTAGTACTAAAGAAAGATCATCCCGCTATAAGTTCATCTAAGGCCAGGCGCGCACATTCAATTTTTAGTTTCACAACTGTTTGGTTGCTAAAATAGAACATATGGGCTTATATGGGATACCGCGCACTTAGGCCAGGCGCGCATATTCAATTTTTAGTTTCGCAACTGTTTGATTGCTAAAATGAATCTTATGGGCTTGGGACACCGCGCGCTTAGAGCAACTCGATTCGAGCAACTAAAAAGTTTGAATTTTAACACAAACTAAACGATTGCCTTCACAACATTTGAGTTGTTTTCTATAAGCGCAAGAGAGAAAAGAGTGTGAGCGTGGGTAAAGCGTTGCCAGTGAGCGGTTTTCTTTCAACTACTGGTGATTAAACTATTTGATTTCGATCACAGTTACCAGTGCGCGACTAGCCTAACTCTACTGAAATTGGTTCAAATGTTATTTTCGTTTTTGTTTTCAAAATAAATATACTTGCATACACACAATTTTACCGACAAAAATAATGTTGAAACGATTCCCTTTCAACACAAAAATTAGGGGAAGATGGCCTAAAATGGCCCACCAAGGTAAAATGGCCCCCTTGCTAGAAATTGTAGAAGCGAACAGAACTAGAAGGTTTTGGTAATACAATTCTTTAGTTTATCTGGGATCAGTGACATAAACGAAATATTAGGGGGGTTCACATTCTCAAATATGTTTGACAAATGCGGTTTGATTGACTCGAATTTGAAAATGTGAACGCTTCATCAAACGGATTGTCAAACATGCTTGATGATATTTTGTTATTTTGCTGATTTGACAAGCATATTTGAGAATGTGAACGCATGCTTGTCAAGCCACAAGCAAATTTTTTTTTCAATGAAGTTCTCGAGCTGAACATATCGTAAGAAAATATTTTAAAATGAGTCATAATGCAATGGCATGAATTCAGGTGGATTTTATTACATTAATGTAAGTTTTCTGCAGACTTCCAAATGAAGTTAAAAGAGAGCTACATGACATGAAAAGAAAGTGATAAGTGTAATGAAATTTTAAATTATACATTTACATTATTATTTTTACCAAATTAAATATTATTTAAAAAGTAAATTAATGGAATTCAAACAAAATCTTAAGAAAATTTAAAATATTACTAGGAATAATGAGCAAAATATGCCTTAAGCTTGCTTTTAAATCTTATTGCGCTATCGATCCTTCTTATATCGCGTGGCAGAGAATTCCACAACCGAATAGATTTAATAAAAAACTGCCGTTCCGAGGTTAAACAAGACACCGGGGAAGAATCAACTGAGCAGATCTGATTCAGGAAGTAAACCTGATTTTGTCATAAGGATATATGGGTTGATATGATAAGATAATGTTTGACAAGAGACTCATATGTAGCACGAAATTGTAAGAGGCTATCGAATGACATATTATACTGTTGCGGTAAATTTTACCACAACAAGTTTCACCAGTCTATTCGTTATTCTTTTTCCCCTTTTCAACCTTTCCTTTCCGGCTCCAAAATGCTGGCAGAGTACAATGTGTACCTGGGCCATCAGCCAGAAGCATGCTCCAAAAGCATCGTGGAAAAGTAATAAAAGCAGGTGTTAAATTCGCATAAAAACAAGGGACAGATGGTCCTTGCCCGATGCCAGATGTGTGACAGATGGGCCACGCAATGCAAACACATGACTCGTGACAGATGGTCACGATCCGTCAAACTTACCAGCTGTTATAAAGTCATCGTCCAAAAACGGCTAAGAGCCCAACAATGGCCGAGAGCCCAACAATAAATTAGTGTCTTGTAAACGAAAAGAAGATGATTTTTGGAAGAAGAATCCCTTAGCCCCTAAAATCTGCACGAAGGTCTACGGTATTAGTGATTTCAATTTTTGCGAGAAATTGAATTATTCCTAACCATTTAATAGTTAAAATGGCGAACTGCATCCTTCAAAGATATTTCTCTCCATCTTAGTTTGGGTCGGTTCGGGACGGGGACTTAATTGCGTTAAATTGATTTTTCGTTTGTCTTTTAACTTAGGAGTATTGAATGGAGGTGTGTTGAATACGTTCATTATGCGAACTCCATTGTGAATGACCCCTTTCAGTAGGGATATTTAGAAATGAGATAGTGGATTGGTGATCAACTACGGAGCGAGCTCCTAACCGAAAAAGGTGAAGAGCTGCGCATGATTACCGTGACCGAATACCGCCACTACACGTAATGTGGAAGAAAGAGAAGATCACAATGGAGCGAGCTAAGTTGAATGGAGGAGGCCACCGAGAAATCACTTTTTGAGAGATTCTGAGATTAGACGGATCATAGTTAAAAAAGTTAGAGAAAACGAAAAATCATTTTTTTTTCGAACGAATTTCAAAAATCGGTAATTTGTAGTAGTAAAAGATTCACACAATAATTTTGAGGTAGGTAGTTTCCAGAAAAGGGAAACTAAGTGTTATTTTTGTCAAGGAGAGGAAATCGGCCAAAGGATTTACTTCAAAAGCTAGGGCCAGGTGAGCCAGAAAAGCTTCAGAGGATTAATTCAATTTTGTGGAAAAAAAAACTGATAAGTATCTTTGTGATAATTTTTGTGAATACCGTTCTGTTCGCCAGTTTGGGTAAAAACTTGTGTTCCGCTAGGCCTTCGTTTTTTTTTCTTTTTAAACCGCTTGCCGAAAATACGGGACTTCATAACCCTATCTTGTTAATTCTTTGTCTTTCGGGAATCTTTCCCAAAATCACCTTTGTTTCGTTTCGCTTGTGACATAAATTAAATTGGAAAAATAATTAATATTACAATTCGTTACAATTAATATTTCATTTTAACATAAAATTCTTCTTATAAATTGTTCTGGCTTTAATGTTTTTTAACTTTCCCCTTTTGCCAAAGTTACATATATTGTCACATTTTAATTATTGAAAAAATTTAGGGTTTTTCCTCTATACTTGAAAGGTTTCCCTAATAAAAACATTGACTTCCCTTTTGGAATTAATTCTGTGTGTTGTTATTTCAGTTTAAAAGAAGTATTTGGTTACATTTAGGTTTTGGTAAGTTTTCACCACGGATAAGAAAAAAAAACTTCCTGGCGCCCATAGTAAGTAGAAGAACGCCCCTGTACTTTCAATCGTTTGATAATTTTGTATTGATACCTTTTTTTAATTTTTTTATTAATCGAACGCAAATTGGGCGTTCAATCAATAAAATTCACCAATACACGAACCCACCCATCGCTGAACTAACCGAGGGGGCACCACATTAAATTGCTACCGAGTTGCAATTTAATTGAACGCGACCTCGATCTGACAGATCAACATAATTCTTCTACCATTTCATTTATCATCGTAACCCTGTCGCGGGCACACCGGTCTTGTGCAATCTTTCTAAAATTCGTTTTCCTCAATTGTTTTGTTCGTTTGTTGAATCCGAATATCCGAAGTCGCGATTTATATATTATAAATTCAACAATCGCTCATCATAAAGTTAAATTTATTACGCGAAATAAAATTGTAACAATACAAATAATTGGTATAGTTAGAAACATGAGAAAAACGTCGCAGTCCAAAAACATAACGCACTATGCTGTTAAAAGCAATTTGGAGTTTGCGTTTGGAGGGAAAACTACAGTTATAAAATATTTCACATCCATAAGTAAGGATGGGAACAGCAAGTGATTTTGCGAGAAGGTATCGGGTTTTAAAGGGGGTAAATGATTGTATGGCCCATAAAGTGCGAAGTACACCATACGTCTTTCCAACCGATAAATAAATATGATTATCCCAGGCCAAGGTCCTTTTAAACGTCACACCAAGATTCTTTACAGTTTCCACAAACATAATTTTGTCGCCATTAAGAAACATGGAGGGAAAGTAAGAAAGATCTAAAGACTTTTTAGAAATAACTATACAATTTGATTTTTTGGGGTTCAAAATAAGACTGCTATTAATTGACCAGCTTGATATTTCTGCAAGATCTTCATTCACACACGAAGCTCCATGCTCTATGAAGCCCAGTGGACAGCTCAAAACTAGTTGTACATCGTCAGCATACATTTTAATCGAGCAGTGCTTGATAAGAGTGAGGAGGTCATTAATATATAAAGAGAAGAGAAGTGGCCCCAGGATAGATCCCTGTGGAACACCATTGGTTACAGACAGAAATTCAGAGAGATGATCTGTTAAATAGGACATTAAAAGTTTAACAGCGCATGGTGAGAAATTGAACAATAGAGACAGCTTGCGACACAAGGATTGATGGTTCACCATATCAAACGCCTTATAAAAATCAAGTAAGACCAAGAGAGATACCTGTCGCTCGTCAAGAGCATATCGTATTTCTTCGGCTACACCTATAACAGCAGTAGTACAACTGTGTTTCTTTCGAAATCCTGATTGTTTAGGGGAAAGTAGGCTATGCCTAGAAAGATGGTGATTTATTTGCTTTTGCAAAACCTTTTCAAAAGCCTTTGATAAAAAGGGAAGGATGGAAATCGGTCTAAATTCATTGCCTTTGGAAGTTTTGGGAACAGGTATAACTTTTGCTGTATTCCACTGCAAAGGGAATATACCTGTAGTAAATATTGAATTAAAGACATGAGTTATATACGGGATAAGTACAGGCAATATTATTTTCAGGAATGAAGGATGTATTTTATCAAGTCCAACTGCCTTAGAGTTAATGCCAATTATACTTTCGAGCACATCGATGCAGCTAACCGCAGTAAAACGAAAGATAGGGCAATGAGCAGGCAAGGAAAGATTACCAATTTCTGGAGGTGTTAATTGTTGAATGTTATTAGTTGGCGACGAAGATATGAACTGACGATTGAGAATGTCAGGGTTCACTGACTCAAGATTCAAGCATTTAGGTTTTCCAATGCCACGTTCTGCCACAAGAGTTTACCACTGAGGGAAACATTGAGCTGGCTAGAGTACATTCGCCTTTTAGCTGCTCTCATCTCAAAAACGACTTTGTTGCGAAGCGAACAGTAAATTATACGATGTTCTGCCAAACGGTAGCGCCTCCAACGATTATATGCAAGATCACGTTGTCGTATAAGCCAACGAATTTCATTAGATATCCTTATCCACGGTACAGCCTTGGGAAGTATAGTTTTAGTTCTTAATTGAACATGCGAGTTGAAGAGATGTAAAATGTGAGAGTTGAGAAATTTGTTATGAAATTATCAAACGCGATTTATATTGTTTTATTAGAAAAATTTAAGTTTATGTTGCCAGAACTTTCAATCTGCAAATTCAATAGCAAAACAAAGCGAAACGAATTTTAACAAAATATTTTACAATTACTTCATGAGACCGACGCGCGCCGCGACAACAACAAACGAGAAGATGAGATATGACACAAGACAAACTAACTTGTGTCAAATTGAAATGGGTTCGTTTGATAAAAAGCACAACAAGCAGTATTCAGAGTACAGCCACCCACTAGCTCAGCGATCGGGTGGGTTCAGTGATGTAATTAATCGAATTTGATTAATTAAATGAAACAAACGAACGAATCTATAAAAAAATAACAAGTGTAAGTACAGGGTGTACCCGCACAGAAAATGAGCGCCAGTAATTTTTTTTTTTGAACTAAAGGAAATTACAAACCTTTTGGAGCGGAACCAAGAAATTTGTATTTGAATAAATTAAAAAAAATTTAAACTTTGTTTTGAAGAATTTTTTTTTCTTTAATTTATCTCGATTTTTGCTTGGGAAACCTTACAAGCAGGATTAAAACCCAAGATCTTTTTAAACAAATTAGATTTAACAAATGAGAACGGTAAAACAACAGAACCGAAAGCAAATGAAACGCAAGTTGAAAAAAACGCAATTGGGCCATTAGCGAAAAAAAACCGTGTCCCACAATTAACTCTACTTATCTTCTTTTTTTTTTCAAATCTACGGATCTCCTATCCGCCGCTTTTTCTCTATCACCTCGACTATCCTCCTGTTTCTTCCAAAATCTTGTTCTCCGCCTCGAATCACAATTTTCTTGTCCTTCAAAATTTCCTCGACAACTTTCCTTTTTCGCAACCACAGAAAAAAACTTTTTCTCAATTTTTTTTTTAGATTTTTCTCGACTGCCAAAACCAACTTTCTGCTTCAAAAGTTCTCCAAAGAGTCCCTTTCCAAGCTAAACCTATTGTCTTCCTCGGCCATTCCATTCTCTCACACATTCATACGTCCAGCCAATCGTTTTCGAGATCTTCGGTCACGGGATCACGGCTTCCTGGAAAGCTACGTGCTCTCCTCGAAAACCTCCGTTCCTCCGTAGTCGAATCTCATCGAAACTTTACTCTCACACACACATTCAATGATTCAACAAGTTGTTGGATGTCTTTCCAAAACTTGCCGGATCCAAATGACCGAGTTCAGACCCCTTTCAACTAACTTTTTCGAGAAAATCTAAAAGCATTAAAAATCGAGATAACTAGGCATTCTCCTAGTTACTATTAATTATTCGCGAGTAATTCGAAGCGCGAAGCAATCTTTTCAAAACTAAAACCGAGGTGAGAGAGGAAAACGATTCTTTAAATTTTAAGCTCTACCTAGTTATTTTCTTTCGTTGTCAATTCTGAAAGATTTTCTATTCTAACAAAAATTGCGCTTTAAGAATTTTGAAGCACGTTAACGACCCATTTTGCTTACAAAAAAAATATTGAATTACGTTAATTTGGATATTGATAAAAATCTTTATAATTCGGCATGTTTGGATTTAAGTAAGAGTCCGCCTGACTCGATTACTTCATCAGCTCATCCGCTGGCACATCGAAAAGAGACCGCCTGTCTTCGTTATAATTTTAGAACCAACTGTTCCACTTCGTTTGCATATACATAGCTCAGAAACCTATTTTTTTTGTTACTTTTCCAAAACACTTTAAGAGCAGGTCTCTGGCTGATGGCTACCAGGTATCTACTAACTCTATAAGTTTTTGGAGCAGCAACGGAAAAAGAAACTAAAAATGATTAAAGGCAAGTGAAACTTGTTGTGGTAAATTTTACCGCAACAAATTGAACTTGGTCTTTGAGACAAGGAAGATAGTACAACGCACTCCAATTGATGCTTCTGACTTGTTCTTCAAGAATTGGGTAATTAATGTTTTTAAAATCTCTATATGAGAAAGTGCGAGTTGAGGACGTGAGATCAAAATCAAAGGCAAGGTATAAAATATCATGTCTCGAAAAGGCAGGTGCCGACTGCTGATCATAAAGAAGAACTTTGCTTTTAGGGCTGACGAGGAATAAATCCAGCAACGAAGATGAATTCTCAGAGAAATGAGTAGGTACAGTAGTGTTGATAGAGAATAAGTTGAGTGAACCCATTTCGTCGATGAGGCTGTTCTCAATCAGGAGATTACTGTTGAAATCTCCGCACAAAATAATATCAGGGTAAGATATAGATATAAGCTCAAGTTCGGTAATAAATGGCAACAAGTTAACGTTCTTATTAGGTCGATAAGCAGTACCAACAAGAATCTTATTATTATTGTTGGCAAGTTCGAGAAGCAAAAATTCAATATCGGAGCACGAAGGGGATACATCAATTAGCTTACAGACAATCCCATCCCTAACATACATTGCAACTCCACTACCAACGCGACCAACCCTGTTACAACGAAAAATCCTATACCCACTAAGACTACACATTCAGACACACATATCACATCAAACAAAGAATTTTCAAACAGATCGCGGAACTCATCAATTTTAGGAAAAAGACTTTGTGCATTAATGTGACATATGTACATACCTGCAGTCCAACGCATTGTCCTCTGAAAACTTTAACCATAGTACTTAAACATATGGTACATCCATTTAAGAAAAATTATATTTATTATAAACGTACTCGAAAGATAATAGCGGAACAATATCTGTACAATGAGTAGAAGCAAGAATTTTGCTTAACTTAAGACTACAAAAAATAATAAATTGTTTAAAAAATTCAAATTAAAATAAAGATTAAAAAAAGTAATGTTGGAAAAATTATTAATTTTAAGTATCGTCATTTAAGCTGGTAATATTGTCAAGGTCTTCAATGTTGTTGATAAAAATAGCAGTTTCGTCCAGTTTACTTTTGACATAAACAGATCCATGCAAAGTATAAACAGAAGCTAGGTGTTTACTTTTTTTCAGCTTCAATGCGGCATGTAAGATTTGTTCACTGTGGTGAGTTAAGCATTCGCGAAGGTGTATAGTCCCAGAACAATTAATACCGACGTGATGTAAACAAAGTTCTTTTTTAGTTTCTTTGCAAAAAACACCTATCGATTTCAGAACATTGTTCCGTTCCTACTGTGTCTTGAATTTTATAATAATCCCGGAATTTAAAGAGCTACATTTCGGTTTGGTGCGAAAAATTTTGGCGAGAGTCGGTGGCTCACATTTAATCGAAGATCAAAGTGGGTTAAAAATTGATTCGAGGTTTTCGCCTGCCAAGTGAGGGTTACCAAAAAGTATGGCATCGGTGGCTACCATACGGTTTTCTTGTGTGAAAAGTGTTTTTTTGACTGCAGAAAGTTCGCCGGTAACACGTTCAAGATTTCGTTTGAGATCGGAAATATCAGAAGAGTTTTCGTTCATAATTGTCTTGGATACACTACATTTAGTGGTAACAGCTGTGAGTGAGCTTTTTACAATATACATATAATTCTGATTTGAATTAAGTAATTTCCGTATTAGTATCGAGGAGTGCAGACTCAAGATTAGCCACTTTGGTGTTTATTAGTTCAATTGTTCCACTCAATTCAGTGATTTGCGCATCGAGTTTTTTAGAAATATTTTCCTCTGTCTCAGTCAGTTTGGTTGAAAGTGTTGCTATTTCTTTTGATAAATAACTTATTAAAGACTCACTTTGTTTTCGTAGCATATCGTCCATTTTGAAGTGATGTTGTCCTCTTCGGAACAAGATGAATTAAGTGTTTTAATTCCTTTATCTCCCTCAGAGCACGTTGTTTTATTTTTGATGGTTCTTTTGAGAATTTTTTGACACAATGGGGTTGGGGGAGTCTGTTTTATTTTTTCCAGAAGCGACAGAGATATAATTATTTATTTGCGAAAATTATGAAATTATGCACATGAAACTTTGACTTTTAATATAAGAATTAAAGACGTATATTAAAATTTAAACTTTAAAACTGGATTGAATAGTTTAGCGGCTTGAAAAAGACACACAATTGCCAAGCGAAAAACACACGTCTACACTGAAGCAATCATCTCAGACTCTTTGGCGCAAAATTTTAAACATTAAAAACCTACTCTAAATCAATGTTAGAATGGGAGTCGACTCTAAATATTGAGTATAAAACGAGAACCGACTTTTTGTTAATTTTAAAGGACATAAACTATACTTTAACGTTAAAGAGCTAGTCTAACTTTAACAGCAGCAAATAGCTAGTTTATTTTTTAAAAGTATACTTTATCCATATTGACAATGGTCATTTCATACCAAAGCAAATCGAAGAAAAAATGTTTACTGATGTTTTATTCGATTTTTTAAAGATGTTCTTTGTAAATAGACTGAATCACTGAATATTATAAATTCGAAACAATCGTACGAAAGAGTTCTACGATTAACAAATCTACATACAAATGTACATATCTTATGTATGCATGCCGAGACGAGTATAGCTAAATGAATCTGCACCTTGCAACAACAAATTAAGTTTTTGTGCTGTGAATTTGCGATTTATACTTTATTTCCATCGAAAAACTATTTGGTTTGAAGTTGTCTCTTCTTTTTACTTTTTTTTTGTGTTTTTGTAGTTGTCTGAGTTATGTATCTGTCAAATTAAGGGATGTTCAACGCAAAATCGCTTAGGTTCTGTTGTAAAACTCACATTAGTTAGAAGAGTTGTCTAACGTGATTAAAATTATGAAAAAGTTAGACAAAGTCTCCAAGCTAAACGACTGCGTTAAGTAGAGCCTGTTTTATTCCTTAAACGAGAACTGTTTAAAATTTTGCGCCTTTGTATTGAGTATTTCTTATTAATTTACTGAAATTAGTTGGTGTTCCGGGGCAAGATGATACACACGAAATATAATTAATTATTTCGCACAGATCGACTTCTGAATGATTTTAAAATATTTAAACTTGTAGTTGAGATGTAGTACCTAAAATCAGAAAATAAAAATGCCTTCTTGAACCACGTTACAAAACTCAATGAACCACTTTATTACAATTCAAAATGAAAAGTGACAATATAATAAGCGTTTGAAAACTTTAAGCCTCGGTGTAACAAATTACATAATATCAGCAGATATTATATTTTAAAGGTTATTGACCTACATATCTGATATTTTATATAAGGGAAAAAATAATGTTGAAATATACAAATACATTAATATAATGTTTATGTGTATTGTTTTCTATGTTCTGCAAAGTGTAACAGATATACAATTTACATTGGTTACTCCTTTTATTGTTTAAATAGCATAATGAAATAGAAATAGATTTAATTGAAATATACAGCAGAAGGTGAGAAGAAAATAAATACAAATTTGCAGACTGTATAACTTCTGCACATTTCACAATTGTCTTTTGTCGGCGTGTTTTCTTAATTTATTATTTAAAGAAAATTATTTGAATTAAAAAATGATATAATTTTAACCATGTTGTGATTCTTACTGAAAGGAAAAAACACACTTCACCAACTGTCGAGAATGTAAAGTCATTTTCATGGCTAATTTGATATATACGTACACGTACATCTCGACATCTGGTAAAATGCATATTTCCCGCCATTCTCCAGTGTCAAATGTGCTAATCAGTTTATGTATCTATAAAAGATTAATAATATAAAAATTATTTTGATTTAAAATATAAAATTTTAATGTGGTTGATTGTTAAAAAGAAACAAATATGTTGAGAAGCAACATGCTCCCGCCTCCAAGTGTGTGGGTATAATGCTGGATGGTGATGTATTGTTGTTGTTGTGATGGCCTTGACATTCAATTTTGTTTCCTCAGCCGAGATTTTTTATAATTATTCATCGTCGGGATTATTGTCATCTTACTTGCTGATGAGTGGCTTGGATTCGCCTAAGTACAATTGTTCATCATCGCAGTTTTTTTGTCATGAAAATTATAAAAAAAAACACAAGGTTAGCTTACATTTCAAAACAAGGATAGTTATAAATTAATATAGTTATCTGTTTTGCTAGATTTCATATCATTCATTGGTGCTAGGATCTCGGTTTAAAGCTTGGGGTTGAAATGACAAGGGTGTATACATATGTATAGTGTATTAAAAACTTGTGATGATATAGACATTTTTTGATATGGACATTATTATGTATTATGGTATGGGCATTGTGATATGGGCGTTATAATTCACTTTATTAATTCAAAGTTTATGAGTTGATTTAGATTAGTTCAATTTTTAATATTTTACTTAAATAGTTCATTGATATAGTTTTTAGAACCTACTCAAAGTTCTTATTGTTCATTTTCCGATACATTCGAATTCGACGGATTTGATACCGGTAAAGAAGCAAGTTTTGTTATAGGTTGTTTGAATATAGACCTTTCTGTTTTAATCGTCGCTACGCGCGTTAGACCGTCATTTCCAGGGTGCAGTTCGAGCACACGAGTGAGTGACCATAACGAAGGTGGCAAGTTGTCCGTCCTTCACTATGACAATGTCTCCAATCTTGATGTTAGGTTTCTGTTGAAGCCACCTTGGTCGTGCGAGCAAGTGTTGATAACTTGTACTCCATTGCTTCCAAAAATCTTGTGTGATTTTTTGAATGTACTTGTATTTATCCAGATTGTTTAATTTCTTATCTGAATAGTTTCTATCAGGCAATAAGTTGAGTGGACCACCTATAAGAAAATGCCCTGGCGTCAACACAGTGAGATCGTTTGGATCAGATGTCATCGGGCAAAGAGGCCGTGAGTTGCGGCAAGCCTCTATCTGAGTTAAAGAAGTTGTGTATTCTTCAAAGGTCAGTTTTGCTGTACCCATTGTTCTTTTTAGATGGTGTTTGAGAGATTTTACACCTGCCTCCCATAATCCACCAAAGTGGGGAGACGATGGAGGATTAAAATGCCAAGTTGTATAGAATGTAGAGAGAGTTTTTGAAACAGAAGATGACCATTCAGTGTTCACGAATCAATCAACATAAATGTCATACAACAAAAAAAAAACTAAACATTCATTCAACTCATTCAAATATTTAACCTCATTCAAGTTTAATTTATGTTTGGATTTACAATCATTCATAAACTCAATCAAACATTATATCATTAATTACACAGGTATACACACATTTTGGTGCCGATACTTTTTGAACTGTTCTTTAGTAAATTTGACCTCCTGAAAACGATTCTGCAATCGGTTTTTGCCTAGCAGCTCCCGTTTTCATGTTATGGGGTAGGGTGTTGCAAACCTGACACCACTTAGAAATACCCAAAATAATCGGGAAAAGAAGAAAGTAAAACATTTTTTCTTTGAAAATCCAAGCTCATTTAGTGATATTTACATATAAATATAAAAAAATAATAAAATAATAATTTTATTAACAAGATACTAGCGAGTACATTTCATATACAATATATTTTTCACTGCTGATTTGATGTACTGGAACCCAAGAAGCTTCGTTTTTTGCTTGATCTGCAATGTGGTTTTTTCGGACAATCTCTTAGCAGATTCCAGCAGTAATCTGCCATCATATGCGTACCCCATTTGCCCTGGTATCGTTCTTCCATTGTCCTTATATCCTGGTGAAATCGTTCACCTTGCTCTTCACTCAAGTCTCCCAAGTTTTCAGGAAACCGGTCCAAATGGTTTTGCAAGTAATGCACCTTGATGCTCATGTTGCATCCAAGCTCACGAAAAGCAGTCAGCATGTTCTGAACTAAATTCTTATAATTTAAAGCCTTCTTGTTGCCTAGAAAGTTTTCGACAACTGACACAAATGATGTCCACGCTTTTCGCTCTTTTTCATTCATAGATTCAACAAAATTGGTGTCCTTTATTAACCGTCTGATTTGAGGTCCATCGAATATGCCAGCTTTTATTTTTTCAATGCTTAATCCTTGCATCTTTGTAGATATGAATTTAAAACATGATGAATCCTTATCTAGAGCCTTAACAAATTGCTTCATTAAGCCAAGTTTTATATGAAGTGGAGGCAGGATTATTTTATTCCGATCAACCAAAGGCTCATTAATAACATTTTTTCCTCCAACAACCATGTTCTCTCTTTCAGGCCAGTCTTTTTTTACCCAGTGATCTTGTTTAGGTCTGCTATCCCAAAGGCACAAGAAGCAGGGATATTTTGTGTATCCACCTTGCTGTCCAAGGAGAAAGTGAACAATTTTCAAGTCAACACAAATGACCCACCCATGTTCGTGATACTTAATCTTTTCCAAGACTATAGCTATATTATTTCTTCACAAATTCAGTAATGGATTTTCTGTTCTGATTTGCCGTGTATTCACCACATACATAACAAAATTGCTCGGGATGATTTACACAGATTCTGCGGCTAGATGACATTTTTGAAAATTAGCTCTTAATCACTTAAAGTATTGTAATGTTTTACCAAGGGTTCGTAATAAATAAAACTTATTCACTTTGTTTAAAACTTCCACTTATTTATTTCGTAAATAAAACACTTCACTTTTTTACAACCAAACAATTTATTGTTCAACATTCAAATATACCGAAACTAATTTTCGAAAACAATTTACTTATCTCTTTACAACCAACTTTACCCTTTCACTATTAAAAACAAACTGTGTCCAGGTCGGCAACACAGTCAGGGGCGTATTTACCCTAGGGCTAAAAGGGCTACAGTCCGGGGCGGCAAGGCTGCTAGGGGCGGCTTGCACTTGGCCAATTAATAATATTTTTTTGAAGCGATTGAACTTTCAAAACATTCAAGCAGAAGGACGCAAGCCGCCCCTTGCAATTGGCCAATTAATAATATTTTTTTGAAGCGATTGAACTTTCAAAACATACAAGCAAAGGGGCGCAAGCCGCCTCTAGCAATTGGCCAATTTATAATATTTTTTTTAAGCGATTGAACTTTCAAAACATACAAGCAAAAGTGCGGATGCCGCCCATAACAATTATCCAATTTACAATATTTTTGAAGGATAAACAAAAAATACAAAGATTAAAAAAATGCGATTTTTTGAGTTTTTCATCAAAAAATCAAGCCGGATTTTAAATACATATAAGGTCACACACAAATTTTTGTTCTTTATATACCTAGCAAATAATGTCTCAATTTTTTTTTAGTTTTGGCTGACTCGTGTCCCTATATACAAATACCCTTCCCTTCGTCAATAGTTTTGAACGACTTAAGAAACAATATAATGATTGTTTTTTTTTGTACAATAGTTTATAATGATGGATAAATAAAAGGATAGGTATTATTTTAAAAACTATTGGGGCAAAATGTTAGTCGAATTACTAATTAGTACGATGTTAAAACTATTTTAGTATAATACTAGGTTAAAAATACGATTTTGCTAATTTTAATCAAATTTAGCATCATGCTATCTCTAACATTTTACTAAAGTTAAAATCGTCGAATACCTATTTTATATTTTTAGTATCGTTCTCACCTGTTCCAATTGAAGTCCCTTGAGACAGAAATATTGTCTTAATTTTGGGGTTCTATATTCAAGCAATTCTATATTGTATCAAAAAAAATTCAATGTGTTGATACAGACGTTGAAACTGTGTCCAGGCTCTACAAGGCACTCATATCGTTTGTGAGAGAAAAACGAGAATGCTTTGATGTTTTAAAGAGATGGGAAAAAACAAAACCGCTGAAAATTACAAAATCGACCAAAAAAGAATCGTCAAGAGGAAAAAACGAGATGATGAGTGTCGCGAAGGGAGGTTCTTTTTTGTGGTTGTGAAAATTTCAAAATAAATACTTTCATTCCTATTTCTGACCAATAATTGAGCGCGCTGAAGAGAAGAAATTCATCCTATGAAGCAAAAACAAATGGTTTTATTTTTTTAGAAATTATACCTGGTTGATCTTGGGGAAAATTTTCAAGAAGAGTGTGCCTTACTTTAAAATTTTCTGGAGCAAAACAACTCTGAAAATATGATTTTAAGGCAGCTTAACCTTCATATAAGAGAAAAATAATTGAAAGAAGCATTTTTATATGCTGAGGTTGCTTTAAGAATATACTTGTGCACTGCAGTGTAGAGCTGTGTAAATCGTTCATTTCAAATGATCGAATCGAATTCGATCATTTTCATTTCACTCAAATGCTTCAATACTGTTCCGATTCGATTTTCATTTCGATTTCGATGGTAAGATTGAGTTGAGGCTTTCACAAAATACTCTATATTGTAAGCCATAAATTACGAAATGACATCGAATGATGGCTACTATGTCCATTGATTAAAAAGCGTCAAAAAATTCAAGACAAAGAGATTTCATTTGTTGCTCATTAAAAGATCAATTTTAGGACTAATAGTTACTGAATGAATTGGTACTATCGAATAAATTAACTTTTAGATACTATCGCATATGTAAGTCGAAAGTTTTTATTCGATAAGTCTCATTACTAGTTAAATTCCCACAGTGTCTAAGCATACCAGATCCTGGGCCCGTATCGCGTAAGAGTAAAGTGATCACTAAATCAATTGATTGTCTTTTTGACAATCGCTCTCTCTATATTTTTTTATTGACATGATAGAGACAGTTATATTCAAAATGACAATCAAAAAATTGACAATCAACTATCACCTTACGCGATTCCACCCTTGATACCTCAAATAACACCAAATCGAATCGAGTAAATCATGGTTAATCGAGTTAACTGATATTAAAGAATGAGACTCATTGAAATGATTGAGATTGAAATAGAAAATCGAGAAACGAGAATCATCTAAATGATTGAGATTGGGATCGATTAAAATGAAAATTTGTGATTTCGATCAACAATGCTTTTCGATGATCGGATCGAAAAAATCGAATCGATCCTGATTGACACAGCTCTACTGCAGTGACGAATTGTAGTGCAGAACGATCGTTTTCCGTATTGAAACGAATAAAAACGTATTTAAGGTCTCGCATTAGCGTCTTAACAGTTTAGCTTTATTAAATATAGAAGCTGAACTGACAAAAAATTTAGATAACGAATCTATTGTTAATGAATTTTGTAATGAATATACACACAAAAAAAAATTTGAAAACATCAAATATTATGCATTTTGTGTTTTTTATTATTACTTTATTTTCATTGTTCTAAAGGGCGGCAAAATTTATCAGCCCGGGGCGCCAAATCCGTAAATACGCTTCTGAACACAGTTGTCTTATATAGCAAAATTTAGGTTCTATTATTTTAATTATATAATTATCTTTCTATGGCAGGTAGAGGGGGTTATAATTACCCTTCTATGACATGTAGAGGGGCTAATAATTCCCCTTCGAAGATTCTTTCATATGAATTTCTTGCATATGAATTTTTTAAATTAGCGTAAATTGAATATTTCTGTAACTCAAAAACTAGAGCTGCTAGGGAAAATGGCTTTCAGTTTTGAAATCAGCGTTAGAAGTATAAATAAAATCAGCTGCAAAACTCAAGGCACCAAAAAAATTTTTTTTTTTGTAGACCTGTGTTATTATTGTTCTAACTTGGCAAACATTCAAATCATTCACTATGTTTTTTAATACATAAACTTGCAGTTAATAATTTTTTGTTATCTACTAAACTCTAAGTTTTCACTCAATTATTGAATTCCTTTTGTGTCTATTTTCTTTGGCTTGCTAATAAGAATTTTTGTAAGCATCGATCTCTTTTTAATTCGATCGTCAAGCGCAGCAGAACTGGGTAATAAAATTGTATCATTTATTTATATTGTATTTACACATTTATTTTTTATCTTAAGATCTATTCTCTTATTTATTTTTTATTGGCAAATAACCTGGCAAATTCAAGAATTTACAGTCCATTCATTCCGCATCATAATTTGGTCCTTTCGAAGCCGAATAGTTTAGACACGAAAATTGAAGAACGAATTTTATTGGAAGTGTTTTATTTTACTAAAGAGTTCGAAGTTACGTATATTGATTTTATGATATCTATATGTATACATTCGTAGCTCATCATGTGATATATGTGAACTGTTATAAAACTCGGACGATTTTTTTTTAATAACTATTCATTTCATAATTCGAAATCGGTACAGTTTGATCAAAATAACATACAAATTATAAGATACATATAGATACTGGGTCAATTTCGGCAACGAATATACACATACATACATACACTTTTTTGATACATAAAATTTTTGATATTATAGCTTGAACCAATTCAGTTGGCCAACGGTCGGTTGCGCAGAGAGAGGATTTAAGAGAAAAAAAATGGTGCGCAAGATATTTAATGAGTAAAGATTTTTCCTTAAATCTTACAGTGCCTAACTCAACTTTGCTTTGACAAATAGTTTAGGGATTATTGTTTATTTCTATGTTTTATGATTTGTGCCTTAGCAACAGAAAGGTTCCGGGGGCCTTATGTTTATATTTATTTTATGGTGTTAGTGTTTATTTGATATATGTATTTATTAGTTGTTGACCTGTGGGGTTTTGGGATTAATTGTAGATTAGTGTTAATTAGTTAGATTAGTGTTTACGAGTTTGAATAATTTTTACCTACGAGTTTTTAAGAATTTATTTTACCTTAAAATAATTATTATAAATTTTGTACTTCAGAAATAAATATTAAACATAATAATAATATAAAAACAATATAAATAAGAATAATATAATTTAAGTAATAAATGTTCATTTACATATACTTAGTTTTAAGAACTAATGTCGCTTTCATAGTCGGTTGAAGAATCGTCACCTGGATTAATTATAATTGAATCCGAAATTGTGTCCCACGTCAGGTCGTGAGAAAAGTATTCTTCCTCAGTTCTTATGGCTTTCTCACAAACTTTTCGCCAGTCTTCAGCCGTTATTTTTGAAAATTCTTCCTCTGTTAATTTTTGAACATCCAATAAATTGAATGTTGTGTTTCGTGAACCTTGACAGTTGCCCAAATATTTTCGATGGAATTGAGATCTGGATGATAGGGTGGTAAACGTAGAACCTCATGTCCCATGCCGTGAATGCTTATGCTTTGGGTTGTGTGTAGCTCGGTGTCGTTTTATTACCTCATACAGTTCAAGTTTCAACATCTGTATAGTATGCGGAATATTGTTTTCGGTTAGCCATTGTATCATCTCGGATTTCTTGCTAGCAGAAGTAATTTGTTTTTCTTCTAATTTATTGTGGTACGAGGCGTTGTCCATTACAATAACTGAAGGTTCCTCCAAGTTATTCAAAACTTGTTCTTGGATCCATTTGCAGAAAGTTTCCAAGTTCATGTCGTCGTGATAGTCTCCCGTTTTCGTTCCAGATTTGAATAAAAGTAAGGAGTTTTTCACGAAACCTTTTTCACCACATGCATGCGCCATTATTACACTCTTTCCCTTTGAAATTGGCGTCTTCAACCCACTGCTACTGTCATCAGTCCAAGCCCGTGGCCTTGTATGTGAGCTATGAATATAGCTTTCGTCCAAATAAATGATCATATTCTTTTGTTCTGTATTCCGGATTTTTCTCTCCTTAATAATCCTTCTGATTGAACGTTCAGAAATTCCAGTAGTTTCCACTGTTTGCGTTGTTGGGTAACTTACAGGATTTTCAAGAAACGAATTCTTTGCTTCTTTCAGTTTAAACGAAACACTCTTCTTCGCTTCAGAAAAGTATCTGATTAGTTTTTATTTTAACAAATCTATTTATAACAAACTATGTACATATTATCTTACAGTAAATAACCTTATCTATCTTATGGAAACGTTATCGCTTCGTCCCAAAAAAAGGTCGGTGGTGTTATGTTTTATGACTATGAGTATTTTATCTGTGCGTATCTTCAGCTATGCGCTATCATAAGATTGTTTTTCTTAGAATAGTGGACTGTATATTGTATCTTATCTTGTGATAGCGCGCAGCTGCGCACATCTGTAAAATCCCTGTTCATTTATGAACACAGTTTGTCATTATATATCTTAACAACTTTATTACGCGCCTGGCTTCCAATAGGTTTTCCTTCTGTAAATAGATCCATTAAAATTTCTTTTAAATGTATTTCAATGTATTATTCTTGGTTGCTTTTTTAAACTGAATTTGAAAACAAAGCAAATTTCAGTTAAATACGTTAATTCCCTCTGATGCAAAAATTCATTCTTAAAAACTCGTTGGTAAAAATTGTTCAAACTCGTAAACACTAATGTAACTAATTAACACTAATCTACAATTCATCCCAACCCCACAGGTCAAAAAAAAAATATATCAAATATACACTAACGCCAAAAAATAAATATAAACACAACGCCCCCGGAACCTTTCTGTTACTAAGCCACAAATCATAAAACATAGAAATAAACAATAATCCCTAAACTTTTTGTCATTAATCCTATGTCGCAGCTTGCAGGTAGTTTTTCTTGCCTAACCCAATTGCATTTTGCAATAGACTTATTTTTGTATTATAGGTGCACTGAAATTTGTCCCACTAATAAAAACAAAAATTATTAATTTTATTTTTTCGATGTAAAGTTTACACCTAAAAATCTTTTCCTTTTATCTCACCAGAGATGAAATAGTTTTTTAGACATCAAGCTATGAAATAAAAGTAAACCATGATCATATCTTATTCAAAGAAAGTCCATCACTGGAAATTCATTTCTATTTTACTGTGAGCGAAGCTATAAACAAAACTCACCCTCCTAAGTGCTTCAGTATAATCGCAGCAGTGTCATTGACAACAACGCCGGCATGTACATCTTTTTTTTCTTCTTTTCAGTGATTTTTCTGTCTCTTTAAGAATTAAAGAGTAGAGCAAAGAAATTTAAAGAGACCTGCGCAGTAGAATTGCCAACTGAATTGGTTCAAGCTATATCATTAAATACAATTAATTGTGCGATGTCTAGTGCATTGAAAATCAAATGTGGTAACGCGAAAGGGCGTTTAACTCGGGCGGCAGCATTTATGGAAACAATTGACGATTCTACAACTCTCGAAATGTTAGAAGTTCGGTTGAATAAGTTAGAGACCGCGTGGTCAGAATTTTCCGCTCTTCATAACGAGATTCTAGAACATTCTCAAGAAGAAGAGGTCGATGAAATCGAAAATGAATTTTCGGCATACGAAACAAAGTATTTTGTTACCAATGCCCAAATAATCAAAGCTATCCGCGACAGGGTAAATGCCAATGAACTTTCCGTTAAAACATCAGCTATCGACCGGTTAGCAATCAGTTTTATTAGAAAAATTAAACTCGTCTACGTCGTCGCCGTCTAATAATTCGAATACTACTCAGCTTCCATCTATTATTTTGCCACCATTCAGCGGAAGCTACAAAGATTGGCCTTCCTTTCGAGATCTTTTTCTGGGGTCGGATGATACTAAGAAAAATCTTAGTCCAACCCATAAGTTTCATTATTTGAAATCCTATCTACGGGATGACACAGCTAATTTGATTAAGCACATAAGTATAAGCGATGCTAATTATTCCGAAGCATGGGATCGCCTAGAAAGGTACTACGACCATAGCCAACTTATTGTTCAATCATTTATTGAAACATTTTTGTCGCTTCCTACGGCCAGTGTTTCCAATGCGCAAACTTTACGTAAAATTTCGGACGGTGCCGATGAAGTCGTGCGGGGACTAGTGCGTTGAACAAATCGAGCCGTGACCCGTGGCTTATTTATTTTTTATTGAACAAACTTGATCCCAACACAAAACAATCATGGGCAAAACATATCGGTTCTCGAGACTACTGTACTATAATACAACTTTTAGAATTCCTAGAACAGCGTTGTGATGCTTTTGAGGCATGTCAATCCGTTAGCAGTCGTTCGGTCACATCGCGGACAAAACAACCAAGCAATATTCGTGCTCATTTAGCTGGGCCTTCAGATTTAGTTTCGTCATCCAAATGCCTAATGTGCCAGGGTAGTCATATCCTTCCTCAGTGTGCAACATTCGTCGCGTTAGACATTAATTCTCGTCGAAGCTTTGCAAAAAACAATTCTTTATGCTTCAACTGTCTTCGTGCAGGGCATTCGTCACATAAGTGCCATTCCTCGTTTTGTTGTCGGGTGTGCAAATCACGCCATCATTCGCTGGTACATCCCGAGGATGCAACCACCTAGCCTAAATCTTCTCCTTCGGACTCTTCGAATAAATCTCAACCTCCGTCCTCTAATACTGCCACTGCTACAGCTCCCACTCCACTTATAAGTAATCATTGGCTTTAATTTGTTTGTCGGAAGAAAACACTTCTACCAACACTCTTGGCTAAAATTCAAGACATTCAAGGAAATCTTATAGACTGTCGTGTGCTTCTTGATTCCGGGTCACAATCTACATTCGTTGTTGAATCTTTCGCTCAAAGACTCGGTTATCATCGAAACCATTCAAGAATTCCTATCCTCGGTTTATCGTCTACGGAAATAGGATATACAAAGGGACGCATATCGTTAAATCTTCATTCGCGCATCAATTGTTCACATTTATTTGTTGATGCCTATATAATTAATAAATTGACTTCAAATTTACCATCGAAATCTATCGACGTTTCTTCCTGGTCTCATATTTTGAATCTGGAACTCGCTGATCCCTACTTTAATATCGCTGCTCCCATTGATGTTCTTCTTGGCGGTGATAAGCTTTGGAGCATTCTAAAGGAGGGTCAAATTCGTGGTTCTGATGGATGCCCAATCGCTCAAAATACTTCATTTGGTTGGGTTATTAAGGGACAATTCTTTGAACCAGAAGAATCGAATCACTTCACCTCTTTTCACTCTATTGTCGACATAGACTCATCGTTACAACGGTTTTGGGAACTTGAAGAGGTTCTTCCAGCTAATCATTCATTTTAGTCGATTAGGCAGAAGAGCACTTCTGCCAGACATTTTCCCGGTCTGCAGATTGGAAGTATGTAGTAAAACTTTCGTTTAAAACACAAAATCCTTCGTTCAAAACACTCTTTCCCTATCTGTTTCTCGTCTTTTTGCAATGGAATTTCGATTTTCTCAAAACTCAAAACTGCGAGAATTATATTATAATTTCATGCAAGAATATGTTAACTTAGGCCACATAAAGCGAATTCCTCGTGAAGAAATTGGCACACCTGATGGCAGGTGTTTTTATCTTTCCCACCACGCAGTGTTGAAGCCGGACTGCTCTTCCGAAAAATTGCGTGTCGTGTTTGATGGCTCAGCCAAGGACAAAACGGGAAAGTCTTTGAATAGTACTTTATTGATAGGCCATCCTATCAACGTGATTTGATTGGTGTTTGTCTACGTTTTCGACAACATCCTTTTGTATTCACTGCGGATGTTTTTAAGATGTTTCGCCAGATTTGGATAGATGATTCAGATACTGACTATCAGCGTATTGTTTGGCGCGACTCTCCTTCAAAAGAAATCGAACACTATCGCTTACGTACTGTGACTTACGGTACAGCACCGGCTCCATTTTTGTCAGTTTGAATCTGAATATCCTCGTGCAGCCCGTGTTCTTTCGGAAGATGTTTAAGTCGATGACGTGATGACAGGGGCAAAATCAACCAAGTAACTCATCGAATTGCAGATGGAAGTAGTTGCTCTTCTTTCCATGGCCAAACTACAGCTTCGAAAATGGAGCTCCAATTGTTGGTCCCTTATAGCCTCTCTTCCAAAAGAAGAATGTGAATACTCCTTCTATGATACAGAACGCTCAAAGTCATTCGTAAAAGTGTTAGGGATGCATTGGAATCCTTCAAGCGACGAGTATTCTTTTCGCATGGCAAAATGTCTTCCAACTATTTCGTTGACAAGGCGTTCACTATTGTCAGAAGTTTCCCGGATATTTGATCCATTAGGACTACTTGCACCATCGGTCATACTTTTTAAAATCCTCTTTCAGGAACTCTGGTCATCCAACTTGAAACTAGGCTGGGACGATCCGCTGCCTTTGCGGCTAGTTGATCGATGGGCAAAATATCGAGAAGAAATACCATTTTTTGAGCAAGTTCGAATCCCAAGAAAGTTGTTTGAATCTACATTTGACGACGTTGAGCTTCATGGATTCTGCGACGCCTCCTCACTCGCGTATGGTGCTGTTCTCTACACTCGTTGTAAGATAGCTGGAGGAAAGTTTAAGGTGAACATAATAGCAGCCAAGACAAAAGTTGCTCCGTTAAAACCGGTTTCAATCCCTCGCTTGGAGCTTTGTGGGGCATTACTATTGACTCGCCCTTTTCAATCTAATAAAATCGTCGTTTTCGTACACATTTTCAAAAACCGTGGCATGGTGTGACTCTGAGATTGTTTTACACTGGCTTGCCTCACCCCCTCGTCGCTGGACTACTTTCGTCGCCAACAGAACAGCTGCTATACTGGAAACCACGTCAAGGAATTGCTGGAATCACATTTCATCAGAGTCAAATCCAGCTGATTGCGCGTCACGCGGTATTCTTCCTTCAAATCTTCCAACCCATCATCTATGGTGGACTGGTCCACTCTGGTTATCGATGGACGAAAGCGAATGGCCAAAACCGAAGTTTGCGACCATGAAATTGGAAGATAACGAACCTTTACTCGAAAAACAATAGTGTCGGCCGCAGATGCTTCTTACTTCATCTAACAGTTTCGATGTCATCGATCATATAATCAGCAAAACTTCGTCGTGGTTTCGTATGCAAAGGATACTCGCTTACGTTATTCGATTTATATTCAATTCCCTAAGTAAAAAATCTAATCGTCGTACCTCATACCTAACCCTAAAAGAAATTCAAGTCGCGAAAACAACCATATTAAAATCTGTGCAACAAAAATCATTCAGTGAAGATATTCGCGTGCTAATTAACAAACACCAATTACCCCCTAAATCAAAACTTCTTAAATACTCTCGATTTCTTGATAGTCAAGGTCTTCTCAGAGTAGGAGGACGAATTATATCTTTTGATATAAAACATCCTTACATTCCCGAAAATAAAAGTTTTTCTTCTCTCCTTATAGAAGAGATTCACAAAAATTACCTACATCCAGGAGTTTTCACCACATTTGCCATTGTAAGACTGCAGTTTTGGATTTTGGGATGTCGTAAATTACGAGATTACGACTCGTAATCGTATCCGCAATGTTGTTTTCCGATGCAACAAATGCTTCAAGCTGTGAAAGGATACCACGTCACAATTAATGGGTGATTTACCATCGCAAAGGATCTTTCAAAGTCGCATACTGGCTGTGATTATGCTGGCCCTTTTAATATCAAGTTTTCACGAGGCCGTAAACCAAAAACATCAAAGGCTTACATATGTCTCTTTGTGTGCATGGTGACAAAAGCTATACACTAAGAGCTTGTAACTGACCTCACATCAGAAGCATTTCTCGCCGCCTTTCGTCGATTTGTTTCAAGACGTGGACTATGTTCTAACGTCTATTCGGATAATGGAACCAACTTTCAAGGTGCGAGGTCTTAATGAGATGCATAAGTTGGTAATATCAGAAGCGCACAATAAAGCTGTTGCTACATCACTTGCCAAGGACTACGTCGTATGGCACACTATCCCTCCATCGTCTTCTCACTTTGGTGGTCTGTAGGAGGGTGGTGTCAAGTCCTTCAAGTATTACTTACGACGAGTAATTGGTGCAACTATTCTTACATTCGAAGAACTTTGCACGGTTCTTACTCAAATCGAAGCTGTTCTCAAATCTCGTCCCCTTTGCGTTATATCAGATCATGATTTAAACCCTTTAACCCCAGCTCATTTCATTATAGGTGAACCGTTTACTGCTATTCCGGAGCCAACCACTTTAAATACACCAGTTAACCGACTATCGCACTGGAATCACCTACAGAATATGGTACAAGGGTTTTGGAAACGATGGCATATAGAGTACTTAACCATACTTCAAGAACGTCCCAAGTGGAAGAAACCCACCCCTAGAACCAGGAGATCTTGTTATAATAAAGGAGCCAAATCTTCCTCCAACAAAGTGGCTGCTCGGTAAAATTGAAGCTACAAATCAAGGTACTGATGGTCGAGTACGAGTTGCAACAGTTAAGACGACTGCTGGAACCTTTGTCCTCCAATTACCAAGCTGGCACCGGTTCCCATTTATTCTGAAACTCGTTCCAGGGGGGCCTGGTATGTTCAGGAATCAATCAACATAAATGTCATACAACAAAAAAAAAAAAAGAACTAAACATTCATTCAACTAATTCAAATCTTTAACCTCATTCAAGTTTAATTTATTTTTGGATTTACAATTATTCATAAACTCAATCAAACATTATATCATTAATTATTATTGTTCTAACTTGCCAAATATTCAAACCATTCACTATGTTTTCACTCAATTGTTGAATTCCTTTTGTGTCTATTTTCTTTGGCTTGCTAATAAGAATTTTTGTAAGCATCGATCTCTTTTTAATTCGATCGTCAAGCGCAGCAGACCTGGGTAAAAAAATTGTATCATTTATTTATATTGATAAATACACATTTATTTTTTATCTTAAGATCTATGCTCTTATTTATTTTTTATCGGCAAATAACCTGGCAAATTCAAGAATTTACAGTCCATTCATTCCGCAACACAGAGGTTATGAACTTGCTGTCTCTTTTAAGGTCGTTGTTCGCACCTTTGAAATTAGTTCCACAATCGCTAAATAGGTTGCTGCATATTCCTCGCCTGGCTACAAATCGTCTGTAGGCTGCAATAAAAGTCGCTGCGCTTAAATCACTCACCAGCTCGAGATGGATAGCCTTTGTCGATAAGCAAATAAGAACTGCAATATAGCCCTTTGTGAACCTATTGCATCTGCCCTTCCACATTTTAACCTCAACAGGTTGTGACGTAGCCGATCAATAAAAAAAATGACGACATACTTCAACTCACTCTATATTCAGTAGTATCTCAAAGTACTACCAAACAATCCTCAAAGAAAATGCACTTCTGGAAGATATGTATCCTCAGGTGACTACTGAAGTCACCTATATATTGGGCAGTACCAACAATCAAATTTAGAGACGACTTTAATATTTGAGCGAAATGAAGCATTATTTAATGGTCTCTATATAATTAACCATATATGCTACATTTTATTTTTTAGGTTCCGTACAAAAAATGGTTCATAATTTAGAGTTCACATAAATATTAAGTTCATAACATGTATGGTTAACTTTCTAGAGCCCTTTACATAATGGTCCATTTCACTCAAATATTAAAGTCGTCGCTTAATTTGATTGTTGGTAAGGCCCATTATATTGTGCATACCTAAAAGAACAACGATTTGTTTTTTTTTACTAAAGAATGGTTCTAGAGCTACCCCAAAACAGGTGTTCTATGAAACAATCTTTAGTGACAACTAAAATACTTATCTTTTTTTTTGTCCTTAGTCTGTCAATGAGAAGTAGGGGATGAAGATTTAACTGAAAATATAAAAAAAAGAGAAATCATGATCATGATCTTTATAGGTGAACATCGTATTATGTAGCACTTACCAACATTCTGTTGTTCGAGGTTTATTTTTCGTTTTTGTTATGTATGTTTAATTTTTTGTAGGAGATCGCGGAAAAGTCTGTATTCAAAATAAAAATAAAATTAAATGACAACTGACAACTGACATTTAGAGAAGGAGCATGATCAGAAAATGGCATTAGTAACAGTTTCGAAAATTCAAGACTTAAAGGAAACTGAAAGCTTTCAACTTGAGCTTTCTTTTTGGGTAATCAGTTGAGTTTAAATATGGTACAAGCTTTATAAGACTTAAAGAAAAGTGCAATAATTTTAGTTTTTAGATAGTATAAGTGGGAATTATGTTGAAATAGGTTATTTTTATAGTATTGTAGAGTAATTTATTGTTATGGATTGATGTAATTTATTCTTTCGTCAATTGTGTTGCTGCAACAAAAGTTGTAAGCTCTACTCCGAAAACCCACACAAACACACATTACAAATTACAATAATAATATGAATATGTAAATATTTGATTAGCCAGCTGTTAGTGATCGGGGAACACAATTTAGTTTTCCAATCTGCAGAGATTTGATGATGTAAGAGGAAACAATTGAAATATAGGCCATAGGGTAACGACCGATGGTCAAACGACAAAAACCTACATTCGATCTGTAGAAAGCGCAGTAGAGTTGCCGTTTTTTTTAGACCGCTAAAGCAAAATATTAAACTGTTCGAAGAATAGCTTTATAGCTTGTCAAGTTTGATTTTTTTTGTATCGACTCGTATGGATATAATCTGGGAAAACCAGAAAATTGATGTAAAATTTTTACTTAAAAATAAGGCATATTTTATAAAGGTGAGAGATGTAAAACGCGATAAAGTGGCAATAATTCTTCATATAAAAATTATATATTTTGGAATACAAATTCAAAAGAGATAGTGTGGAATATAGTATAGAGGGCATATCGCAGTGGAGAAAGCTAAACTCAATATACTAATATATCAGAGGTATGAATATTGAAGTGTTTAAAAGTGCTCAAAGAAAACTTAAAATAATTTTTACTTACCAGGTTTAGGTCAGAGGACAGACAATCTTGCCTCAAGGGCACTTTTCATATATGTATATATATAGTTATATATATATTCTCCGTTGATGTAAGGAGCCTGTCTATAATTTATTAAAGGCAATCGATCTAAGCCTATCGAGAGTTTGTGAATTTGGAAGAAGGTGGATAAATCATTCCTCAAGAGACTCCTGGTGACGAGTTGAGGTCAAAACCAGGAAAACTGGAATTGGTGATTTGGCGACCTGTTGGCGTATAAAATCTATGCCCTTCGAAAAGAACGCCTTAAGGACCACAAACCTGTCGCACCAAGTCGCTGATTAACATTTTTTTTTTTGTCCCTTCTGGATCTAAACTTTCATTTTGATATATTTTTAAAATTTTGATTTTTTTATCTTTAATATCCATTTTTTTGATAAAGTCATTGGGTTTTCTATAATTTTTTTATTGCAATCCTTGATATTTTACTTTAAAGATAATATTGAAATTAATCAAAAAAAAAAAAAAAAAAGAAAAGAAAAAGGAAAAGGAAATGAATATCTAGTGAAAAGTGAAAAAGTGTATAACGTGTAATCAACATATAGTATATATGGACAAATTCGGATTCAAAATTTAGCAACTATCCTGAAAGTATCTGAGAATACTGCCGGCAGCACATCAAAGGACAACAAAAGGAAAAAGTAAAGAAAGGAAATTCAAATAGGTAGTAAGTCTAATAATATTAATAAAATAACTAAATAACCTATATTTTAATTAATGATACACCACATTTAAATATATATATTTATACATATAAATATTTAAGTTGATACACTAGGTCAGAAGAAAACAGTTTGTACACTCTGACTCTCTAAAGCATATATACATTTCCTTTTTTTTATTATTTGGTTTTTCTTTAAAAATTTAAAATCTTCGATAGGAAAACGAATTATAAGAAAAATAATAACTTTGATTTAAATTTTTTTTGTACAAAGAGATTTTTCAATTAGATTTTCTTAATAATTTTAGTAAATTTTAACCCAAATCAATTTTCTTTGTAAAATAAAGATCAAGGAGTATTGTTTTAAGTCGTGTGGGGTGCACTTGTCTCTAGAACTTTAATCATAATGTCTTGTATTTCTAAACTTAAAGTTGAGCGCACTGCTCCAAAAATTCAATGCATTCAATGCAAACTGGTTTTTCACTTGAAATGTGTAAACTTGAAACCAAGTGATACACAATAGATGAAAAATAATAATATTAACTATCATTGCGATTCATGCAAAAAATCAAGACGTGATTCACTTCGCTCTTCACCTCCACCATCAGCCAAAAACAAACACATACACATACCATCGTCGTCATCTAAAAAACAACTACAACAACAACAGTCTCTTAATACACCGCAGCTTACACTGAATTCATCGTCATCATCTCCATCGGTGTCAACTGTAAAACAACAACAACAGCAGCCTCTTAATTTACCGCAACCTCCGTCGAATCCATCATCATCATCTGCAGCTACAACACAGCCACCGTCCTCTATCAACACCTCTAATACTCACTCTGCCCCATCAGCCAAGAAAACCTCAACACCTGTCTCTTTTACCACCAACGCCAACAACATATTTAATGCAACAATTGAGCTTCCACCTAATGTCACCTTAGAGATGGTCTATAAGGAAATTCTTCAATTAAAAAATTTTCAACAAGAACAGATCGAGAAGTTAAACTTAATTAACAAATAACAACATAACAAAATTCTTGTTCTTGAAGAAAAAAATTATCATCTTGAGCAACAACTTCTCTCAAATAGTGTAGAAATAGTTAACGTTCCAGTTAATAAAGAGATTCCACCCATCGATCTCGCTGTTGGATTTTTTCATGATGCATTAAATGTAAATGTAAGAGAGACCGATATTGATCAATGTTTTGTTAAACAGATTAAAAAGAGAAAACAGAGTTTAACTACCTCAACCACAAATATTATGCATGTCAAATTTGTGTCTCACCTTATTAACATGCGGTCTCCACTAGCGATGAATCCAGAGCATGCTTTAAAGCATGCATTCATTATCGCAAGTAGAGACCGCCATCGCAGCTATATTTTCATCGCTTGCGATAGAAAGTATGCTCTCATCGCATACCATTCATCGCTTGCTTTATCGCAAGGAGAACTGTCATATTGTTCTGGCGTACCCAAATTTAATTTAACTGAGTTTGAGTTTTGCGTGCGAAGAAAGCTTTTGCTTGGGGTTTACGTTTTTCTAACAAAATTAAAAAAAATCTGATTTGAAATTGTCCATAGAACTCATTTATATCCATTAAAATTATTCACTATACTAAAAAAGTATGCGATGAAATGCCCAGCCACAATAATCTGACAGTTCTTCTGCTCTCTGCTTTCTGCTTTGGCTATTGCGATTGCGATGGATTTATTGCTAGTGGAGACGGCGTGTAAAGAGAAAATTATAAAATAAAAATGAGAAATGAGAGAACAATTAAATACAAAACAACTGTATGGAGCTTTGAAACCGGAGAATATTTAGGCTAGCCGCGCACTAGCAACTTTTAGTTGCGAAACTGCTTGGTTCGAGCAACTAAAAAGTTTGTGTTTTGACACAAACTAAACGATTGTCTAAAATAAGTTCGCCATTTTATTGAACATATAATTATCTGCAAATTCACGGACATTCAACCAAACAGTTCATCTGTTTTCTATAAGTAACCAAACAGTTTCGCAACTAAAAGTTGCTAGTGCGCGGCTAGCCTTACATCAACGATTGCTTATCACACCAGAGACGTCAACTTTACAAAAACGCACTGTCTATGAAAACTACGAAGGGAGTAAAATACGCTTGGACTAGAAATGGAAATATTTTTATGAGGAAAAGTGGGGGTAGTGCAGAACCGAACCGAATTTCGTTTAACGTGGACACCTGCCAATTAATGGCTTAATTCCACGGCGGGCCTACCCACACTAACGGAGTCAGATTTAGCGCTGACCAACGCCCTGAGTAGTACAAGACCACCCAGTAGCAATTCTGTTAACATGTTGGGGCATGTCACACACCTTGCTGAGGAGCGAGGTCTATCTAGCACCTCTTGAATCCAAGCAGAACTTGAAAACCATATGCTTCCGCGATTTGGAGCAACCACAGCCACCACGATACTCCCACAAGGGGGCCTACCTCATAGATAGTCTGAAGTAGAGGGGTCAAGCATCTTGCGACACAAGAAACCACCCCTACCTCCTGGGCACTATCTCCCGTGGTACCAGAATATAGCTTCCGGTGGAGCTTCGCGACCGTGAAGGTCACTTCTAGATGAGTTCCACAAAACTCGAGGCCTAGCAACCTCAGATGCACACACCCAGCCACCAACCAAGGCAGAAGCTAATAACCAGGCATGTACACCCACACCCCTACCTATGCTCCTCTGAATACCTGAACCTCCCGCCGAGATCAGATGGAGACAAGCACCACCCGAGTCGGTCAACACACACACCAGTTCACCCACCTGAAACAAGTGGCATACGCAAACGATAGTAAGAATCAATTGTATATCTGATTTTGATAAAATATGAGTATTGTTAATCCTATATTTCCTCTAGTCCAAAGTATTTGTGATACGCCAGATTTTCGTTTTGATAACTATTTTTGTATTCAACAAAATATCCGTAGTCTAAGAAAAAATTTTTCAATATTTCTTGCTCACATTGAGTCTTTAAAAAAATTGTCGGTTATAATTGTTTTAACAGAGATTTGGGTTTTTGAAAATGAGATTTCCAATTATAATATACCGGGCTATGCGCTTGTCAGCTGCTGTAATGAATCATATTCATCAGGTGGCGTGGCAGTTTACATTGATGAACATTTTAGTAACGAATATTCAAAAATTGATGTTCAAAGTGCAGACATAGTAAAGTTATCATTTTGTTATCAAAATGAGAACTATACCTTGCTGTGTATTTATAGATTGCATGCTTTTAATAAATGCTTCTTTATAGATGAACTGAGTCATATTCTCGAGGTGTGTAAATCAAATAATTTAATAATAATCGGTGATAATAATATAGACATTCTCGACCCGTTTGATAAAGATTCCAAGAATTATCTTTTTTTAATGGCAGCATTTGGTTTAAAGTCTTTAATTAATGAACCTACTCGCGTAACTGAATCTTCTAGCACTTGCTTAGACCATATTTTTTCTCGATTTAACAAAAACAACAAATTTAATTTTATCGGTAATGTTCTCGATTTTAGTATTTCGGATCACAAGCTCACTTGTTTAAATTTTGATTTAACTTCACTTGTTAATCTTTTAAAACATGAATTTTGGGAACCAGTTTTCTTAGAAAATGACCCGTCTGTTGCTTACGCAATCTTTGTCTCTATCTTACAAGAACATATTAAAACTTGCCCTTCAACATCAGTGAGACACTCTAAGAAAAGGAAGTTTTTAAAACCTTGGATGAACCTAAGCCTCCTCAAATTAATTAATAAAAAGAACAAAGTATGTGTCAAGTTAAAAAAACATTCAATGAATTCAAAATTGAAAAAAATATTACGGTAAACTTTGTAAAAGGGTCAATTCTGAAGTCAATTTAAGTCGCGAAACGTATTATTCATCGTTATTGCAACAAAATAAAGGCAATCTTAAAGAAGAGTGGAAAATTATTGACAGCATTCTAGGTAAAACTAGGAAATCTAATGTAATTGATTCAGTGGTGGTCAATAATATGTCTGTTACAGATTCTTGTTCAATTGCTAACAAATTCAATGAATATTTTACAAATATCTCTAATAATTTAAGGCCCTCATCTAATGTGCAATCAAATTGCAACTGTTTAAGTGTTAATGATTCTGCTTGCGAACAGTCACAACCTCAAAGTTTCGCGTTTGAATCGATTTCCTCTTTCGAAACATATAAAACTATTTCATCTTTAAAAAACAAATTATCATGTACTTCAGACGGAATATCTACTATTTTACTAAAAAAAGTGGCATTTTTTGTATCTGATGTTTTGAGTTACATCTTCAATCTCAGCGTTCAACAAGGATGTTTCCCTCAACAATTGAAATGTGCAGAGGTGATTCCTATTTTTAAAAAAGGTGATCGTAAAAATATGGCAAATTTCAGACCGATTTCTCTTCTACCAACCATATCAAAAATTTTTGAAAAATTACTTATAAAAAGAATATCTTCCTTCTTACACAAAACCCAATACTTTAGTGAAAATCAATTTGGCTTCTGTTCAGTGAAATCTACTGAAGATGCGATTCTTAGGTTATGTAGTCAGCTTTATGAGAGTTTGAACGACAACAAAACCACTTTTGCTCTTTTTATTGATATGACTAAAGCTTTCGATATGGTTGACCATGATTTGCTTCTAAGTAAGTTGTTGCTTTAGAGGCATTATTTTTCAATGGCTTAAGTCATATTTGAAAGACAGAATTCAAAGAGTAATTGTCAACGGACAAATAAGCGGAGCTAGTGCTCTTAAAATAGGGGTATCGCAAGGTTCCGTTCTTGGGCCCATGTTTTTCCTAATCTACATCAACTCACTCTTCACACTCCCGTTAAATGGTATATCAACTGCTTTTGCAGATGATATTTCTTTAACGTATCAATCTTATTGTGAATTAGACTGTATCGCGCGCATTGAACAGGATCTTGAACTTTTAAGGACCTGGTTTTTTGTACATAAGTTGATCATTAGTGAAAAAGCTAAATTAATGTCCTTTAAAACCTCAGGACTTAACCCTAGTAATTATGACTTTTATTTCCATGACTCTGATTATAATAAATTCATTTTTCCTGTTCATAATTGCGGTAAGCGTAATTTTGTGCATTGCGACTTGTGTTCCGATTCTTGTTTTAAAATCGATATGGTTAAAAACTATAAGTACTTAAGAGTAACAATTGATACAAATCTCAATTGGAAAGATCATACTAGAAATATTAGAAATTACCTTTTAGGTGTTACTCGAAAAATGTATCTATTAAAGCCTTTCTGTTCAAACAAATTATTAACTTCAATTTACTACGGTCTCGCGCACTCAAAATTACAATATGGTTTGTCGAGGTGGGGAGGTTCATATGCAAATACTTTAAGACCGTTGTTGACCGCTCAAAAACATCTTATTAGAATAATTTGCAAAAAAAAATCGTCTTACCGAAAGTTGGCCCTTATAAAAGGAACTTCGAATTCTGCCTATAAGACACATTTACATTTTCAAAGAGCTTAAAGAATTTTTTTTACGGGGTGGAAATATTCCTAGCAGAAATTCCCAAATTTACAACTTACGCGTAAATAACTTAAATCTTGTCATAGTTCCCACTGCTAACAAAACTCATTTTTCGAACTTTTATACCGTAACAGCACCGCGTCTTTTAATAAGTTGACAATATCAATTAGATAAACGGCTAATCTTAACTCTTATCTGAATAAAATTAAAAACTGGCTTTTCACAATCGACTTAAAAAATATTGAAAATTGTTACTAAATTTTTGATCTCACTGTATACCTAAAACAAAAAAAAAAAACTTTGTCTATAATGTTTCGCAACAAAAAAAAAAAATTGTTATTAACAAAAAAAATTCTGTAATCATCTTTGTATTATAATTTAAAAGTAACTACAAACTGTTGTCACCCCACACCAGTTCCTATAATGTATTTATTGTTAAGTAGGTTTCATTCAACTCTAACTATACACGTAAATGAATGATAACTATTATTTATTCTCTTGTTATTTCTTTAATTATTATGTAAATATCCTAAATATGTATAATGAATAAATAAATAAATGTCTAACTAACTAACTGTGTATGCTACATATATGAATTGAAATTTTCTTTTGAATGAGTGAAATACATATCAACATGGAGTTCTAAATCCAAATCTAGGTGTGTGAAGGGTCGGCTGGGCCGGCGATCGGGTGGAAAGGATGACAAGGATAAGAACTAACAATAAGACAGACAACTTACTTTCGGACATACATTCATGCTTACATATAAACTTACCTGGTACATACTACATACTTACATAACAACTTACTTAAAGACTTACTTACCTAAACTTTTACGTTTTTGTACTTTACGTGCAATTAGATAGGTGATGATTAGTTTTGTTTTTATTTTTGGATTAGGGGCTATCTCCGAGAATCTGGCCAGGAGATAGCTAAGGTTGTGTCATCTGACGCAAGGGGGGGCAGGCCAATCAATTGCCAAAACATCTGGTAGATAAACCTTCTGTACACTCGGCGAACCATTGTGTCTGAGAGACAGTGGGGCAAATATTGGTTTTGGGTGAAACAAAAAGTTTAGCTGTAGGTTTAGTTTTAGTTTTTTTAGTTCTAGGCTTAGATATAGGGTAGGATGCCTATATTTTACATCCTAAAATAAAGCCCAACATTTCAGAATATACCTTATTAACTTTAATATAATTTTTCCAAACCATTCCATATTCGAACTTTAACAATTTGAAGCTAATGTTATATAACCTTTTTATATTATTCAGTTATAGAATTGCGCGAAGTAAAGTCAAGAAAAGAAAAGTCAAGTTAAAGTCAAAGTCAAGTGAAAGTCAAGTTACCTACATATTTCCTTTGAATCATTAATTTTTTAATTTAAACTTTAAATTCATTTAAAAACAGAGAAACACTCTTTATTATTAATTTTAATTAGTGAATTAAAAACTATATTTTTAAACTTAAAAACTACGCCTTTTCAATTTAATCCCTCCCCCTACAATTGGTGTCAGAAGAAAAAATACGTAAAAAAAAAGAATTAAAAAAAAAACAAAAACCTCTGCATTATTAAATACGTGCGAAAAGTTATGACAAAGTGTTAAAGTGAAAAGATAAAACATCAAAAGCTTTGAATTACATCCATATCTTAAACTAATATTAAAAATCTAAAAAAAAAAAATCAAAAAAATCTGAATATAAAATTCTTGCATTGAAAGCTTGTCATGTGACAAGAGTGACTCAGTAAAAAGGGATCGTAACATTTTCCCGCAAAACAGTTGCCCGTGTAACGTTTGCCCGCCGATTTTGTTGATACTTTTTTGACGTCAATCCCGCAGCACCACATCCCGTCGCATGATATCCCGTAGATTTCTTCACGGGATTGGCGACGGGATTGGCAGTACTAAATACTACTTTTAAGATAGTACTTTTTTGATTTATTTATGCAATAGTGCTTCCATAAAAATCCTCAGTTCTTGTCAGATCTCCGTGGAGGTAAGACCTCAAGAAGAGATCTTTGGTTCAGTTGTATTATGGGGTGATTGGTGGTTGGACTGGCTGGTTAGGTGACTGGTTTGTTGAACGAAGAGCTGGTGGGAGGAAGGAAATGACAAGTGGTGACATTGAGGTGCTTACGTAGGAGAGTCATCAACATACATCAGGTTTTTACAGCCGGTTGGAATGGGTTGGTCTTATGTCATCAGACTGTTTTATTAATTATTTGATAGCCGAAAAAAATATGTATGTAGTAGTTCTTCCATAAAAATTCTCAGTTCTTCTCAGAACTCCGTAGAAGTAGGAACTCAGGAAGAGGTAGGAACTTTTATTCAGTTGTGTTATGGGGTGATTTCTGGTTGGGCTACTGGCTGTTTGGGTGACTGGCTTGTTGAACGAAGAACTGGTGGGTGTTTTTAACGTTAATTAGAAAACAAGTGTTTTTATTTATTATTTTTTATTTATTTAATGAGAAACAACTCTTTACTTTTGCTGCCAAACTTCAACTAACTTAAAATAATTTTAATTACATTTTATTGAGATGGAATAACTGATGAGTCGCGAAATGCGACATATTAAATTGTGTGCAAGTGATGCACACAATCAATCGTGGGTGAAAGGTTTATCTTTTGCAATTATAGTCGCGATGATGAATAATATGAATGATCACATTGGGTGGTCATTATACATATATGTAGGTTGTATAGGAATATATATCATGATATCAAAAATGATGAATAAAAGGTTATATAGGAATATTTATAACATGATATCTGTCTGGTCATCAACCGATGACCGAGAGAATAAACCCTTCATCAGGGTCATCGCTGACACATCATTTGTGTCTACCAAATACTTGGTGCCCTCCGCACCCACCACCAGCCGAGCATCATCATTTCATAAATTCCATTCGATGGCCATCGAATTGCGACACATTTTGATGCCACCTTCGGGTATATCTATAGCTATAGATATCACCATGTAAGCCAGCGACGATAGATACTTTTCTATCGGCTACACATCACCCAACGAAATCGTCACCCACGGGCCAGTGACGATAAGAGATACTTTTCTGTGCACAAGGTACACAGGCACACACACTCCGTATAGTCATATGAGGGATCGTATACAGTGGATAGCATAGCATGGCACCATGGGTTGATAACAGTCTGGACTATGGATACCAGATACTTATTGTCGCCAACCGATCGTTGCTGCCCTATATTTTGCATGGATAAATATAGCAGTACACTGGAGGTTCGAGTATAGTTCTTGGAAGAACAAACAAACAACTCAACGTTGATGGCTTACCCTCAGATGACTATCCCACGGATCATGGCAATAGCTGCTGGTGTCGGCACATTCTTTCTGGTGTGCCGTTGGATATCGAAGGCGTGGGCATGGTACCAGCTACTGGACTCCCTTCACCTATGGGAGCTGTGGTGACGCTGCATTTTTGGACACTGGCTGGTGGCTTCGAGGCCATGACTTGGACTTGGTCTTGGCAGTCGATTATTGGCATTCGTATCGTCTCGGACTTGGTCTTATTATTATCGTTTTGGATTTGGTCTTTGGTCTTTGTAAATAATTAAATCACTATCGCTTCGAGACTTGGTCTTTGGTCTTTGTAAATAATTAAATAAATATCATTTGAAGTAAATTAACTTGGTGTTGGCAGAGTGCCCTTTTAAACTTGGAACCCTTTTTTGTACCCCGACCCCTGTGTTCGGAAGCTTAATTCCCCGACATTTTGGTGCCTCCTGTGAGGATTAATCAATTAGTGAACATTTTGGTGTCCCCTGCGACAATTAATTGGTGGTTTTTCGTGTGTCCCTTGCGACAATTAATTAGTGGTTTACGTGTGTCCCCTGCGACAAACATTGGTGAAATTTCTGTGTCCCCTGCGACAAACATTTGTTAAATTTGTGTGACCAATATGAGTGAATTAGCGAAGCGATCTGCCGCATGCACAGCCATCAAGCGCTTGCATTCTAGCATTACGACAGGTGATCTATCCGCCTGGGATGTCATCCGTACTGACGTTGAACGGCGAACTCTGGACCAGCAGTTTGACAAGTTCCTGGCGGCCCACGATGCGTGCCTGGCCGAAGTGAAAGACACCGACTCAGATTACACTGCACACGACGCCTTGCTGCATGTGATTCAGTCGCAACACAGTGATGCTACTGCCGTCTTGGAGCGCAGAATAGCCGAGCTGCAAATTAGAGACAGACAGGTCATGGTACCTACACCGAGCACACCCGCTCCAGCACCGACTGCCAAGCTTGAGATGAAGTTGGCCCCAGTCGAGATCCCAGAGTTTGATGGAAGTTGGCATAAGTGGCTGGCCTTTAAGGACGCGTTTGAGAGCCTAATACACGCAAATCCAGACTTACCCGAGGCCTACAAGCTTCAGAAACTGCGGAGCGCAGTTCACACGAGTGATGTAGGGATGGTGGGAGCCATCTACAGTGGAGGATATGAGGAACTCTGGAACGAGTTGACGGAGAGATTCGATGACCCGAGTCTCCTCTCCGACGCACACATGAACCGGTTGTTGGACCTGCCGGTTGAGTCAGAGGAGTCCGCCAAGGTGATCCTAGGTATAGTGGATACCGTGCAGGACACTGTGAGGGCGTTGAGAGTGATGGACCTACCGGTGGATCATTGGGATGCCTGGATAGTCCTGGTGGTAACGCGTTGCTTGCCACCCAGAACCAAACGAGCTTGGCGTATGCACCGCAAGCCCAAGGAGATAGCAACCTTGGCAACATTCATGTCTTTCTTCCGCTCTCGTGCCCACAGCCTAGAGGATGAGAGGACTACCCCGTCCACATCTGGTCTACAGAGAGCCGTCCCGGGTACATCAACTAGACGTAATCGCCAGCAGCCACAGATGAGAAGAGCTCATGTTACGGCCGCCAATCCTCTGCAGTGTGTGTTCTGCAAGCAACCGCACCGATCGGCCCAGTGTAGTAAGTTTCGAGACATGGATTCCCGACACCGCTTGATTTCCGTCCGTGATGCCAACGGCTGCTTCAACTGCTTGAAGCAAGGACACAGCGCCTCCCAGTGCCCGTCCAACCTGTCCTGCCAAAGGTGTGGTAAGCGACACAATACACTACTATGCTACTCGAATGACAACCCGCAAGCGCCTGTGAGAAAGGGCGCCACATCCAAGAAGCCAGCAGCTGCTCCGACGGATTTGGAAAGCCGGATTCTGGGTCCGGTCGAGCTATATGAGGAAGAAGAGTGACTCCCTACACAACCTGCTACCGTCTTGCTAGCTACAGCCCTAGTCTACGCATTTGGTAGCTCATCTGAGAAGCACATGGTTCGATGTCTCTGCGATCCTGGATCGCAGGTAAGTTTTGTTACACTTGATCTCTCCCACAGACTCAAGCTCCCAATGTCCCGAGTGGAGGTAGCCGTACATGGCATTGGCGCCTCCAAAGCCTCTAACGCTCACGGCCAGGTGACGCTGTCACTCCGTTCGACGCGATCTTCACTCACGATGACTGTCAATGCCTTGGTCATCCCTGTGATCACTTCAATCTTGCCTGATACACCAGTGGACGTATCTCGTTGGTCGCATATATCTGGCCTCCCTCTGGCCGATAAACACTTGGGTACTCCTGGTCCAATTGACGTCCTCTTGGGGGCCGACGTCTGGGGCCTCCTAGTAGAAGATGCGGTGATTCATGGACTACCGCACGAGCCACATGCACAGAAGACCCGATTTGGTTGGGTGGTTTTTGGTCCAACCGCCCAGACGCAGACACAAGTTCCCGCCCGAACATTCTTGAACCGAGGTGCAGCGGATCACAACCTGGAAGAGCTGGTAAAGAACTTTTGGAAACTAGAAGAAGCTTCCCTGGATGAGACCAGAGAAGACGAGTGCAGTCGACACTACCTGCTAACCCACTCTCGCACGCCCGATGGAAGATACATGGTCCAGATTCCGTTTCGGCACGATGCGCCCACCTTGGGGGATTCCTACCGGTCCGCACTGCGACAATTCTACTGCCTAGAACGTCGCCTTGTCAGCAATCCAGAGCTACGAGAAAACTACATTGCCTTTATGAGAGAGTACGAGAACCTTGGCCACATGGAAAGGGTTGATCAACATGGCGATCACCCAGAGTGCTATTACATTCCACATCATGCTGTGATGGACAAATTTCGAGTGGTATTCAATGCATCCGCACGGACCACAACGGGTGTCTCCCTTAATGACATCCAATTGGTCGGTCCCACCATACAAGAGTCCCTTGTTAACGTGATTTTTGGATTCCGTCCCTTCAACATAGCCTTGACAGCCGACGTCGAGAAGATGTTTCGCCAGGCGCTGGTGGCACCCGAACATCGAGACTTCCAACGGATTCTTTGGAGAGAATCCCCATCAGACCAGCTCGCAGTTTTCCGACTGAAGACGGTCACCTATGGTATGGCTTCCAGTCCTTACACCTCCGTAAGGTCCATGATGCAGTGTGCACAGGACAACCAGCACTTGGTGCGCGATCCAACCCGCTCCCGGGCAGCCCGAGAAACAATTGAGAAGGCCTTTTACGTGGACGACCTTCTCACAAGCTGTAGCAGTAAAGCAGAAGCCATCCGCTTGGCAGCGGACATCAATACGGTCCTCTTGGCTGGACACTTTAAGTTGCGCAAATGGAACTCGAATTGCGCAGAGGTAATTGGTAAGGTATCTAACAATGTATCTTCTTCTCTTTCCACAGAGCTCGTTATAGAATGCCCAACTGCCACTGTCCTTGGTCTACGTTGGGACCCCACAGCTGACGAGCTCTTCTTCCTGGTGGAATTAAAAGCAGCCGGCTCCCCGGCCACGAAACGGCGAGTCCTCAGTGAAGTAGCTCAGTTATTCGACCCGACTGGACTACTTGCTCCCGTTGTAATTGTGGGAAAGGTTTTCATTCAAACCCTCTGGTCAGCAGGCCTCACATGGGATGCGCCTCTACCTCCAGAGCTAGCACAACAATGGACATCATTTCGAGAGGGACTTCTCCACTTGAATCAAATCCGAGTCCCGAGATGGTTAGGTATGCATCACAGAAGTTTGACGACTATCCATGGGTTCTGTGATGCCAGCTCGAGAGCCTATGCTGCAGTCATCTACCTGCACACGATCGATGAGTGCAACCAAGCTCACGTCTCGCTCCTGACGTCCCGAACTAAGGTTGCCCCCCTAAAGGGAGCCACGATTCCAAGGTTGGAACTATGTGCCGCCTCTCTTCTGGCAGTCACGTTAGAGAACGTGCGTAACGCTTTGGGTCTAAAGACGTCACCTTATTACCTTTGGTCCGATTCCCGTATCGTTCTATGCTGGTTACGGAAAGAGCCGTCCGTACTCAAGCCATATGTCGCTAATCGAGTGCGACAGATCCAAGAACTCACATCACCAGAGCACTGGCATCATGTGCGGTCTGCCCAGAACCCAGCAGACTGTGCAAGTAGAGGTCTCTCAGCCACGAGCCTTCTTCAACACACTTTATGGTGGCAAGGTCCATCATGGTTAGCAGCAGGCCCACTCCCGCTATTCCCAGCCGGGCAGCTCAACCCTGATGACATCACCCAGGTTGACCAAGAGGTCAAGACGGCGGTTTCTGCTGGTATTACCGTCACCGATTCCAGAGTATCCACGAGACTACGAAATGGCGTGGTCATCCCATTGGCGGAGCGGTTCAGTTCCCTGAAGAAGATGCTACGGACCGTAGCCTACATGTTAAGATGGTTAAAGCCTTATCGGCATTTGATGAAGAACCCGGTGGTTGGAGCAGACGAGCTCGACCACGCCCTAGAGAGAGTTATTCGAAATGAGCAGAGCAACAGTTTCCCGCAAGAGATAGAGCACCTCCGTCGCCGATCTCCACTTGCAAGTTCCAGCCCATTACTGTCCTTGAACCCATATTTGGACACCCGAGGAGTATTAAGAGTCGGAGGCCGACTTACACACGCTCCACTACCGCATGGCCAACGGTTCCCCATGGTCCTACCCAAAACAGGGTCTTTGGTTTGGCTACTCATCCAACACGCACATACCACAACTATGCACGGTGGAGTGCAACTTATGTTACAGTTTTTGCGGCAGAAGTATTGGATTCTGCATGGTCGACAAGCTGTGCGATCATTCCTACATAAATGCGTCATATGCCGGCGCCACCGAGGAGTATTATTGAGACAACAGATGGCTCCGTTACCGAGCCCTAGAGTGAATCCAGCACGGCCCTTTCAAGCGTCCGGTGTGGACTATTGCGGACCTTTCACCCTTCGAGTTGGGAACAAGCGCTCCCGCACAACGGTCAAGGGCTACTTGGCCATCTTCGTTTGTATGGCAACGAAAGCAGTACATCTGGAAGTAATCGAAGACTTGGCTTCGCAGACGTTTCTCGATGCATTCACTAGATTTACGAGCAGACGTGGTCCTTGCGCTCATTTGTACAGTGATAATGGAACGGCCTTTGTGGGGGCCAACCGGATCATGAAGGAAGACTTGGCACACTTCCAATCCCACTACAATCAACAAGCGTTAGCCAACGCAGGCACGACATGGCATTTCATCACCCCTGGCGCACCCCATCAAGGCGGTCTTTGGGAAGCCGCAGTGAAGTCTGCCAAACATCATTTGAAGCGATTGGTCGGGGCCCAATCCTTATGGTACCATCAACTTCATACATTAGCAACCAGGATAGAGGCCTGCCTCAACTCGAGGCCCCTGGTCCCGCTACATGACGACCCTGAAGACAAGATGGCACTCACCCCAGCTGATTTTCTGATAGGTGGTTCCCTCATCGCAGTGCCTGAACCTCAGATTGGCGATATACCTATCAACCGATTGAAGCACTATCAATGGATGCGCAAGGTGCATCAGGAGTTTTGGGAGAGATGGAGTGAGGAATACTTGGTTACCCTGCAAAATCGGAGTAAATGGAAAAAACGCGAGCCAGAGATTCAAGTTGGTGACATCATTTTGGTCCGTCATGAGAATCTTCCTCCCACCCATTGGAGACTTGGTCGAGTTATTGCAGTGCACCCGGGCAGTGATGGCCTGGTCCGCAATGCTACCCTTCAAACACAGGCCGGCGAGTGCCGACGACCTGTTCAGAAGCTAAGTCGCTTGGTCGACTACAACGCCTAACACAGAGAAACTAGGTAGTAGCCATATCCTTCCGATACCTACCTCAACATGGCCAACTAGGACTTAGAGGACATCATGTTTCGAACCAGAGGTTCGACCGGGCAGGATGTCTGGTCATCAACCGATGACCGAGAGAATAAACCCTTCATCAGGGTCATCGCTGACACATCATTTGTGTCTACCAAATACTTGGTGCCCTCCGCACCCACCACCAGCCGAGCATCATCATTTCATAAATTCCATTCGATGGCCATCGAATTGCGACACATTTTGATGCCACCTTCGGGTATATCTATAGCTATAGATATCACCATGTAAGCCAGCGACGATAGATACTTTTCTATCGGCTACACATCACCCAACGAAATCGTCACCCACGGGCCAGTGACGATAAGAGATACTTTTCTGTGCACAAGGTACACAGGCACACACACTCCGTATAGTCATATGAGGGATCGTATACAGTGGATAGCATAGCATGGCACCATGGGTTGATAACAGTCTGGACTATGGATACCAGATACTTATTGTCGCCAACCGATCGTTGCTGCCCTATATTTTGCATGGATAAATATAGCAGTACACTGGAGGTTCGAGTATAGTTCTTGGAAGAACAAACAAACAACTCAACGTTGATGGCTTACCCTCAGATGACTATCCCACGGATCATGGCAATAGCTGCTGGTGTCGGCACATTCTTTCTGGTGTGCCGTTGGATATCGAAGGCGTGGGCATGGTACCAGCTACTGGACTCCCTTCACCTATGGGAGCTGTGGTGACGCTGCATTTTTGGACACTGGCTGGTGGCTTCGAGGCCATGACTTGGACTTGGTCTTGGCAGTCGATTATTGGCATTCGTATCGTCTCGGACTTGGTCTTATTATTATCGTTTTGGATTTGGTCTTTGGTCTTTGTAAATAATTAAATCACTATCGCTTCGAGACTTGGTCTTTGGTCTTTGTAAATAATTAAATAAATATCATTTGAAGTAAATTAACTTGGTGTTGGCAGAGTGCCCTTTTAAACTTGGAACCCTTTTTTGTACCCCGACCCCTGTGTTCGGAAGCTTAATTCCCCGACAATATCAAAAATGATGAATAATATGATTATATAGGAATATATAACTGGAGGAAGAAAATGACTAGTACTGACATTGAGGTTGCATACATAAGCGAGTTATCAGCGTACAGCAGGTTTTCACAGCCTGTTGGTCTGATGTCATCAGACTGTAGAGGAAGGGGCCAAGTTTTGAATCTTGTTGGAATCCGGCTATGATGCTTTTCATAATTAATGAGCAGTTTCCAAATTGCACAAAGAAGTTGCTGGAAAAAAGAAATGAAAAAAGAATTTTTATTAGTCGCGGGGGTGGATGTAGCAGATGAAGTTTGTGTATAAGAGCATCTAATCAGACGCTGTCGAATGCTTTCTCGACATCTAGAAAGCTTCCGATGACTGTTGAGGGCATTGGTGGTGTCATGCCGGAACTTCAGAAGCGGGTGTAGTGTTAAGTTCTTCTCTCTAAAGGCAAACTGAATGTCAGGTATTTACATAGTTGTTCTCTCTGCAAAACTTCTTAAGTTTCCTTAGTATCAGCTCTCTCAAGAGCTTGGTTAGGTTGCTGAAGAGTGATATTGGCCTGTAGTTAGAGATCATGTTCCTGACACATTTCTTCTAGATCGCCACAATCTGTGCAGTTTTCCATTTTTAAGGAAAGAAGTTGTTATTGAAACAGTTGTTCAAGATGTTGGTTAGAAGCATCAGGACTGTCTCTGGCATCCTCTTTATGATAAAGTTGGATAGTATATCTGGTTCGTTTGAGTTCTTAGGCCTGAAGCTACTGATTTTTTCAGCTATTTCTTCTAGGCTACTCAGGTTTGGGCTGTCAACTGGGCCACTCGCTAGATTGGTGTCGCTGAATATCGTTCTATTCGTGTTTGGTGCCAGTGTCTGTTGGATGGAATCCTTTACTTCTTTAGGGAGTTTATTCTGAAGTCACTCCTGCTTAAATACATTTTATTTTTCGATTTATTTGGTTATTCGTTCTTCGTAATTCTTACAATTATATAAAATGGACTGACATTTTGAAAACAGAGTAGTTCACGTATAAGGCGCCAAGCTTATTTTTGGTGCCAATGCCAGTAAATATGTCGGTAAATGGATCCTGCCATACAGCATAAAACGTTTCTAAGACGGTTTTAAGCTATTAAATGCTCTTTCAAGAGCTTAAAAAAGATTGTAATGAGATATTAATTCATTCAATTATGGATATTATTTTTAACTCATTAGCATTTTGTAGGTTTTTTTAAGCCGCTCGAAAGGATGACCTTAATTGCTTCAAACACTTCACAAGGTTATAAAAATTTAAATACTTTGAATCCACTTAAGGTGCCACCCATGGTACTGATGTTCAAGAAAACTGCTGAGATAGGCGCCTGCCTGGCGACTGAACATACCCTAAGCAGAGCAACGGAGTTGCGTGAGCGGGTGACAGCCCCAAAAAGGGAGTTAAAATCCAGAGAACCCGCGAAGCGGGCCACCCAAGGTACTATTGCCCAAGAAAACTGTTGTCAGGCGCCTGCCTGGTGACTGAACATACCCTAAGCGGAACAACGGAGTTGCGTGAGCGGGTGACAGCCCCAAAAAGGGAGTTAAAATCCTGAGAACCCGCGAAGCGCGCCACCCAAGGAACTGATATTTATTGATTGTAAAAATCTAAGTGAATATTTGCTTCTGAATTTCTTAGGCAATATTGCTGTTGTAGGCTATATTTCTTAGAAACTGCACTTTGTCAGTACCAGCCCTTCTTTGCAACACCGTTTTTTTTTTTTTTTTTTTTTTTTTTTTTTTTTTAAATTCATTTTTATTTTTCATTTATCTTACAACTACTTAAAGCTAGACAAAAATTCATAAAAACTAGCCTAATTATCCAATAACTTAAAACTAACTTACTGGCCCTATGCGGGCGCTCTAAGCTAAACTATATCTTAAATGTAATGCCTTTCGGCCTAAAAAACAATTTTTAATTCAAAAAAAATATATCTATTTTTTTTTTGTTTTCTCGAGAAAATTTAAAAAACTCGGATTCTTTATCTTTTTATATTTTTTATATAAAACTTACAAACTAAAGTAAAACTAAGTAATAACTACCCAAACCAACTTAAACTACTTAAAATAAACTAAAACTAAACTAAAACTACTTAAAAACTAGAACAGCCACAGCAGCAGAGATTTTTTTTTTTTTTTTTTTTTTTTTTTAATATAGTATTTACATTAGAAGAATGTACTCAATTTTTTTTTTTTTTTTTTTTTTTGTGCCACCCTGACTGTCCCTACCTAAGAATACCCTTAAAACTATGTAAGTCGCCCAAGACAACTGGTCAACTATCGCTATCAACATTAGACAACCACCAAAACTGGTTCTCCTGTCTTACCCTGTCTTTCAGGTCCCGATCGGACACAGTCCTACTGAACCGAAGTCGCTCAGCTCCGTCTTGTGCGAGGACGTCTCGACTATAAAGGAGCCGCCTATCCACAGCCCTACGGCCGACGTGGTAGATTAGCGGAACCGCCTCTCTATCCTGGATCAACCCTATACTATCTAAATAGAGGAATGCATTAGGTGCAATATGGCCACTTAAACGCACACTCTCGAAGTATTCTGTGTTGGGGTAGTAAGCCCCAAAGATTAAGCTATTTGCTGAGATCATCGCTCTCGCAATGTGACTCCGAATCAGCTTTATCAAAAAATTATCTATTCTGTTAATGTTGGCTCCGTTGTATAGAGTCCCGTTGGAATAGTAATCTTTGTACTCTGATTCTGGTGTTCTGTGTAAACCAAGACAACGTCTAAGACACTGCCTCTCAAACACCCGAATCTTTTCCATTTGAGATGGGGCAACGTTGAACCACACCGGTCACCCATAGGCAATCATCGGCCGGATGAGGGCCATGTAGCAAATCACCTTCACCCTGGTGTCAAGCCGGCTGCTGTAAAACAACCGTTTCGTCAGGGCAAAGGCTCCCCTAGCCCTGTTCAGAGCAGCATTTATATGTCTGTCGAAATACAAATACTGATCCAACCAGATGCCAAGGTACTTTACCACACTTCTGTTCGCCAGTGGTTGCCGGTGCGGCCCTACGATCATCAGCTTACGCCAGTTCTTTCTAGTATCCCTAGGGGCTCTAGCCAACGGAGTCCTAAACAGAATCGTTTCACATTTCTGAAAGTTGATTTTCAACTTCCAGTCATCACAATATCGCTGAATCTTGTCGAAGTCACGCTGTAAGAGAATTCTGATAACCTCAACTTTTGTAGCCGTTCTGTACGCTATTAGGTCATCGGCATACGCAATTGCATGAGTTAGACTACTTATTAGATCGCTGGTGTAAATGCTGAATAGAATCGGCGAGTTCACCGCTCCCTGCTGAAGACCATTCTTGATATCGAAGATTGCGGTAGAAGTTACATTGCCACTTTTGACAACAAACTTTCTACCATTGAGCATGTCATAAAGTATATATAATAGTGGTTTACTTATGCCGAGCCTAGTCAATTTTAGATAGAGACCCTCTAACCATACGGTGTCGAAAGCCTTCTCCAAATCAACCAGACAAGCACCTGTACACTGCTTTTTAGTTTTGTTCCATTGGATATCAGAAACGAGTTTAGACGCGGCATGAATGGTGTCATGTCCCGCCTTAAACCCGAACTGATTATCCGGTATGATATTATTGTCCTCCGCCCACTTGGACAGAGCTCTATTTATTACTTTCTCGAATACCTTGCTGATACTCGGTAGAAGACTTATCGACCGAAGATTCGCCGGATTGGAGTTGTCCTTTCCCTTTTTCGGGAGAGGATGAACCACAGCTGTTTTCCATCGCCCTGGATAATATGCATTATTTAGTGCGTTGTTAAACAGTGTGGCATAAATGTCAATTGCTTCCTTAGGTAGATGTCGAAGTACAATATTGGATATACCATCGACTCCTGTTGACTTTTTCTTCTTTAATGAATCGAAGATGAGCTGGAGCTCCATCCTCGTAACTAACAGGGAACCACTCCCCTCTTTGCAACACCGTCTGAAGGAGCTCGTTCTTCTTCATTGCCTTGGTAATAGGTGGCTCCTCTCCTCGTCTTTTTTTTTCCACTGCTAACTTGGCAAGAACAGTTTCCTTGGAAAGGTCCGCAACAATTTTGTATAGGCCAGAATGTGTTTGCCCGACCACAACTTTCAGACGGCGATGCCAAGCCTCAACGCTATTCTACGTCCAAAAAGCTCAAAACGCATTTTAAGCTCTGAGCAAATAAAATTCGCTCTAAACATTAATTGAAACTGGAAAAAAATACTAAAGCCCTTAAATAAATGTATTCATTTGTGCATTCTTTTTTTCATTGTTTATAAATTTAATTGTTATTTATTTATTTTAATCTCTATTTATGTATTTATTTATCTGTTCATGCATTTATTTATTTATTTTTGTTCATTTATTAATTTATTTATTTATTTTCTTTCGTTATTTTTATTTATTTATTTAACTTTTGTTTTCAATGTTTATTTATTGATTGCAATTGATTGGTTTTTGATTATTTTTTTATATTAACTTATATACTTTAAATAAAATATTTACTACATAGATATTAAATAATAAACAATTTGATTATCTGTCAAATTACATTAGTTAACAGACTTCTTAAAAGAAGTGCATACCATAAATTCAAAAATATCAAATGAAGGTGTTCTACGTAGTTTTCATTCAAAAATAAATTCCCTTTTCTTTTTGTAAGCCCTTATCATCATTTTGAATTTATTTTTCAGTTCTAAGATAGATATAAACTTACTATCCCTGTGCAAGATGTGTATGCACAAAATCATTGTAAAGCCTTTATTCTACGATAGTTATATTATATTATACGATAGTTATATTATATTATATGTATCTATTAAACGCTTAAAATGTATTGCAATCCTTGAAGAAAATATCTCTATAACAATATTGCAAGCGATCGCCACAACCACCATCATCGTCGCACTTCATCCACGAACCACCCCATCCATCCCGTGCACCAATAATAATTACTATGTCCACCACGTCAGTCAACCCACCAACGTCACCGTCGCGTCCAACAACCATGTACTCGGTATCCCAAACCTCTAACAAGACATCTCTCATCTCTCGATGTCTTTCTTCTATGCAGGTCTAAGAAGAACTGAAGATTTTTTTCTAAATCTCTTCTGCCTTTTATTGTGCAACTTATTTGGTCCTTCTTCCTCCGTGATCTCTCCTGTTAGTGTGAGCGTGTGAGCATTCTCACTGGTCAGTTCACCAAATAGTGATTGATACAGCGCTGTCGCTTTGTATCAAGAAAAGTAGGAATCGGCGGGCAAACGTTACACGGGAAACTGTGATACGGGATATCGTTTTACGGGAAAACGAGTTGCGGGAAAATGATTTTCGGGCAAACGTTACGCGGGAAAACGTGACGCGGGAAATCGTTTTGCGGGAAAACGTAGCCAACCCGTCAAGCATTAGAACATAGTACTAAAAGCTTTTATAGCATGAAAGTAATGCAATGTTGAGAGACTGATTAGGAAAGGAGCTTTTAAATCGCATGCAAATTCATGTTTACATTTATTTTCTATTAAATTAAAATATCATAACAAACCATTGGAAACGAAAGCTTTAAGCCAATATTTTTTTTTTGTTTTTGCTATGATCGTGCAAGTGATGGGGAGGAAGATTTAAAATTCTGAATGGATGAGTTAAGAAAGTTAACCACAAGACAATTACAAACAACTTTAAAAGAGGAAAATTTATCATATAGATATAATTTAAAATCAGAATTAGTTGAAAGGTTGAATAATTTTTTTTTGAAAGAAAAGATATCAGCTACGAAATTTGTTGCAGAGTTCATTGCAAAGGAAATACAACAAGAAGTTACTGATTCAGGTGATGAGAGTGAAGCTAGTGAACGGCGAAAGGAAGATATTGCTGTTGAAAATCTAAAAGCTTACGAAAAGATGCCCGAAACGAATAATTTTGTTTTCAAAGATGTCGAAGAATCTTTAGATAGATTTTCTGGTGAAGGTGGGAAAAATGTGATTCTTTGGTTGAAAGACTTCGAAGACATAGCTACAGTGTGTCAATGGAATTCGATACAAAAATACCTTTATGGTAGGCGTTTACTGAAAGGAGCTGCAAAACTGGCAGTGGAATCGACAAGCGGGATAACCAGTTGGGATGAGTTAAAAACGTTTTTAATAAAAGAGTTTAATGATTCGCCATCATGCATTAGCCTTCATAAACAACTTGAAACTAAAAAGAAAAGGAGTGATGAATCGTTCTTAGAATATTTTTATTCAATTAAACAAATAGCCATGAAAGGGAATTTTGATGATGAGTCTTTAATAATGTACATTGTCCAAGGTATTCCAGATAGTCCGTTGAATAAGACAGTTCTTTATGAAGCAACGAGTTTAGATGAACTGAAAAAGAAATTTCTTGTTTATGAAAGAATAAAAAGTCAGATGCCTAGTACCAGCAATTATCGAAGTCAAAACTCTTCTCAAAATGTAAAGCCAAGTTTTTCGAGCACATCTAAAAATGCTGAAAGTCAGAAAAGATGTACAAACTGCGGTTCTTTTTCACACAATCAAAATTCGGACATAAAAGTAAAGGCGTAAGATGTTTTTCATGCAGTGAGTTTGGGCACATTTCCCCAAATTGTCCCAAGAAAGATGTCAGGAATTCCAACCAAAGTGTAAAGAGGATTAATAGACTAGACTATTGTGTGAAAGTTGTTGTTGCTGGAGAAGGATATGATGCGTTAGTGGATACGGGGGCGGATGTATCTTTGATTCAAATGAGCGTTTGGAGGAAGATTGGTGCTGTTGTTGATGAGCTAGGAGAATGTTTGATGGGATTTGGTGATGGTGATGCGAAGCGAACGCATGGTTCATGTAAAATCGATGTTCTGATTGAGGAAGATCTTTATTCCATTCGTTTTCATATTGTCCCAGATGAATGGATGGCAGATAGCATGATCTTGGGAAAGAATTTTTTGAGCGTTGCAAAAGTTTGCATTGAAAATGGCAATATCCAAGTTAAAAAAAATTCCAAAAACCGTTAATTTAGAAGAAAACGATGTTTTACAAATCGACGTAGTAAATTTGATCGAGAAGAATGATTTGGGTTCAATCATAGACCTCAAACTAAATCATATAAATGATCATATGATTCGAAATGAAATAAGAGATTTTGTTTGTTCATACGAGCCAAAGAAACCAGCAAAATGCAAAGTTGAAATGCGTATTGTACTATCCGATGATCGTCCAGTTTATCAAAAACCGAGAAGATTAGCACCAAAAGAGAAGGAAGACGTTAAGAAACAGATAGACATATGGCTTTCAGAGGGGATAATACGACATAGCTATTTGGATTACTCAAGTCCTATAGTGTTAGTCAAGAAAAAGGATGTCGCGAACAGAATTTGTATTGATTACAGATTACTTAATGCCAAAATCATCAAAGATCGCCATCCACTTCCATTGATTGAGGAAATTTTAGAAGATCTTGTTGAAGGAATGTTTTTTGTCGTTTTGGACTTTAAGAATGGGTTTTTCCACGTGCCAATTGAAAAGGAAAACCAAAAGTTCACAGCATTTGTAACACCGAACGGGCATTACGAATTCCTTAAGGCACCCTTTGGTCCTTGTAATTCACCTTCAGTCTTTCAAAGGTTTATAAATGCTGTCTTTGAAAAGCTTTTACGTACAGAATGGTTACGAATTTTTGTTGATGATCTGGTTATACAAGCAAAAAGCCCGGAAGAATGCTTAGAAAAGCTAAGATTAGTTTTCGAAGTTGCTGCTAAAAATGGTCTAACTATCAACTGGAAAAAATGTGAATTCATAACTGAAAAGATAGAGTTTTTGGGACACGTTGTAGAGAAAGGATCTCTTAAGCCGTCGAAAGAAAAAATACTGGCAGTTCAAAATTTCCCAAAACCGGATACCGTGAAGAAGATTCAGTCCTTTCTTGGACTAACAGGGTTTTTCAGGCGTTTTATTGCAGGATACTCCGTCATTGCAAAGCCTTTATCAGACCTGTTACGTAAAGATACGACATTTTGCTTTGGTCTGAATCAAGCTGAAGCTTTTCAAACCCTGCTCTTCTCTACAAGTTTGTGGAAGGAGATTATGCACTAGTTGTTCCAAAAAAGCTGCAAAGAGAAGTGCTACGAGGTGCACGAAAAGTCGAAGTTTTGGCTAGGAAAGATTTTTGGATACCAAGTTTATCAATGAAAATCAAACAAGTTATCGCAAACTGTATTCCATGCATACTTGGAGCTAGGAAAAGTGGGAAGCAGGAATGTTTTCTCAATCCAATCGAGAAGTTAGATACCCCTCTAAATACTTATCACCTTGATCATCTTGGTCCAATGAATTCGACAGCGAAGAGTTACAAGCATATGTTGGTTATCGTCGATGCTTTCTCTAAATTTACTTGGATTTTTCCTGTTAAGTCTACGGGTGCGGATGAAGTATTGAAGAAACTATTGCTCCAGAGTGAAACTTTCGGTGATCCAGTAAGAGTTATCACTGATAGAGGTGCTGCTTTTACATCCAACGTATTCAAAGAGTACTGCGAGGCAAGAAGGATAACTCATTCTCTGGTGACTACGGGTGTTCCTCGTGGAAACGGACAAGTGGAGAGGATCAACAGAACTATTGTTGAAATGCTGTCGAAGATGTCTGTCGAAGCTCCGGACAAGTGGTTCAAGCATGTACCAAAGCTGCAAAGTATTATTAGTTCAACGATAAATAGAAGTACGAATAAAACGCCGTTTGAGTTAATGTTTGGAGTCCGAATGAGATTTGTTGAGAACTTTGAACTGAAGCAACTGATGGAGGAGCTACTAATCGAGGAGTTCGAAGACCAGAGAAATAATCTGCGAAGTCAAGCCAACGAACAAATTGCAAAGGTTCAAGAAGAAAACCGGAAATCTTACAACCGTAAGAGGAAAGCTGCTACGAAGTACAAATTGGGTGATCTTGTTGCAATAAAGAAAACTCAGTTTGCACCGGGAACTAAGTTGTATCCATTGTACGTAGGCCCCTATGAAATCGTCAAAGTCAAACGAAACGACCGATACGATGTTCGTAAAGTGGGAAATCACGACGGACCGAATTCTACATCGTCATCAGCCGACTTTATGAAGCCATGGCCCAACGAAGATGGTAGTGAATGCGATGAGATTGAAAGCGATGAAAATGAAAGCGAAGATGAAGATGATTCCACTAATGAAACATAAGGATATCTAGAGATGTAATAAAGCGAAGATGACGTCTGAGACAGCCGACAAGCAGGATGGCCGAGTGTAGGATGCCTATATTTTACATCCTAAAATAAAGCCCAACATTTCAGAATATACCTTATTAACTTTAATATAATTTTTCCAAATCATTCCATATTCGAACTTTAACAATTTGAAGCTAATGTTATATAACCTTTTTATATTATTCAGTTATAGAATTGCGCGAAGTAAAGTCAAGAAAAGAAAAGTCAAGTTAAAGTCAAAGTCAAGTGAAAGTCAAGTTACCTACATATTTCTTTGAATCATTATTTTTTTAATTTAAACTTTAAATTCATTTAAAAACAGAGAAACACTCTTTATTATTAATTTTAATTAGTGAATTAAAAACTATATTTTTAAACTTAAAAACTACGCCTTTTCAATTTAATCCCTCCCCCTACAATTGGTGTCAGAAGAAAAAATACGTAAAAAAAAAGAATTAAAAAAAAAAACAAAAACCTCTGCATTATTAAATACGTGCGAAAAGTTATGACAAAGTGTTAAAGTGAAAAGATAAAACATCAAAAGCTTTGAATTACATCCATATCACAGATAATTATATACAGATGTCTCACCTCCATACAAAATTCTGTCATCGAAAATTTTCTCCAGCAGACAATCTCCAGCAGACAAAAGCTTTCTTAAGAAGGTTTCATAAGAAGAAGAGAATTTTATAGTCATTCTGAATTAAAAAGAGAACAATATAATATTCTCTCTTTTGTTTCTTTTGTTTAAGAACTTTTTTTTATTATGCGCGAGAAAGATAATGCTGGCAGACAATGCGGCTAACTTTATTCATGTGGAATAGATGTAGTAGGTATCTACCAAAAAAAGCAAATTCCTACTGGTGTATCCTATTTTTTTTAGAAATAAGGCAAAACGTAAGGGCATTAGGTAGATAGAACATATTCTATTAAAAATATCTCCATCATTTGTATTATATTAATTTATAATCTTTGTTTTTTGTGTTTTTCTATAAGTTTGACAATACAGAGCCCACACCGCGTACGGGTGAATGAATTTCAATTTTTGTACAGAACATTTTTATAATTTTCCTAAAGTGTAATTCCGCAATTAAGATTGTTTAATTTTTCTTATAAAATCTACATGGACTTTCTTAGAACCAATAATATTATTACTAATTCATTTTTGCTGAAATGGAAAAACACACCACCTTTATGTATTTTGTAAATAGTCAGGGTCTTTTTTTGTTTACTGATGTTGTATTCGATACTTTAAAAGATGTGCTTTTTAAATAGACTCAATTACTGAATATAAGAAATTCGAAACAGTCGTACGAAAGTGTTCTACGATCAGCAAATCTGTAGATACAGGTGTACATATGTTATGTACCTATGCATGCCAAGACGAGTATAGCCAAATGAATTTGCACCTTGGAAAAACAAAATTGAATTGGAATGCTGTTAATTAGCTATATATACTTCATTTCAACTAAAATAATGTAAATAACTTATAAACAATCAAAATCTGTACGGAGGTAGTAGATATATAAAGTTTACTTTTTCCGACCAAAAAATATTTGCTTTATTTGGTTTCTTTTTTTTTTCATTTGTGTTGTTGTGTTTGAGTTATGTATCTTTCAAATTAGATTTGTTTAACGTAAATTCGCTTAACTTCTGTTGTGTTTAAAATTGTGAAAGAGTTGGACAAAGCCTCCAAGCTAAGCGACTGCGTTAAGTAAGGCCGGTTTTACTGTTTAAAATTTTACGCCATAATTTCTAAACCGTATATTTTTATTGCGAATTCATTTCACAAAACGTTAATATCTTCTATTAAAAGAACGAATAAAAAAATAAATAAAATTAATTATTTTCTTCATACAAATTTCTAAGCAATGGAAGAGTTTTCTAAAGATAAAATAAAATAACACAGGAAGGTTTTAATGTTATTAATTATTATAAAGTGTTAATTATACCTACACTCTTATTTAAAGATATCGAAATCTAATGTATCGTATTTAAACAGAAAAATCGCGGCATTTGTCTAACACATAAATCTTGATATTAAAGAAAATACATAATTTGACTTTAGACTTTATAAATACATATGTACATACATACAGATGAATCTAAGTAGGTTGTAATTAAAACTCATCATTGAAAATTTAGACTTATATTTTTGTATTCACTTTTTAAACACCATCATCAATTATTATGTGTCGAAATTAAAATTAATCTTTTTTTTATGAACTATTTCATAGCCGCGTTATATACCGGGACCGCGCTCAGTGAAATTTGTAGAGAAACGTTCGGGGTGGTTACAGTATTGCATATTGCACTCGCTAATTATCTTTTATATACGCGGCTAATCCGAAAATTGAAAATAAGAATTACATACCAATAACCATTTAAATATAATAATTGATTTTATGTGGAAGGTTGGTTAAAATAATTTCTGGGCCAGAAGAAATGATTGTACAAATAAAATTAAAAAAAGAGGCTGGGTGCGACCCACACTGATAACTTCCCATTTGTGGTCTTGAAAACTTTATATTTAGTTTTTTTCAAATAATACATTCTTACGGGAAGGTATCGATGCATAAAACAACATACTTTAGAAGGCGCTATCGGTGTTCATTCCCAAGAAATTCGACTTGAAATACAATTTTAGCTAGTTTTCACTAGAATTTTTAATAGATTTTTTATTTAAAAAAAAAAACTATTAATTCAATATTTGTCAACATTTTACCAATTGTACAAAATTATACTATGTATAATATAAACTAAATTCTAAGTCAATATCAACTAGTTCTCGAGAAATTTGAGTCGAAAAACAATTTTTACCAATTTTCAATAGAATTTTATATAGTTTTTTATTTTTTATAAAAAAACTGTAAACTGATTTTTTTTTTGAAATTTTCACCAGTTGTCAAACACATTATTTTTCGTAAAATAAAATTATTTTGAGTTTCAAATTCTTTTCCGTTCTTAGAATATCTGGGTTATGAAATTTTTTTTTTCAGTTTTTTTTATTTAAAAAAATAACGGTATGTTCATTTTTTTCCAAATTCATACCAAATCTGTATGACCTTATAATGAGTACACTTATTTTATTTGAAGTCAATAGCATTATTTTTTCGTGAGATATTTGAAACTAACCAAAATTTTTACTTTTTTTTTTAAACCGTTATAGTGAAAAAACTACTCACTGAATTTTAATAAACGCCCTTTCAGCCTCTTTCGAAGTTATTATCTATTAAACAAAATTTATTTGAAGTCGATATCTTTACTCATTCTTGAGATATCGACGACGAAAAATGATACAAGAACGTACGGACGTACGAACGTACGAACGTACGAACGTACGTACACACACACACACACAGACATCTCTCTAAAAATGATTGATATAGCCTCTAGGGACCTTGAAACGTGGAGAAATGTCAAAAATTCCAATTTGACAAATCGGACCGATTACAATAACTCCCTATGGGAAGTTAAAAATGAATGATAGCACCAAAATAATGATTGATTGTGCCTTTCAGAAATTACAATTTTCAAAGACGAGTTTTATAGATATCTTTAAATAAGCCCTAGACATATTAGTCGAATACGACTAGTAATTAAAAGTATTTTTTCTTAATTAAGTAGGTGGTATACGAGATTGGAGGTGGTATACGAGATTGGAATAAGAACCTGATTCTATTAAACAAACATTAAGGATAGACAGGTTTTTCAAAAATATATTTATTTTTCATATACTTATTTTATATACCTTCATATACCTTCGTTGATTGAAGTTTCTTTTTATTTTAAAAACCACCTGATGGAATTGTTAGCTCAAAGGTAATCGAATTTATATTCAACAATGAAAAAATAAAAAAAAATATACCAAAAGCTTACAAACTGGCACATATGTGTATACAGATTTTCGAAAAAATGAATGTCGGAATGGCGGTTAAGACAATAAATGGATCGGTGGCTATTAGAAGAGAATTATTTCAGCTTTTACACAAATTTTCACGACATTTAGTTGAATACCTATGCAAGCCCAACAGAAAACTGTATTAGATTAATAAATAGTTTATATGATTCGTTAATAGGAAACAAACGTTCACACATGATGATAGAAACATAGGAGCAACATTTTAAACATCATATTATTAAGGGTTTAGCATTTTATTAGTTAGCAATTTGTTAAACTTTTAGTAATTAACTAGCTCTTCGAAATTTTTAAACTTTTTTTTTTCGTTTTACTAACTAGTAATAGACTAATTCCCTTTTATTAAAAACGGTACATTTGAAACTAAACTAAATCTGGGGAACAGATCTAATATTTAGTTTGAAATGTCGGAAACTCAAAAGTCAAAAGGACAACCTTTAATTTATTTTGTTATTTGTTTATTTTTTGACAACATTCTGGAGTAAAATTTTCTATAAAGCTCGGTCTTCAATCATATACATACAATTTACTCACGAATCGAAATAAAAAAACACAATTTAACTCTTCTAAAATTGTCAAGAGATTTTGTTTGAGGAAAATGACAGATTTCATATTGATTTAGTAAATTACTAAAAGTTAAAGTAAACAGTTTGTTATTTTAACTTAAGTAAAATGTTTAGAGATAGTAAGATGATAAAATCGTTTAAAATTAGCGAAATCCTATTTTTTAACTTAATAACTTACTAAAATGTTCAAAATGCTTAAGATTTTGCATTAACATATTTTTCAAATTGGTTTGACAATAAGAATGAATGCCGTACGCACAGACTTGATATACAGTCAACTTCTTGGTAAATATTTTTCTCTCAACAATTTGTAAATGACAAGAACGTTAGAAAAACTTAAAACCTTAATATAAAAATAAGAAGCTACAGAACGTAGTGAATGCTTGAAAAAATTAAGAATCAAGCAGTATCTATGAAAAATTAAAAATGGATTGTAAAAATAATAAATGTAAAATGGGATGAAGGGTGGGTGAACTAAGCAAATACGCAATTAATAGTATAAATGCTTCAGACATTTTATATGGAATAGGCTTAGAGCAGAAAAGCTAAAAATGCTGTTTTTTTCTTTATTAACACTATCATTATTTTTTCACTTACAAAAAAAAAAATAGAAAACAGAAAAACCGTTCTTATGTACCTTCGTATGGACATACATGCTACGTTTTCTTATTTATACTGAAATGAAATAATTTTGAAATTTGTAGTAGGTATAAATTGTTTCATTTGACAATTCGTAACATTTATAAATTACCTTGTGCTACAGTAAAGGTGTTTTGACGATGCAAACAATTTTAAAAATCAAAGTGAATTAATTAAAACAATAAAATTTACTATTGTGAACTATTTAAATTTCGTCTAAAATTTGAATTTCCCGCCCATCCGGCCATATTAAATTGTAAAAATGAAAAACAAGAAGAAGAATAAGAAGAATAAAATTATTCCAAACCGAAACTCGAAGTTATCCGCACGCTTTTTTTCTTACAAAACCATTTTTCGATTCGTTTAAATTTTATCGTTAGCTTTAACCAGCTAATTTGTATGTTTGTATCTAATTGATAACTAGAAAATTGTCAGCTTTTAATAAATTTTCACAAACGCAATGAAATCCTAGGCATACGTTTTTGAAAAATTTTATGTAATACGTATCTATGTATGTACAATGTATATTCTCGTACATGCAGTTATTCTTCTGGTTGCGTTTTTTCATACAAATATACCTACCTACAACCTATCATAACCATACAACCTCTTAATTAAGTAGGTGGTATAAAATAAATAGGTACCTAACCCGTAAAAAAATCTGTATCCACGATTTCTTAGGACTTTATTTTCTTTTTCTTTGTCGCCCTACTTCAAATTGAAGTTTTAATTTAACTATTTTTTCAGATTTTTTTTATTTTTATCAAACCCAAAAAAGTCAACCACGTTATTTTCGCCATCATCAAAGGATCGCACCAAATCAAATAAAACCAACCTTCCTGCCTGCAGGTGTCATCATAACCTCATGAACCTGAATGCAAAATACGTACATATGTATCTATGTATGTAGCAACTAGGACTAGGAGTAACAAACAATACTGTGTCTGTTTTTAGCTCTGATAGACAAAATTGAGCAACGAAATTAGAATAATTTGTATGGGAATTGTAAAGAACAAATACCTACCTACCTAAAAAATAGAGAATAATTTTCACAAATCCATCCAAAGGATTTGAAATACCTACTTACATAAGTTCCTAATTTGCTTCTAAATGCAACAAAATATCTAAGTAAGTTTCCTTTTTATGAACAAACTTGCCTTAGATTCCCAGATAAACACAAAATACAATTTTTTCTTGCCAAGATCCCTCTATAAAAATGTAGGTATCTTGTGTTCTTGTGGCCATAACAAATCTATTTAAAAAAAATGGTCTGGCGGTATTAAAAAAAAAACGAAGAATACAGACACAGAGTTGAATACGCAAGAGCAACAGACGAAATAGATTTTATTCGTGAATTCAGAGAGCACAAATTTTAAAGAGAAAAAGCACTTCTCACATAATCTTAATATAATAAATTGAAAACAGCTTTCTTAAAAGCTCTTTCAAATGAAGATTTTCATTTTCATATGTCAGTTTTTTCTATGGGCATGCGATATCTGTATATAATTATCTGTGTCCATATCTTAAACTAATATTAAAAATCTAAAAAAAAAAAATCAAAAAAATCTGAATATAAAATTCTTGCATTGAAAGCTTGTCATGTGACAAGAGTGACTCAGTAAAAAAAATAAAAAAACGAGAGTGAAATTTAAGAGAGTGCTATCATTTTATCACAGATAATTATATACAGATGTCGCATGCCCATAGAAAAAACTGACATATGAAAATGAAAATCTTCATTTGAAAGAGCTTTTAAGAAAGCTGTTTTCAATTTATTATTTTAAGATTATGTGAGAAGTGCTTTTTCTCTTTAAAATGTGTGCTCTCTGAATTCACGAATAAAATCTATTTCGTCTGTTGCTCTTGCGTATTCAACTCTGTGTCTGTATTCTTCGTTTTTTTTTTTCAATACCGCCAGGCCCTTTTTTTTAAATAGATTTATTATGGACACAAGAAGACAAGATACCTACATTATTCATAGAGGAATCTTTGCAAGAAAAAATGATATTTTGTGTTTATCTGGAAATCTAAGGCAATTTTGTTCATAAAAGGGACACTTATTTAGATATTTTGTTGCATTTAGAAGCAAATTAGGAACTTATGTAGGTATGTCAAAGCCTTTGGATGGATTTGTGAAATAATATTATTCTCTATCTTTTTTAGGTAGGTATACCTATTTGTTCTTTGCAATTCCCATACAAATTATTCTAATTTCGTTGCCCAATTTTGTCTATCAGAGCCAAAAACAGATACAATATTGTTTGTTACTCCTAGTCCTAGTTCCTACATACGTAGATACATGCTTATGTATGTGCGTATTTTGCATTCAGGTTCATGAGGTTATGATGACACCTGCAGGCAGGAAGGTTGGTTTCATTTGATTTGGTGCGATCTTTTGATGATGGCGAGAATAGCGTGGTTGACTTTTTTGGGTTTGATAAAAATAAAAACAATCTAAAAAAAAATAATTAAATTAAAACTTCAATTTGAAATAGGGCGACAAAGAAGAAGAAAATAAAACCCTAAGAAATTGTGGATACAGATTTTTTACGGGTTAGGTATTTATTTTATACAAATAAAATTATCATTTTCCATAATTTTCGAAGTGTTTATGGGTAGGTATGATAGGTTGTATGTTTTCATGAAAAAACGCAACCGGAAGAATAAGTGTAGGTACGAGAATACACATTGTACAGACGTATATAGGTAGTACATACATTTTTTTAAAAACATATGCCCAGGAATTCATTTTTATTAAAAGGTTCCCAGGTGGAAAAAACCCCAAATGTAAAGTATTTTCTAAAGTGTAGTTAATAATATTTTTCGATTCTAGATATATGTATGAGTAAGGGGTACAATCCACAATTTTTTTTTAAATTTTTTTAGCTGAGTATGGCTTATACAAAGTGACTTCTTGTAAAAGTACAAGTTTTATAGATTTTTTTTAGCAATTTCAGAGTAAGAATTTTTTTTACATGTAATATTTTAATCAAATTAACATTCTTTATTTTGATTAATATTGTATTTGGCTTTAAAATGACATTTACCGTTTATTAAATTTGTCTATCAATTTCGCAAACGAGGCTCTAAGTTGAAGCTACCTTTGAAGATTAGCTTTTTTTAGTTTGACGGTCTATAAAAAAAAAGCTCCACGATGCTCCACGATGCTCCACGTGGACTCATAGATTATTATGACGCTTATAATATATTGCATTCATGATGCTAAAACAAATGACCCATTTTGACCCATTTAGCCGCAGAAGCCTTTTAAGTGTAGCAATGCATGCCACACAAACAGCACCTGAAATTGACTTCTGGCATAACCTTTTCTAATGTAACGGCTTTTTTGGTAAAAAAAAGTTGTTTACATTGCAATAGATCTATGTAGTCATCACTGCAGTCGCATATGAGCTTTGGTTGAGTGAAAGTTATAAAGCTGGTTTCATTATGACAAATTTTGTAATTGATTATAAGGTGTTGTGCGATTTCTTGTTTAATAATGATATTAATAATTTTGAAAACTTTTTCAGTAAAGGCTACCGCAATTTACAACTGGTTCAAATTAAAAAAATTGTTTCAGATGTAAAGAGATGATTCTTACCACATTTTAAACAACGGTATAAGTCCACGCGTTTTACAAAATCTACTTTTGTGATTAAATACAAGTCCTACAACTTAAATTTCAAAGCTTGGAGAATCACAAAATCAACATTACCTATAAAACAAGAAACAAAAAATAACATTCAAAAGGCGTTTATTGAAAAGATGGGTTTTAAGGTAGACTTTGTTAAACAAGGATTAGGTACAACGAACGCTGGCAACAACTCACGGAGATTTTTTGGAAACCCTTTTTTAACAGCAGATATAACGAAGATAGATTTAACTTTAATTAAAAAACTCAATGTATGCTGAAGAAACAGCTTTGTTGGCCCTTGAACTATATCCTTGGTATTATATGCCAGAAACTGTGCACAAAATTTTATTCCACGGAGCAGAAATAATAACGTCAGCAGCATTGCCCGTAGGGTCCCTGTCAGAGGAAGCACAAGAAAGCAGAAACAAGGATTATAGGTATTACAGGATACATAACTATAGAAAGTGTTCTCGTTTGGCAACTAATGAGGATGTTATTCATCTTATGCTAACATCTTCGGATCCGTACATTACACACCTAAGACCTGAACCAAGAACAAAAGACTCAGTTCCATTAAGTGACGAAGCACAGTCCTTATTGCTCTAATTTTTTTCTATTAAAGAAATAAGAACCAAAAAATATGTATAAAATTAAGGCGCTAGTATACTAATGAGAGTTTTTAATTATTTATTTTCTAAAAGACCTACTTTTAAAACAGCTTTAGTTAATAATTTAAGTAAGAGAATAAATTCACATTTCTTAAAAACAATAAGATATAACAACAATAAATTAATTAATTAAAGTTATGAAAATAACAGTAATTTGTAAGTAAGTTCCAAAATTTTTAAATCTTGATGAGAGCTTGTACCATTTATATCACATACCAAATTTCAAAAAGATCGGTCCACTCGTTTCGTTTTTATAGGTTTTTTCCATCGTCTCCATTGAAAGGAACCACTGTGCGTATATAGGTAGTACATACATTTTTTTAAAAACATATGCCCAGGAATTCATTTTTATTAAAAGGTGACAATTTTCCAGTTATCGATTAGATACAAACATACCTTTGTAGCAGAAGTTAATTTATAAATGTTACGAATTGTCAAACGAAACAATTTATAGGTAAATATCTACCTACTACGATTTTCAAAATCATTTCATTTCAGCGTAAATAAGAAAACGTAGTATATACATACGAAGGTAAATAAGAACAGTTTTTCTGTTTTCTATTTTTTTGTTTGTACCTAAGCGAAAAAATAATGATAGTTTTATTGAGGAAAAAATGAGTATTTTTTGAATAGGTATTTTCTGCTCTTAGCCTGTTCCATATGAAATGTCTGAAGCATTTAAATTGTAAATTGCGTAGGTATTTGCTTAGTTCACCCACCCTTCATCCCATTTTACATTTATTATTTTTACAATCCATTTTTAGTTTTTCATACTGTTTAATTTTTCATGCATTCACTAGTTCTGTAGCTTCTTGTTTTTATATTAAGTTTTTAAATTTTTCTAACGTTCTTGTCATAAGTCCATTTACAAATTTCTGAGAGAAAAACAATTATCAAGAAGTTGACTGTATCAAATCTGTGTGTATACGGCATTCATTCTTATTGTCAAACCAATTTGAGAAATATTATTTTTTGTTTAAATATATTAATGCAAAATCTTAAGCATTTAAGACATTTTAGTAAGTTACTAAGTTAAAAAGAGGATTTCGCTAACTTTAAACGATTTTATCATTTTACTATCTCTAAACATTTTACTTAAGTTAATATAACAAACTGGTTACTTCAACTTTTAGTAATTTACTAAATTAATATAAAATCTGTCATTTTCCTCAAAAAAAATCTCTTGGCAATTTTATTTGGAAGAGTTAAATTGTGTTTTTTTTTTGTTTTTTTTTTTTTTTTTTTTTATTTCGATTCGTGAGTTAATTGTTTTTAAAAGTAAATAAAATAATATAAAATGTTTTCGGAAGACGAATATTTTGATATATCATATGTATATGATTGAGGACCCAGCTTTATGGAGAATTTTACTACAGACATATGTAGGTTTGACAAGATAGCAGATGAAGCCGTTGGCTTCAGATTGCACCAGAATTTCAAGTACCTAATATTTAAATTACACTTTTTTGGAAGAAGACTGGAATGGTCCAATCCAAAGTGTCGAAATAATAAAAAACATTTCGCAAAAAAGTTGTCAAAAATAAACAAATAACAAAATAAATTTAAGGTTGTCCTTTTGACTTTTGAGTTTCCGATATTTAAAACTATTTGGCCCGTTCCCCAGATTAAGTTTAGTTTGGTTTGTTAATTTTAACGAACTGTCATGATTTAAATGTGTTCAGATCCACCGTTTTTAATAAAAGGGAATTAGTCTATTACTAGTTAGTAAAACGAAAAAAAAAAGTTTAAAAATTTCGAAGAGCTAGTAAATTACTAAAAGTTTAACAAAATGCTAACTAATAAAATGCTAAACCCTTAATAATATGATGTTTAAAATGTTGCTCCTATGTTTCTATCATCACGTGTGAACGTTTGTTTCCTATTAATGAATCATATAAACTATACATTAATCTAATACAGTTTTCTGTTGGGCTTGCATAGGTATTCAACTAAATGTTGTGAAAATTTTTGTAAAAGCTGAAATAATTATTCTCTTCTAATAGCCACCGATCCATTTATTGTCTTAACCGCCATTCCGACATTCATTTTTTTGAAAATCTGTATCCACATATGTGCCAGTTTGTAAGCTTTTGGTATATTTTTTTTATTTTTTCATTGTTGAAGATAAATTCGATTACCTTTGAGCTAACAATTCCATCAGGTAGTTTTTAAAATAAAAAGAAACTTCAATCAACGAAGGTATATGAAATAAGAAAAATTGAAAAATAAATATATTTTTGAAAAACCTGTCTATCCTTAATGTTTGTTTAATAGAATTAGGTTCTTATTCCAATCTCGTATACCACCTACTTAATTAAGAAAAAATACTTTTAATTACTAGTCGTATTCGACTAATATATGAAATTCAACCGAATGAAAAAATCAAACAAAAAAAATATATCTATATATTTTGTCTAGGGCTTATTTAAAGATATATATAAAACTCGTTTTTGAAAATTGTAATTTCTGAAAAGCACAATCAATCATTATTTTGGTGCTATCATTCATTTTTTTAATTTTATTTGTACAATCATTTCTTCTGGCCCAGAAATTATTTTAACCAACCTTCCACATAAAATCAATTATTATATTTAAATAGTTATTGGTATGTAATTCTTATTTTAAATTTTCGGATTAGACGCGTATACTCGTAAAAAAGATATTTAGCGAGTGCAATATGCAATACTGTAACCACCCCGAACGTTTCTCTACAAATGTCACTGAGCGTGGTCCCGGTATATAACGCGGCTAATCCGAGAATTTAAAAGTTCTTATTTCGCTATAAAATAGTTCATAAAAAAAGATTAATTTTAATTTCGACACATAATAATTGATGATGGTGTTTAAAAAGTGAATACAAAAATATAAGTCTAAATTTTCAATGATGAGTTTTAATTACAACCTACTTAGATTCATCTGTATGTATGTACATATGTATTTATAAAGTCTAAAATCAAATTATGTATTTTCTTTAATATCAAGATTTATGTGTTAGACATATGCCTGTTTAAAAACGAAAACATTAGATTTCGATATCTTTAAATAAGAGTGTAGGTATAATTAACACTTTATAATAACATTAAAACCTTCCTGTGTTATTTTATTTTATTTTTAGAAAACTCTTTCCTTGCTTAGAAATTTGTATGAAGACAATAATTAATTTTATTTATTTTTTTATTCGTTCTTTTAATAGAAGCTATTAACGTTTTGTGAAATAAATTCGCAATAAAAATATACCGTTTAGAAATTATGGCGTAAAATTTTAAACAGTAAAACCGGCCTAACTTAACGCAGTCGCTTAGCTTGAAGGCTTTGTCCAACTCTTTCACAATTTTAAACACAACAGAAGTTAAGCGAATTTACGTTGAACAAATCTAATTTGAAAGATACATAACTCAAACACAACAACACAAATAAAAAAAAAGAAGCCAAATAAAGCAAATAATTTTTGGTCGGAAAAAGTAAACTTCATATACCTATCTACTACCTCCGTACAGATTTTGATTGTTTATAAGTCATTTACATTATTTTAGATGAAATGAAGTACATATATATAATAGCTAATTAACAGCATTGCAATTCAATTTTTTTTTTCCAAGGTGCAAATTCATTTGGCTATACTCGTCTTGGCATACATAGGTACATAACATATGTACACAGTACACTTGTATCTACAGATTTGCTGATCGTAGAACACTTGTACGACTGTTTCAAATTTCTAATATTCAGTCATTGAGTCTATTTACAAAGCACATCTTTTAAAGTATCCAATAAAACATCAGTAAACATTTTTACTTCGATTTGTTTTGGTATGAAATAACCATTGTCAATATGGACAAAGTTCACTTTTAAAAGATAAATTAGCTAGGTATTTGCTGCTGTTAAAGTTAGACGAGCTCTTTAACGTTAAAGTATGGTTTATGTCCCTTAAAATTAACAAAAAGTCGGTTCTCTTTTTATACAGTCCGTAACATTTGAATAGCCTCACACATAATTTATTTTCCAATTAGATTTTTTTGGCACTTCTTTCATGTCTATATATCGAAATATGTATTTAATGATAAGGTAAAACTAACCTCTTGAGATAAAAAAAAAATTCAAGTGATTTTTAAAATCTGCCGGAATTTGGTAAGGTGGTTTTTTTTGTAGTCGCAAAAACGTATATTTTTTTTGTCACATTAGAATAGCCTCACCATGTTTATTTTGGTCAAAATGAAAACAAATTATTTTTTTTTTAAGAAAATAGTTTTTATTTATTTTATGTAGTTAATAACATAATTTTAGTACTTTGTACAGCCACCCTTATTTTGAATGACGTCAAAAACGCGATCTTTTAGGGAATCATACAAAGATTTTAGGAGATCTAAAGAAATTTGTGCCCAGGCCACTTTAATGTCTTCAATAAGCTTCTCTTTATTTGCATACTGCTTACCACCTTCATAAACTTTGCGTGTTAACCACCCCCAAACATTTTCGATTATGTTTAAATCTGGAGAGTAGGGTGGCCAGGATAATTTTTGAATATTTTGGTGTTGCAACCATGTTTTAATTACACCAGCAGCGGTGTGGATAGGTGCGTTGTCCTACTGGAAAATAATCGGAATCGGTCCAAAAGTATCCTGGAACTGAGGTATGGTAGTGCTGTTTCTAATATAGTCTTGTTGTATGCCGCCGTCATTTTACAGTTCACAAAATATAAGTCAATTGTGCCATAAAATGATATTGCACCCCATACCATTACTCCTCCCTCTCGGCTATGATGTCGATCTAAAAATAACTGTTCCTTTCTTAAATCATGGAAGTAATAGTTATATCCGTCCGGCCCATCCAAGTTGAATTTTTTCTCGTCTGAAAATATCACTTTTCGCCAATCGTTTGAATGGCTGCTGCCATCGGCTTTCCATGCCATGTGAAGTCTTGCAAAATTGAGCCGCTGTAACTTACGCACATTGTTCAGTGGTGGTTTTTTCTTTAGTTTTAGGCGCTTCAAGTGTCCAGCACCTTTAATGACTCTACTAATGGTCATTCGGCTAACTTCTAATCCAACTCCGTGCCTTATCTTATTCAGAGAGTAGGTAGAATTGAAAGCTAATCTTGTAATATTCCGCTTGTCTCGGCTCGAAAGTACTTTAGAAGTACGTCCTTTGTATTTTTTTCCATAAAATAACGGATCTTTAAAATAATTGTTAATCACTTTTGGGCTTCGATTAAGTTTATTAGCTATAGATCGATTAGAAACCCCTTGCTCACTATAGGCCTCTATTTTGGCTATTTCCGTTGCAGATAATGAATTTTTTCTGCCATTTAAACGATTTAAAGAAAAAAAAAAATTAAATAGAAACAGAAGAAATAAACTATTTATAAATTCCCGATGGCTTTCCGATACTCACTCTGGCAAATTTTCGCTTAAACTGTGTAATAAGTCAAATGAGGCTATTCTAATGTTACAAAAAAAAATGCACATTTTATTGACTGCAAACAATATTAGCTCAAAAAAAAACCGGTAACGTTAAGAGATTGGTTAAAAACTCTCTTAATCTCAAGAAAACTCTCTTATCTTTAGATCTAATATGTATTTCGTTATGTTCTCATCAAAAAAGCATCAAAAACAGTTAGCTGCAAAAAAACAAAAGGTGAGGCTATCCAAATGTTACGGACTGTATACAATATTTAGAGTCGACTCCCATTCTAAAATTGATTTAGAGCAGGTTTTAAATGTTTACAATTTTGCGCCTGTCTTTTATTTGTCTCACTCGTGACAAAAAAAAGATCCTGACTATTTTCAAAATATACATAAAGGTGGTGTTTTTTCCATTTCAGCAAAAATGAATTAGTAATAATATTATTAGTTCTAAGAAAGTCCATGTAGATTTTGTAAAAAAAAAATTAAACCCTCTTAACTGCGGAATTACACTTTAGGAAACTTCATAAAAATGTTCTCTACAAAAATTGAAATTCATTCACCCGTGCGCGGTGTGGGCTCTGTATTGTCAAACTTATAGAAAACCAAATGCACATTCTTCATAGAATACCGACCTATACATGCGGCTACTCCATGGATGAACACACACAAACAAACAATATCAACATGACGAACAGGTGTAAGGTATTTAAAAAAAAAACAAAGATTATAAATTAATATAATACAAATGATGGAGATATTAATACAATATGTTCTATCTGCCTAATGCCTTACCTTTTGCCTTTTTTCTAAAAAAAATAGGATACCACAGTAGGAATTTGTTTTTTTTTTTGGTAGATACCTACCTATGTACATCTATTCCACATGAACAAAGGTAGCCGTAGCCGCATTGTCTGCCAGTATTATCTTTCTCGCGCATAATAAAAAAAAGTTCTTAAACAAAAGAGAGAATATTATATTGTTCTCTTTTTAATTCAGAATGACTATAAAATTCTCTTCTTCTTATGAAACCTTCTTAAGAAAGCTTTTGTCTGCTCGAGATTGTCTGCTCGAGAAAATTTTCGATGACAGAATTTTGTATGGAGGTGAGACATCTGTATATAATTATCTGTGCTATGAGGTAGTGTGCTTGGCGCTTTTTGTTTAACGTGGTTTCCCCGGTAGGCTTATTCCACGATCTATTGTGATCCTATTGAATTCAAATTGAGTATTGAAAATGATGATAGCTGTGTAAATTATGTAATATATAAATGAAAAAATAATTTGGAAAAATTATTCGTCGGATTCATAATAATCCAATGGAACTTTCAGTGTACTGTCTTCGTTTTCTTCTTCTTCTTTTTCTTCATCTTCTTTTTCTTCTTCTTCTTTTTCTTCATCTTCCTGCTGGATACAAATATGTTCTAAAAGTGATGCATCATATGTCTCATCACTGATATCGTAATTATCCTCATCTAGTATCGAATATCGATTCAACATTGGAGCACGAGTGTCCTTGACAATTGGTAAGTAAATGCTAAAAAACAAAACCGCATTTAGCATTGCAACCTTTTTTGCAACTGCAAAAGATTGTGTTAAGGAGTTTTTCTGGTGCAGGTGTGAGTAACGTACTAATTGGTTCCAATGCATTGTCAACTAACTTCCAACACCAGTCTTCTGGATAATAATTCTGTAATAATAATTTTATCACCGTACTCCAACTTCAATCTCATTTTAATGGTTCTGTTATCTATTGTTGATTTTTACAAATACTTTTCAATTTGTCTAATGTGAATTGGCAATCATCGTTATTTTCAATATACTTAAATATTTCTCTCATCGCAATATTTGTAGCTTCATCTTGAGGACGACCGACTTTACCCGCAGTGGTCGGTTTCAAAAAAGAATTGTAGCAATCGTTATAATACTTAGCCTCGGCAGCGACTAAATCATATTCAAATTCAATTCGAGCAGCAACAACTTTGGCTACATCATCACAACGAGTTTTAGCTATAGTTAGAATACTGTCTTTGAATGAAAGTGTAGTCACTTTAAAAATCTTACGTCGGTACTGCAGTGTTTTTTTCTTCTCCAACTCTTCATTTAATTCATTGCCGCAAATAACACTGATTGAAGCAAAATGTAGTTTCACTTACTCGTGCTCTAGTACGAGGAGAACTTATTTTTGATGAACCAGCTTCTTCTTGGCGCCATCTTTTCACGGCATCAATGCTACTTTTTCGAGTATAAGTTTTTCGACACTGCACATGAATTGTGACAGATGTCTGGTCTTTCAGGTACTCCGAAAACTCATCACCTCTTTCAATACTTGCATCAATTAATGCTTTCATGCCGCGATCAACAGTAACAACTCCACTTTCAGTCAAAGGTTGACTACAAATAAAGCAGAATTGCGACATTTTTTTTTAAACAGTAAAATGCACAAACTTTGTTACAAAATATAAGCGATAGCCACAAGGAATGCTTACGACTAACAGTATTTTGTTGAGTATGAGACTTTTGAAACGGACCAGGTATACGAGCATCGTCACGCTGACAATTGAATGGAAGACAGATGTTACTCAAAGCCATGCGACTAAATGAAAATAGGGGCGGAGTTTTTGACGTTCATTTATATTCTAAGATTTTCATAATTTGTATGTATAAGACATAGGGACTCATATTTTTACTCGTATAACGGTTCAAAAATGTATATAAAAGTACATTAACGTGCATATTATAGCTTGAACCAATTCAGTTGGCCAACGGTCGATTGCGCAGAGAGAGGATTTAAGAGAACACAAATGGTGCGCAAGATATTTAATGAGTAAAGATTTTTCCTTAAATCTTACAGTGCCTAACTCAACTTTGCTTTGATAAATAGTTTAGGCATTGTATATATAAACTATAGTACTCTCATGAAGAGGAACGAACGACGCGGCGCCATACGAGCGTATTCCATAACTTTTTACGTAGAGTTGTGGAGAGTATGAATGAATGAATTGTATTGGGGATTAATTGCACTGCGACCTGTAGATCTATTGTGCCCCCTCTTATAATGATGAGCTGGCTCATCCTACAGTTCTTCCTCCAAACCTATTGCCTTAAGGAACTTTAGTATTTGGGGCACTTTTAGAGAGGGTAGGTTGCTCTCTTCCACCTGGTACCGTCCCAGATGGGTTTTCCTTTGGTGCATGATTGGACAACACTTTCCCAGTATGTGTTCCGGAGTTTCCTCATGCATGTTGCAGAATCTGCAAGTGGCACTGCTTACCACACCAATTAGATTAAGGTGTCTTCTTAGTTTACAGTGTCCTGTTAGAATACCTGTTATTATTCTTAGGTTATTCCTACTAAGGTTGATACAGTTTTCGAAACGTTGCCGGTTGTAGTTACCCAGCAGTCTCAGCTTAGGGAGTTCATTCCAGTTCTTTATTCTGTTTGCCTCCTCTTCTTGTTTAATTTTGGTTTTGATGACATTTTCACCTATTCCGCAATAGGGTTCAGGCCCTGTTAGGGGAGTTGAAGCTCCTAATTTTGCTAGGGAATCTGCCTTTTCGTTTCCAAGAACACCAACATGACCAGGTACCCAGTAAAGTGTGACTCTGTTCTGTTTACCTAGTTCATTTAGTCTGCTTATGCACTCCCACACTAGCTTAGAGCTGATGGTGTATGAGTTTAGCGCCTTGAGTGCTGCTTGACTATCTGACATAATGGCAATGTTCTTGTTACGATAATTCTTTTCGAGATTGCGATCTACGCATTTCCCTATGGCGTTTACCTCCGCTTGGAAGATGCTGGTGGACTGCCCTATCGGTATGGAAAGTTTGGTTTTTTATTTATTTATTTATTTTATTTATTTATTTTATTTCGTGATTGCTAAATAACTGTAAGATACAATATCTTATAAGATAGTTATAAGCTAATTTTACAGAGTTGAGCAAGCAATAAGTAATATTAATATTAAAATTGAAGCTAATATAATTAAACAATAATGAGAAAAAGAAGTATTTTAAACAATTTTTAGAATTTCATTAAATATTTACTGAAGAATGATTTTTTAAATGATTTTTTAAAGCCTTTTTAATTCTTGTAGTGTTTTGAGTTTCTTTAATATTGCGTGGTAAGGAATTCCAAAGACGGATTGAATTTACAAAAAATTGACGCTCGGATGTTAAAAACGAATAGCGAGGATGAATCAGTTGACGAGATCTATGTGAGGTAGCAAAACTAATTTTGTCAAAACAGTATTGTGGTTGGCGTGTAAGTAGTATGTCAGAGAGTAAGATCAAACTCCGAAGTTCAATATAATTTTCAAACGGCATATCCAGCAGCAGAGTAGAAAAATCAGATATTCTGTCGTACCTTCGTAGGCCAAAAACATATCGAACAGTACTATTAAAGGCAACATTAAGTTTACGTTTGCTTGCGTAGTTGCAGTTGCAGTATATTTCGCACCCATATGTCAAAATTGGTAATATTAAAGTCTTGGCAAGAAGTAAACGTGTTTTTACTGGCGTAAAAGACTGGGTTACCCATAATGCACGTAGTACACCATAAACTTTGCCAACAAGTCCATTTATATGATTGTCCCATGTCAAAAAGCGGTTAAAAGTCACTCCAAGATTTTTGGCAGTTTCAACATATTCGATTGGAGCATTGCTCAACAAAATCGGCGGAAAATAATTAAGATCTAGACTCTTTCTAGATATAACTACACATTTTGATTTTTTTGGGTTCAAAATAAGACCATTTGAATGGGACCAGTTTAAAAGTATGTCAAGGTCTTCATTAACACTGGAAGCTCCATGCTCAATGAGTCCAAGGGGGCAGCTTAGGTATAGCTGAACGTCATCAGCATACATATGACAAGAACAATTATCAACCATAGATGGAAGTTCATTGACGTAAATAGAGAACAGCAGAGGACCCAATATGGACCCCTGAGGAACACCATTAGCAATCGGCAAAAAATTAGACAAGCTGTCACCAACTTGAACTGCTTGTATTCTATTAGTCAAATAAGAATATATAAGCTTCACAGCACATGGAGAAAAATTAAAATTCTGTATAAGCTTTTTACATAAATTGACATGGTTAACTGTGTCGAAAGCCTTTGAGAAATCAAGCAAAACCAAAAAAGTTACCTCATCCTTATCCAACGCTTGCCTTATGTCTTCAGAGACGTTCAAAAGTGCTGTGATACAGCTGTGCTTTTTACGAAAACCAGACTGTTTAGGTGTAAGCATTGAGTTCGCCGTAAGATAAATATTGATTTGTTTCTGCAAAATTTTCTCAAAGACTTTCGACAGGTAGGAAAGGACTGAGATGGGCCTAAATTCAACGCCTTTTGCGTTTTTTGGGAGTGGTATGATTTTAGCTACCTTCCACAGGTCAGGATACACTCCTGACATTAAAATCGTATTGAACGCGAACGTAAGATATGGCAACACGATTGGCAAAATCATAAACAAAAATTTAGGGTGAATAGAATCCAGTCCAACGGCGTTAGACTTAACAGAAAGTAAACCTTCAACAACATCAGCGCTTTCTATAGAGCAAAAACCAAAGCCAAGATTATCTGACTGATCCATAAATGGTAAAATTTCTGATGCACTCGACGGAGGCACCAGTGTCAGCGGTAATGAAGCAAAGGTTTGATTGAGTGTGTTAACATCTACATCCTCAGTTGCTACGTTTCTTGACTTTCCAATACCAATGCTACGTAAGTTCTTCCACAATTGCCGCCCATTCAAAGAAGTACTTAGCTGATGGGAGAAAGTTCGTGATTTAACTGAACGTATTTCAGCAACAACTCTATTGCGAAGCAAACAATACGTACGTCGCAACTCAATCAACCGGTATCGCTTCCAATTGTTGTATGCATCATCCCGTTTTTGCATTAGGAAACGTATGTTACTCGTAAACCATGGCTTATTATTTGGTTTAAGAATTTTAGTTTTTAACGGTACGTGGGTGTCATAAAGTTGTTTTATATTTTGAGTTAAAAACTGCAGCTGTTCATTTGAAGATGGCATATAAAAAATACTATCCCAACTAACGGCTCTAGTATGTTCTTCCAAAAGTTGACCATTTACATTGTTAAAATCACGAAATGTGATTTTTTTGACAGAATAATCAAAGCTGAATCTTATTGTTAAAAATATTAAATCATGCTTTGAGAAAGCAGGAGCGGAGAGCTGATCGTACAAGGCTACGTCGTCTAAGTCACTAACCAAAAACAAGTCTAACAGTGAAGCATCCCCACCGAAGTAATGAGTTGGTGTGCTAGTGTTTATTGGTCTTAAATTAAACGTTCGCATGCTATCAGACAGAAAATTATCGTTCAAAATATTGCTATTAAAGTCTCCACAAAGGACAATATTAGGAGCACACAGCGAGATTTCTTCTAAAAGTGAAAACAGGGGTGAAAAGTCAATATGTGAATTTGGCCTATAGATTGCCCCTAGAAGTAGATTACCCTCATTTCCCACTAGATCAACGAAAAGATATTCAATATTACTACCTGCTTCAGAAGATAGCTTAAGTTTGCATTTTATAGTCGCTTTAACATAAATTGCCACACCGCCCCCAATACGATCCTTTCTATTTAAGCGAAACACGCGGTAACCCTCTAAGCAACACACCTCATCACTAAATTCATCTCTCAACCATGTTTCAGTAACACAAACAACATCTACATCCGATTCAACAAAGATATCACGAAATTCATCAATCTTCGGAAGCAAACTCTGTGCATTGATGTGACAAACCCTGAGACCACATTTCTGTTTGCTCAGAACTCTGACCATCAAACGCAAATTTCCTAACGTATTCATAACTGGTACAACAACAAGAAGAAGAAGGCAAAGAAAAGTAATTTGAATCAAAAAATAAAAGAAACAAAAGTTTAATTTGTAAAGAAAATAAATTTAAATCAAAAAGAAAAGAAAGAAAATAAAAAGAAAGTATATAGTTGAAAAGAAATTCAAAAACAAAATTAAATTATTAATTAAAAAGAGATTCAAAAACAAAAAATTATTTAATTGGTATAATTTAATTGTTGAAAATAATATTATTATTCATATGAAACTGCTGATCTGGCAACGTCCTCAAGTCCCTCGATGCAGTCAACAAGCACAGCTGTGTCATCAGTTTGACGTTTGACATAAACTATCCCACGTGCAGTGTAGACAGTAGATAAATGTTTACTTTTTTTCAAAGCAAGTGCACGTTGCATGATACATTTGTTGTGCTGGGTTAAGCTCTCGCGAATATAGATGGTGGAGGGTGACGCGGAGGTGGATGTTACATCCAAAGCAAAGTTAATGTCATTAAGGCAAAGCTGTTTATTGTTTTTTTTTCGGTAATTCGCGATAGAAGTCAAAACATAATTTTTATCATACGGAGTATTAAACTTTATCATTATCGCAGAGTTTGGTTTATTTGGTTGCGAGCGAGTGCGATAAATATTGTATAGAGTGGGTGGCTTTATGTTAATTGTGCTGCATATTAAATTAAAGATTGACCTAAGATTTTCGTTGGGCATGCACGGAATACCAAATATAAAAGCATCTCTCGCGATAATTCGATTTTCGTAGGCGTTTATAGTGTTTTTTAGTTTGTTTAATTCATCGACAGTATGATCAAAGTTATTTTTTGCACTAGTGATCTGAGCAGATTTTTCGGTTAATGAAGCTTTAGTGGTCTTGCATTCGGAAGTTACATTGGCAAGTGATGTTTTGATATCGTCTATTTCAGTGTTTATTGAAACAATATTAGATTTTATATAAGTGTTCGAGGATTCTAATTGAACAACTCGATTATTTAGGTCACTAATACTGTTTTTAATGACTTTTATTTCCCGGCCAAGCTCTTCTGTAATTTTTTTTTCCGATTCCTCTACTTTTTTTGACAAAAGGGACACAATAAACTCACTTTGTTCGCGAAGCTTTTCATCCATCCAAGTTTTATCCATGATTTTAGAAGGTGTATTTTTAGTTAAAGGTGTATTACGAGGGGAAGATGAGGAGCTTTTGGGCGAGTTTAAGGCTGATGTGGGGTTTTTAGTGCGGACTCGTTTAGAATTTGACGACATGGGTATGAGTGCGTAGTATAATTACGGATGCTTTAAAGTGTGGGTGGCGGTAAATGGGTGAGTAATTTGTATGTTTTAACAGACGTGTTGGTAAAGAGAGCACAGTAATAAACACTCAATTATATTATATATGTAATTTGCACAATGGAAAACAATTTTTATTTCACTTTTGATTTAGGCAAATTCAATTATAAAACTATAACCTTTGACCGAATAAAAAAATCGTAAAATCAATAAAAGCTTAGGCAAGAATGTAACACAATTGTTTGCAAGATTGAATGCGTTTTCGATCAAAAATAAATGTTTCACTGTCACCAGAATCAGATGCACGTCTACTCAGCAGCTCAACATTTCAACATTTGGCCCAAAGATTCCTGCACCAGTCCCTTCGCTTGTTCTCGATCCATCAGTGTACCACTTGATGGTATTTGTTTCGAGTGTTGTATCTTTCTTTTTACTGAGCTGTGTAAGAAAGTTTTTCTAGAAATTATGTTTTTTGATCATTCCATCTCTTGGGATGTCAATAAGGTTTGTTATTGTGGACCTGTCAATTAGGTCCCCTTCTCTGAGACCAATAATTTTGCCTGTCCCAGTTCCTTCCTTTGAGAACCTAATGATACCTCCCACTCCAGCACTTCTAATGACCTCGTGTAGAGGGGATAAATGGAGGATAACCTCCATAGCTGGGGTAGGGCAGGTTCTAATTGCTCCCGTAATACAGATACATGCGAGCCTTTGGATTTTTTCTAGGGTTTTCCTAGTTGTTGTTAATTCGGTTCTCTTGTGCCATGCAACCGCACCATAGGTAATGATGGGTCTTACCATCATAGTGTACATCCACCTAAGGATGCTCGGTTTGCAACCCCATGACTTGCCTGCAATTCTTTTGCAAATCATTAGGGCTTTTGTGGCTTTTCCGACTATATAATTTATGTGTTTGTTCCAGAGGAGTTTACTATCTAGTATAATTCCTAGGTATTTTACCTCCCTCTGCATTTCAATTACTTCACCATCAAACGGATATGTTTCATATGTGGTAGAAGTCTTTTCCTGGTAAATGGTATGATTGTTGTCTTGGATGGGTTTATTGAAAGCCCTACAGACCTACTCCATTTACTTGTAATTGTTAGTCCTCTTTGGATAATATCGCAAAGAGTTTCTTCAAACTTACCTACTGCAATGATAGCGATATCATCGGCAAATCCAATGCAGTATATACCTTTGGAGGTAAGATTTTCTAACAATTCATCTACTACAAGACTCCACAACAAGGGTGATAGTACACCGCCCTGAGGACATCCTCTCGTTGTGATCACCTTCTTTACATTTTGTCCTGCTTGTGCCTCTGCATTTCTAGTGCCCAACATTTCTATTATCCATCTGGTTATGGTGTTGGGTACGCATTTCCTAACAAGAGCTTTGCCTACAGCCTCGTGGGACGTGTTATCGAAGGCCCCTTCTATGTCTAAGAAAGCAGCTAATGCTGTTTCCTTTACATCTAAAGCTCTTTGGATCTTATTTGTTAGTTCAAACAGGGCGGTCTCGGTTGATCTGCCCGCCCTATATGCGTGTTGTCGCTGATTGAGAGGCCTACTTATTAACACTTCTGATCTTATGAAGTTGTCAATTACCTTTTCCAGAGTTTTCAGTATAAAGGATGTTAAGCTTATTGGCCTGAAAGACTTTGGATGGGTTGTGTCCTTTTTCCCTATTTTGGGAATGAAAATTACCTTAGCTGTTCTCCATAGACTTGGTATGTACCCAAGAGCAATGCTACTCCGTAGAATATTAATGAGATAGGGCATAAGGAATTCTTTTCCCTTCTGCAAAAGAGCTGGGAAGATACCATCTGCACCTGGTGATTTGTAGGGTTGAAAGGTATTAATTGCCCAATCAATCCTTTTACCTGTGCAAATGGTCGTAGCTATTTTCCAGTCCTCTCTGTTTGGTGTGAGAGGCGATTTCTCAACCAAGTTACCATCTAATGGTAGACTGCCTGGGAAGTGTGTGCTGAGCAGCAGGTTACACCTTTGCTCTTCATTTTCGGTGAACGTTCCATCACTATACCGAAGTGCTAGTGATGTTAGTGTCTTCTCTTTTGCAAGAGCTTTATGCAGTCTTGTCGCTGCAGGGGTTGTTGAGATATTCTCACAAAAGTTTGTGAAACTATTTCTTTTGGCTTTTCTTATCTCTTTGTTATATATTGTCAATAACGCGGAGTAATTACACCATTCCCTTGTTCTTTTTGCTTCATTGAAGAGCTTCCTAACCTTGGATCTTTTTATTTATTTATTTGGTCTATAAGTACATAACTACTTTCTTAGACATAGCTAAAAATAAAAACATTGCGTGCTTAAATAATAAATAACAGAATTAGGTTTATTATATAAAATAACTTAATCAATTCGGTACATAAACAATGGTATTCATTATTCTTTTTTTGAACAATTCTCTAGAACAGTCAAGTTCAATAACATCGGCATATTGGTTAAAAAAATGACACGATTTAGTAACCGGTTCATTAACTCCATAATTCGTCGAATGATGTGTGATGAAGAAAAATTGATTAGCCCTTGGTCTAAGACAACGCGCTGGTGTATGTCTAATGAAAATATCAACTAAAGGAACACAATCAATGTGCCCTGTTATTACATCTCTAGCAAGTGCAATTAAGAAGTAAATTCTTCTAGTTTCTAGAGGTTTTATATCAATTAACGCGCACCGATCTTTATACATATGTTGGCAAAGGCAAGGTCCATTCTAGTTTACGAAGTGAATATTTAGTGAATCTTTCTTGAATTCTTTCAATTCTATTAGATGCGTTTTTGTAGTAAGGAGACCAAACTACACAGCAGTATTCCAAAATTGGACGAACAAAACTCACAAAAAGTGATTTAACAGTATAAGGACACTTAAACTCATTTGAATTTCTAAACAAAAATCCAAGCATAGAATTGCCTCTAGATACAATATAGTCAACATGCATTCTAAAATCAAGCCTGGAATCAAAAATAACTCCTAAATCTTTGTGATTGGATACTCTTTGAAGTACGTTCTCAGATATGCAATAGTTAAAGAACACTGGACTATAAGATCTTGTAAATGTCATTACACAACATTTTTTGATATTTAAGTAAAGGTCATTTAATGTACACCATTTTGATAAACAGATTAAATCTTTTTGAAGTTGTATACAATCAGAAAGCGAATTTACTGATCGGTATATCTTAAAATCATCTGCAAAAGACAGGCAACTTGATTCTAAGATAACGTTTGGTAAATCGTTAACAAAAAGTAAAAATAAGAGGGGGCCCAGGTGACTACCTTGGGGTACTCCTGAGTAATTATGTATTAGTTCCGATTTAGTTCGACCAACTTTTACTAATTGCACTCTATTTTCAAGATAGCTTTTAATCCAATTTAACATCTGAGAGTGAAAACCTAAATGACTAAGCTTTAACAAAAGAAGTTTATGGTTAACTCTATCGAATGCCTTTGAGAAGTCAGTGTATATTACATCTACTTGGCTTCGTTTCTCAATTGCATTGATACAATAATTCGTAAATAGTGTGAGATTAGTTGCAGTGGATTTTCCACTGACAAAACCATGTTGATAGGGTGAGATATGTGCTTTAACAGCGTCGTACATTTTGGTTTTAACCAAGGATTCAAAAACTTTATGAATTAATTGGAGTTTTGCAATCGGTCTATAATTTTCAATTGATTGCTTAGAGCCAGATTTAAAGATTGGTGTGATGAACGAAATTTTCCAAGAATCGAGGAAAACACCGTTGGCAAGAGACTGATTGAAAATTATTTGGAGTGGTTTTGATAAGTTGTACTTACAGTTTTTAATGAAGATTTCAGGAATATTATCGGGGGGAAGACTAAGACTGTTATCCAGTTTACCAAGCGCAGACAGAATTTCTTCTTCTAGTAGAAATATGGTACCAACATCAGTTATAGCGGGAATTTCATAGTTTACTTCAGAGTGAACTGAGTTTAATATGAAATTCGACTGAAAAAATGAAGCAAACAAATTACATATATTATTCAGATCGCTACTACCAATGCCTTTATAAGTCATATAACTAGGAATACCAAGAGATTTTCTCTTAGAATTTAAATATTGCCAAAAGCATTTAGAATTTGTTTTGATGTTTGATTCCAAAGACCAAACATACTGCTTATGCAAGAATTTTTTTAAAAAATCATATTCACGACGTAAGCGGCAAAATTCATTTCGGAAATCTGAATTGACCTTACTGATGCCTTGCATTTTACTCATTGCATTTCTTAACCTTGTTAAACTTTTAGTGAACCAAACGGGCTTATTATTTTTCTTCATTCGCTTAACAGGGACAAAGGAAGAAAAGACTTTGTAAATTATGTTTAGCAAAGTCTTATAATTTTTTTCAACGTCCTGGAAACATAAGATCGAACTCCAATTTACATTATTTAAGACATGATTAATGCTGATGTAATCGGCCTTGCTAAAATCATATTTATAATCAACATCAAGATTAGAGCAATAGGAATTATTAAAATTGATATAATTTAACTCTAATCGCAATGCTTTATGATGTATACTATTATTCAATAAAGGAAAATCCTCTTCAAATAAGCACATTTCAAGGTCTTCTTGGACAAAGACAAGATCTAAAATTCTACCAAAAGAGTTTAAAACATTATTTGCTTGTACACAATTTAAGGCTGACATAGTGTCTAATACAATTATTTCGTTTTCGTTTACAATATTATATGGGATGAGAGCTTTATCATCCTCAGAGAAAATCCAATTTACAGTACTCAAATTAAAATAACCTAAGACTACTATATAAGATTTACTATCTAATGAACTTTCAATTTCTTTAATATTGTTTATATGCGCATAATAAATTTCAATGTTTGATTTTGGGGGAATATAAGAAACAAAATAATATATACTTATTTCACTAAAATTGTGAGTGAAGCTCACATTAACACATATTTGTTCTATCAAACCTGAAGAGTTTGTGAGAGATATTTGCCTACTCTTAAAATTACCCTTAACTGCAAGCAGCACACCACCTCCTTTAGTTAGTTCAGTACAGATTTTGTCTCTATCCCTTCTGTAGACTTCGTAATCGTTATTGCAGATTTCGGCATTGAAATGTCATCACCCAGCCAAGTTTCAGTAAGGGCGATGATAGCGTAATTACAGTCACTAACTGCGTTATAAAATGTAGTTAATTTTGATCGCATTCCTCCAACGTTCTGGTAGTAGATTTGTATGGCATCAGCATCGTAAGTAGGATTAAATTTAGCAATAGAGGTTACAATGGAATTAGAATTCTCAACAGCATTCAGATTTTGATTATTCATGTTAACGGTAGATGGGATTGTCATATTTGTGTTTCCACTGACCTGTCGTTCCCGTTTTTTGGAAAGTGTTGGAAAGGTCTCACTCGTATTCCTTTGGGCCAAAAATTTGCATTGAAGACAGCATCGAATGATTCAGCTGGAATGCAAAGTTTAAAATTAACCTTTTTTATTTGGTCCAGATTTACATCTTTTCCTACTAGTTTAAAGCAAGAAAGCCTCGAAGGCTCAATACCGCTGGTTGAAGCAATATAATCAATGATTGATTCCGTACTTGTTGTGGGACGAAAGCTGGATAAGTGGAGCCATTTTCGGCGTTGGATAATTGAATCACCGAATATGATGTCATCAATCATTTTATTGCCTTTAATCTCTCGAACGTTTTTGTTTTTTATTGGCTTCACATTCCTTTGTTCAGAACTTCGTTGATTAGCACTGGTGTATAAATTCTCATCAGTATTGTCTGAACCAGCAGACAAAGCAAATGAAGCAACAGCGGCAAACGAGGCACCTACAACGGCCATGGTATTACCTTCATCTATAGCAGCACTACATGCAATTTTATCAATTATTACCGCACTACGCAGAGAGGAATTGAGATTGATTTCAGATTTTGGTTTTGTGGTGAGCTTAGAGGAAATAACTGATTTCTTGTTGGAAGGGAGAACTTTCGCACTATCACTTTTAGCGACAAGAGATGACGGGGGAGGCTTTTTCAATTTATTTGATATGGGTGACGGAGACGCTTTGCAATTATTAGATCCGACAACCAATTTTTTGGTATTTGAGCGGGTAACGCGGGGGGGTTTCGATGCACTTTCACTTGGATGGTCAGTGATGAGCTTTTCAAATTCAAGCTTATGGTCAGCAAAGAAACAATAAAAATCATTGATTTTCGATATGTAACTATATAAGGGAATGTTTTTGCATGTATCGCACCTCCAAAATAAGTTTTCATTTGATTTCAGCGCGGAAAGATGCGATTCACTCAATCTAGCACAATTTAAATGAAAAACCGAGTGGCAACATCCGCAGTTAATCGAATTAATTTCGGAAGTTATTACTTTACACTTGGAACATAGAATGTCCATTATGAAATTAGGAGCAGCAAAGTACAAGACTAAGACTATTGAGAGTCAAGAGGTTAATTGATCTTAGTTTAGAAAGATGTTTATTCCACCAAGGGGCATCCTTCTGTCTAGTTTTTGGTTTAAGAGGGCAACTGAGTTCATATGCCTCATTTATTGCTCCACTAAACTTGTGGTGTTTATCGTAGTCCTCTATTATGTTGGTATTTGAGCGTACCACGCTATATTGTTAAGGCGATGGCTCGCCGTAAGGAAAGTGAGAGTAAAAATAAATAAAAGCAATGTTGCTTAAGTTAATGTATTCTAAACTCTGTTTTATTTTTCATTAATTCGTTCCTTAAATACTATTCTCTTAACTGTTATACTTATCTTCTATCTTACTTCTACAACTAATATTCTTAATCAAATATTCTTCTATTTTTCTATTGGCTACAATGTACAACTAGGATCTTATTACTATTGAGTTACAATTAATGCAATCGAGTGGAATGGTAAAAGCATGTTATGACTAACCCACTCGAATGCATTTCACATATTTTATTTTGTTACTCTTTTGTTTATTTAAATGGCAGTGGCGGTGCACATGTGGATACACTACACCCTTGCCCTTAAGAAAAATTTTAGGGAATAAAATTAGATTTAGGTAGTATCATATAAATATATTTTTTTTTGTTTTGTATATTTACAAAGTTTGTTTATGTATGTATGTAATTTATGAGCTAAAATTTTGTTATTCATTAATGGATTACAATTATATATAAATTTTATTGATAGCTTGGTTTGTAGGGTTTAAGTAGATTGTTATGTATTTTTTTTTTATTCCATTCTGATCAATGATTGAATTAACTCCTTCTCTTTCTATTATTCTAAATGGACCAGTGAATGGTGCTTGATTTTTCTTTCTATTTCCTAATTTTAATAATACTAAATCACCTATTTCTAGATCTAAGCTATTCTTATATTTTTTATTTTCTGTTGCTATTCTTTTTTCTTTAATTTTTATTGTCATTTCCTTGGATTTACTGAGTGCATATTGTAACTTGATTCTCAGCTCGCGAGCATAATTGTCATAGTCATATATTTTTGTTTTGTTATTTAATGTATCTGTCGGTAAGCAGGGCAGTTTGCCATAGACGAGTTCGTAAGGTGAATACCCAATATCTATATGTGGCGTGGTGTTGTATGCAAACGTAAAATATGGAATCCATTTGTCCCATTCATTATCTTTGACATTTGATAATAAAAATTCATTTAATACTCTATGATTTCTTTCAAGTGCACCTATAGTTTGGTGGTGGTATGGAGAAGAAAATGTTTGTTTTATTTTTAGAAGTGAACATACGTTGTTCATCAGTTCATTATTGAATTCTGTACCATTATCTGATTTAAGAATCTTGAAATGTCCATATCTAAGGATAAATTCTTCCACTAAAGTCTTTGCTGTTGTTGTTGCGTCTTTTGATGTCATAGGGTATGCGACGACAAATTTAGTCAGTTCACATTGCATGGTTAAAATATATCTTTTTTCATTTGATATAGGTAATGGTCCGACTGTGTCAATTGACACCACTTCAAAACTGTTGCTGGGAGTGTCTGTAATCGTTTGTGGTTCTATTATGTTTTTTGTTTGTTTATTTCTCGCACATGAATCACAATTTGTTATAAAATGTTTTACCATTTGACCCATCTTTCGCCATATGTATCTTTGTTTTAATTTTATTAGGGTTTTCCTTATACCTAAATGTCCTCCGTGTGCAGAATTATGGAATTCATCGATTAATTTGTATTTAGTTAAATCATCAAGTATTTGTTTTGGGGCGTTGTATATTATTATTTTTAGCTTAGGATTCTGGCCATTTATTTTTATCTTTGCATATGTTTCTTTGAATTTATCTTTTTCAAAATGCTTAAATATTTCATCATTGTTCATAAGGGCTAGCTCGTTTATATTTTCTTTTTTCATTCTGGATGCTAATTTCTTCAGAGTCGACTCTAGTGTCGCTGAATTATCGTTAGATCCTGTATACGTATACTTATCATCATTGTTTATATCTGATGTATGCTTCATCAGGATCGAATCTGGATTCGCCGATTTATCGCTACATCGCACGTGCACAAAATTTTCATCAATATTTATTTTTGAATTCCTAGCGTTTTTATCAATATTAAATTTTAATTTCTTTATATTCTTGACGTCGTTAATGGATATGCATTCCCAGATTTGAAGTTGTACAGGCTTCTCTTGAGTGGTGCATTTCTCCTTGTTGTTGTCCATATTCATTTTGTTGGACATCCCCCTTGTGATAACTAATGTTCTTTTAATGGTTTCATCGATTTCTGTCGGTATCATTTGCTTTAATAAGTCTGAGTCAATTTTTATTCTAGATAGAGCATCTGCGTTTGTGTTCATTTTTCCTTTTTTGTATATTATGTTAAAATCATAATCACTTAAGTCTGCTCGTATTCTAGTCATTTTCGAGGATGGATTTTTGTGTGAGAATAGAGATACTAAAGGTCTATGGTCGGTGACGACTGTAAATTTTCTTCCGTAAAGATATGATCTAAAAAATTGTATACCCCAGTGGATTGCGAGTAGTTCTTTTTCTATTACAGGTTTGTTAAGGTCATGTTTTTGTAACGATTTGCTTGCATATGATATGGGAAGGTCTTCACCAATTTTGCCTTGTGATAGGATTGCTCCTAGTGCATAATTTGATGCGTCAGTTGTCAGAATAAACGGTTTGTCGAAATCTGGATATTGTAATATGGGAGGTTCAATGAGTTTATTTTTTAGGGTATCAAAAGCTATTTGACAATTTGTATCCCAATTGAATTTCGTGTTTTTCTTTAAGAGATTATTAAGGCTTTGTGCAATATCGGCAAAGTTTGGTATGAATCTCCTATAATAATTGCAAAAGGCTACGAATCGTTTAACCTCATCTGCATTTCTTGGAATTGGATATTCTTCAATCGTTTTGTATTTTGCGGGATCTGGTTTTATACCTTTGCTTGTAATAAGATGACCTAAATATATTACTTCAGGGCACAGAAAATTGCATTTTTCTGGATTCAGCTTAAGGTTATAATGTTTGAGCCGTTCGAAGACACGTATTAGATTTTCGTTGTGGTGTTTCAGACTACAACCGTAGATTATTATGTCGTCTACGTATAGGAAAGCTTCGGATTCTAGTCCAGCTAGAGCGATAGTAAGCATTCTTTGAAAACTGTTGGACGAAATTTTAAGTCCAAATGGGAGTCTTTTAAATTGGTAGTGTCCGTTGTTGGTGGAAAATGCCGTAAGTGGTCTTGAATCTTTGTGAAGTCCTATTTGGTGAAAAGAACTAGTCATGTCTAATGTTGAAAACCATTTAGCTCTTCCTAGTTTGTCAAGTACATCTTCTAGACGTGTTAAAGGGAATTTGTCGTTCACTATTTTGTCATTTAACTTTCTGTAGTCTACTACTACTCTCCATTTCATTTTGTCGGCTACATTTTTTTTTCTAAAAATATCAATTAATTCATTTTTTGTATGATCGTCTTTGCAATTGATTTCTAGCTTTTTTATTATTTGCTTAAAACGATCGTCATTGCTTTTGTTTTCATTTTTATATGTCAGTATTTCATAGTCTTTAAGTGGTTCTGTTTCTAAAGTAAGGTCGCTTAAGATTATTTCATAGTCGTTTGTGTTGAGTAATTTTATATGTGCCATGCCAGTTTTTGGTACTATTGTGTTACTTATGAATACACCTGGCGCTATTTCTTTATTTGTAATTAGAGTGTCATTATTTAAATGAAGTTTTAGTGGTTGAATCATTTCTGTTCTTGCAGGTATTTTTATTCTAAGTGCATACAAGGGTTTTGATTGCATTGGCAGTGTTATGAATTTTTCTGCATCACTTAGTGATATGGTAAATGTCTCATAGTCAATCTTACAGAGAAATTTTGTAAGGAAATCTCTTCCTAAAATACCATCTGTTTCTATGGGGAATTTTTCATCTACTAGTTGAAATTCATGTATATAGATGGATTCACATAATTGAAGATTTAGATCGATTGTTCCTAAAGAAGTTATTTCCTCACTAGTTATACCTGTGAGTTTGCATTTTTCTTCTGGGTAATATTCTTCATTCTCTATTTTACTTGTTATTTTGCAGATAGATATGTCTGCACCCGTATCTATTAAGAAAGTCATTTTTTTATTGTTATATTTTGTTGTGATGAAGTTTGTAATGCAATCCGATATCTTATACACTTTTAGTTTTGGCTGTCTGGAATATTCGCGTATTCCAAGCCGTATTCGTTTCCCTCTTGTCGTTCGTTTTGCATTAGTCGTATTTGCTGTCTCGAGTTTCGATGATGACCTGGGTTATTGTTTCTATTAGTGTTTTGGGTTCGGTTATTGTTCCAATTATTTTGTCGGTTGGAATTATTGTTTTGGTTATTGTATTGGGTTCGGCTGTTGTTGTGATTTTGCTGGTTCATGTTTCTTTTATATCTGTTGCGGTTATTGCCTTCCTGATTAAAATTTTGCCTGTTTGGTCTGTTTACCTTTTGTGTGTTGTATCTATAGTACATTAATGTGTTAGTATTTGTCTTTTCTAATTCTGTTGCGAGGTTTGATGCTTCTATTAGGGATTTAGGTTGAGATGCGAAGATGGTTTGTTTCAAATAGTCGTTCAGACCATTTTTAAAGATATTAAGTGCATAAATGTCATTCATTTTTATTATTACTTCTTTTTGTTCTTTTGTAGCCTGGGCTCCTAGTTCTTTGATTTGTAGTTTATTTAGTTCGGTTATGTTGTTTAGTAGTTTATCTTTAAATGAGGTTACGGAAAGATTTCTTTGATTAAAATTGGCTAACGTGTTTTGAATCTGTGGTATTGTTAAACTACTCTTATATCTTTCTTGTAGTAGTGTTTTTAATGTATTAAAGCTACTCGGTTCTTCGCTACCTAACGCTGTTTTAACATTTGTCCATAATTTAACGTGGAATACAAATTCTAAGAGTTGGCCTGTGCAAATGGGTTTTAATCCCTTATTTATTATTTCAACTACTTTTAGGAAACTATCTAGTTCTTTGTAATTGCCTGTAAATATGGGTATGGCCTTCATAGCCAAAGTTAGGTCAAAATCTGCCATGTCGTTTTTTGTTTTTAAGGCTTGTGTATGTACTTCTAGTTGTTCCTCTAATAACTTTTTTGCGTTGTTAAAAATACCTTCAAATTCTAATTTAAAAGCTTTATCAATTTCATTTTCTTGGCTATCTTCAAAAGTATTGAATTGGTCTTTAAGGTTTTCTAATATTCTAAGTTTTTCCTTTATTGTGTCTATTTTGTAAGGTTTCCCTGAACTTTTTTTTATATTTGTAAGGATGTTTTCTACATTGGATTTTATTTCTTCCATTTGAGTAAAGAAATAGTGAAATTATTTAATACATTTATTAATTTTAGACATTTGTTATCTGGTTTTTGTGTTTGTGTACATAAGTTTTGAAATATTTATTTACTTTATAAGCTATATACAATATTGTTAAGATTATTGCTGCTGTTGTGACATATTCCGGAAGCGCTGGCATTGCCATTTGTTCTTGTATATTATTATTGTTGTTCACTACTGTGGCTGATGGTTTACTTTGGGTTTTTCCCATAATATGCCCTTTTTAAATTTTTTATTTTCGTAATTAGATTTGTTTTTGTTTGTTTGTCTGTGGTTATCGTAATTACTCGATGAATACTTGGTCCGGCGTTGATTGGAGTCGATATGTACGAGTATATTTCCGTTTCCTTGGTTGTTGTTGGGGATTCGGGTATATAACTCTCGGACTTCTTTAGGTTTAAGTCGAGAAGATATTTTTCCTACTTCTCTATAATTTTGTCAATTTGGTCGTTATTTGACATGGAGCTAGAAAGGATTTGGCAAGATCGCCATGTGGTGTTTATCGTAGTCCTCTATTATGTTGGTATTTGAGCGTACCACGCTATATTGTTAAGGCGATGGCTCGCCGTAAGGAAAGTGAGAGTAAAAATAAATAAAAGCAATGTTGCTTAAGTTAATGTATTCTAAACTCTGTTTTATTTTTCATTAATTCGTTCCTTAAATACTATTCTCTTAACTGTTATACTTATCTTCTATCTTACTTCTACAACTAATATTCTTAATCAAATATTCTTCTATTTTTCTATTGGCTACAATGTACAACTAGGATCTTATTACTATTGAGTTACAATTAATGCAATCGAGTGGAATGGTAAAAGCATGTTATGACTAACCCACTCGAATGCATTTCACATATTTTATTTTGTTACTCTTTTGTTTATTTAAATGGCAGTGGTGGTGCACATGTGGATACACTACAAACTCGTTAACTACAACTTCTAATTCAAGGTTACTTTTAGTCGTACTTGCTGGACCTAGTTGTTCCAGGTTTGATTTTAGAACATTTTGGTATAGGTTCCAGTTTGTTTTCTTAGGATTTCTGCCAGGGGTATTCTCTGTAAGCAGACCTTCTAAGGTAAACACTATTATTCTGTGATCAGACATTGATGGTTCATTGGATACTCTCCAACCCTTAACCATATAAGCTACGTTCGGAGTTCCGAAAGTTAAGTCTAGGACTTCTTTTCTTGTTCTAGTAATAAAAGTGGGGGTATTCCCTACGTTAAATATTTCTAGATTTTTTACCATCATAAAGTCTAAAAGGTACTCACCCCTTTGGTTTATGTTGGTGCTGCCCCATACTGTATGGTGAGCGTTTGCGTCACATCCTATTAGTATTGGTAGCTTTTTCCGGTTGCAGTAGTCCACCAGTCTCTGTACTTCGCACGGTGGAATGTTGGCTTCATCACCAGCAAAGTAGGCTGCTGCCACAACCATCGTCTGGATACGACCCTCGATGTTGATTTGGGCCTGTATCGGGACCAGATCCCTTGTCAAAAATTCTGAAAGACATATATAATTCTGAATTTAACCAAATTCCCCTAGAAAAATATAATTTACACTGCATTCATGCTGTAAATTGTATGTGTGTTGATAACCATCGACTAATATATCGCGTCTTAGAAGGGTACGACAGCATCTAACTGATGAGCCCAACTGTCGTACCTGGGCGAAACGCATTTGGACTTAAGGTCGCAAAAACTTTCAATTTGATTTTTAATCAATAGAGTCCACAAAAACAAAAACAAAAACTATAAACACAATTTTTGTTGTTTTTATATTTTTTGTTTCCCTTCTTCTTAAATTAGCCAGACCACGGGCATAATTTTCTAGGTGTCTGAATTTAACCAAATTCCCCTAGAAAAATATAATTTACACTGCATTCATGCTGTAAATTGTATGTGTGTTGATAACCATCGACTAATATATCGCGTCTTAGAAGGGTACGACAGCATCTAACTGATGAGCCCAACTGTCGTACCTGGGCGAAACGCATTTGGACTTAAGGTCGCAAAAACTTTCAATTTGATTTTTAATCAATAGAGTCCACAAAAACAAAAACAAAAACAAAAACAAAAACAAAAACTATAAACACAATTTTTGTTGTTTTTATATTTTTTGTTTCCCTTCTTCTTATATAATTTATGTTATTTCTTATTTTAATACAAGTTCTGGGCGAGTCTTCTCTCGTGTCCCATATAAGTTTAGAGTCGCTACTTGTCAACCCTCTTACCTGACCCTTATAAGTCCAGGGTTCCTGGATCAGTGCTAGCCCTAAGTTGTCCGCAGCGAACTTCCTCGCCAGGACGGCTGATGCCGCCTTCGCATGGTGTATGTTTGCTTGGGCTATCCTGGTTCTGATCCCGTGTGCCGGCATCTTATTTTATTGGCAGATGGGGGCTAATGCCCCATCATCTGCTAGCAGGTGGTCTTCCTCTTCTATCGTTGGAAGCGGTTCTGTTTGGTCCATTAGACTTGGAGAGAGGTCTATGCCCTCTATCTCCATGTCCAATGGACCCGGTGTTAACCTCTCCCGTGAATCGGGGTGCTTCTCTTCTGTTTCTGAGAAAGTTGTCTCAGATGATGTGCTCGGAGGGATTGGGGGAATTGGTGGGGTTGGAGGTATTAGGGTGGGAGGTGGTACGATTATATCTGGTAGGGTAATTCCTACCTCTTCCGCTTCCAGGGACTTATTTTCTAGCCTGATGGGAGACTCTTTTTCTGTTGCAGATGCAGAGCTGGAGGTTGCTTTCCGGAGACCAAATACGTTTATTTTTCCGAATTTGTAGTGGAGCTGGTGATTTGCTTTCACTATAGTCTCGACGGAGTCGGCGTCAATACTTATTACTAGTAGTTGACCTTTACCTTCAGCCGAGCTTTTCACTATTCTCCAGGTCTGCACATTAAGTCCCTCATTTTGGGCTTTTAAAAGAGCCAATGACTTTTGGGAAGATCAAATGGTATAATCTGGATAAGGAAAAAGGCGAAGCTTTTATTTCGAATACGCAAAACTTTCTGTATAACAACACCGATATAGTTCGAAATGAAGAGAGTACAGCACAAAGTATGTGGGATCTCCTACAGAGAACTTGCAAAGAAAAAGCCAAAACACTGTTAGGGGTTTCAAAAGGACACAACCAACAAGGCAAAGAAACATGGTGGTGGAATGATGAAGCTAAATCAGTTATAAGTAAAAAGAAAATGGCTTTCAAGGCTTGGTCGAAGTGCCCCTCTAATAATACAGAGCAAAAGTCACGCCTCGAAGTGAAATATAGAAACTGCAAGAAAGAAGCGAAGAAGAAGTGCGCCCAAATTCAAGCAAAGAATACAGAAAACCTGTATCGGGAGCTGGATGAAATTTCTACCCCGACAGCTGGTGCTATTCAAGAGCTACGGCAAAACACGAATAAGGGCGTAACTATCTTTAAAATAGCCGCTCAAAGAAGAAGAAATGCCCAGGAGATTTGTTCGCCAAAGTTCATTAACAATGCTCAAGGCCAACTACTTGTGGAAGACAACGAAATTCTTCACAGGTGGCGACAGTATTGTGACGGACTTCTAAACGAACAATTTCCAAGGCTATACTTTCCAATAGCTTCACCTAACTTAAGCGAAGTATCCGACGTCACAGTCGAAGAAGTTAGTGAGGCGGTAAAATACTCCAAAAAGGGAAAAGCTGTTGGCCCAGACGAAATACCCTCAGAGTTTTGGAAAAAGATGGGAGATATCGGGTTTAGATGGCTCATGATTCTTGTCTCCAAACTTATTCGAGGTGATCGCATGCCTAATCAATGGAGGGAAAGTTACCTTCTTCCAATTTATAAAGGAAAGGGTGATACTCGAAGCTGTGATAATTACCGTTCGATTAAGCTGATGTCACACACCATGAAGATCGTTGAGCGAGTCTTGGGTAGCCGACTGCGAAAAATAATTAGGCTATCTGATGACCAGTGCGGGTTTGTCGGGGGTAAGTCAACCACGGATGCAATCCAGAGTATAAGAATAATTATGGAAAAACATCGGGATTCTTTGGAGGATTTGCATGTCGTATTGGTTGATTTTGAAAAAGCATTCGATCGGCAACCACGAGATCTAATATGGGTGGCCCTCAGGCAACGAGGAGTTCCAGAAACCTATGTGCGGATAATTATGGACATGTATGATGGAGCAGTTACTAAAGTAAGATGCGCAGCTGGAGTCACCGAAGAATTCGAAATCACAGTAGGTGTACACCAGGGAAGTGTCTTGAGTCCCCTGCTCTTTATTACAGTTCTTGATTACCTGCTTGAAGGCAAAGTGACGGATCCAAAAGTACATCAGTTATTCTTTGCTGACGATGGAGCCATCATAAGTGAAGACCCGATATCCCTACAACGAGCACTTGACGTATGGGTGGATGTTCTAGAAGGAAGTGGGTACCGCATAAGCGCGAAAAAGACAGAATACCTATGCTGCCCATTTTCTGATCCACACAGGCCTATTCCAGACATTTATTTGAATGGAGTAGTGCTTCCCAAGTGTGAAAAGTTTAAATATCTGGGGTCTATGATAAATAACGAAGCTACTTGTGATGACGATATCAATCATCGAGTAAGCGTAGCTTGGATGAAGTGGCGGGAAAATTCTGCTATCTTCTGTGACCGAAAAATGCCCCCTAAGCTGAAAGGAAAGCTCTACACTTCAGTTGTGCGTCCAGCACTCACATACGGTTCACAATGTTGGACAATGTACAAAAAGTATGAGAGTAAGCTTACGGCAGCTGAGATGAAGATGCTTCGTATGACAGCAGGAGTTACAAAGCTTGATCGAATTAGAAGTACGAAGATCCGAGGAAGCCTTCATGTTAAGAATACCATTTCCCAAAAAATTGAACACGACCGACTCAGTTGGTATTGCAATGTTCAAAGGAGAGATCCTGAGAACCCCGTCAAAAAGGCAATATCATACAACGTTCCAATTCGGAATAAAAAGAAAGGTAGGCCTAAACACTCCTGGTACAAACAAATGCAAAAACACCAGCATTCAGTTGGCCTCAGAAATGGAACAATACAAAACCGGGAGGCTTGCCGCCGATTACTGAGGTCAACCCGGCGAACCCCACAGGCGGATCACTAGTGTGAAGCAGATACGTGGGAGAGTTATGATCCCCTCGACATCGAGATCATAACAGCGCCGAAGAAAAGGAAGAAGAAGAAGAAGAAGAAGAAGAAAAGAGCCAATGACTTCTTGTCTTCTTTAGGTACACTCTCTCTTAGCCACTCCGCTGTTTCGGGTCCAGCGCAATCAACCAAGAGCAGACCTGTTCTGAAGTGCAGTCCATTGAACTTCAGCTTGTGCTTCCAGCCCAAGGAGACCTCCTCAATGATTGCCTCCTCGAGTGCCGATAGATCCTCGGCAGTCAAGGCGACTTGTGGATATCCCCTAGGCAGAACAGCAATTCTGACGCTCAAGGCTGCACTTGCGTATGAGAGCCTTTGTTGAACGGGTATAGCCTTAACGGTGCTTTGTCCCGTGGATGAAGTTACCGTCGTCCTAGGTTTCTTAGCTTCTTTGCTTAGGGGAGGAGTTAGTTGGTGGCTTTTCCTCTTACCCTGTCCTAGGCTCGTATTCACAGTCTTTTCGTTTTTTCTCAGGTCCACCTTCTTCCTAGCTTCCTGCGGGGACATCCCCTCTGCAAGGAACCGGAAGTACCATTTGGTGCCTGCTCCACTAAGTCCTTTCCTATGTGGGTCCAGGCTTCCTGGACTACCCAATTTCGGAAGTACTTGACTTTTCCGGGCATTTCGGCTCTTTGGTATTTTGGGTGGACTGAATATTTTAGATGATGGTAACTGCCCGTCATCTTTTTGTCTGATCACAATCAGATCATTCACTTGTTTAGGAGATAAACTCCCTATGCTAGTGGATGCTGTTTCGTTTGTAGCGATTACCCCTTGACTAGGAGGTATTCTCCCTTGACAAGAGGTTGTCGCTACACTCTGAGTTGCGTCTTTTTCCTGTCTGGAAGGTATTGTCCCTTGACCAGAGGTCGACGCTCCTCCTGCTGCCCGGTTTTGAGTGTTCCCCTGAGGTAACCTCTTCAGGTACTTACTTCTCTCCGGTTTCGGATCTTCACCACAGAGGTCTTTCTCCATTCGATCCGCTAGTGCACTTGCGGTAACATCCCGCAAAGTGTTGAATTTTTAAAAATTTTTATTATTCTTTTGTTTTAAATTTTTTGGCATTTTGATTCCCACGAGTGGCTAGAGAAATAATGGGGTCCGCCATATCAGAGCTCCGCATAATATGGTAAGGTCTAAGTTACTCTTTGATTCGACCTGGTTTCAAAGAGGTTCCGTTATAATACAGCCGGTATACTCCCTGGCTGCAAACCATCCAATGGGCACGGGTCACTTAACACCCTGGATTAGGGAGGGCAGTTCTTGGTTTTCGCTCTTCAACTTCTCTACCAGTTTGGGGTTATCCCAGAGTGGCAGGTCGGGTGAGTCTTTGCTACTTAAGCCTTTGCACCACGTCAAGGTGACTACCTTCGCAAAGGTGTGGAGAGTAAGGACATATTAAAATATTATCACCCCTTCCTGATTATCGTCTGTCCTGTGGAGAGTAAGGACAGACGATAATCAGGAAGGGGTGATAATATTTTCGGTAAAAGTAAACCGAATGTGTAGAACAAAGCGACAACAAGAAAGCTATTTTTTGTTTTGTTTTTATTCATTTTCTATACAAATAAGTATGATGTGGCATTTTTTGCTTCACGCATAGAGAAAAACGGTATATTGTTGGAATGAAGGTTTTATTTTTTTCGTTCGCTGTGTTGTATCTATGTTGGAGCAAATAAATATATGTATGTAGGTACGAGTATAGGATTTTAATTCAAATACACGATTACCACGCAAAACAATTTTTTTGTATAGGTAGTTAGATAATTATTTTTGTAAGCAGATTTTTAAAATGCAGAATTTCGAGAATTAGAGTATTAGAGTTCTGAAATAGGTACAGAAAAATTATATTGAAAGCTAAAATTTTGAAGAGTAGAATTTTGGAATGCAGATTTTTGGGAAATGAAATCTTGAAATAAATAAAACTTAATAAGTAAAATTTTGAACAACAGAAGTTTGAAAAAGGAATTTTGAAATGCAGAAAGCTTAGCACCTAAGTAAAATTTTAAAAAGCAAAACTTTGAAATTCAGAAATTTAGAAAATAAAATTTTGAAATGCAGAATTTTAGGAAATAAAATTTTGAAATGCAGAAAACTTAAAAAGTAAATTTTTGAAAAAGATATTTTGAGAAGTAGAATTCTGAAATGCAGAAAATTTAATAGGTACAATTTGAAAAGCAGAATTTTGAGAAGTAGAATTTTGAAATGCAAAATTTTGGGAAATACAATCTTGAAAAATGTACTTTGAGAAGTAGAATTATTAAATGCAGAAAACTTAATAAGTAAAATTAGAAAAGCAAAATTTTGAAATGCCAAATTTTGGGAAATAATATTTTAAAATTTTGTGCTTTTTTACTTAGTAAGTAAAATTTTGAAATGCAGAATTTTGAAAAGTAGAATTTCGAAATGCGGAATTTGAAGAAGTAGAGTTTCAAAATGTAGAATTTTGAAAACTTTAATTTTGACTAAAATTTTATCAATTAGAAAAAAATCATTTGATACATCACGAGTATGCAATTTTGAACTCGCTAAGATGCCTAGTTTAGCCAGAAATCACGTTAGAAGATGTCAACTTTGGGGGGTCTACGAAGCTCCGTTTAGTCGCAAATCGCATTTAAAGATAAACATTTGTTTTTCGAAAAAAAATATTTTCACATTTTTTACTTCTAATGGAAGAAAAATATATGTACCAGTATGTATTAAATGTATTTTTTTTTGGTTGATTTGTGATAGGTAAACTTCAACTACTAAATCAGAAAAAAACAATTTCTGCTAAAATAATTAACATGGCGATTTTTAAATGTAGCAACCATGTCTTATTTTTTCATATTTCAGGCGTTTTTTAGAGGCAAATGGATATGTTAATGAAAGAACAATTTTCGGACTTACCGCGATTATTAATTATATTTTAATCAAATTTGTATTTGATTTTTCCCGACGTTTCGACAGGGTTTCACCTGTCGTGCTCACGGGTTTGACTGATGGCTTGTAGGTAGTTGTTGTTTTATTCTTCTCTTGTTCTTGCTCGTAGATTGTACCGGTGCGTTTGTGCTTGCAGTTGAGATGGTACATGTTGTTGCAACTGCATTGATTGTTGTTGTGAATTAATATACTCTTGTGAGCAGGCAAAGCTAACAGCATCAGCTGGCAGATTGTTTTGATTTGTGTGTTTGTTTTTGTTTTTAGCCTGGATTCTATCAAGCTTTAATCTGTGTATCAGAGGATCCCATGTCCCAGAGAGATTAAAACTTTGGTCTCGGTTGAAGTATGAGTGCATTTTTATTTCGATTGCCTCTCGTACTATCCTGGGGACATAAAATCTTTCTGTGGAGATTGATTTAGCTTTATCGAAACGTATAAAATGATCCTCATTATAAGCTAAATGTTCACATATTGCCGATTTTGTTACTTCGTTCTTTTGTATGGCTCTTATATGTTCGTTTAGTCTTGTAGAGATTGCTCGTTTTGTCTCACCTATATATGATGAGCCACAGCTACACGGAACTGAATAAACTCCTGGATTTTGTAGAGGAATTTTATCTTTTGGGGATCTTAGAAGTTGGCGGATTTTTTCAGGTGGCTTAAATATTGACTTTATGCCATGCTTCGATAAGATTCTTCCAATTGCTTCAGAAACGCCTTTCCTATACGGAAGAAAAGCTCTTTTTTCTTTTTGAGGTGTTGAAATTTCTGAAGCTACTCTTTCTTTTGGTTTCCAAGACCGTTGTTTTGAACTGTAACCATTTTTCAAAAGAGCTGCGTCAACGTGTCTTAACTCTTCTTCACGATGATCATTGTCACAGATCGCAATTGCTCTATTAACAAGAGCAGACACCACGGAAGTGAAATTTGATGGATGATGATGGGAAGCGGCATGAAGATATCTGTCGGTGTGAGTAGACTTCCTATATACCGTGTGTCCTATGGTTCCATCTGGTTTTCTAATGACTTTTACATCTAAAAATGCCAATGAATTGTTTTCTTCCACTTCCATTGTGAAATTTATTTTTGGATGCACCGAATTTAAGTGTTTGAGAAATGTATCAACATCATTTTTGTTGAGAATGCAAAATGTGTCGTCAACATATCTCTTCCAAATAATTGGCTTTATTGTAGACGTTTCTATTGCCTGATCTTCAAAATTTCTCATCCAAATATCTGCAATAGCTGGAGCAAGTGGAGAACCCATTGCTACTCCGTCAACTTGCAAATAAAATTTCTTATTGTAAAGAAAATATCCGGATGTAAGGCATATGTGGAGAAGTTCTATAAATTTTAAGTCATCATCAGAAGAAGATAACTTAGTTTTAATAACTTCTAGGCATTCTAATATTGGAACATTGGTGAACAATGATGTTACATCGAAACTAACCATTATTTCATTTGTATTTATGCGTAAGTCTTTTATTATTGAAATGAAAGTTTCTTACAGAAGAAAAGCAATCAGACACCAACGGTTTAAGTTTCATAGCTAGTTCTTTGGCAACAAGGTAAGTAGGTGAATCAATTTGGCTGACAATTGGCCTCAAGGGGACATTTTCTTTGTGTACTTTTGGAAGGCCATACAGTTTTGGTGGTTGAGTACACGCAGGTATTATATTTTGTTTTACTAAAAAGCGATTTACATTTAGCCAATTCTTGTCTCACTTTTCTTGTCACCCTTGCTGTTGGATCATAACTCACTTCTTTGTATGTATCTCTATCACTGAGAAGATTTTCTATTTTTGAACAATAATCTACTGTATCGAGGACTACAGTGCAGTTACCTTTATCCGCAGGAAGAACAATCAAGTCTTTGTCTGTTCTAAGTTTTTTCAAAGCAATTCTTTCATTAACCGTGATGTTTTGTTTTATCGGTTTTGCCCTGCGAATTAAAACTGAAACATCCTGTCTAATGGTCTCAGATGTTAATCTTTCTATTTGATTCCTACGTAGGCATTCTTCTACACATCCTATTATTGACTCCGTAGGAATATTTAACGGCGGCGTAGGTGCAAAATTCATTCCTTTGGAGAGTAAAGATACAGTATTGGCATCAAGCGCTTTGCTAGACAAATTTCTCACTGTATCAGACACACATTGATCTTTTGTTGTTGTTTTTCTTACCTTTGTTGTGAGTTTTTTATATTTCCTTATATGGCTATTGCAACAACTTATTGCTATTCTCTCACTTTGATTATATATAAGTGAGTCACACAAATCAAACATTTCTGCACTCATGCTCTTAGATAACATTAAATGACACTTATATATTTCACTGGTCACATGATTAAGCTCAGAGTAGCTGTGGCTCATCATATATAGGTGAGACAAAACGAGCAATCTCTACAAGACTAAACGAACATATAAGAGCCTGAATGGGCTAACCTGAATGTGATTTCATATTGCCTAGATCTGTTTTTTTTTTTTATTTTGTAGGGTAGTGAATGCTGTCATTAACTATTTCGCTTCCGTTCCGATGGACTCTTTATAAGTTATCGATTAGTTTCCCTTGTTTCAAGTTTTATCGAACTGTGTACGTAATGACAAATGGAAGCCATAACCTAAGAATAAGGAAAAAAAATGCCCTGTTGGCTCTTTTTCTGGTCGACATCCAATCTGAAAGGACGTTCTTTAACACTCTACCGCTCTCATTTGAACTAATTTAACAATTTTTATTAAAATTCTAAGAAGGTCAGATACCAACATTTGTATTGGCCAAAGACAATAAGCAAAAAAATAACTTATCATAGGCTTTTTGTTGAATTTATCAAAGGTACGTTAAATGAAAGTTTCTGATTTTCTTAGAATTTAATTAAACGATAATTAAGTTCTCGCGATCGTGGCGCTTTTCAGGCAGGCCCGAATTGGTTTAAGGTAATCCGGAAAAAAAAAAATACCAGGATTAGTCCTCAAAATTCGGTATCCCGATAAAAAAAGGCGAAAGCGAAAACGGGTTCCTTCTGATCTAGTACGGCAGAAAGTGACCGTCATCGACTGATTTGTCCAAACCAGTCAGACATATTCGCAGGTAATATTAAACTCAAATTAGTTTGGTTGAAGTTCAAGAACATTGAGTTTTTATATTTGTTGTTATAGAATAAAAAAATATCACACTTAAAGCACACAAAAAAAAACGGGTTAAACAACTGTGACCGCGTGTTTGGTCTATGCATGTCCCCCGTTAGACGTCACGAAACACGTGGGGTGCATCGAAAGGGCTAGGAGAATCCACGCAAAGCTAATCGGAGAACATTACCTGCGGCACAGTCATAAGGAACATTTTCGTTAATTTTCTCTAGCACAATCCCTTCGAGTTTGTTTCTTTATCCTGACGATTTATCCAGGCGTACACGAGCAGCTTTTACATCCAACCAGTCGCTACCAGAGTCCAAACATAATTGACAATCTCGGAATCCGAGCTCCCTAAATTAGAGGCATTTTGACATACCCCTCCGATTTCTTTGTGTTTAAATCAATGCTCTTTATGTAACGAAGACACTCAAAGCTAAGTAACCAATTCTAACAGAATACTTTATATGTACTTTCTCTTAAATCGTTCAGTTTGACATTTCTTTTACCTTTTTTTTTCCACGAACAATAGCGAACAGATCATCATAAAAGATCAGAGCAATAAAACCCGACTTAAAAGCTCTATATCCAGCCAAGGAAGTAGTGCGCACCACTTCATTGGAGGAGAGTTCACGGTGAGTACAAAAGATTTTTCAAACTTAACATAAGAATATAAAGAAAAAAAAAAGGAAAGGAGAAAAAAAAGGTACAATTTGTCCATTGAACGAAAGTGTTATACATACCGAAAGTTTTACTCTCAAGTATTTTTTTTTATTGCAAGATAAAGAGAGTTCGTAATCGAAAGCGGTCATTGAACTTTGAGTGCATTCGCAAAAATAGTTTCTAAGTAATTTTTATGAATTGTTCCCCGAGAGCTTCATAAGAGCTTACGTACATAGCTATAATAATAATCAACCCGTAACATTTTCTTATAAGACCTAATAATTATTTATTTCTCTTACGAATTTTAATTTTACTTCTTTGGATTCCAAATCTCTTTTTTTTTTGTTTTAAAGGAGAGAGAAAATGCAAACCCTAGAACTAAATGACATTTATTTTTTTATATTGAATAAAAATCTTTTTTTTTGGATTTAGTCGCTGAGTATGACTATTTTATTGAGGATCAACAGTGAAGTAATCATGTTAGTGGGTTAGTTTTACAAGAAGTGCTTAGGAAAGACAACAGAAGGAAGATGAGGATCGACGGCGGTGAATTAAGTGAACCATAAGTTCGCTGTTAATTTGAGTTAGGGGTTATCGCAAATCATTTGAGTGGAGCGGTAACCACGGGGTTCCTACTCAGCGTAGTGAATCGAGGGTGGGTAACACTCGGAAGCCAACAACATCTCAGGCTTACCAAGCGAATGCTTGGCTGTGAAAGTAATTCCACTTTGTTTTAATGAGGTTTCCGATGGATTCTTGAAGCAAGATGGGCATGTATTGTTAGGTAAACGGCAGTCCAGTGGCGGGTGCAAGATCCCACCCCCCCGACGAGTTAGTTCTAGGCTAAAGCGAGCATGCCTACACCAGCACTTCGCCGTTTGGACCACCCTCTTAGTGTTTCCTTTCTCAGCCTGAGTATCCTGTGGTTTAATTGGAGCATTGGAAAGGTAAGACATCACCAATATACTAAGAGGGAACAGCATTCCGTTACACAGGTGGCGCCCAAAGTAGGGGCAAGAATCTGTTATAATTTATAGCGTTTCATAAAACCCGAAATTGCCTTTTTGTCAGTTATACGAAAGCCAAATTTTTGTGGGAGCTTAAACTATTTTTTTTTTTAAATCTGGACTTGAAGAAGAATATGGAACGACCAGTTAAGTATAGCTTAAAATAATCACAACTTTTTTGCAGCGTTTCATATTAAACATTCTAGATCAAAATAACTAGGACCCTTAAGTTCAATGACCTGGATTTCATGTTGAACTTACAAACAGTCCAGTCAACGCATTGGTTTCCGAGGATCATAGTTATATGTTTAAGCTCTTGTTTGAAGGAGTTCGTCAGACGACCGAGGGATATCGGTTCAGAGAAACCACGTCTCCGTCTGTAGCGCCTGAGTTCTGTTTCAACAAACTTTTGTCTCTGAGTGGACTGATTGAAATTGTTATACCTATTATATTTGAAACAAGAGAAAATATTATTTTTTTCTCTCCATTAGTAGCTTAAGGGAATTTTCAAGAGGACTATAATTCGCAATAAATGTCCAGTAGATTCAGGTTGAATAAACTATTTCTTTTGATTACGCATTTGGCACGATAGTTTGATTAAGATCTCTTATAGCTATTAATATAACACTTTCACAAACAAATATTTATTCCTTTTTACCGTCGATTTACTCAAAAAACCTTCTTCACTTTCCGAAGCACAACATGATCTTATGATATATTTTTTTTTGTTTTACTTTTACATATATACATATGTACATACACGCATTTGTTTTCATGAGTTTAGCCTTTTATATTGATGAATTATTAATAACTTTTTTTTTATATATGTACATATATCCCATCTTTTGTTACGACACAACAGTTTTCGTTATTGTTATTGTTTTAACTCAGTAATTTTGGAAGTTTTTTTTTGACAACATCCCTGTTTGTTACTTCCTTAAATTGCTTTTAAGTATTATTTTTAAAATTATTCGAAATGCCTCCAAAGGGTCCCAGTAAGAGGAACGTTAGAGATAAAGATTTGGAAGGCTTAGACCAGGAATTAGCTATTGAAAGTACCAGCCAGATAGTTGCGTCCGGGAGGGATGAGGGAGAAAACGACACAATAATTCCTCCACCAGATAATCCTGTCGGTACACCAAATACTTTTTCACTAGATGAAAGCCTCAAACGTTATATTGAAAACATTGTAACGGCGGCAATAGGGTTAAGTAGAGCTGAAGATTTAAAGAATCGGAAAGCCAAATACGAAGCTGAAAGGGTCAGTTTGAGGACCGAAGTAGTGAGAACAATTCAGGAAGAGATAAGGGCTTCTGTGACACCTCTTAGAAGAGAACACGGACAGCTAGAGAATCTACAGACCCCGCAAAACCAAAGTTCCCGGGATGCGAGCCCAATCACTCCAGACGCTAACGTTCGCCAAGCCTCGCGTAACTGTCAGGACCCAATTGATCCTACACATCCTAGAGAGAATGTGCAAAATTTCTTGAGCCAGTTAAATGGTCTAAATCTAAACTCAACAACTCCAAGTGACCGACCTCTAACTACGTTGTCCCTTCGCTCGATTGAGTTTCAAAAATGGGGTCTTAAGTTTGACAACCAGCGAATGACGGTCGATGACTTTTTATTCCGTTTAAATCGTCTGAAGATTTGCTATAAAGTAAGTTGGGAGAATATATTTCTCCATTTCCATCTCTTCGTAGCAGGCCAAGTGGAGAGTTGGTTTTGGACCTTCTTAAAGTCCAATCCCGGAGCTACTTGGAGTAATTTAGAATTTTCACTCGTTGAGCAATTTAGAAGCATCGAAACCGACTCCGAGCTTTTGCGAAAAATGTTCGACCGAAGGCAAGGAGCCACTGAAAGTTTTGACGATTTTTACCAGGACATCCTTGTTATGAACGCTAGGTTACAGTTTCCTAAGGAACCTAGGGAATTAATTGAGCTAATCAAACAAAATGTCAAACGTCGAACAGGAGAACTTCTCATAACGTTCACCACAGATCGATTACCAGAGTTAGTATATGTGTGTCGGGCAATAGAAAAACACGCCATCCAAAATCAAAATTTAAGCTCGAGAACGTTTCCTAATTCAAATTTAAAAGCTAAAGTTAACGAGTTAGAATTTTCTACCGAAGAACATCAAGATTTGAATGCAATTGCCTTCGCATCAACCCAAAGGAATCAAATTGTTTATTCCTGCTGGAATTGTAAGGACAAGGGACATTCTTATAAACAATGCCCCAACCCACAGAGGAGTCTTTTTTGTTTTAGATGTGGTACTGAAAATACCACTTCTCCAAAATGTCCAAAGTGTTCGGGAAACCGGAACAGGGGCAATACAACCGGGGAGTCTTGCCCTCAACAAGCGGCTCCGGAATCCAACTAGATGTTGACGAACCTATCATAAAATCATCTGCTTACAATATACCTGTCTTACCTCTTACACCGAACATACTGTCTTCACCTGACGTGAACACCCAGAATACAGAAGACAAATGCAATTTACCTGAAGATTCCAAACTTATTTTAAAAAGACCAGTAAATTATTCATCCCAAAAGTGTACAGAACCACCTCAAAAAAACATTCGAAACCATAAACCCTTACACGAAAGGTTAAAGGAATACTATGAAGCGCGAGCGCGTATCTTTAAAGAAACTCCGAAACCTATTCTTAAGCTAAGGGAAAGATTTAGAAAGAAACGTGAAATGCATAAAGCTATTAGTGCTACGACACTATGCGACACTGAGGACCCAAGACCATATGCTAGTGTTTTAATCTTTGGTAAAAAGATACCAGGGTTATTAGATAGCGGTGCCAGCATTAGCTGTTTAGGATCAGGGTGTCTGGAATTAATAAGAGAAGTTGGCGTGCCTTATAGACCCTTCCACTCAAAAGTGAGAACTGCGAGTGGCGACCCGCAAGCTATTGTAGGTGAATTATCTACAACAGTAACATACAAAGGTATATCCAAAGATATAAAGTTCTTCTTGGTGCCTTCTTTAGAGCAACCTTTATATTTAGGGATAAATTTTTGGAAAATTTTTGGAATTGCATCTCATATTATTTCTGAGATTTCAATAAAAGACCCAGTTTGTGACCCAAATGCTCAAGACCTACCAGCCGATCAGACACTTAAACTTCAAAATGTCGTAAGTTTGTTTCCGTCCGCTGCCAAACTAGGGCTCGGACGAACCAGACTAGAGGAACATACAATAAACACGGGAGAGGCAGAGCCCATTAAGCAAAGTTTTTACCCGGTTTCTCCGGCGGTACAAACCATGATGTATGCTGAATTGGATAGGATGCTCTCCTTGGGAGTAATCGAGGAAAGCGAAAGCGCATGGAGCTCTCCTATTGTCCTGGTACAGAAGCCCGGCAAAAATCGCCTGTGCCTGGATTCGAGGAGATTGAACAAAGCTACGAAGAAAGATGCCTATCCACTTCATCATGTTGATGGTCTGCTTAGTCGTCAGTCAGAGACACACTTTATCTCAAGTGTGGATCTGAAAGACGCTTTTTGGCAGATACCCCTGGAGAAGTCATCAAGGGAAAGGACAGCGTTTACTGTGCCCGGCCGACCTCTCTATCAATTCACTGTCATGCCCTTTGGCCTCTGCAACGCCGCACAGCGGTTATGTAGACTCATGGACAAAGTCATCCCACATGAATTGAGACAGAATATCTTCGTTTATTTGGATGATCTGTTGGTAGTTTCGGCGACATTTGATGACCACATACAAATTCTTTCTAAACTCGCAACCCTTCTCAAAAACGCAGGACTTACCATAAACATGGAAAAGTCCAAATTTTGCTTTAAGAAGCTGAAATTTTTAGGTTATATAGTGGGTGGTGGGTGCATTAAGACTGATCCAGATAAGATATCGGCAATCAAAGATTTTCCGGTGCCAAAGACAGCGAGACAGGTACGCAGATTTTTAGGTCTTTCGGGGTGGTACCGCCGATTTGTAAACAATTATTCTGCTTGGCGACTCCGTTGACTGACACCCTAAAGAAATGTTAGACGTTTAATTTAACCCCTGAAGCTCTTAAGGCTTTTGAAGAGCTTAAATTAGCTTTGACTTCAGCACCGATCTTAATTAATCCCGACTTCAAGAAACCGTTCAAAATCCTATGCGATGCTTCTACCTCAGGCATCGGTTGCGTGTTGTGCCAAGAAGATGAAGATGAGGTGGAAAGGCCCATATATTATTTCTCACACAAGCTTACGTCAGCACAACGCAACTATAGCATTACAGAGTTGGAATGCCTAGCGGCGGTGCTTGGCGTAGAAAAATTTCGATCTTATGTAGAAGGACAGCAGTTTACGGTTGTGACTGACCATGCGAGCCTGAGGTGGCTCATGAGTCAAAAGGACTTAAGCGGTCGTTTAGCGCGTTGAAGTTTGAGACTTCAGCGATTCTCATTTGAAATTGAGCATAGGAAGGGAAGGCAGAATGTTGTTCCAGACGCACTCTCACGCGTCTACGCAGTAGACGAGATTGCGTCGGATAAAATAGTTACTGCGAACTCTTCAGATGTTCTACAGATAGATTTTACCGATCCGTCTTTTAAGCACGATGAATATGTAGAATTAATCAAAACAATTGAGGAAAATCAAAATCAGCTACCTGACCTTCGGGTATCAGAAAATTTTGTTTACAAGAAGGTCAAACCATGCACAGGAGACACCAGAGTAGATGACTGTGTCTGGAAACTCTGGATCCCCTCTTCGCTTACAGAACGTTTGATTCGATTGGCTCATGATCCTCCTCGTGCTTCGCATGGTGGGATCGCAAAAACATTGTATCGCCTGCGGGAGCACTTTTACTGGCCTAATATGGCGGTTCAAGTGAAATCGTTCATCGCCAACTGCGACGTTTGTAAATCCTGTAAAGCTCCAAACACCATTCTAAGACCGCCAATAGGACTGGCGTTCATCGTGGATAGGCCCTTCCAACATGTTTATGTAGATTTCATGGGGCCCTTCCCCAGGTCGAAAAAAGGAAACACTTTCTTGATAGTATGTTTGGATCAGCTTACGAAATTTATCCTTATTAGAGCTTTACGCAAAGCGACTGCGGAAACCGCTATTAAGTTTTTAGAGGAAGAAGTCTTTTCATTGTTTGGGATACCTGAGTCGCTTTTGTCAGACAACGGAAGGCAATTCGTAGGCAAGGAATTCTCAAAGTTTTTAATTAAAAATGGCAGTAAACATATAAAGACAGCTTCGTATTCGCCTCAGGCAAATGCTAGTGAGCGTGTCAATCGTTCACTCCTAGCTGCGATCCGCTCATACATTGGAGCTGATCAAACTAATTGGGACAAAAACCTGGTGTCAATTGTAAGTGCGCTGAGGACAACCGTCCATTCAGCGATTGGCATGTCCCCACATGAAGCCCTCTTTGGCCAAAGTAAAGTTGAACACGGATCGGACTATTTATTATTGAAAAAATTAATGAGTCTGAATAACTCTGAAATTGACGTGTTACCAAAATCAGTAAAAATGAATTTGCTACATAATAAAATCAAAGAATCTTTAGAACAGGCACATAAATCTTATGAAAAAACTTATAACCTGAGGAGTAAGAATCAACTTTATCAGCCAGGACAAAAAATTTATAAAAGAAATTTCATCTTGAGTGACGCTACAAAACGACGAAACGCTAAGTTATGCCCAAAGTTTGTGCCAGCCAGAATCAAGAGGCTAGTAGGTAATAATATGTTCGAGCTCGAAGATATGAAAGGCACATCTATGGGAGTAGTGCATGGAAAGCATATTCGTCAGTAGCAAAGAAAAATTACGTATACGCCACCGTAACCCGATAAGTAATTTTGTTTAAAGGATCAATTTGCTGGAAGCGAGTATGATCTGATGGTCAGTTAAACTTTTAGATTAGAGGAAAATGATTGAGTGGCATCTCAGGCGTGGGTCGACTTCCTGACCTATACTTTACCGCCTCTTCTTTTCATTTTCGTACAGACGTTGCCCGAAATTGAAAAGCTGTGAATGGGCTAACCTGAATGTGATTTCATATTGCCTAGATCTGTTTTTTTTTTATTTTGTAGGGTAGTGAATGCTGTCATTAACTATTTCGCTTCCGTTCCGATGGACTCTTTATAAGTTATCGATTAGTTTCCCTTGTTTCAAGTTTTATCGAACTGTGTACGTAATGACAAATGGAAGCCATAACCTAAGAAAAAGGAAAAAAAATGCCCTGTTGGCTCTTTTTCTGGTCGACATCCAATCTGAAAGGACGTTCTTTAACACTCTACCGCTCTCATTTGAACTAATTTAACAATTTTTATTAAAATTCTAATAAGGTCAGATACCAACATTTGTATTGGCCAAAGACAATAAGCAAAAAAATAACTTATCATAGGCTTTTTGTTGAATTTATCAAAGGTACGTTAAATGAAAGTTTCTGATTTTCTTAGAATTTAATTAAACGATAATTAAGTTCTCGCGATCGTGGCGCTTTTCAGGCAGGCCCGAATTGGTTTAAGGTAATCCGGAAAAAAAAATACCAGGATTAGTCCTCAAAATTCGGTATCCCGATAAAAAAAGGCGAAAGCGAAAACGGGTTCCTTCTGATCTAGTACGGCAGAAAGTGACCGTCATCGACTGATTTGTCCAAACCAGTCAGACATATTCGCAGGTAATATTAAACTCAAATTAGTTTGGTTGAAGTTCAAGAACATTGAGTTTTTATATTTGTTGTTATAGAATAAAAAAATATCACACTTAAAGCACACAAAAAAAAAACGGGTTAAACAACTGTGACCGCGTGTTTGGTCTATGCATGTCCCCCGTTAGACGTCACGAAACACGTGGGGTGCATCGAAAGGGCTAGGAGAATCCACGCAAAGCTAATCGGAGAACATTATCTGCGGCACAGTCATAAGGAACATTTTCGTTAATTTTCTCTAGCACAATCCCTTCGAGTTTGTTTCTTTATCCTGACGATTTATCCAGGCGTACACGAGCAGCTCTTACATCCAACCAGTCGCTACCAGAGTCCAAACATAATTGACAATCTCGGAATCCAAACTCCCTAAATTAGAGGCATTTTGACATACCCCTCCGATTTCTTTGTGTTTAAATCAATGCTCTTTATGTAACGAAGACACTCAAAGCTAAGTAACCAATTCTCACATAATACTTTATATGTACTTTCTCTTAAATCGTTCAGTTTGACATTTCTTTTACCTTTTTTTTCCACGAACAATAGCGAACAGATCATCATAAAAGATCAGAGCAATAAAACCCGACTTAAAAGCTCTATATCCAGCCAAGGAGGTAGTGCGCACCACTTCATTGGAGGAGAGTTCACGGTGAGTACAAAAGATTTTTCAAACTTAACATAAGAATATAAAGAAAAAAAAAAGGAAAGGAGAAAAAAAAGGTACAATTTGTCCATTGAACGAAAGTGTTATACATACCGAAAGTTTTACTCTCAAGTATTTTTTTTTTATTGCAAGATAAAGAGAGTTCGTAATCGAAAGCGGTCATTGAACTTTGAGTGCATTCGCAAAAATAGTTTCTAAGTAATTTTTATGAATTGTTCCCCGAGAGCTTCATAAGAGCTTACGTACATAGCTATAATAATAATCAACCCGTAACATTTTCTTATAACACCTAATAATTATTTATTTCTCTTACGAATTTTAATTTTACTTCTTTGGATTCCAAATCTCGTTTTTTTTTGTTTTAAAGGAGAGAGAAAATGCAAACCCTAGAACTAAATGACATTTATTAGGCTATATTATTTTTTTATATTGAATAAAAATCTTTTTTTTTGGATTTAGTCGCTGAGTATGACTATTTTATTGAGGATCAACAGTGAAGTAATCATGTTAGTGGGTTAGTTTTACGAGAAGTGCTTAGGAAAGACAACAGAAGGAAGATGAGGATCGACGGCGGTGAATTAAGTGAACCATAAGTTCGCTGTTAATTTGAGTTAGGGGTTATCGCAAATCATTTGAGTGGAGCGGTAACCACGGGGTTCCTACTCAGCGTAGTGAACCGAGGGTGGGTAACACTCGGAAGCCAACAACATCTCAGGCTTACCAAGCGAATGCTTGGCTGTGAAAGTAATTCCACTTTGTTATAATGAGGTTTCCGATGGATTCTTGAAGCAAGATAGGCATGTATTGTTAGGTAAACGGCAGTCCAGTGGCGGGTGCAAGATCCCACCCCCCCGACGAGTTAGTTCTAGGCTAAAGCGAGCATGCCTACACCAGCACTTCGCCGTTTGGACCACCCTCTTAGTGTTTCCTTTCTCAGCCTGAGTATCCTGTGGTTTAGGTTTAGGCTAAAGCGGGCATGCCTACACCAGCACTTCGCCGTTTGGACCACCCTCTTAGTGTTTCCTTTCTCAGCCTGAGTATCCTGTGGTTTAGGTGGAGCATTGGAAAGGTAAGACATCACCAATATACTAAGAGGGAACAGCATTCCGTTACAAGCCATACAAAAGAACGAAGTAACAAAATCGGCAATATGTGAACATTTAGCTTATAATGAGGATCATTTTATACGTTTCGATAAAGCTAAATCAATCTTCACAGAAAGATTTTATGTCCCCAGGATAGTACGAGAGGCAATCGAAATAAAAATGCACTCATACTTCAACCGAGACCAAAGTTTTAATCTCTCTGGGACATGGGATCCTCTGATACACAGATTAAAGCTTGATAGAATCCAGGCTAAAAACAAAAACAAACACACAAATCAAAACAATCTGCCAGCTGATGCTGTTAGCTTTGCCTGCTCACAAGAGTATATTAATTCACAACAACAATCAATGCAGTTGCAACAACATGTACCATCTCAACTGCAAGCACAAACGCACCGGTACAATCTTCGAGCAAGAACAAGAGAAGAATAAAACAACAACTACCTACAAGCCATCAGTCAAACCCGTGAGCACGACAAGTGAAACCCTGTCGAAACGTCGGGAAAAATCAAATACAAATTTGATTAAAATATAATTAATAATCGCGGTAAGTCCGAAAATTGTTCTTTCATTAAAATGTCTCAGAACCACGATAAAAATAGCCTTAAATATACAAATGGATATGTTTGAGCGGCATTATACATTAATTGCCAATAAATTTTCGTGTTTTTTTCTCATAATCATTGTCTGTGCGATTGGCAGTGGTTATTTATTTTAAGGTAATGGTTGAAAAAAAAATTTCAAAAAATGGGTATTTTTTGTACCCCCCATGGAACCATTTTTTTTGTTTTTCATTGTATCAAAAACGGTACAACGGATTTCGATCATTTTTTTGCTAAAGCTTCCCAAAAACTTAAATAGAATTGTGTATTAAAATTTTCAAAACAAAAAAATTGGATTTTTAAAATAAACTTTTCAAAACTCAATATTTCGAAAACCCCATGCTAGATTTTTTTTAAACTTGATAAGGAAAAGTTTATTAATATAATCTACAAGATGTGAAAAAAAAATTTATTTTACCTAAAAATAAAGGTAAATGTAAAAAAAAATTAAAAAATGGTTTTCAAAAATCGTATTTTTCTCGAAAACGGCGCGCGCCTGGAATTTTGATAATTTTTTTTTTCTTTGTATGATCTTTAATTTAAATTTTGAAATTAAGATATTACAGCTTGTACCTACCATAGAACCATTTTTTCAAATTTTGAAATTTCACAATTTTCTCATTATCGAAATTTTGTATAGAGATGCTTCCAAAATGTTTAAAAACATTGCGTCTCAAAGCTTTGAAAAAAATATTTTTTTAATTTTTGGAAAAAAAGTATTTTTTTTTCTTGGAAAATTCGATCTCAAAAACGGCTCAATATTTGTATGTGGAAAAAATTTAACTCGAGATTTTGATCAAAGTTGACTTAACGATGATAGAGAAAACGAAAAAATATTTTTTTATCTAAAAAAATTGTTTTTGAAAAATCAATGTCTTGAAAAAGTTTGAGCTATTAATTTTTGAAAATATTTCCTAGAATCTTTATTTTTAAATACTTAAAATTAATATCCCAATTTTTTTTTCTAGAACAATTTTAAAGAAATTTTTTATATTTAAAATTCGTTTAATAATAAAAGGTTTTTAAAACTTTGTTTGCATAAATTCGTACTTTTTATATTTATATTAACAAAATACAAAAAAAAAAACAAAATTTTTATTTTAATGAATTAATAATTTCCAAATTTGATGAAAATTCGTAGACAAACATTAAAAGAAATATTTGTTTGTTCAAAATTCACAGGGCAAATATATTATTTTTTTACAAAATATATGGATAAAAACTATTTTTTATAAAAAAACGTTTATTTTTATTTTCAAAGTTTTTCATGTGGGGTGCATCAATAATTTTTTTAAAATTGACACCATATTTCTTTTTTTTTTTTTAATTTTTCTAAAATTGCTTATTGGCAATATGTAAATGCATACAACATATTTCTTCCAAGAAAGGTATCTGATTTTTTTTTAAATATTATGTCAATAATAATTTTATTCTATTTATTCTAATTTTTTTTTAATTAATTTAAGTTTTCTAAAATTATTTTTTTCTCGAAAAACTTATTTGATTTTTTTTTCACAATTGCTTTATGTGAATATTTATACATTTCTGAAATTGTTTATATAAACATAAAAAGTATTACACATTTTCTATATTTTTTGCAAACAAAGTTTATATGAATAAATTTTAAAAACTAGTTTACCTATATCAAATTTCTTTTTTTTATTTTTAATTATATAAATACCTATGAACGCATAAAAATATTTTTTTTGTAATCAAAATTATTTTCTACCATACCATATTTTATATACATAGGTATGTACATATGTAAAAGCTATTTTCTCTAATAAAAATATAGGTATACGTATCTATTAGTTAAAGAAATAGTTTTATACCTATATGTACATAATTATATTAATTGCAAAAAAAAAAATAATTTCCACTACCTTACCACCCACTGCATCTAATGTAGGCAGTTAAAATAGTTGATTGCAATTATTATTTTTGTTCTTCAAAATTACACCAATTATTATAACTTTTGAATAACAAAAATAATAATAATTGCAATCAACATAGGTAAGTTACCTAATATATTAAGATAAAGTTCCTATGTAGATACATATACTAAAATTCAAAAAAGCCTAATCCTATCAAGAATCAATTTTCAAAATTATTCCTACTTAAATCTATTCAAATAGGTATGTGTGCCCATACAAATAAAAAGCAACGTTGTATTTTGGTTAGATATGCCGAAATTGAACAACGTTACTTTGTTACGTATGAAATAGCAAAAACAAAACAAATATTCTTGACAAAAAAATATAACAACAAAACACACAGAAGATCCCTCAAAAGGAAAATGATACAAAACAAATTTTATTTTCTCTTTCTCGTCTTTCTCATTGCCAGAGCTGATAAAATTTTCTCGCTCTTCCTCAATTACTACCCCACCCTAAATCAAAAGTCTCCACGACAATATTTTCCTACGACAGCGCCCTCGGTAGAGTGTATTCCATAACACTTTTTTCTGTTCCATGAGAGTACTATAGTTTATATATACAATGGTTTAGGGATTATTGTTTATTTCTATGTTTTATGATTTGTGGCTTAGAAACAGAAAGGTTCCGAGGGCGTTATGTTTATATTTATTTTATGGTGTTAGTGTTTATTTGATATATGTATTTATTATTTTTTTACCTGTTTGAATAATTTTTACCTACGAGTTTTTAAGAATTTATTTTACCCTAAAATAATTATTATAAATTTGTACTTCAGAAATAAATATAAAACATAATAATAAAATAAAAACAATATAAATAAGAATAATATAATATAAATAATAAATGTTTATTTACATATACTTAGTTTTAAGAACTAATGTCGCTTTCATAGTATCGTCACCTGGATTAATTATAATTGAATCCGAAATTGTGTCCCACGTCAGGTCGTGAGAAAAGTATTCGTCCTCAGTTCTTATGGCTTTTTCACGCACTTTTCGCCAGTCTTCCTTTTTTTTGAAAATTCTTCCTCTGCTAATTTTTGAACATCCATATGATAGGGTGGTAAACGTAGAACCTTATGTCCAATGCCGTTAATGGTGATCTTATGCTTTGGGTTGTGTGTAGTTCGGTGTTCTTTTATTAGCTCATACAGTTCAAATTTCAACATCTGTATAGTATGCGGAATATTGTTTTCGGTTAGCCATTGTATCATCTTGGATTTCTTGCTAGCGCTGTGTTGAAACATTTAAAGGGTAATCATAATCCCTTGAGCGCGGGTAGATTATAAAAAAAAAGAAAGCAGAAGTAATTTGTTTTTCTTCTAATTTATTGTGGTAAGAGGCGTTGTCCATTACAATAACTGAAGGTTCTCCAAGTTATTCAAAACTTGTTCTTGGATCCATTTGCAGAAAGTTTCGAAGTTCATGTTGTCGTAATAGTCTCCCGTTTTCGTTTTTCACGAAACCTTTTCCACCACCTGCATGCGCCATTATCAGCCTCTGTCCCTTTGAAATTGGCGTCTTCAACCCACTGCTACTATCATCAGTCCAAGCCCGTGACCTTGTATGTGAGCTATGAATATAGCTTTCCTCCAAATAAATGATGTCATATCATTTTGTAACTCGCAGGATTTTCAAGAAACGAATTCTTTGCTTCTTCCAGTTTGTCATTATATATCTTAACAACTATCTTACGCGCCTGGCTTCCAGAAGGTTTTCCTTTTCTAAATGGATCCATTAAAATTTATTTTAAATGTATTTCAATGTATTATTCTTGGTTGTTTTTTTAAACTGAATTGCAAACCAAAGCAAATTCATTCTTAAAAACTCGTATGTAAAAATTGTTCAAACTCGTAAGCACTAATCTAACTAACTAACACTAATCTACAATTAATCCCAACCCCACAGGTCAAACAAAAATATATCAAATATACACTAACGCCAAAAAATAAATATAAACACAACGCCCCCGGAACCTTTCTGTTACTGAGCCACAAATCATAAAACATAGAAATAAACAATAATCCCTAAACTTTTTGTCATTAATCCTATGTCGCAGCTTGCAGGTAGTGTTTTTTGTCTAACCCAATTGCATTTTGCAATAGACTTATTTTTTATTATAGGTGCACTGAAATTTGTCCCACTAATAAAAACAAAAATTATTAATTTTATTTTTTCGAAGTAAAGTTTACACCTAAAAATCTTTTCCTTTTATCTCACCAGAGATGAAATAGTTTTTTAGACATCAAGCTATGAAAGAAAAGTAAACCATGATCATTATCTTATTCAGAGAAAGTCCATCACTGGAAATTCATTTCTATTTTACTCTGAGCGAAGCTATAAACAAAACTCACCCTCCTAAGTGCTTCAGTATGATCGCAGCAGCGTCATTGACAACAACGCCGGCATGTACATCTTTTTTTTCTTTTTTTCAGTTATTTTTCTGTCTCTTTAAGAATTAAAGAGTAGAGCTAAGAAATTTAAAGAGACCTGCGCAGTGTTGGGACTTGGTAGAAGCCAAAGAGTGGTAGAAAGGTTCCCAAAAAAGTGGTAGAAATTAAAAGCCTTTTTATGTAGCAAATCGTATACTAAATAAAATAACATTTCGGTTCTTTATGTTTCAAAGATCACATTATACCTGGAAGAAAGTCATATACTATACATACATACATATAGAATTTCATTCATAAATCGTTCCAAACCAAAAACTTAAATCTATAACAGCCGTTTGAGTTAATAATAAAATTAGTTAAGACTTCAAAACATTACAATTATTTTTTTTATAATATAAACCAGCAGAAAATCTAAATCTTAAAGCATATTTTTCTAATGCTTCTGGAGGATTAAAATTTTGATCATTGAATAAAATTTCCCTTGCATCTAAAATGTTGTGAACAGTTGTTGTTTTCAATTGTGTTCTTTTTTCATTTCTTATATTTTTCCAATCTGAAAATTTACGTTCCGGTGCAGCACTGCAATGCGGTAAGCAACAAAGCTCCAACATATACACATAGCTGGGCACCGTTAATCAAAAAGTTAACTTCGTTAATCGTTAATCCGCTAATAAAAAAGTTAGCTTCGTTAAACGTTAAAGCGTTAAATTTCGGAAGAATTAACGCAAGTTAACGTTACTCGTTAATCCGTTAACATGTGATAAAAATTGTACTTAGCACCGGCGCTAAGTAATGCCGGTCGTCCACTAGGCGATCAACGCACAAATTTCGAACTCAACGCATTCAACTCTAATGTACGGTGCCTTCAATTCTGTTCAACCAACGGGTTGGATCTAGTTGTTGGCCGTTGCTCAACGAATTGCGCAACAAGTGTACGGGTAGTGTACGAGCTCGTGTTGCTCCTTGAAAATGTTCGATTAACACGTTGAGCAACATTTTCAATATAATGTTTTGCACATTATTTGTTCAACGCGTTGATCAACTTTTTAATTTTCTTTGGGATTTCTTGACGTAATATTGTGTTGCGTTGCGTTGGCTGCAGTGAAATGTGTCTACGTGGTTGAACTATTGCGTTGCCATGAACTTGCAGTTGTTGCAACTTGCAAACTGTAGTTTATTTTGGTTTTTCGTCATGGAAGGTGATAAAAAATCAGAGTGGACCACGGAATTAATTTTGCAAATGATTTCAGCAATTGAGGAAAAGCCCAATATATGGGACATTAAGAGCCCCTCTTATAAAATCGAGATGCCAGGGAATTGGCTTGGTCTCAAATTTCCTCGAAAATGCAATTGCCTTAACTTTGAATTCGAATTCACGGGCGCGGTGGGATCAATCGATTTTAATTTGTCACATATTGCATTGAAAAAACAATTCGCGACTCAAGAAAAAATCATCTACCCAGAATCGTCTTGGCTGTTTTTTCTTTCTTTGTCTTTCACTTTCTAATATTATTAATGCGGCTGCCGCTTTTTTTTTCCTAGAGGAAATCATACTCATACGGAACAAATTTAAGAATATTTTAAAGCGAAGGCGTGCGTCGACAATAAATGTATGTACCGAACTGAAGTTTGACGTTTGAGTTTTTTGTATATCGTGGTGCGTTCAACGCGTTCCCCAACGAAGGTATCAACTCGTTCATCAACTGGTTGAGCAACAATATCGACAACGCAGTTGATCAACTCAAAAAAAAAATTTGTCTGTCCAAAATCGAACAAGTTTATCAACTAGTGTACGAGGTTATTCAACATTTGAGTAAATTGGGCAACTAGGTGTACGGAGCTATTCAACACTGGAATAAGTTTTAAGAGTTGATCAACTAGGTGTGCGGGGTTAATCAACATATGGGAAAGTTGGTCAATTATGTGTACGGGGTTCCAAACGCATTTTGTTCAACTTTATTTACTCAACGTGAATTACGTAAGTTGCTGCACTAGTGCAAGAGGTTGTAAATTCGTTTATCCAACGAAAGAGTTGAATAAAAAGTTAAACGAAGTTGGTTGAACTTATCGCGCACATAGTGGACGACCGACATAATGAAATGATCAAACGAAACGAATCTCTTCGCAGTTTTCTCACTCGCACGCGCCGTCAAAATATAATACGTACCTAGCTGTTTTTGTTTCACCCGCGGCGCGCGCCGCACGGCACTTGTCTCATACTTGTCTGAACTTGTTTTTCGCGCCGCGCGGTAAATAGTAGGCATTGGATTAACGATTAACGGACTTAACGTGGATTAACGTGTCCGTTAACATTTTTAAAAGTTAACTTAAAAGTTAATCCGTTAATCAAAATTTTAACTTCGTTAATTAACGATTAACGGATTAACGAGTTAATGCCCAGCTATGCATATACATATGAAGAAATGTTTTTGAATTTGAAAATTGTCCATACCATCTTTTAAATTTTGGATCAAACGCCATTGTGAAACAACGTCATCAGTTTTAAAAATTTGGAGTAAGTGATTTTCTCCACTCATTATTAATCTACATTCGTTATATTTGGCGAAAATGTCACGTCAGACCTGAAACTGTTGTTATTGTTCCATCAATGACGTCTATTTGGATTTAAATATTTTAATAATTTTAATTTATCGTTTAAAAAGTTAAATCTTTCTCCAATTTGAAAACATAATTCGACATAATAGCTGCTGATCACTTTTCTTAATTTCATTACTTTTTGTTCATCAATGTCATTTTCTCATTAGTACCTTTCAAAGTGAAGGCCAAAATACATTTGAGAAAATGGTAGATAGTTTTGAGGGTTTCTTACATTATTTGTGTTTCTATTAATATGTATTTTCTGACTTTACAATTTTTTAATTACAGTAAAACCCGCTTAAGAGAAACCCGCTTAAGAGAAAAACCCGCTTACCTGAAACACTTTTTTCATCCCCAAGTATTTTCCGACAAATTTCTCTTAAAACACTCCGCTTAAGTGAAACTCGCTTAAGCGAAAAACCCGGATAACTGAAACATATTTTCAGTTAATTTTTAATATTTTTCATTGAAAAAAACTCTCTTAAGTGAAAAAAAAATTTGAATCAAACAGAACAAAAATTTGCTAGTGTTCGTTTTTCAATAAATTATGTTTGTGTTATTTAATCGTTGTTTTATTTAACTTCTTTCAAGGCAAGTTCAAAAGATAAAAAAAATATTGTTTCTAGCATTAAATCTCCGCTTAATGGAATTTTTAAATCCGCTTAAGTGAAATTTTTTTTCCACTTATCCGAGCTCCGCTTAAGTGAAATTATTTTTCACTTAAGCGGGGTTCGCTTAAGTGAAAAACCCGCTTAAGTGAAAGCAAAACTGTGACATTTTGCCGTTTCTCTTAAGCGGGTTTTACTGATTTTAGTTTTAACGTATTCATACTTTCGATCAAAAAGTGTATTTTTGTGTTCTCAGATTGAAATATTCTGTTTAACCCAAATCATTTATAATTTTCAGATTTATTGACAAAAATTCCAAAAAAAAATAAATTGTCTTTGTTTTTTAAAAAATCCGAAATTTTTGAAGCCTTAGAAGTAGGTTCTTTAAGTGCAGTGTGCAGCATATAAAAATCAAACAAGGGCTCTATGATTCTTTTTAGGAGAACGAGTTTGACAAACCTTTAAAATTTGATGCTCATTAACGCCAAGTGCTTTTTGGAAAGTAATGAAATCTTTTTGTTTTTTCGAGCTGTGGCAAAAATAGAAATATATGTAGTATGTATGTATATCCCTTAATGATTTTTCTACTTGCCACGGTAAACATTTAGCAGCATAAGCGGAGCACAAACTTAAATTATGACATGTACATAACGTACATACATGGAATCGTTAAAATATTAGGATTAATATTTTGGATAAATTTTAGGTGTCATTGTGATCATATGGTATATGGTAATATAAAAAGATAGGTAAAAGGTGAGTTGTAAAAAGTGGTAGAATTAGATTTTTAGGTGGTAGGTTTTCATAAACAGCAAAAAGTGGTAGAAATACCACTTAAGTGGTAGAAGTCCCAACACTGGACCTGCGCAGTAGAATTGCCATTGTATATAAAAACTATAGTACTCTCATGAAGAGGAACGAACGATGCGGTGCCATACGAGCGTATTCCATAACTTTTTACGTAGAGTTGTGGAGAGTAAGGACAGACGATAATCAGGAAGGGATGATAATATTTTCGGTAAAAGCAAACCGAAGGTGCAGAACAAAGCGACGACAAGAAAGCTATTTTCTGTTTTCTTTTTATCAATTTCTATACAAATAAGTATGAGGTGGCATATTTTGCTTCACACATAGAGAAAAAACGGTATATTGTTTGGTTTGATTTTTTTCGTTCGCTGTTTGTATGTATATTGGAGCAAATGTAGGATTTATGTATATTCAAATAGACGAATTTTTAAACGGTTACCACTCAGAACAATTATTTTGTATAGATAGATAATTATTTTTGTAGGCAGATTTTTCAAATGCAGAATTTTGAGAATTGGAGTCTTGAGTTTTATTCTGAAATACAGAAAAATTATATTGAAAGCTAAAATTTTTAAGAGTAGAATTTTGGAATGCAGAATTTTGGGAAATAAAATTTTAAAATGCATAAAAATTAATAAGTAAAATTTTGAAAAACAGAAGTTTGAAAAAGAGATTTTGAAATGCAGAAAGCTTAGTAAGTAAAATTTTTAAAAGCAAAACTTTGAAATGCAGAAAGCTTAGTAAGTAAAATTTTGAAAAGCAAAATTTTGAAATGCAGAATTTTAGGAAATAAAATTTTGAAAGAAAATTTTGAAATGCAGAAAACTTAGTAAGTAAAATTTTGAGAAGCAAAATTTTGAAATGCAGAATCTTAGGAAAGAAAATTTTGAAATGCAGAAAACTTAAAAAGTAAAATTCTGAAAACAAATCGCATTTAAAGATAAAAATTTGTTTTTCGTTACATGCGATACGTGGATTGAAAGGTGGCACTCTCTAGATCACAAATATGCAATTTTTAACTCACTAAGATGCCTAGTTTAGCCATAAATCACGTTTGAAAATGTCAACTTTGGGGGGTCTACGGAGCTCCGTTTAGCCGCAAATCGCATTTAAAGATAAAAATTTGTTTTTCGTTACATGCGATACGTGAATTGAAAGGTGGCACTCCCTAGATCACGAATATGCAATTTTTAACTCGCTAAGATGCCTAGTTTAGTCAGAAATCACGCTAGAAGATGTCAACTTTGAGGGGTCAACGAAGCTCCGTTTAGCCGCAAATCGCGTTTAAAGATAAAAATTTGTTTTTCGAAAAAAAAAATTATTTTCACATTTTTTACTTCTAATGGAAGAAAAATATATGTATTAAATGTATTTGTTCTGTTTAATTTGTAATAAACTTCAACTACTAAATCAGAAAAATCAATTTCTGCTAAAATAATTAACATGGCGATTTTAAAATGTGGCAACCATGTCTTATTTTTTCATATTTCAGCCGTTTTTTAGAGGCAAATGGATATGTATGGGTGTTTGAGCAGCATTATACATTAATTGCCAATAAATTTTCGCGTTTTTTTCTCATAATCATTGTCTGTGCGATTGGCAGTGGTTATTTATGTAATGGTTGAAAAATTTTTTTCAAAAAATGGGTATTTTTTTTGTACCCACCATGGAACCATTTTTTTTTGTTTTTCATTGCCTCAAAAACGGTACAACCGATTTTGATCATTTTTTTTTGCTAAAGCTCCCCAAAAACTTAAATAGAATTGTGTATTAAAATTTTCAGAAAAAAAATTTTGGATTTATAAAATAAACTTTTCAAAACTCAATATTTCGAAAACCCCATGCTAGATTTTTTTAAACTTGATAAGTAAAAGTTTATCAATATAATCTACAAGATGTGAGAAAAAAAATGTATTTTACCTAAAAATAAAGGTACCCACCATACAAATGTAAAAAAAAAATAAAAAATGGTTTTCAAAAATCATATTTTTCTCGAAAACGGCACCTGGAATTTAAAAAAAAAAATTTCTTTGTATGATCTTTAATTTAAAAAGACAAATTTTGAAATTAAGATATTAGGTACGCTTGTACCTACCATAGAACCATTTTTTCAAATTTTGACATTTGACAATTTTCTCATTATCGAAATTTTTTATAGAGATGCTTCCAAAAAGTTTAAAAACATTGCGTCTCAAAGCTTTGAAAAAATATTTTTTTTTAATTTTTGGAAAAAAAAGTAATTTTTTTCCTTGGAAAATTCGATATCTCAAAAACGGCTCAGTATTTTATTTCGAAACCTAATTTCCATTCGTACAATAATAAAAACTTAAGGTTGGCGTACCAAATTTTTTTTATTTTATTTTGTTTATTTTAATTTAACTCGAGATTTTGATCAAAGTTTACACAAAAAAATATTTTTTTATCTAAGAAAATTGTTTTTTTAAAAATCAATGTCTTGAAAAAGTTTGAGCGGCTAATTTTTGAAAATATTTCCTAGAATTTTTAATTTTAAATACTTAAAATTAGTATCCCAAATATTTTTCTAGAACAATTTTAAAGAAATTTCTTATATTCAAAATTAGTTCAATAATAAAAGGTTTTTTAAACTTTGTTTGCATAAATTCGTACTTTTTATATTTATATTAACAAAATACAAAAAAAAAAACAAAATTTTTATTTTAATGAATTAATAATTTCCAAATTTGATAAAAATTCGTAGACAAACATTAAAAGAAATATTTGTTTATTCAAAATTCGTAGGGCAAATATCTTATATTTTTACAAAATATATGGATAAAAACTATTTTTTTGTAAAAAAATGTTTATTTTTATTTTAAAAATTTTTCATGTGGGGTGCATCAATAATTTTTTTTAATTGACACCAAATTTCTTTTTTTTAATTTTTCTAAAATTGCTTATAAGCAATATGTAAATGCATACAAAATATTTTTTCCAAAAAGGTATTTGATTTTTTAAAAATATTATGTCAATAATAATTTTATTCTAATTTTTTTTAATTAATTTCTAAAATTATTTTTTTATGTGAATATTTATACATTTCTAAAATTGTTTATATACACATAAAAAGTATTAAAAAATTTTCTATATTTTTTGCAAACAAAGTTTATATGAATAAATTTTAAAAACTGTTCTATACCTATATCAAATTTCTTTTTTTTTTATTTTTAATTATATAAATACCTATTAACGAATACAAATATTTTTTTTGTAATCAAAATTATTTTCTACCATACCATATTTTATACAGTTATGTACATATGTAAAAGCTATTTTCTTTAATAAAATTATAGGTATACATTCTATTAGATTTGCTTAAAGAAATAGTTTTATACCTAAGTATATAATTATATTAATTGCAAAAAAAAAAAACAATTTGCACTACCTAACCACCCACTGCATCTAATGTAGGCATTTAACCTAGTTATTATTTTTTTTGTTCTTCAAAATTACACCAATTATTATACTTTTAAATAACAACAATAATAATAATTGCAATCAACATATGTAGGTAAGTTACCTAATATATTAAGATAGGTAAAGTTTCTATGAAGATATACTAAAATTCAAAAAAGCCTAATCCTATCAAGAATCAATTTTCAAAATTATTCCTACTTAAATCTATTCAAATAGGTATGTGTGTCCATACAAATAAAAAGCAACGTTGTATTTTGGTTAGATATGCCGAAATTGAACAACGTTACTTTGTTGCGTATGAAATAGCCAAAACAAAACAAATATTCTTGACAAAAAAAATATAACAACAAAACACACAGAAGATCACTCAAAAGAAAAATGCTACAAAACAAATTTCATTTTCTCATTCTCGTCTTTCTCATTGCCACGTGGGTAAAAAAATTTCCTCAATTACTACCCCACCCTAAATCAAAAGTCTGCACGAAATTTTTTCCTCCGACAGCGCCCTCGGTAGAGTGTATTCCATAACATTTTTTTCTGTTCCATGAGAGTACTATAATTTATATATACAAGGGAATTGCCAACTGAATTGGTTCAAGCTATACGAATAAAATATTTTTTTCAATTCTTTCAACCGCTGCATCACGGAAATGGCAATACTTATGAAAAAAGAGAATCGGATGATCTACAATTTTTGTCTGAACTATTTTTGCTGTAAAACTCACCGTTTAGCTGAAAAACGCGAAAAACCTATTTTTGCAAACTTTCACCATCAATAAAATTTTTTGCACAAGGGGGATTTTTTGCTCTATGGGAATTTTTGTAACCTTACTTCTATTATAAGGACTAATTTGACTGGACTATGAAACCATTTTTAATGTTTGAAAATTTGACTTGCAGTTTGGTTTGTATGTATCATACAAATACTGAAAATATATCATGCATATGAATCAGTATTTAAAAAGAATTGTATGTATAGATCATTTCAAAACTGATCCATGGGCTTAAAAAAAAGAGGTATTTTTGTCTAATTGTACGTATAGGTCATTTAAATTATTTTAGTTATTTGAAAAAAGTTCATACAAAATTATGACCTTGTAATACAACGGCTTATGTGGCAGACCAATACTGACCATTCTTTCACAAAAGTGCGTTTAGATCACTTGAAACACTGAAATCTTTAGCAATAGTAGAGATAGGAAAGATTTAATTACACCAATAGAAAAATAAGCTTTTTGTCAATAGGAAATCATTCCTAACTCAAATATGGTGAAAATGCATATGTATGACTCCAATACTGGGGTGACGATTTGTTTGATAGATATAATCTATCCTGTAGTTCATCTGAAAACTACCTTATCCCAAATCTGGCTGTTTTAAAAAAAAATAAAAAACTGCGCTATAAAAACAGAAACAAAATTGGTTTAAAGCTTTATTTATTTATTTTTTTACTTATTTAATTATTTATTTTTAGTACAAATTATTTATTTAATTTATTTTTTTATTTTTGTTCGTATTTATTATTTATTTATTTATTTATTTGTCCATTTACTTATTTATTTATTGCATTATTTATTCGTTATTGTATTTATTGTTTGAAATATAATATTAAATTGTGTTTCTGTATTTAAACAGTTTCTTTTTGTTTATTTATTGTATGCAAATTTCTTATATGTATTAGAATCCGTATTGTATATACACTTCGCTTAAACTGAATAAGCACAAAAATTTTCTATGGTATGTTGTCCATTTTTTCATAACTTTGAGCGTTAATATATCATTTTATGATGCTTGCCGTTTGCTTGTGATGTTGAGAAAAAAAATCAGAAAGAATAATTCAAAAAGTACCTACCGCTATTTTTTTTCTCGCTGTCTTGCAAAGCGTTCCATATGGAAAAGCAAATTTTTTTGTGTCAACTGAATAGACACAACTATTAAAATTGGAAATAAAAGCTAACGGAATAAAATGAAACAAGTTTTTCTTTAAATATTTTTTTAGTGGTTATTTCTAGTAATGTGTACTGCCACCTTTAATAGTAATTACTTCATAAATTCGGCCCTCATGGTATCGTACAGGCTCTTTAAGTAGTCCAGCAAAATTTCCATCCAGGCTAATTTAATGGCTGCAATTAGGGATTCTCTATCCTCAAACTCAAGGCCAGACCATTGAAGCAATTCCACATTCTGGTCCTGTATTCAATTTTTGACAACACGCGCGGTGTGGATGGGGGCGTTGCCCTGCTGGAAAGTCCAGTTAATGGGTACAAAAATATCCGCAAATTTAAGAAAATTTCCTTCCAAGATTTCTTTGTAGGTAATTGCAGTCATTTTTGACGTTTGAAACTCAAGCTCAACATTCCCATAGTAGCCTACTGCTCCCAATACCATAACTCCACCTTCTCGACTATGATGCCATGCTAAAAATCGTTCTTCTTTCCTCACATCGTGGAAATAATAATTAAAACTATCAAGGCCATCAAAATTGAATTTCTTCTCATTAGAAAAAACGACGTGGCGTCATTCATTTTTCCCAACTCTTATGGAGTCTAGAAAATTCTAAACGCATACATTTTCGTTGCTCGTTTAGTGGTGGTTTCTTCTGAAGTTTTAATCGTTTTAAATGATTTGCGCTATTTATTATTCTGCGGATTGTTGAAACGCTTGCAGTTACACCGGCTTCTTGTTTAATTTTTGCTGCAAAGTCACATGAATTGGAAGCACATCTTAAAATTGCTCTTCGATCAACTGCAGTTGTTGCCGTGTTTTATCTCCTTTCATGTTTTTCCGTATAAACTTTTATTTCTTAGGTAGGAATATACAACACTAAAACTTCGTTCAATTTTGGTAGCTATAGCAGGCCCGTTTAGTCTTTGTTCTTTTAACAAATCGAATTTATCTCTTTCGACACTATTTTTAGGCTTTTGATCTACACATTTTTTTTTTTAATTTCAATTGAACTGATAAATTTCACTTAAAACACTTCAACTTTTGATTAAATGTGTCAATCACCTCTAAACTCTCATTAAACCCTTGTATATAAAAACTATAGTACTCTCATGGAACAGAAAAAAATGTTATGGAATACACTCTACCGATGATGGCGCTGCCGGAGGAAAAATTTCGTGGAGACTTTTGATTTAGGGTGGGGTGGTAATTGAGGAAAGAACGAGAAAAAAGTTTTTTTAGCCACGTGGCAATGAGAAAGACGAGAATGAGAAAATGAAATTTGTTTTGTAGCATTTTTCTTTTGAGGGATCTTCTGTGTGTTTTGTTGTTATATTTTTTTGTCAAGAATATTTGTTTTGTTTTGTCTATTTTATACGCAACAAAGCAACGTTGTTCAATTTCGATATATTTAACCAAAATACAACGTTGCTTTTTATTTGTATGGACACACATACATACCTATTTGAATAGATTTAAGTAGGAATAATTTTGAAATTTGATACTTGATAGGATTGGGTTTTTTTTTGTTAATTTTAGTATACCTACATACATACGTACTTTATCTTAATATATTAGGTAACTTATCTATGTTGATTGCAATTATTATTATTTTTGTTGTTCAAAAGTATAAAAATTGGTGTAATTTTGAAGAAGAAAAATAATAATTGCAATCAACTAGGTTAACTGCCTACATTAGATGCAGTGGGTGGTTAGGTAGTGGAAATTGTTTTTGTTTTGCAATTAATATAATTATGTACATATATAGGTACAAGACTATTTCTTTAAGAAAATCTAATATACGCATACCTACCTATATATTTTTATTAAAAAAAATAGCTTTTTCATATGTACATACCTATATAAAATATGGTATGGTAGAAAATAATTTTGATTAACCAAAAAATATTTGTATTCGTTAATAGGTATTTATATAATTAAAAATAAAAAAAAAGAAATTTGATATAGGTATAGAACAGTTTTTAAAATTTATTCATACCTATAAACTTTGTTTGCAAAAAATATAGGAAATTTTTAATACTTTTTATGTGTATATAAACAATTTCAGAAATGTATAAATATTCACATAAAGCAATTGTGAAAAAAAATCAAATAAGTTTTTCGAGAAAAAAATAATTTTAGAAAACTTAAATTAATTTAAAAAAAATTAGAATAAATAGAATAAAATTATTATTGACATAATATTTTTTAAAAATCAGAAAGAAATTTGGTGTCAATTTTAAAAAATTATTGATGCACCCCACATGAAAAATTTTTAAAATAAAAATAAACATTTTTTTACAAAAAATAGTTCTTATCCATATATTTTGTAAGAATATAAGATATTTGCCCTGCGAATTTTGAACAAACAAATATTTCTTTTAATGTTTGTCTATGAATTTTTATCAAATTTGAAAATTATTAATTCATTAAAATAAAAATTTAGTTTTTTGTTTGTATTTTGTTAATATAAATATAAAAAGTACGAATTTATGCAAACAAAGTTTAAAAAACCTTTTATTATTGAACTAATTTTGAATATAAGAAATTTCTTTAAAATTGTTCTAGAAAAAAATTTGGGATATTAATTTTAAGTATTCAAAAATAAAGATTCTAGGAAATATTTTCAAAAATTATTCGCTCAAACTTTTTCAAGACATTAGTTTTTAAAAAACAATTTTCTTAGATAAAATTTTTTTTTGTGTTCTCTATCATCGTAATGTAAACTTTGATCAAAATCTCGAGTTAAATTTTTTGCACATGCAAAACTTGTAATTACATAATTTTATAAGTGAAAATAAAATTAAAAAAAATTGGTACGCCAACCTTAAGTTTTTATTATTGTACGAATGAAAATGAGGTTTCGAAATAAAATACTGAGCCGTTTTTGAGATATCGAATTTTCCAAGAAAAAAAATTACTTTTTTTCCAAAAATTAAAAAAATATTTTTTTCAAAGCTTTGAGACGCAATGTTTTTAAACTTTTTGGAAGCATCTCTATAAAAAATTTCGATAATGAGAAAATTATCAAATGTCAAAATTTTGAAAAAATGGTTCTATGGTAGGTACGAGCTGTACCTAATATCTTAATTTCAAAATTTGTCTTTTTTAATTAAAGATCATACAAAGAAAAAAAAATGTATTAAAATTCCAGGCGCGCGCCGGGCACGAGTACGATAACTTGGCCGCCAAGATTTGATAACGGATTTTTGTAGAGGGGTCAAAAATAAGCACTTTTTACTATGGGAGGGGGGGTCTATCTCCCCCCGTTTAGGAGGTAGGGGCACTTTTAGAAAAAATGGTTTAAATTGAAAAAAAAAAAAAAAATATTAAAAAACAACGGCAACACCTACAATAAAGTGCTATACTGCGTTTGAAAGCCAGAAGATTGTTCTATAATCCTGCATTTAAATTAAATTACTCATGTCAATAATTTTTGAGAAATTCGCATTAAAAGTTCAAATTTTGATAAAAAAACGTGAAAAAAAAAGTTTAGACCGGTTGTTTTCAAAATTGTGAAATGAAATTTTAAATTAACTTATATGTGATCCATGTATCTATCAGTTTTTAATCGAACACAAAAAACCGCATGGTTCTATGTCTTCTGGTTTTTGAGAAAATCGAAAATAACTAAAACTACTTTTCTACAAAATGTTTGATATTTTTTGCTTCCTTACATAAATAAATCAGTGCTAGCTTCCAACATTACAATACATAAACAGTAAAGTATGTATGGGGGGGCATGCTGCCCCCCTGCAACCCCCCTGCTTGGGCACACTATAGGATTTGGGCATAGCTGGGCATGAACTCGTTAATCCGTTAATCGTTAATTAACGAAGTTAAAATTTTGATTAACGGATTAACTTTTAAGTTAACTTTAAAAAATGTTAACGGACACGTTAAATCCGTTAATCCACGTTAAGTCCGTTAATCGTTAATCCAATACCTACTATTTACCGCGCAGCGCGAAAAACAGGTTAAGACAAGTATGAGATAAGTGCCGTGCGGCGCGTGCCGCGGGTGAAACAAAAACAGCTAGGTACGTATTATATTTTGACAGCGCGTGCGAGTGAGAAAACTGCGAAGAGATTCGTTTTATTTGATCATTTCATTATGCCGGTCGTCCACTATGTGCGCGATAAGTTCAACCAACTTCGTTCAACTTTTTTTTCAACTCTTTCGTTGGATAAACGAATTTACAACCTCTTACACTAGGGCAGCAACTAAAGTTGAACAAAATGCGTTTGGAACCCCGTACACATAATTGACCAACTTTCCCATTATGTTGATTAACCCCGCACACCTAGTTGATCAACTTTTAAAACTTATTCCAGTGTTGAATAACCTCGTACACTAGTTGATAAGCTTGTTCGATTTTGACAGAAAACATTTTTTTTCGAGTTGATCAACTGCGTTTGAACGCACCACGATAAACAAAAAACTCAAACGTCAAACCTGAAATAATTTTGACTTCAGTTCGATACATACATTTGTTGTCGACGCACGCCTTCGCTTTAAAATATTCTTAAATTTGTTCCGTATGAGTATGATTTCCTCTAAGAAAAAAAAGAGTGGCTGCCGCATTAATAATATTAGAAAATGAACGACAAAGGAAGAAAAAACAGCCAAGACGATTCTACGTAGATGATTTTTTCTTGAGTCGCGAAGAAAATTGTTTTTTCAATGAAATATATGAGAAATTAAGATCGATTGATCCCACCGCGCCCGTGAATTCGAATTCAAAGTTTAGACAATTGCATTTTCGAGGAAATTTGAGACCAAGCCAATTCCCTGGCATCTCGATTTTTAATGTCCCATATATTGGGCTTTTCCTCAATTGCTGAAATCATTTGCAAAATTAATTCCGTGGTCCACTCTGATTTTTTATCACCTTCCATGACGAAAAACCAAAATAAACTACAGTTTGCAAGTTGCAACAACTGCAAGTTCATGGCAACGCAATAGTTCAACCACGTAGACACATTTCACTACAGCCAACGCAACGCAACACAATATTACGTCAAGAAATCTCAAAGAAAATTAAAAAGTCAATCAACGCGTTGAACAAATCTGTGGCAACAATCAATAACCGCTTAAGTCGACTTAAGACAAAAATCGTTTTTTTGCTGCATCATAATCTGCATATTCCATTCTGTTATAGAAAAAAATCCAGGATTTGTAACTCTTTTTTTCGTCAAAATAATCCAAAAAGAAAAAACCGCTTAAGTCGTTCTCATAGGTAGAAGCATTTGCAATACCCGCTTAACTCACATAAGAACTTGTGAATTTCAAAATTTCGTAATCCAATAACAGCTTATATGGATTTAAGATACTTTTACAAAATAAAAAACTATTCAAAAATCAATCAACCATATTGCACTGAAAACAGCTTAAATCGACTTAAGCGTTTATTGCAAACTTAACAAAGTATTTTCGCTATAGCCCAACTGAGATAAGTCGTTATTGCAAATTTCTGTTTGTTACTTCGATGGAGACTATGTAGAGTAAGCGGTTTTTAAAAAATGTATTTTCTACGAACTGCAGAATTAAGTCGATTTAAGTCGTTATTATTAATGCAAGTATGAAATATCAATTGACTTAAGAGATTTGGACGGCAAGTTCGTGAATTAATTTAGTTGAGATAAAAGTGTTTTGAGGATAATTAAAGTAAAAATAATTAGGAAAGTGCAACAATATGAGCTCCTGATCCTTACAAATTTTGAATGCAGCTCGGAAAGGTGTTTTAGGCAACGTGAAGTTAATATATTTCAAGAACGGCAACGGCAGAAGACAAGTGATACATTTGAAAAAGAAAGTGATCTATGTAAGTGAATTTTGTATATCAAGTTTTATGAATGTGTGTTTTCAGATTTTCGGTTTTGAATATGGAAAAAATTGGTTGGCTATAGCCCATTTATGACGTATCTGTTTCATACTAATTAATACAAGCAAACATTATAATTTGTGCTTGTTGGCCAATAAGGATCTAATTCCAAGTAGTTTTCAACGAAATAAAGTGACCTGCAAATGAAGTTTATTATGAAAATCTGAATATAATTTTTGAATAATTTTGTGTCAACATTAGCAAAGAATATGAACATGATTTCAGTACAGATGACTGTACGCGATCCCTATTTCAAGCTTGCAGACATGGACATTTCTTCAGATTTTCCTCACGAAGAACTTTTGGAGATTGGTAGGCAATTTGAGGAAAGTAAAATTGTTTCTCTCCCACATAAAACAGTTAAAAACGAATCGAAATATAATTCAAGTATAGTGATTTAAAAAAAAAAAAGAAACAGAGGTAAATCATAAACTCGAAAAACGGGAGTGATTGAGGCAAGAAAATGTGAGCATCTTAATATCGAAAAAATTAGTTTTAAAAAACGGAAGGAAAACTTTAAATCACATTGGGAATTAGGGACGTTCTACCAAAGAATTCTTTTTATCGGAGCTTAAATAGAAATAGAAGATAAGAAACAGACATTGAAAAAAGTCATATTCCACCTCGAAACTGACAACTTCATATAAAGTACTTAATTTATTACCTACTAGAAAGAATAGATTCGTGTCCATCAAAAGTGCTTTAAACAATGCATAGATGCTACTGACAGTTTTCTAGAATCCCATCTGACACATCTTGTAAATATTTGTATGTGGTTTTTGGATTTGACATTCAACAGTGTCTGCAAACAACACACATCCGAAATTCAGTAAGCTTTTACAAAAAAACGGCAGTTGGCGGCGACGGCAAAGAAGACATTTTATTGTCTATAGTTCATTTGGCGGTCAAAATAAGAATTTATTTGTGAGCACGATGTTGTTAACATTTTGAAAGCCAAGTCCAGCATTGAGGTTGTAGATCACAAGCTTTAATAGTCATGCCAAACTCATATGGAGTGTAACGTAGGTCATGAATTACAAAAAAAAGAAACCAAAAAAGGTACCGATTCATCATCCTCACGATTGGTTTAATTTTGTCCGATTTTGACTATGGTTGTGTTTCAAAAACAAAACTTTTGTGGAGCAGCAGAGACTATTTTGTATGGAATAACGTGAACAAAGTTGGTAAAATTGAATACAAAACAACTCTGGGTAAAAATCTGCATTTTTCAACACCCACTGTTGTAAAACATGGTATTGATTCACTCAAATGGTTTAAAATTCCCAACTCACCAGCTATCAATGTAATAAGCGTAAAAAAGCTGCGCCTCAAAGACTTCTTCCGTTTATTGATCATTCGTTTTATGAATTTTATAACAACCTAGATACAGAAATGCAACCCGAAACTAAAATACATCCTGACTTAATGAATCCAGACAAAAATGGAGTTTAAATACTTTTTCTTACTAACAAGATTTTTCAACTAATTCTTTACTAACTTAAATTGGCTATTTCTTACTTAATACGAGTTTTTGCATTTTTGTTACTGTGAATTACGTTTTTAATACATTTTAAGTTACATGGTTTTCGAAAAGAAATATCGCTTAAGTTGATACAAATAAAAAAAATTATTACCAAAAACAGCTTATCTTATTTAAGAACACATGGGCGAAAATTTTCAGTTTGCAATAACAGCTTAAGTGACATAGGCGAGCAACAAGGTGTTTATTTACTTTTGGAAAAACAGCTTAAAAATGTTTTTTTGCAATAAAATTAAAAATAAAGAAATTTAAGAAAGAAAAAATAGTTTAAACAAATAAGATTGAAGTCTTCTATTATAATCTGCACCGTTTTTGTTTTTTAAATGCGTCATTTTTTTCCAGACTTAAAAAGAAGTTTCAAAGTGCTCTCCTCGAAAATTGAATTTTTGGACTTAAGCGGTTTTTGCTTGTGGCCACAGAAATAATGTGCAACACATTATCTTGAAAATGTTGCTCAACGTGTTGATCGAACATTTTCAAGGAGCAATACGAGCTCGTACACTAGCCGTACACTTGTTGCGCAATTCGTTGAGCAACGGCCAACAACTGACGTTGAATTCGAATTTGTGCGTTGATCGCCTAGTGGGCGACCGGCATTACTTAGCGCCGCCGGTGCTCAGAGTAAAAAAATATAAAAAATGTAATTTTTATCACATGTTAACGGATTAACGATTAACGTTAACTTGCGTTAATTCTTCCGAAATTTAACGCCTTAACGTTTAACGAAGTTAACTTTTTTAGTAGCGGATTAACGATTAACGAAGTTAACTGTTTGATTAACGGTGCCCAGCTATGGATTTGGGGTAGGTGCGAGGTTGGGTGCATGCAAAGTTTCTTTTGCATTCACAGAATCTGTATTTAAAAAAATTCAAATTTATTCTATTTATCCAATGTCCACTAAATACATATAAAATACAATAAACGATCTTGAAAACCAAAACAAACTTCTGACCATGTTCACCAATACATGGCACTATTTTTCTATCGAAAATACTGCCTAAAAAGGAAATATAAGGACGACTGGGGTTCGCAAATAATAGAGTTTTTATCAGATGTAAAAAAAGTTTACCCTTGTTATACCGATGGTGATATATGTGAGGGTTTACAGTTAAAAGACATCGATCAGCCCACCCTTCAGAGCGAAAATTTAGAAAGTGTTTTACCGGCAAAACATCCTCGGCTTCCCACCATAAAAGAGTAACTCAACGAACTCGACAGTTATAGTACGGACGATGGCTTTATTGACGAGACTTACACACCTTTTTAATACATTTTGACCATTTTTAACTAACTATGACTGACTAACTCCTGACTAACTGACAAAATAACTGACCCAGATGCAATTCTACCTCCTCATGGTGCATTCTGGGTAACGCTAAATGAATTGCGGTACTGAACTAACAAAGATTCATTATGTTTATTAACATTAATCCTTAAAATGGAATCACCGTCACCACCAAAAATCAAAAAAAGTAGTTTTGGTAATTTTCGATTTTCTCAAAAACTAGAAGACATAGAACCATGCGGTTTTTTGTGTTCGATTAAAAACTGATAGATACATAGATCACATATAAGTTAATTTAAAATTTCATTTCAAAATTTTGAAAACAATCGGTCTAAACTTTTTTTTTCACGTTATTTTATCAAAATTTGGACTTTAAATGCGAATTTCTCAAAAACCATTGATATGAGTAATTTAATTTAAATGCAGGATTATAGAACAATCTTCTGACTTTTAAACGCAGTATAGGACTACTTTATTGTAAGTGTTGCCGTTGTTTTTTAATATTTTTTTTTTCAATTTAAACCATTTTTTTCTAAAAATGCCCCTACCTCTTAAACGGAGGTTTTCTCAAAAACCAGAAGACATAGAACCATGCGGTTTTTTGTGTTCGATTAAGAACTGATAGATACATGGATCACATATAAGCTAATTTACAATTTCATTTCACAATTTTGAAAACAACCGGTCTAAAAATTTTTTTTTCACGTTTTTTTATCAATATTTGGACTTTAAATGCAAATTTCTCAAAAACTATTATTATGAGTAATAAAATTTAAATGCAGGATTATAAAACAATTTTCTGGCTTTCAAACGCAGTATAGCACTTTATTGTAGGTGTTGCCGTTGTTTTTTAATATTTTTTTTTTCAATTTTAACCATTTTTTCTAAAAGTGCCCTTACCTCCTAAACGGAGGGAGATAGACCCCCCCCTCCCATAGTAAAAAGTGCTTGTTTTTGACCCCCCTACAAAAACCCGTTATCAAATCTTGGCGGCCAAGTTATCGTACTCTCCCCAGGCGCCGTTTTCGAGAAAAATACGATTTTTGAAAACCATTTTTTATTTTAACATTTGTATGGTGGGTACCTATATTTTTAGGTAAAATACATTTTTTTTTCTCACATCTTGTAGATTATATTGATAAACTTTTACTTATCAAGTTTAAAAAAATCTAGCATGGGGTTTTCGAAATATTGAGTTTTGAAAAGTTTATTTTATAAATCCAAATTTTTTTTTTGAAAATTTTAATACACAATTCTATTTAAGTTTCTGGGGAGCTTTAGCAAAAAAAAAATGATCAAAATCGGTTGTACCGTTTTTGAGACAATGAAAAACAAAAAAAAATGGTTCCATTTACCATTTTTTGAAAATTTTTTTTCAACCATTATGTAGATACGAGTACCTTAAAATAAATAACAGACAATGATTATGAAAAAAAAAACGCGAAAATTTATTGGCAATGAATGTATAATCCTGCTCAAACACCTATACATATCCATTTGCCTCTAAAAAAACGGCTGAAATATGAAAAAATAAGACATGGTTGCCACATTTAAAAATCGCCATGTTAATTATCTTAGCAGAAATTGTTTTTTTCTGATTTAGTAGTTGAAGTTTATTATAAATTAACCAAAAAAATACATTTAATACATACATATATTTTTCTTCCATTAGAAGTAAAAAATGTGAAAATATTTTTTTTTTTCGAAACACAAATGTTTATCTTTAAATGCGATTTGCCGCTAAACGGAGCTTCGTAGACCCCCATAGTTGACATCTTCTAACGTGATTTCTGGCTAAACTAGGCATCTTAGAGGATTAAAAATTGCATATTCGTGGTCTAGGGAGTGCCACCTTTCAATCCACGTATCGCATGTAAAGAAAAACAAATGTTTATCTATAAATGCGATTTGCGGCTAAACGGAGTTCCGCAGGCCCCCCAAAGTTGACATTTTCAAACGTGATTTCTGGCTAAACTAGGCATCTTAGCGAGTTAAAAATTGCATACTCGTGATGTAGGGAGTGATGTATCACATGATTTTTTTTTGTTATTTTGCATTTCAAAATTCTACATTTTGAAATTCTACTTTTCAAAATTTTGAATTTCTAATTTTACTTATTAAGTTTTCTGCATTTAAGAATTCTACTTCTCAAAGTACATTTTTCAAGATTATATTTCCCAAAATTTTGCATTTCAAAATTCTACTTCTCATAATTCTGCTTTTTAAATTGTACCTATTAAGTTTTGTGCATTTCAGAATTCTACTTCTCAAAATATCTTTTTCAAAATTTTACTTTTTAAGTTTTCTGCATTTCAAAATTTTATTTCCTAAAATTCTGCATTTCAAAATTTGCCTTTTCAAAATTTTACTTACTAAGCTTTCTGCATTTCAAAATTCCTTTTTCAAACCTCTGCTGTTCAAAATTTACTTATTAAGCTTTCTGCATTTCAAAATTCCTATTTCAAACTTCTGCTTTTCAAAATTTTACTTATTAATTTTTTTGCATTTCAAAATTTAATTTCCCAAAATTCCAAAATTCTACTCTTCAAAATTTTAGCTTTCAATATACCTAATTGTTCTGTATTTCAGAATAATACTCAAAACTCCAATTCTCAAAATTCTGCATTTGAAAAATCTGCCTACAAAAATAATTATCTATCTACACAAAATAATTGTTCTGAGTGGTAACCGTTTAAGAATTCGTGTATTTGAATAAAAATCCTACATTTGCTCCAATATAAATACAACGAAAAAAATCAAACCTAACAATATACCGTTTTTTCTCTATGCGTGAAACAAAGAATGTCACCTCATACTTATTTGTATAGAAAATTGATAAAAAGAAAACAGATAATAGCTTTCCTGTCGTCGCTTTGTTCTGCACCTTCGGTTTGCTTTTACCGAAAATATTATCACCCCTTCCTGATTATCGTCTGTCCTTACTCTCCACAACTCTACGTAAAAAGTTATGGAATACGCTCGTATGGCGCCGCATCGTTCGTTCCTCTTCATGAGAGTACTATAGTTTTTATATACAAGGATTAAAAATTGAGATAATGTCCGATAATGACCGTGTGCCTATTCAGTTGACGCAAAAATACTGCATTTTTCTATATGGAACGCTTTGCAAGAGAGCAAGAGAAAAAATAACGGTACGTTTTGAATTATTATTCTTTCTGATTTGTTTTTTCAACATCATAAGCAAACAGTTAGCTTCATCAAATGATACATTAACGCTCAAAGTTTGAAACAAAATGAACAACATACCTTGAAGAATATTTGTGCTTATTCAGTTGAAGCTAAGTGTATACTTCAAAAAAGTTATTGTAAACCATGTATTTAAGATAAGTACTTTTCAGTGCTTTCTACCTCCCATTCTTCCACTTTTGGATAACGAATTTCTGACGATTCAAAGAAGGTTTTTTTTTGTAGCTTTTTCCTTCGATTTTGCTATTTATTAAACTGTGATATTTATATAATTTTTTTATTTTTTCAGTAGTAAGGTAGAGTTATACCATTTCTCTGTAAATTGTGCAATATAGTTTTTTTAAGAAAGAAATGTAAATAATTACGGCTACAATAAAAATTTAAATTCAATTCAATAATAATAATAGCTAATGTGTGGAAGAAAATTTCCGAAAAATAGTTAATTTTTTTTTGAACGGTACAGATTTTGGAAGATTTTTGTATGAAAAATATTAAGCAATGAAATTTTCTGATTTTTTTTAATTTTAATTTTTTTTGAAAACCCAATACATATTTCGAAAACCACATCGTTCCTTCGATTTTTTTCAAAGCTTGGAAACTAACAGCCTTATTTACTAACTCGTTTTAGCGCCGGAGTAAAGTTACTTCGAATTTACAACGACTCTAATCCTGAAAAGCTTATTTATTAAGAAAATACGCCAGGAATAGAGGCGGAATAAGCTAATACTGGTCCATAGTAGGTTTAAAGCCGTTTTAGTATCTACATGTCATTTTGACATGACATCTGATCTGACATTTATAAACAGAAATGTAAATCATTAGTTTTTCTTTACAAGTCAAAATGGATAGTTATTTTTCATTTGTAAATGATTTAAATTCTTTAAACACTCTAACTGATGGAAGTAGGAGACCAAAGCAGTACAAAACTCGTTTCAATCCAATGACACTGAGGGATGCAGATTTTCGCTCGAAGTAAAATATTCTCCCAAGCAACTGGCCGTTCTATGCAGTTGATGATATTTATTGTCACTTCCGTACGCAATAATATTGGCTGTGTGATGTTTCGCAAATCTCAAAGCAACATTTTTCTCGTTGAATTCGACAATGTTGATGTTTATTTGTTTCTTTATGGTTTGTTTCTTTAATTTTTTCTTCTATTAGTTGTCTTGTATCTATGAATAAAAACAAATATATTTATTTGTATCTGTTGTAATCTAATTATATATACGTATATTTACATACCTTTTGAGAACTATCCCAGTTTTCAGAACGTTTTGTTTTGTTTTGTGTATCCATTTTATGATTTGAGCAGCCAAAATTCGCGAAAGATTATGATAAAATGAATAATAATGGAAATCAGCTGGGGTTTGTTTACGTTTATAATAACCAGAGTTTCAGATTGGTGACTTTTTTTCCCAGTATATTTGACATAAGGAACGCGTAGTTAAAACGCCTAAGAAAATACATAATAAATAAGGATTTGTTTGACGTGGCGTAAACTCGAAGTAAGTACTTGGCGTCAGTTTAATTACTCCGAAGTTGAACCGAGTATTAGTGAAAAATAATAAATAAGGCTGTAAGAGTTTTTTCAATACTATATACATGTTCTGATAGATTTGTTTTTATTTATCAAAAAAAAAAAATAACGGTACTCACCATACAACTATTAAAAAATCGTTTTCGAAAATCTTATTTTTCCCGAAAACGACACCTAGAATTTTGATAAAATTATTTCTGTTAGGCGTAATTGTAACCTGTTCTTTTTTTATTTAGTTTATATTAATTCATATTTTCTCCAGATATCAGACAACAATCTATTTTTTAACCTCATACTTTTTTAAAAGATGTTTTAGCAAAATAAACAAGGAATAAAATGTATATTTTACTCCATTATATTTTCTTGGAAGATGCCCAGGAATCATACCCCAAAGTATTCTGCTTTATTTAAAAAACAGAAAGCCTATACCTAGTCACTTACAAATCCAAACAATTCCTGTGTGGTGTGTGCGCATTACCAGGAATTAAGAGTCAGATGGTAAGATTTATAAAATTGCGTGTAGAGACGCTGTGTTATGCTAAATTATTTCATCGTTGAAGAATATAACATTTGACTCTCTGTATATAAAATATTTGTCCGAGCATAGGCGCATGACAAAAAAACATCAGATTGATTGTTTTTTAAGTTAGTTATTTCTGAAGAAATCTTTCCGTTATGCTTTTCTGTTCACGATATAAGTATCAAAAATGACAGCTTCACGTTAACACCAAGTACGAATAATTGAAGTTTATTTAATATTTACATATTGTTGTATTTAAACATTACCTGCAACATTGTTTTTTTTTTTAAATAAAATATTTAAGGTACAGATCATTTAAAAATTATGGACGAAGTGACTTCCAAGGGAGGGGCTCGTCAAAGTAAGGCCCTACGAAAACATAGATCCAGGTGGGTTATCACTCTATTTATTATATTATTGTCTTTTATTTTTCAATAATTCAAGTATCTTCAAATAATCGATCCCTATTTGAGTATCTTTAAAATCGTTTATCTTGTAAAATAAGTAATATAGTGATGTCATAAAGTGAATAACATGTGAGGTAATAATGTGTGTGCTGCTGGAGTAAAGTCTATAATTAACTGCATCATACATTTAGAAAGCAATTCTTTGGGGATCCACAATTAATAGGTATAAACTGAAACAGACAATACATTTTTTGAGTATATTTATATGAAATATTCATTACACATACAGTGGATCAAAAAAGAAATCGGACATACAAGTTTTGTCTCTTTAAATCACAAAATAAAATTGATGAAGGTTTGAAAAAAGTGTATTTCTGCATTTATACATAGTTTTTACTATAAACTCTGGATATTTAGCAAAAATTACAGTTTTATTAACAAATTGTCATCGAAATCATATAATAAAACGGCAAACATGTTTTTTGTGGTACACTTTTCTCCAAAAGTATTTAACCGATTTCAATAAATTTTATATGGTTGGAAAGCCACAGTTACGGAGATGTGGAGAATATACTTGAGACACGCATTTACACACTGTGGGGCATTTTTGTTTTTGCACTGTCGAACACTTTGCATATTACATAAAATAAAATTTAATTTAATAAATTTGCTTGAAAACACTGCCAATAATATATAATAATAAATAATAAATAAATTGGCACTCGAATTTCGAGAGCTGGGTCGGCTAGTTTTATTTAAAAAAAAAATAATCGCAAATTTAATATCAAAAAAGAAATCGGACACTCTGTGGTATACTCATTTTTTTGTTTTTAACGGGACAAATATAACACTTTTAGGTTCTTAAAATTCCGTTACATATGTCAGATGTTTATTCGATTTGAATTTTATGTGTTATTATTAATAAGTTCAAAATGGAAGAGCAATATTGATATACAACGATAGAAGTGCGAAAAATAGTGATAAAATATTTTTAAAAAGGTAACTCTGTACGTGCTATTGCAGAAATTGTAAAAAGGAGCAAGTCTACGATAGGAGACATCATAAAAAGAATCAAAACAACAAAATCTTTTGAAAATTTACAAAAATCTTGAAGACCAAAAAAGTTTACTGCAGGCGATGAACGTTTGATATTGTAATAAGCTAAAAAATAAACCCCAAATAAGTGCACCAAAGTTGACGGCGGAGGTAAGGAAATACTTGCAATAAGATGTTTACCCTGAAACCGTAAAAACAGTGCTGCGAAAAAGTAATTTTCATGGAAGAGTGGCAAAAAAAAACACTTTTATCAACAAGAAAAATTGAATCAAGAGAAATAGTTTATAAGGAGCTACCAAAAGACGGATTTGTCATTCTGGACTCGTGTTTTGTTCTCTGTTTTTATTAAATTTACTCTCGTCAGAGACAAAACACGAATCCAGAACGACAAACCCGCCTTTTGGTAGCTCCTTATAAACTATTTATCTTGATTCAATTTTTCTTGTTGATAAAAGTTTTTTTTCTTGTCTCTCTTCCATGAAAATTACTTTTTCGCAGCACTGTTTTTACGGTTTTAGGGTTAACATCTTATTGCAAGTATTTCCTTACCTCCGCCGTCAACTTTGGTGCACTTATTTGGGGTTTATTTTTTAGCTTATTACAATATCAAACGTTCATCGCCTGCAGTAAACTTCTTTGGTCTTCAAGATTTTTGTAAATTTTCAAAAGATTTTGTTGTTCTGATTCTTTTTATGATGTCTCCTACCGTAGACTTGTTCCTTTTTACAATTTCTGCAATAGCACGTACAGAGTTACCTTTTTAAAAATATTTTATCACTATTTTTCGCACTTCTATCGTTGTATATCAACATTGCTCTTCTATTTTGAACTTATTAATAATAACACATAAAATTCAAATCGAATAAACATCTGACATATGTAACGGAATTTTAAGAACCTAAAAGTGTTATATTTGTCCCGTTAAAAACAAAAAAATGAGTATACCACAGAGTGTCCGATTTCTTTTTTGATATTAAATTTGCGATTATTTTCTTTTAAATAAAATTTCGATGACAATTTGTTAATAAAACTGTAATTTTTGCTAAATATCCAGAGTTTATAGTAAAAGCTATGTATAAATGCAGAAATACGCTATTTTCAAACCTTCATCAATTTTATTTTGTGATTTAAGACAAAACTTGTATGTCCGATTTCTTTTTTGATCCACTGCATGTAGATGTAATCATCTTAAAAAAATTCGAATGTATAAAATTAATACATATTATGTTCTTATTTTTTCGAAGTAATTTTAATATTAAATATGACCTATTATGTTTTATAATTCTACAAAAATATAATTTGTTATTATTGTCAATAAAACCACAATATTTGTAACCTTATGCGTTACAAATGTTGGTTTGACAACTATTGTTTGTGTAAAAATAGAAAACAAACGTTCTTAAGTGTTTGATACTTACCTATGTATTTGTTTTTATATTCTCTGAATCTCAATCTAAATAATTTTGAAATTAAATATTTTGTCATGTTTAAACATCTGAGTTTTACTTGCGATTAATATGCTGTAGGAAACCATTGTTATAATCGCACCGGTGCGGTGGTAAAACCATGCTGCGAAATCTAACATACCGGCTAGTGAATGTCCATTTAACGTTCACGCCTTATTCAGCAAGGGGAGTTGGTTTAATGCGTTTCGCCCAGTCAACAGAATTTGGCTCATCAGCAAAATGCCTTCATTCAGTTCCAAAACGCATTATATTATCAATAGTTGTTATCAACACAAGAAATACTTGCAGCATGAAAATATAAAATGCCTGTGGAATTTTGTTAAATTCAGACATCTAAAGAATAAAGCTCGTAGTTTTTTTTTAGAGATATTTGTTTTGTGGACTAAATTGAATATAATTGAACAAAGATTTATTTCGACCTGTAGCCTAAATGCGTAGTAGCATTACGTTTTTGCGAAGTCGGACATTTTGGGTTTTGAAATAAAATACTTATTTGCTCTTGGTCTACGAATTCAATACCATCACTTTTTGCGAAGTCGGACGTTTTGGGTTTTGAAAGAAAATACTTATTTGTTCCTCTTGTTTGTTCGGTGCATGAATGTGCATATCAGCTTTGCTTTCGTAGCATTAATGAAATTGCTGTTTTAAGACACCTGTGCTTTACAACAATTGCTATGTCTCCTGCGTATGAAAAACATTGCTATTTTTAACTTTAAGAAGCGCGTTCGTAAAAAGTTTGAAGAGAACCGGACCATGTTTTGACCTCTGTGGTACACCATAAGTACAGTTTCTTTCTTGACTCGATAAATTTACAATTTTCACTTTAAGAAATCTTCCTTTGACGTAGCTCTCTATCCATTTCCAAAGCGTTCCTCTAATGCCAATTTTGTAGAGAACATCGAGTAGTTTTGTTGATAGCGTTACAAAATTCTCCAAGAAGTTTTCTTTTTCCTTTTCGAAAACCATATTAATTATATTTCAGTAAGCAGTGTTTGTCAATGAATTTGTTTAAACGTCTTGACAATTTCTTTTAAGAATTTTCCAACAACGGGCGAGTTTGAAATGGGTCTATAATTTTGAATTTCGTTCTTTTTTTCTCCTTTATAAATCGGACCAATAACCGACATCTTCAAAATATTCGGAACGAACCCCTGTGTCAGACTTCGGATAGATAGATAGATAGATAGATAGATAGATAGATAGATAGATAGATAGATAGATAGATAGATAGATAGATAGATAGATAGATAGATAGATAGATAGATAGATAGATAGATAGATAGATAGATAGATAGATAGATAGATAGATAGATAGATAGATAGATAGATAGATAGATAGATAGATAGATAGATAGATAGATAGATAGATAGATAGATAGATAGATAGATAGATAGATAGATAGATAGATAGATAGATAGATAGATAGATAGATAGATAGATAGATAGATAGATAGATAGATAGATAGATAGATAGATAGATAGATAGATAGATAGATAGATAGATAGATAGATAGATAGATAGATAGATAGATAGATAGATAGATAGATAGATAGATAGATAGATAGATAGATAGATAGATAGATAGATAGATAGATAGATAGATAGATAGATAGATAGATAGATAGATAGATAGATAGATAGATAGATAGATAGATAGATAGATAGATAGATAGATAGATAGATAGATAGATAGATAGATAGATAGATAGATAGATAGATAGATAGATAGATAGATAGATAGATAGATAGATAGATAGATAGATAGATAGATAGATAGATAGATAGATAGATAGATAGATAGATAGATAGATAGATAGATAGATAGATAGATAGATAGATAGATAGATAGATAGATAGATAGATAGATAGATAGATAGATAGATAGATAGATAGATAGATAGATAGATAGATAGATAGATAGATAGATAGATAGATAGATAGATAGATAGATAGATAGATAGATAGATAGATAGATAGATAGATAGATAGATAGATAGATAGATAGATAGATAGATAGATAGATAGATAGATAGATAGATAGATAGATAGATAGATAGATAGATAGATAGATAGATAGATAGATAGATAGATAGATAGATAGATAGATAGATAGATAGATAGATAGATAGATAGATAGATAGATAGATAGATAGATAGATAGATAGATAGATAGATAGATAGATAGATAGATAGATAGATAGATAGATAGATAGATAGATAGATAGATAGATAGATAGATAGATAGATAGATAGATAGATAGATAGATAGATAGATAGATAGATAGATAGATAGATAGATAGATAGATAGATAGATAGATAGATAGATAGATAGATAGATAGATAGATAGATAGATAGATAGATAGATAGATAGATAGATAGATAGATAGATAGATAGATAGATAGATAGATAGATAGATAGATAGATAGATAGATAGATAGATAGATAGATAGATAGATAGATAGATAGATAGATAGATAGATAGATAGATAGATAGATAGATAGATAGATAGATAGATAGATAGATAGATAGATAGATAGATAGATAGATAGATAGATAGATAGATAGATAGATAGATAGATAGATAGATAGATAGATAGATAGATAGATAGATAGATAGATAGATAGATAGATAGATAGATAGATAGATAGATAGATAGATAGATAGATAGATAGATAGATAGATAGATAGATAGATAGATAGATAGATAGATAGATAGATAGATAGATAGATAGATAGATAGATAGATAGATAGATAGATAGATAGATAGATAGATAGATAGATAGATAGATAGATAGATAGATAGATAGATAGATAGATAGATAGATAGATAGATAGATAGATAGATAGATAGATAGATAGATAGATAGATAGATAGATAGATAGATAGATAGATAGATAGATAGATAGATAGATAGATAGATAGATAGATAGATAGATAGATAGATAGATAGATAGATAGATAGATAGATAGATAGATAGATAGATAGATAGATAGATAGATAGATAGATAGATAGATAGATAGATAGATAGATAGATAGATAGATAGATAGATAGATAGATAGATAGATAGATAGATAGATAGATAGATAGATAGATAGATAGATAGATAGATAGATAGATAGATAGATAGATAGATAGATAGATAGATAGATAGATAGATAGATAGATAGATAGATAGATAGATAGATAGATAGATAGATAGATAGATAGATAGATAGATAGATAGATAGATAGATAGATAGATAGATAGATAGATAGATAGATAGATAGATAGATAGATAGATAGATAGATAGATAGATAGATAGATAGATAGATAGATAGATAGATAGATAGATAGATAGATAGATAGATAGATAGATAGATAGATAGATAGATAGATAGATAGATAGATAGATAGATAGATAGATAGATAGATAGATAGATAGATAGATAGATAGATAGATAGATAGATAGATAGATAGATAGATAGATAGATAGATAGATAGATAGATAGATAGATAGATAGATAGATAGATAGATAGATAGATAGATAGATAGATAGATAGATAGATAGATAGATAGATAGATAGATAGATAGATAGATAGATAGATAGATAGATAGATAGATAGATAGATAGATAGATAGATAGATAGATAGATAGATAGATAGATAGATAGATAGATAGATAGATAGATAGATAGATAGATAGATAGATAGATAGATAGATAGATAGATAGATAGATAGATAGATAGATAGATAGATAGATAGATAGATAGATAGATAGATAGATAGATAGATAGATAGATAGATAGATAGATAGATAGATAGATAGATAGATAGATAGATAGATAGATAGATAGATAGATAGATAGATAGATAGATAGATAGATAGATAGATAGATAGATAGATAGATAGATAGATAGATAGATAGATAGATAGATAGATAGATAGATAGATAGATAGATAGATAGATAGATAGATAGATAGATAGATAGATAGATAGATAGATAGATAGATAGATAGATAGATAGATAGATAGATAGATAGATAGATAGATAGATAGATAGATAGATAGATAGATAGATAGATAGATAGATAGATAGATAGATAGATAGATAGATAGATAGATAGATAGATAGATAGATAGATAGATAGATAGATAGATAGATAGATAGATAGATAGATAGATAGATAGATAGATAGATAGATAGATAGATAGATAGATAGATAGATAGATAGATAGATAGATAGATAGATAGATAGATAGATAGATAGATAGATAGATAGATAGATAGATAGATAGATAGATAGATAGATAGATAGATAGATAGATAGATAGATAGATAGATAGATAGATAGATAGATAGATAGATAGATAGATAGATAG